>JAWHQI010000099.1:7352500-7952500 GCA_033032865.1 Dactylorhiza incarnata | reverse complement strand
TCTAAATAAAATTTTTGGGGCATCTCGTCGCGACGAGAGATGTTACCCGACCGTTGACAGCTATCGCATGCGCTCACAAAAGTGTGAGCGTCTTTGAAGAGAGCGGGCCAATAAAAGCCCGCCTCCAGCGCCTTCTGCGCGGTCCGGTTGGCTTGATAATGCCCCCCGGCCGGCCCTTCGTGGCAGTGCCGCAAATTTTGCGCACCCTCCTCGCTCGAAACGCATCTCCGCACGACTTGGTCCGCGCAGACGCGAAATAAGAAAAGGTCCTCCCAAAAGTAATTTTTTAAATCAGAAAAGAATTTCTTCTTTTGTTGTTTTGAAAAGTCTTTCGGGAGCACCCGCGCAACTAAATAGTTGGCGTAGTCTGCGAACCAAGGCGAGGGAGAAGTTTTTAAATTATTTAAAGCTAAAAGACGCTCCTCGGGAAATCGATCATCGATTTCCGGTTCGAAGAGCGCTTCCGCGATTGGGTGTTCTAAACGAGAAAGGTGGTCGGCCGCTAAATTTTCGACCCCCTTCTTATCGCGGATCTCTAAATCAAATTCTTGTAATAGGAGGATCCATCGAAGAAGGCGGGGCTTAGCGCCCATTTTTTCTAATAAATTTTTTAGGGCGGAGTGGTCGGTAAATACTCTAATTTTTGAAAGCGTGACGTAGGGCCTAAACTTATCTATGGCGAAGACGACGGCAAGGAGTTCATTTTCCGTTGTCGTGTAATTAGCCTGTGCGGCCGTGAGCGTGCGAGACGCGTAGTAGATAGGATGAAAATATTTATTAACGCGTTGGCCTAATACGGCCCCTACCGCTATATCACTCGCGTCGCACATAATCTCAAACGGAAGGGTCCAATCGGGCGCCACCAGAATGGGAGAATGGATAAGTTTATTTTTTATGGCATTGAATGCCTCTACGCACGCATTATCAAAAATAAATGGAGATTCCTTCTCCAGGAGGTGGGTTAGCGGTTTTGTTATTTTGGAAAAGTTTTGAATAAACCGCCTATAGAAACCCGCGTGGCCAAGAAAACTACGAATTGATTTTATATTTGAGGGCGCGGGGAGTTTTTCAATTATTTCGACCTTGGCCTTGTCGACCTCCATCCCTCTTTCAGAAATTTTGTGCCCGAGAACTAAGCCTTCTCGAACCATAAAATTACACTTTTCCCAGTTTAAAACCAGGTTCGTGTCTTCGCATCGTTGGAGGACTCGATCTAAATTTTGGAGGCAGTTTTGGAAGGAGCTTCCAAAAACCGAGAAGTCATCCATAAAGACATCCATAATATCCTCTACGAGCTCTCCAAAGATCGCCATCATACATCGTTGAAATGTAGCTGGCGTGTTGCAGAGGCCGAATGGCATCCTTTGGTACGCGAAGGTACCGAAGGGGCACGTAAAGGTTGTTTTCTCCTGGTCTTCGGGGGAGATAGGAATTTGTAAAAATCCCGAAAGACCATCGAGAAAACAATAATAAGGATGACCCGATAGTCGCTCCAAAATTTGATCGATAAACGGTAACGGAAAGTGGTCTTTGCGGGTGGCATCATTTAATTTTCGGTAATCGATGCACACCCTCCAACCCGTAACAGTACGAGTTGGAATTAATTTGTTATGTTCATTTGCCACTACCGTTATACCGCCCTTTTTAGGCACGACATGAATGGGACTAACCCACGTGCTGTCGGATATAGGGTAGATAATCCCCGCATCCATTAATTTTATTACTTCAGCCTTAACGACCTCCCGCATATTTGGGTTTAATCGTCGCTGAGGCTGGATGGTTTTGCGGGAATTATCTTCTAAGAAGATTTTGTGCGTGCAAAAAGAGGGATTTATCCCCCTAATATCGGAAATCTGCCATGCAATTGCATGGCGATGCGTGGACAAAACTTTAACTAATTCGGAAGTTTCCGAATCAGATAAAGAAGACGAAATAATAACCGGGAGTTTTAAGTCCGCGGCAAGAAAAGCGTATCTTAAATGGTCAGGGAGTGGCTTAAGCTCCAAGACCGGGGGTTCTTCGTAAGAAGTTGTTATTTTTAAACTTTTAGAATTAAAAGATTCGAAAGGCGAATCTGGCGGTAACTCGTCCAAAGGGGCGAGGTCCGCCAAATCCGGTTCGTCTAAATTTAAAGCAAGTAATTCATATAGCGAAGAACACTCATCCTCGAACGCGGATTCTAAGTGAAAGCAAGAATCATCGTTCGATAAAGAATTTCGCATCGAGGGATTAATAAGAAGGGTAACTTCGTCGTCCCCTACCCGAAGGAGGAGGCGACCGTTACTCACATCAATTAATGCGCGGGAGGTCGCGAGGAAAGGGCGACCGAGGATAATTGGCACCTCGGCATCCTCCTCGATGTCGAGGATGACGAAGTCTACAGGAAAGATAAACTTGTCAACCTTGACCAGAACATCCTCCACTACCCCGATAGGATATTTTATCGAGCGATCCGCGAGTTGGATGCTCATTTTCGTTGGGGTGGGAACTCCCAAATCGAGTTTTTTAAAGAGGGAGAAGGGCATCAAATTGATGCTCGCTCCCAGGTCCGCTAGGGCGTACTTTATTAATAAATTGCCGAATAGGCACGGGATGGAAAACCTTCCCGGGTCGTTTAGTTTTGGCGGCAATTTATTAAGTAGGACCGCCGAGCATTCCGCATTTAAGGAAACACGCGAAATACCCTCGAGCTTCTTTTTATTAGAAAGGAGCTCCTTAAGGTATTTCGCATATTTCGGCATTTGTGAGAGTGCCTCGCAGAAGGGGACGTTAATTTGAATTTGTTTAAAAATTTGTAAAAACTTTTTGTAATGTTCGTCCTCCTTCTCTTTATTAAGTTTTGCGGGGTACAGAATTTGCGGGCTCGAGACGCCCGGCGCTAATGATTTTTCCGTATCTAATAAAATAAAAGACGAGGGTGCAGGGGTCGGAGGCGAAACAGTTACCTGATGCTCAACCCGCAATGGGGAGTCGACCTCCTTGCCGCTGCGTAAGGTAATGGCGTGGGCATTTTCACGCGGGTTCTGCTCCGAGTTCCCAGGTAGTGCTCCAAGTGGCCGCTCGGAGACCATTTTTGCAAGCTGTCCAACCTGCATTTCTAAATTTTTTAGCGATCCGGTTATATTCCGGAAATTTGCGTCGTTGGAAGCCATGTATTTTGCAAAAATCTCCTCGAGAGGAGAAGGTTTTGGAGGAGGAGGCGCAAAACCCTGCTGAAATCCTTGGGGATATCCACGCGGAAATCCTTGCGGGATCGCAGGTGGAGGGCGTTGCGCATTATTAGGGTTACTCCAGGAGAAGTTCGGGTGGCTCCTCCAACCCGGGTTATAGTTATTACTATATGGGTTGAAGGGCGCCCGCACTTGATTGCCCACGTAATCCACCGATTCCTCGCTTAAATTATTGTTATTATTAATATTATTATTAAGATTATTATTATTAAGATTATTAAAATTATTATTATTATTATTTGGATTATTAAAATTATTATTATTATTATTATTAGGATTATTAGCCCAAGCGGGAGTGGAGGAGGAAGCAGTCATCTCCGCCACTTGCTTACTTAGCCGCTCTACCTGCGAGGCTAAATGAGTAGTGGCATCCACTTCGAAAATACCAGCCGGTTTAGGAGGACGCGACCTTGGCACATTCCATTGGTACGCGTTCATGGCCATTTCTTCGATCAGAGCTTGAGCGGCCTCCGGGGTTTTGTTGTTTAACGTTCCCCCGGCGGCTGCGTCGATCATCTGTCTCGTTGAGAAATTCAAGCCGTTATAGAACGTTTGTACCTGAAGCCAAGTTGGTAGCGCGTGATGAGGACACCTACGCAAATATTCTTTAAAATGTTCCCAAGTCTCGTAGAGAGACTCGGAATCGAATTGAATGAAGGATGCGATATCGGTGCGTAATTTAGCGGTTTTTGACGGAGGAAAATATTTAGTTAGAAAATTCTCCGTCAATTCGGCCCACGTGGTTATGGACCCTCTCGGAAGAGAAGTCAACCACGATTTCGCCTTTGTCCGCAGGGAAAAGGGAAATAAGCGCAAGCGAATGGCGTCATCGCTGACGCCATTAATCTTGAAGGTGTCGCAAATTTCTAAAAAATTATTAAGGTGTTGGTTTGGGTCCTCATCTGGCAAACCGTCGAACTGAATCGACTGTTGTACCATTTGAATTATACTGGATTTGATTTCGAAATTATTATTAGCTACCGCGGGGCGGGTGACGCTCGATCCTGTATCCTCTAAATTTGGCCTAGCATAATAGGCCATGGTCCTCGGTGGGGCCGCATTTAGATTAGGATCGCCCATCACGCCTATATGTATATCGCCGACGGATTCTTCGGGAGCTATTTGTAGATTTTGATTATGAGATCGGCGGCGCTCGAGAAGCGTGCGCTCGATTTCGGGATCAAAAGGTAAAATTGGATTATCCGAAGATTCTCCTCGGGTCATACACTATTCTTTAATTAATTTTTTTTGGAAGAAAGAGTTTTCTTGTTTTTCTTTTTATAGATTTTTTTTTTTTTGATGTTTTTGTTATAGAAATATTTTTACAAAGATGAAAAAGAAAGGAAAATAAGTAAAAGAGAATAATATATTTTTTTGGGTTTTTCTTTACTTAAGTAAAATATATAAATATATATTTTTTGCGGTTTGATTTTTGTGGGGCTTTTATATGAAAATATATGTAGCTATATTCGTAAATATATGTAAAAAAGGAAAATCAAAAAATATATGTATATAATTTTTTTTTTATTTTTCTTTACTTAGATAGTATATTTTTTTAGTTTTTGGTTTTTTAGATAGAAAAAGAGATGAAATATAAGATAAAAATTAATAGCGTTTCCTATTTCAAAATAACGACACAAGTCCCCGGCAACGGCGCCAAAAACTTGATACGTATTTTTTTCTCTCTCTTTGAAAGAGAGAAGAAAGAGAAGAAAGCTCTTTCTTTCTTTTCGATTCAACCTTGGGCGGACGTTTTCGAAGAGTCCCGCGAGTAATTCTACTTTGAGGAATTACCCGTTATCCTATCGAAGGATAGAAGTAACAGACTCTTTCTCTTTCGAAATATCGAGGATTACTCCTCGGCCGCGTCCTCTGAAGGCTAAATGAAAAGATTGAAAAAGGGCTTTATGTTGAAATTAAAATTGAAAGCTTTTTGAAAATATTGTTGCAACAATTTTTTGAGTAGTTGCAACAATTCTTTAAGAGCGTTTTAAAACTTCTTTTACCTTGAGCTAGTTGCAACAACCAAAGAGGTGTTGCAACAAATTTTTTAGTGTTTTTAAAAGAGAGTTTTAAAAAGTGCTTTAGAGAGAAAGCTTTTGGGTTTATGTAATTATCCGGACTAAAATCAATAAAGGCAAGTGGACCTTATCGATAGTAGTATAGGATATTTCTTTTGAAATATCAAGGTCGTATTTTTCCAAGGTCGTATCGATTATTTCTACTTCTTAGGAACGCGCTATTATTTTATCGAAAAGAGTTTGAAATTGATTTTTATGATTTTATAGAAAAGCTAGTGACGAAAATGATAACTATCGCGGGCTTGGTGTGCGTTTAGCAAAAACCAAGAAAAGCGATGAAAAGAAAAAGAACGAAAACGTTAATTTAAAAAGTAGTTTTGCTTAAAATTTTTTAGGGTTTTATAAAACGATAATGATAACTACGGCGATAATAAGCGATTGAGCGGGTAGCGGAATTAAGCAAAAAGCAAATATATAAAAAAATAAAAGACGCACTAATTGAAAACTCACGCACTCTACGGGATTAAAATGAAAGCTGTAAATTGCAGAAATTGAAGAAATGCGATCCCTACCCAAATGGGTAGAGGGGAAATAAATGCATGAGCAAGTCCTATCCAAACGGATAGGCGGGAAATAAATGTGTGAGCAAGTCCTATCCAAACGGATAGGCGGGAAATAAATGCGTGAGCAAGCCCTACCCAAACGGATAGGCGTGAAATAAATGCGTGAGCAAGTCCTATCCAAACGGATAGGAGAGAAATAAATGCGTGACGGAAATGGAAACTATTCGATTACAAAAAAGGCGCAAACTTTATACTCATACACACACCCACTCTACGTTAATGAAATCTAATTAAAATAAAACAAATCTAAACTCATACACTCACACACACAACAATAATGAAACTAAGTTAAAAAGAAAAGAAAATCTACTCTCATACACACACACACACTTACAAAAAAGCAAAAAGAAAGTAAAAAGAACAAATGAAAACAAAACAAAACAAAAAACTAATTAACCTCCTACACTCACACACACTAATATGAAATCATCTAAAAATTACAACAAAA
The DNA here is from genome assembly GCA_033032865.1 of Dactylorhiza incarnata. Classification (NCBI taxonomy): domain Eukaryota; kingdom Viridiplantae; phylum Streptophyta; class Magnoliopsida; order Asparagales; family Orchidaceae; genus Dactylorhiza; species Dactylorhiza incarnata. Next base: position 7,946,178 of record JAWHQI010000099.1, on the reverse strand, counting down.
CTAAAAACAAGAAAATTACACTCATACACACACACACCCAAATTAAAATGACAACTTAACAAAAATTACAAAATTGCATAAAACTAAAAATAAAAAGAAAAAGAACAAAAAGAGAACACACACACACACACTAAAACAAAGAGAGACAATAATTACAAAACAAGCTTAATTTATTTCCATCAAAAAAGGGGTTACAAAACTAGAGAGAGAAAGTGCAAAATTACAAACATTACAAAACACCAAAAATCAGCAAAATGGAACAAAACCTTAAGAGAAGTTCCCAAAATTTTGAACCCTTGCACTCAGCTGAATCTGGCTATTTATAGAAAAAAAATTTGGATTACACGCCCTCGGACACGGGCGTGTCTGAGGGCGTGACATGGCTTGGGGTGCGAATAGCCAGAACAGTTGGATCCAGGCAGGTATCTGGAAGGCTTGACCGGCGACTTGGAAGTACACGGGCGTGTTCCAGGGAACACGGGCGTGTTCGATGTCGGCATTGTGCTGTCGGCTGTTGGGCGTGATGGGGGGCGTGTCCTTTGTTCTTCTGGAAGGAGTTGAGGGTCACGGGCGTGTCTGAAATGTCACGGCCGTGACTTTGATTTTTTGGTTGAAATGCTTCAAGTGGCTGGAATCTGGGATGGATATCCAACACGGGCGTGACCATGGTACACGGCCTCGGTCACGGGCGTGACCGAGGGCGTTACTTGATGTTTGAGGTGGAAAAAGAACAGAGAAGAAAATGTTAGGGATTAGTGAACACGCCCTTAGACACGGGCGTGACCAAGGGCGTGACTTAACAAAATTACAAAAACTTTACAAAATGAAAATAAAACTAAGTTAAAAACAAAAATAACAAAAACAAACATTTTATTCATTAATTTACATATATTATTTAGAAATCTAATTAAAATTATACTAAAAATTATATAGAAAAATGCGTATATTTACTATTCATCACCTGCCCTGCCGGTTAGTGAGAGCCCGGCTAGCGGAACCATCCGAGGGAAAAATATTTACCCTCCCTGGGAGGTCAACCTGCCCTGCCGGCTAGTGAGAGCCCGGCTAGTGGAACCATCCGAGGGGAAAAATATTTACCCTCCCAGGGAGGTCAACCTACTCTGCCGGCTAGAGAGAGCCCGGCTAGCGGAACCATCCGAGGGGAAAAATATTTACCCTCCCTGGGAGGTCAACCTGCGCTGCCGGCTAGTGAGAGCCCGGCTAGCGGAACCATCCGAGGGAAAAACATTTACCCTCCCTGGGAGGTCAACCTGCCCTGCCGTCTAGTGAGAGCCCGGCTAGCGGAACCATCCGAGGGGAAAAATATTTACCCTCCCTGGGAGGTCAACCTGCCCTGCCAGCTAGAGAGAGCCCGGCTAGCGGAACCATCCGAGGGGAAAAATATTTACCCTCCCTGGGAGGTCAACCTGCCCCGCCGGCTAGTGAGAGCCAGGCTAGCGGAACTATCCGAGGGAAAAATATATACCCTCCCTGGGAGGTCAACCTGCCCTGCCGGCTAGAGAGAGCCCGGCTAGCAGAACCATCCGAGGGGAAAAATATTTACCCTCCCTAGGAGGTCAACCTGCCCTGTCGGCTAGTGAGAGCCCGGCTAGCGGAACCATCCGAGGGAAAAAATATTCACCCTCTCTGGGAGGTCAACCTGCCCTGCCGGCAAGTGAGAGCCCGGCTAGCGGAACAATCCGAGTGGAAAAATATTTACCCTCCCTGGGAGGTCAACCTGCCCTGCCGGCTAGAGAGAACCCGGCTAGCGGAACCATCCAAGGGGAAAAATATTTACCCTCCCTGGGAGGTCAACCTGCCCTGCCGGCTAGTGAGAGCCCGGCTAGCGGAACCATCCGAGGGAAAAATATTTACCCTCCCTGGGAGGTCAACCTGCCCTGTCGGCTAGTGAGAGCCCGGCTAGCGGAACCATCCGAGGGGAAAAATATTTACCCTCCCTGGGAGGTCAACCTGCCCCGCCGGCTAGTGAGAGCCCGGCTAGTGGAACCATCCGAGGGAAAAGCATTTACCCTCCCTAGGAGGTCAACCTGCCCTGCTAGCTAGCGGAACCATCCGAGGGGGAAAATTTTACCCTCCCTGGGAGGTCAACCTGCCCTGCCGGCTAGAGAGAGCCCGGCTAGCGGAATCATCCGAGGGGAAAAATATTTACCCTCCCTGGGAGGTCAACCTGCCATGCCGACTAGTGAGAGCCCGGCTAGCGGAACCATCCGAGGGGAAAAATATTTACCTCCCTGGGAGGTCAACCTGCCCTGCCGGCTAGAGAGAGCCCGGCTAGCGGAACCATCCGAGGGGAAAAATATTTACCCTCCCTGGGAGGTCAACCTGCCCTGCCAGCTAGAGAGAGCCTGGCTAGCGGAACCATCCGAGGGGAAAAATATTTACCCTCCCTGGGAGGTCAACCTGCCCTGCCGGCTAGAGAGAGCCCGCCTAGCGGAACCATCCGAGGGGAAAAATATTTACCCTCCCTGGGAGGTCAACCTGACCTGCCGGCTAGAGAGAGCCCGGCTTGCGGAACCATCCGAGGGGAAAAATATTTACCCTCCCTGGGAGGTCAACCTGCCCCGCCGGCTAGTGAGAGCCAGGCTAGCGGAACTATCCGAGGGAAAAATATATACCCTCCCTGGGAGGTCAACCTGCCCTGCCGGCTAGAGAGAGCCCGGCTAGCAGAACCATCCGAGGGGAAAAATATTTACCCTCCCTAGGAGGTCAACCTGCCCTGTCGGCTAGTGAGAGCCCGGCTAGCGGAACCATCCGAGGGAAAAAATATTCACCCTCCCTGGGAGGTCAACCTGCCCTGCCGGCAAGTGAGAGCCCGGCTAGCGGAACCATCCGAGGGGAAAAATATTTACCCTCCCTGGGAGGTCAACCTGCCCTGCCGGCTAGAGAGAACCCGGCTAGCGGAACCATCCGAGGGGAAAAATATTTACCCTCCCTGGGAGGTCAACCTGCCCTGCCGGCTAGTGAGAGCCCGGCTAGCGGAACCATCCGAGGGAAAAATATTTACCCTCCCTGGGAGGTCAACCTGCCCTGTCGGCTAGTGAGAGCCCGGCTAGCGGAACCATCCGAGGGGAAAAATATTTACCCTCCCTGGGAGGTCAACCTGCCCCGCCGGCTAGTGAGAGCCCGGCTAGTTGAACCATCCGAGCGAAAAGCATTTACCCTCCCTAGGAGGTCAACCTGCCCTGCTGGCTAGCGGAACCATCCGAGGGGGAAAATTTTACCCTCCCTGGGAGGTCAACCTGCCCTGCCGGCTAGAGAGAGCCCGGCTAGCGGAACCATCCGAGGGGAAAAATATTTACCCTCCCTGGGAGGTCAACCTGCCCTGCCGACTAGTGAGAGCCCGGCTAGCGGAACCATCCGAGGGGAAAAATATTTACCTCCCTGGGAGGTCAACCTGCCCTGCCGGCTAGAGAGAGCCCGGCTAGCGGAACCATCCGAGGGGAAAAATATTTACCCTCCCTGGGAGGTCAACCTGCCCTGCCGGCTAGAGAGAGCCTGGCTAGCGGAACCATCCGAGGGGAAAAATATTTACCCTCCCTGGGAGGTCAACCTGCCCTGCCGGCTAGAGAGAGCCCGCCTAGCGGAACCATCCGAGGGGAAAAATATTTACCCTCCCTGGGAGGTCAACCTGCCCTGCCGGCTAGTGAGAGCCCGGCTAGCGGAACCATCCGAGGGAAAAATATTTACCCTCCCTGGGAGGTCAACCTGCCCTGCCGGCTAGTGAGAGCCCGGCTAGCGGAACCATCCTAGGGGAAAAATATTTACCCTCCCTGGGAGGTCAACCTGCCCTGCCGGCTAGAGAGAGCCCGGCTAGCGGAACCATCCGAGTGGAAAAATAATTACCCTCCCTGGGAGGTCAACCTGCCCTGCCGGCTAGTGAGAGCCCGGCAAGCGGAACCATCCGAGGGGAAAAATATTTACCCTCCCTGGGAGGTCAACCTGCCCTGCCGGCTAGAGAGAGCCCGGCTAGCGGAACCATCCGAGGGGAAAAATATGTACCCTCCCTGGGAGGTCAACCTGCCCTGCCGGCTAGTGAGAGCCCGGCTAGCGGAACCATCTGAGGGGAAAAATATCTTGAAAAATAAAACTTTTATTACATTAGTCAGCTGGTTACATGCAAGAAAACCAAGTACAGAAACGCTTCATCCTACTACATGGACTCAAAGAAACAAAACTAAGCACAGGGACCTGGACTCGGGCTTCTACTCCCAGGCACGGTCCTCCTCGACCTCCTCTGGTTGTTGACGCTGCGGCTTCTGGCCCCTTGTCTCCTTCATCTCCAAGAAGTCGGGGCAGGTGGATGTCGCGTGACCCTCCTCCTGATGGAAGTCACAGTAAGTCAACTCTGCTCGGATGCCCCTTCTTCCTCCCGAGCGGTTCTTTCTTCTTCCTTGGCCGATCGCCCTAGCCTGCCGGGGCGGTTGGGGAGGTGTCCTCTCCCCCTGCATCCACCTCGGGCGGTTGGATCTTTTCCTTTTGAATCCTCCCCCTCCTTGCTCTCGCGGAGTCGAAATGGTAACCCCTGTGCTCGCCGGGTTATTGGGTAGCCGCACCCCCGGGTGGCCTCGTCCACCAACGTTTTGACTCCTTTTGGGGTGGGGCGAGTGGGGGCCGAATGCCTCCCCGCTCGTCCCCCTTTGGGGCTGGGGTAGAAGAGCCGGGGCGAGCTGGGAGGGCACCCCCCGTCCGGAGCTCGCCCCCTTGAAGGGGCGGGTCAAGCTGGGAGGGCGCCCCCCTCCTGAGCTCGCCCCCTTGAAGGGGCGGGGCGAGCTAGGAGGGCGCCCCCCTCCTGAGCTCGCCCCCTTGAGGATGGGCGAGTGGGGGGTATGGCACCCCCCCCCCCACTCCCGCCTCACCGGTACTTCCTTCTTGGACTATTGGCCGAGAGTTCCCTCGTCCACCTGCTCAGGTGGGACCTCCGGACCATCTCCTCTTCTGCCTCCGACTATCATGGCGAAGGCAACCTCAAAGGTCTGCAGTGTACACCCCATATTCGCCGAGTGGGTCCCTCAAGACCACCGGCGAGATCCAGGTCAGTCAAACCATTCGCCCAGACTGAGACAAGTGGTAAGACCCCCGGGCCAATAGGGGCGAACCGTGGGCTGGAAGGAGAAATCAGCGAGTGGCACCCTTACGGAACACTCGCCCGAGTGTGGGCATTCGCCCAGTCCATTTGCCCAGTCAAGCAAGAGTTCGGCGAGTGGTCCCCTCATGGACCACTCGCCCCCAAGGGCTTTAGGAGGAAATGACCGTGATGCCCCTTATGGGCTGCAAATAGCCCTTCAGAACAGCGGAGTTAGGCTATTAGCAGGCCAATTTGGGGTGCGGTTAGTAAAATTAAAATGCTGATTCATGTTATTTGCAGACCAGCCTAGAAAAATCTATAAATAGACCCTTAAGGGCACCTTGGAGGAGAGCCGGATTTTTTGAGAGTCCTCTCCTCTAGGCTAGTCTCGGTTGGTTGTTAGTGCCCTCCAAGGTGCCCGGCTGAGCTTTGGTTTGGGAGGGGAAGCTCTCTAAGATCTTCCGGGTGTGTGGCAGGACCTCATCGCTGCAGCCTTGGGTCTGTTCCATTTTTCTCATCCACCAGTCGGATAGTTTAGTGAGGGAGAAGTAAGCGTCGGCTACAACCCCCAGTGGGTCCTATCTCAGGAGACCGGTTGCCGGTTTCAACATTTTAGGTGCGGTGAGCATGAACCGTAGCCGGTGAAGGAAAATCTCAAGCTAGGTTGGATGACAGGAGATGGGGGAAATGGTTCTGACTCGGGCCACTCGCAGACACCAGCGACAGGGGAGTGGTTGGAGATGTTTGAGAAGTTCAAGCGAGAAGTCTTGCAGACGGTTCTCGCAGGAAGAGGCGAGTGCGAGACGCCGGCAGTTCCCATGGTTCCGCCCCAGCAGATCGGCGAGAATGCTCTGGGGCAGCGACCTGGGAAGGAAGTGCCAGCGGAAGGAAGCGCGCGAGATCTCCCCGGGCGGCAGCTATTCAGCAGCCCGGTGAGTGCTGAGGTCTGCGAGCTGGCTCCGCGCGAGAGGACCACTCGCCGAGCAGGGGAAGGAAGCCCTTTTTGCGAGATGATCCTCTCGGCCCCAGTGCCAGAGGGGTTCCGGGGGCCGGAGATGTCCTATTATACTGGCAAGGATGACCCAGTCGTGCACCTGCAATGGTTTGAGGACATGGTTTCAATTCTGCCCATGACGGATGCCTTTCAGTGCGGACTCTTCGCGACCACTTTGAAGGAGAAAGCTAGGGACTGGTTCCACCAGCTCCCCGTAGGTTCCATCTACGCGTTCGACGATCTGCGCCGGAGCTTCCGGCTGCGCTTCTCGACGCCGAAAAAGAGAAAGAAGGATGTGGAGGCTCTCTTCAAGATCAGGCAAAGGGAGGGGGAATCACTGGCACACTATGTGGATAGATTCCAAGAGGAGATACACCTCGTGCAGGAGGTGCCGGGGTTCGCCCTCAAGATGGCATTCATCGTGGGGTTGCAAGATGGGTTCTTCAAGATGGACCTGAAGAGAAGGGCTCCTTTCTCCTTTGAGGAGTTGATGGAGCGGGCAGCGGAGGAGATAGAAGGGGAGGCGGCCAACCCAGAATTCTACAAAAGGTTGGCGAAGATGAGCGAGCCTGAGGTGAGGCAGCAAGAAGGAAGAAGGCGAGAAGAACCCAGGGGTCAGGGGTTCGAAAGACCGCCTCAGAATTAGAGGAATCAAGAGCCCAACAACAGGTTGGGCTGGAGGCACCAGGAAGGACCAGTGAGAGGTCAGGAAGGGGGGTACCAGGGAAGAGAGGCGGGAGGAATGAATCCGGGGTGGAGGCAAGGCCCCAGACCCCCTCACCCCCCAAGGGAGCAAGCTATGGCAGTAGGCCGAGGAAGAGGAGGTAGAGGAGCAAGAGGAGGGAGAGGAAGAGCAGGAAGGGGGGACAGAGTGGCGTTGCCCTACTGTGATTTTCATTAGGAAGAAGGTCACGCGACCGCCACCTACCCAGAATTCCTGGAGATGAGAGAGAGAGGTCAGCCACGGCGGCAGCAGGCCAGGATCGAGGAAGTGCTCTCGGAGGCGGAAGAGGACCGATGCGAGGACAGGGCGGATACAGGAGCCAGGGGGGAATTGGGGTGATTCATGGTGGGGTTGGGATAGAGGCCTCTCTCAAGAGGAGCTTCCAGGCAATGTTCCGGAGAGACGTCGCATCAACTTCCCAGACCCCACCCCCCACAGAGAAGCTCACCTTATCCTCGGAAGATATGCCCGATTACGAGGACCCGTTCTGCGACGCCCTGGTGATCCAGACGGCGATAGAAAACTTCACGGTCTCTCGGATCCTGGTGGACAATGGGAGCTCGGTGAATGTTATCTTCAAGAAGGCTATCGATGCGATGGAGGTGGAGAAGAAGAGGCTGCAGGCCTCTGATGGGCCGCTGTTTGGTTTCTCAGGAGAAAGGAAGGAGGTTGAGGGAGGTGTCGGCCTCCAGGTGACGTTAGGAGGGGTCCCAAGGAACTGCCGGTTCGTCATCGTTGACGCTCCGAGCAGCTACAATGCCATATTTTGGCGCCCCCTCATCAGTGCCTTCCGATGTGTGCCCTCATCATACCACCAGTGCTTGAAGTTCCATAGTGGAGGAGTCCAGATCCGAATCCGGGGAGATGCAAAGGTGGCCAGGCAGTGTTATGTGACTGCCGTCAACACCATCTCTTGGATGGCGGAGGCTGAGAAGATGGATGAAGAGATGAGAAGGCCGGAGGGGCCAGGAGAAGGAGTGGAGAAGAGGGGAGAAGAGGAAGAGGGCAGTGCCCTAGGAAAGGAGATGGAGGTAGCTCAGGAGGAGCAGGTCGAACCAATGGAGGAGGAAGGTACGGCATAGGAGAAGGCCAGGGTAGAGGGGCGAGAAGCGAGGGGCAGATGGGAAGATCCGGCTCGGCTTGAGGCGGCAGAGGAAGTAGTGGAGATGGAGGTTATCACCCAGGGAGGAAGGGTGGAGAAGGTGCGTGTCAGCGGGGGCCTCAGCCCGGAGGACAGGGTAAGGATGCTGGAGTGCATCCAGAAGAACGTGGACATCTTCGCATGGAGCGCGGCAGACATGCCAGGCATCGAGGCGGACGTGGCTTGCCATCGTCTCAACCTTGAGCCAGGAGCCCGCTCCATCCGACAGAAAAGGAGAGCCTTCGCTGACAAGCTCGAAGAACCGATCCGCGAGGAGGTGGCCAAGCTCTTTGAAGTAGGTTTTGTATCGTAGATCCAGTATCCAGGCTGGGTCTCCAATGTCGTCATGGTAAAAAAGGGCGATGGTCGCTGGCGTATGTGTATTGACTTTTCTTTATTAAACAAAGCCTGCCCTAAGGATTGTTATCCCCTGCCTCGGATCGACGCGCTGGTTGACTCAGCCGTCGGTTTTTCTGTGATGAGTTTTTTGGATGCTTTTTCAGGTTATCACCAGATCAGGATGCACCCCCCGGATATCAAAGATGTCTCTTTCATCACCCGGGAGGGGTGCTACTGCTATAAGATGATGCCCTTTGGGCTGAAAAATGCAGGAGCAACCTACCAGAAAATGATGGACCGGGTTTTTAAGGAGCAAAGAGGAAGGAACTTGGAGGTTTACGTAGATGACCTCATGGTGAAGAGCAAGAGCGTGAGCATTCATCTCCGAGACCTCGAGGAAACCTTCGCCACCCTACGCAAGTACAAGATGCGCCTGAACCCCCTGAAGTGTGTGTTCGGGGCCAGCAAGGGGAAGTTCCTGGGACACCTTCTCACCCCTTCGGGGGTAGAACCTAACCCGGACAAGGTCAAAGCCATCATGGAGTTGGGATCGCCTCGGAATGCCAAGGAGGTCCAGCGCTTGACGAGAAAGCTCGCGGGGTTGAGCAGGTTTCTCTCCCGAGCCGGGGAGAAATGCTCCCCCTTCTTCAAAACGTTACGAGGGAACCAGAAATTTGAGTGGACAAAGGAATGCGAGGAGGCCTTCCAGGCCTTGAAGAGGCAGCTCACCCAGGCTCCGTTGCTCCAGGGCCCAAAGGAGGGGGAGTACCTAGCCTTATACCTCGGAGTCGGGACTGAGGTTGTAAGCTCCGTCCTAGTCCGGGAAGAAGGCAAGAAACAACTGCCTATCTACTACGTAAGTAGGGTCTTGAGGGATGCGGAACTCAGGTACCCAATTTTAGAGAAGCTGGCCTTCGCTCTGGTCGTCGCGGCAAGAAAGCTCAGGCCATACTTCCGGGCCCATTCAATCCAAGTGGTGACTGATCACCCCCTTCGCCAGATCTTCGAAGGAGTAGAGCACTCGGGGAGGCTCGCGAAGTGGTTAATAGAGTTAAGTGAGTTCAATATCACCTTCGTCCCTCGACTATCCATGAATGCACAGGTAGTGGCAGATTTCATGGCAGATTATGTGGCCGAGATGGAGGAGGATCAAGCCCCTCGTCATGTTCCGTGGAAGCTGCTAGTTGACGGGGCCTCGAGCAAAAATTCTCTCGGAGGAGGGGTGGTGCTGGAGAGCCCCCACGGGATGAAGATCGAACAGACGCTCGTAATGCATTTCCCAATCACCAACAACCAGGCGAAGTATGAGGCGGTGATCACCGGCCTGCGTCTGGCTTAGGAACTGGGAGTCCATGACGTGGAGGTCCTCATCGACTCGATGGTAATAGCCTCTCAGATCAAGGGAGAGTTGGAGGCAAGGGAACCTACACTCATAAGATACTTAGCCAGAGTGAGAAGCCTCATTGGAGCATTCCAGACTTTCTCCATCAGGCACATCCCTCGGGAGGAGAGCACCCCAGCGGATCGCTTGGCCAAGGCCGGTCCCCGAGCCAGAGGAACCCTGACAGATCTGTTCCGTCCTTCGATCGAGGAAGGGGAACTCATGGAAATAGAGCAGCGGCCCTCTTGGAAGGATCCCTTCGTCACCTTCCTTGCAACAGGGAAATTCCCGGAGGAGGTTCCGGACCAAAGGCGCTTCCGGTACAAGTCCGCCTACTACGTGCTCCATGAGGGGGATTTGTATCGGAAGACTCTCTCGGGTCTCCTGGCCCGATGCATCTCAGAAGATGAAGTCCCGAGGATCTTGGAAGAAGTTCACTCCGGCGAGTGTGGCAGCCACTCGGGGAGCAGGATGTTGGAGGCAAGGATAATGAGGCAGGGGTACTTTTGGCCGACCTTGAGTAGAGATGCGACGGCCTTCGCTAAGAAATGCCATAAGTGCCAGATGTTCGCCCCGCTTCAGCTCTTGCCTTCTCAGAGGCTAAGGAGTATCACGGCGCCCTGGCCATTCGCCATATGGGGGATGGATCTGGTAGGACCCTTCCCCCGGGCCAGTGGGCAGAGGAGATTCCTCTTGGTCATGATCGACTACTTCTCTAAGTGGTTGGAAGTCAAGGCGCTGGCCAAGGTCACCTCCCAGGTGGTCCGCAACTTCATATGGGGGGAGATCATCTGTCGACATGGGCTTCCGCAGGCCATCGTCACAGATAATGGCCCGCAATTTGCCAGCGAGGAGTTCATCAGTTTCTGTGGCCAGTTGGGGATAGACCTCAGGTTTGCATCCGTCCACCATCCCAGGAGCAACGGGCAGGTGGAGACGGCAAACAAGATTATCGTGAACTTGCTCAAGAAGAAGGTGGAAAATCTTAGGGACAATTGGGTGGAGCAGCTCCCCTCAGTCCTGTGGGCTTTAAGGACTACCCCCAACACCGCAACGGGAGAGACCCCTTTCAAGCTCTCACACGGCTGCGAGGTCGTCATCCCCATAGAGTTCGAAGTCATGACGCCACGGGTAAAGGCCGCCACGAACGGAGAGGAAGATTGGAGAGCTGGGAACGAAGAGGAGTTGCGGCTCTCCCTCGACCTCATCGAAGAAGCCCGGGATCTGGCAGCCATTCGCCAAGAAGAGGTCAAGCGGCGGATGGCCAAGTACTTCGACAAACACATCAGGGTCAAGCAATTCGAAAAGGGAGACCTAGTACTCAAAAAGGTCGACGCGGCTGGAAGGTCTGCCGTAGTGGGAAAGCTTAATCCCAACTGGGAAGGTCCCTATGTCGTGGAAGAGGCGCTAAAGTCTGGGGGATACCGCCTTCAGAATGTGGAGGGCCAACCCCTCAGTCACACATGGAGTGGTGATGATCTCAAACGCTTCTATCCCTAAAAGCTATGTAATGCTAATGTTTTTGAAATGAGAATATTCTGTTTAACCTGTTTGTGTGAAAATGATGCTACAGCTTGTGGGGAAACCTCGAAGGTTCCAGAAGATGGCCCCGAGCTGACCCGCTGTCCAGGCTTTCATCTAGCTGGCAGGGCCGAAGGCTCACTCGGTGGCAGTTTCCATGCTTCAAAGGTTGGCCCCGAGCAGACCCGCCGACCACAGACTAGGCTCACACCTAGCTGGTGAGGTAGGAAGGGAAAGGCTTAAAATTAAAAATGAGAAATTGAAGTAAGGCAAAGTCAAACCCCGGGAGGGCGAATGATACAAACCAAGGACAGCATTCGGCCGGCGGTTGCGCATCGAACACGCTTCCGTTCGAGGGGACGCAGGAGGCCATTCGAACCTGGCAAACACACAAGCGCGGTAACGACCCCAACGAAAGTCAGCGGGAGCACCTAAGCCTCTTAGCGAGAGCGCAAAAAGTCTCTTAGCGAGAGCGCCAAGGCCGGAATCGCGAAACACAAAAAGCAAAAAGTAACACACGAAGCGAGAAGTCCAGTCTCCTCACCTAGTGCTGATTCATACGAAAAACCCCCCGATCTAAGTGAATGGATGGCAGGGGCAAGATAGTTTATGCTTCCTTCGATACTCGGCGAGTGCCCGATGCGACTACTCAACGTTATGCCGTCCTAGCGAGCCTAGCGAGAAACATAAGCAAAACGATTGCAGGATGATCAATAAAAACTATCACATAGACAAAATGGGGAAAAAAAAGGCTCCCAATATATCCACCGGGCGAGCCAACAAGAGCTCTCGCAAAAAATTATCACAAGAATAATTGTTCATCAAAAAGTTTAACAAGCTCTCGCCCTCATTTGCGAGAAGGGCTACCGCTCTCATCCGAGCCCAGGCAGATGACTTCATCATTCAGGGGAAAGTCCTCGCCGTCCGGGAAAGGTACTGGGAGGAAAATGTCCGGCACGACCTGGTGCACCAACAGCGTCTCGGCCCCTCCTTCAGGTACCCACCGACGAGAAGGGCCTGCAGCATATGCTCCGCAGCAGCCTAGGCACTCTCCTACATCAGCTCCTCGAACTCGAATTTTGAGTAGGAGTGCCTTTTGCTTCCTTCGCCAAGGGCCTGAGCGGAATCCGCCTGCAGGCGCCAGATGTCCTCCTACAGCCCCCGATTCTCCTCGTCCAAAACTGCCACTCGAACGCGCAACATCTCGGCACTGGTGGTGTCCTGCGGAGAGAAGAATAGTCAGAAACGTGGGAGAGTGCAGTGGTTAGCAAGTCCAAGGGAGAGATCATACCTCCCGGATGGGGCGACTAGCGAGTAGGGCCTCGGCGGCATCCAGCTTCTCTCTCAATGCTCGGGCCTCCGCTGAGGCACTCGCCCGATTCGCGTCCACCTCGTTGAGGCTTCGCGCGAGGTTGATGCTCCGATGAGAGGACATGTGTGCGAGTTCAAGCGCTCGAAGGAGAACCCGTGCTGTCTCGTGGGCTAGCACCTGGGTGTTCTCGGCGTCGAACACCTCGGCATCATCACGGCCGTATAGGGCGTATGCTAAAGCGAAGGCCTCACCGCTGGCGACATCGGTCTCGATTCATGATGGATGAAGGGTCGAGAGGGATACCCGATTGTTGTTCCGGTCCCACTTAACAAGGGGAGCTCCCACTGGATCCACGAGTTTTTCACCGTTGGAAAAATTACGGTGATCTCTCGGCAGGGGCCCTGAAGAAGTTCCTGCGGGAGGAACAGAGGTCCTCATCGGAACGTTCGTCCCCGGAATCTCGCCCGGGGCTTCCTTCCCTTTTGAGGCCGGGGTGGCCTTGTCCTTCGACAATGGGGGGACCTTCCCCTTCTTCGAGGAGGGGGGAGCGCGGCCGAGTCCGACTTTCGCTTATGGCCACTGGTCTTGGAAGGAGCCAAGTCCTCTCGACAGGCATCGGCGGCAGCACGCGCGGAGGACAGCGAGTGCCCCAGAGCCGCTCCGGCAGGGCGCAGAGGGTTCAGCGGGAAGTCACGAACACCTGTAATCAGAGAAGAGCGCTCGGTAATTAAGGCGAGAAGGAGGGAGAGTAAAGTCGTGCGAAGACTGCACCAGCCTACCTTCGCCCGGCGGAATGGGCGGGAGCGAATCCACATTCCTCCGGAGGTGGATGACGTCCATGCCCTGCTCTAGGATATACTAGTGGAGCTTAGAATCATGACCACTCAGTGATGGGGGCCAAAAGGTCGACTCCTCCTCCTGCACCGTCGCGTAGAGAACATTCCCAAAGTTCCCGCTAACGAACACGAACCGGCGAAGCCAGTCATGGTTCTTGTTGGCGAGACCAGCCACCTTCAGAGGATTTTGGCCCGAGAAGAAGGAGGTTCCGTGCTTCGCGCGGAAGGTGAAGAGTTTGCGGAAGACGGGGAGGCTGAACTCGATCCCTTCTTCCCGGAGATAGCAAGCGAACCCCACCAGCATGGCGATGGAGTTCGGGTTGAGCTGGGCGGGAACAACTCCGAAGTACCGAAGCGTCTGGCGGACTTCCAGCCAAATAGGTAGGCGGAACCCCAGCTCGAAGTGCTCTAGCGGGATGGCAAGGGTCCCGGGAGAGCAGGAATTGATGCGATCACCGGGTTCCAGACGGGTCGCGGTGAATTCCCCCGGGATGTAGTTCGCGATGGTGGTCAAGAGAGCCTCCTTGGTGAGGTCGCAGGAGTCGAAATCATGGTCTGCGAAAGCGCTGGCGCATTTGCCCCTTCCATCCGGTTCACCGCCCATTTCACAAAGGTTGAGTGGAGGAGCTCGCGCGAAGGTAAAAGGTGCGAAAGCAGTCGGCGGATGAGGAAGATGGAGGCGGGATAAGGTGTAATAAATAAAGTTGGTGAGAGCCTATTTATAGAAAAGCATGAAAAAGTAATCATTTCCTCGGGCGGAGGGTGAGGCGATGGTGACGGCATTACCCCGACGCCTCGGAATCCGAGCCGGCCTATTTTCGCCCAAGCGTTTTCAAGGATTCGGCGAATGATCTTTCCTCAGAATACCGCATGGTTGGAAGTTAGCTTAGTTAGGCAGAAAGCAAGGCAAGGCGTTAACCCACAGCGGAAATGAAAGAAATATAAGAAAATAAAAGACGAGATCAAGAGTAAAGCCATCATCCGCAGAAATCAGAAAATTATTACAGAACCAAAGTCTTGCAGAGTTTCCCGAAGGAGTTGAGAGGAAAAGCAGGAAGGGGAGGGGGTCGGCGGGCTAATTCTCCAGCCAATGCCACCGACCCCGACCTCGAGTATCAACGACCGGACGCACCCTCGGGTTGTAGTACGCGGTCATCGCGGTAATCTCCTGGTTGGCTAGGTGCAGCTGGTCCCTCGCCCGCGCAGCATGCCTCCTGGGAGAAAGCTCCCCACCCTCAGCACCCAGGCGTTCCACCTCAGCGAGAAGGCGAGCGTAATCCCGTCGGAGGACTTTGAGCTCGCAAACGGTCTCCATCTGCTGACCGTCCAGCTGACCAGCGAATTCCCGCTGCATGAAGATGAGCTTCCCCAGCACTTCCTTCATTCGCTCCTTCATGGTATGAACATCGGTGGGGTCGCCCAGAAAATCCTCAAGCTCTCCGGGTGAAGGGGGTGGCGAGACCATCCCTTCCCCGCCGTCGTATAACCCCATGGGGGAGGCCTTCCGGTGACCTGCGAGAACGAAGACCTTTCGCTTCAAAAATAGGGGATAAAATCAGGGCAAGTCCAAGAAGGCTACCTACCTGGTACGGGCTCGTGTTGCCTAGGGGGACGAGACGTCGAGGGATTCAGCAGGGCGGCACCACGGCTCTCCTCGGTATCCAGCGCCTCCTGCGAATGGTCCCACGCCATCGGGAAATGTTATCTCGAGGAATAGCAAAGAGGTAAGGTGAAATGAAAGTACCTGCATTCGGAGGTCGGTGGAAGAGGGGACGGCCGAATGGGGAGACTTCGAGGCGGAACCTCCCTCCTCCCGACCCCGACGGACAGCCAGGGCTCTCCTGGAGCGAAAAGGAGCGATGGGATCCCTTCTCGAGGTGAGCCAGGGAGCGAATCGGGCAGCCTTGGGGGGATCCTTTCCCAGGGCCGTCGCAAGCAAGTCTACCTTTGACGGCGAGACCGGTTTAAATGATGGATCCATGGGAACCCTTCGAAATAGCAAAAAGTTAGAGCGCTGGAGGAAATACTGCAGCAGGAGAGCCAGCTTTTGGAGGAATGACTCGGGCCCGAGATATATATATAAGGTAGAAATGGGACCCACAGGAAGATTCTGTCCAGGTCAGCAGACACTCATCGAATACTGGGTTGGACTGTTCTTTCCGAGCGGAGGAGCCGCTTGCAAAGAGCGGGGATTGTGTACAACCCGTATTCGCCGAGTGGGTCCCTCAAGACCACCGGCGAGATCCAGGTCAGTCAGACCATTCGCCCAGACTGAGACAAGTGGTAAGACCCCCGGGCCAATAGGGGCGAACCGTGGGCTGGAAGGAGAAATCAGCGAGTGGCACCCTTACGGACCACTCGCCCGAGTGTGGGCATTCGCCCAGTCCATTCGCCCAGTCAAGCGAGAGTTCGGCGAGTGGTCCCCTCATGGACCACTCGCCCCCAAGGGCTTTAGGAGGAAATGATCGTGATGCCCCTTATGGGCTGCAAATAGCCCTTCAGAACAGCGGAGTTAGGCTATTAGCAGGCCAATTTGGGGTGCGGTTAGTAAAATTAAAAGGCGGATTCATGTTATTTGCAGACCAGCCTAGAAAGATCTATAAATAGACCCTTAAGGGCACCTTGGAGGACAGCCGGATTTTTTGAGAGTCCTCTCCTCTAGGCATGTCTCGGTTGGCTGCTAGTGCCCTCCAAGGTGCCCGGCTGAGCTTTGGGTTGGGAGAGGAAGCTCTCTAAGTTCTTCCGGGTGTGTGGCGGGACCTCCTCGCTGCAGCCTTGGGTCTGTTCCATTTTTCTCATCCACCAGTCAGATAGTTTAGTGAGGGAGAAGTAAGCGTCGGCTACAACCCCCAGTGGGTCCTATCTCAGGAGACCGGTTGCCGGTTTCAACATGCAGGACCTCTCGCTTGAAGTTTTTGAACATCTCTAACGTCACCCCAGCCACCAGGGGCTGCGAGTGACCCGAGTCGGAGCTTCCTCCACCTCCGTCCATGGAGCTCAGCTCGAGGCTTTCTTGAATTGGTCACACTCCACGCTCACCGCACCATGTGTTGAAACCGAGACTTGCGAACAAGACTTAGTCTCTGTGGAGTTCGGGGCCCTTAGCTAGCCGAGGGGCGACCAATCCTTACTCCTCCCAAGGGAGAGCTCTAGGTTGAAGGTGTTGGAACTAGGAACTGGACCAAGGGCTTAGTGGGGAGGTCCCGCCACATACTCGGAAGTTCCCTAGGAACTTCCCCTCCCAAGCCACTACTAAGTTTGGGCACCACTAGAGGCTCTCCTCACCCCCCTAGAGAGACTTGGGGAGGGAGAGAGATAGACTAGAATGAGATCCATTCAAATGGTGCCCCCTTGGTCCTATTTATAGGATTTCTGAAGTTGGGCTGCAAATAGCCGAAAACTGGTCTGCCAGATTACAAAAATACCCTTGAACTGGGCTGCAGATAGCCAAATCCCGCTGCTCTTGGACTGCGAATAACCAAAACTGGACTGCGAATAGCCAAATCCCACTGTTCTTGGGCGCTAAACGCATACCGCCAACACGGCTTGGAGCGGGGCGAGCCGGAGGCCTCCCGGCCTCCCCGGCTCGCACCCACAAGGCTCAGGGAGAGCCGGAGGCCTCCCGGCCTCCCCGGCTCTCCCCCACAAGGCTCTGGGCGAGCCGGAGGCCTTCCTTCCTCCCCGGCTCGCCCCTACTAGGCTCTGGGCGAGCCAGAGGCCTCCCGGCCGCCCCGTCTAGCCCCCACTAGGCTCTGAGCGAGCCGGAGGCCTCCCGGCCTCCCCAGCTCGCCCCCACAAGGCTCTGGGCGAGCCGGAGGCCTTCCGCCCCCCCCCCCCCCCCCCCCCCACCCCCCCGGCTCGCCCCCACTAGGCTCTGGGCGAGCCGGAGGCCTCCCAACCTCCCCGGCTCACCCCCACAAAGCTCTGGGCGAGCCGGAGGCCTCCCGGCCACCCCGTCTCGCCCCCACAAGGTTCTGGGCGGGCCGGAGTCCTCCCGGCCTCCCCGTTTCGCTCCCCACAAGGCTTTGGGTTAGCCGGAGGCCTCCCGGCCTCCCCGGCTCGCCCCTACTAGGCTCTGGGCGAGCCGAAGGCCTCCCGACCTCCCCGAATCGCCCCTACAAGGTTTTGGGTGAGCCAGAGGCCTCCCGGCCTCCCCGGCTCGCCCCCACGTTGGGGTGCATTTAGACATCCCTCCTGGTGAGGTCTCGCTGGGGTGCATTTAGACACCCCTCCTGGTGAGTTCTCGCTGGGGTGCATTTAGACACCCCTCATGGTGAGGTCACGCTGGGGTGCATTTAGACACCCCTCCTGGTGAGGTCTCGCTGGGGTGCATTTAGACACCCCTCCTGGTGAGGTCTCGCTGGGGTGCATTTAGACACCCCTCCTGGTGAGGTCTCGCTGGGGTGCATTTACACACCCCTCCTTGCTGCCGGACTAGGGAGCAGGGGCGAGTGGAGCTCGTCCCCCGCTGCTGGGCGAGCCGGAGGCCTCGCCGGCCTCCCCGGCTCACCCCCACTAGGCTCTGGGTGAGCCGGAGGCCTCCCGACCTCCCCAGCTCTCCCCCACAAGGCTCTGGGCGAGCCGTAGGCCTCCCGGCCTCCCCGGCTCGCCCCCACAAGGCTCTGGGCTAGTCGGAGGCCTCCTGGCCTCCCCGGCTCACCCCCAATAGGCTCTGGGCGAGCCGAAGGCCTCCCGACCTCCCCGGCTCGCCCCCACAAGGCTCTGGGCGAGCCGAAGGCCTCCCAGCCTCCCCGTCTCGCCCCTACAAAGCTCTGGGCGAGCCGGAGGCCTCCCGGCCTCCCCGGCTCGCCGCCACAAAGCTCTGGGCGAGCCGGAGGCCTCCCGGCCTCCCCGACTCGCCCCCACAAGGTTCTGGGCGAGCCGGAGGCCCCCCGGCCTCCCCGGCTCGCCCCTACTAGGCTCTGGGCGAGCCGGAGGCCTCCCGACCTCCCCGGCTCGCCCCTACAAGGCTCTGGGCGAGCCGGAGGCCTCCCGGCCTCCCCGGCTCGCCCCCACAAGGTTCTGGGCGAGCCGGAGGCCCCCCGACCTCCCCGACTCGCCCCTACTATGCTCTGGGCGAGCCGGAGGCCTCCCGACCTCCCCAGCTCGCCCCCACAAGGCTCTGGGCGAGCCGGAGGCCTCCCGGCCTCCCCGGCTCGCCCCCACAAGGCTCTGGGCGAGCTGGAGGCCTCCCGGCCTCCCCGGCTCGCCCCCACTAGGCTCTGGGCGAGCCGGAGGCCTCCCGGCCTCCCCGGCTCGCCCCCACTAGGATCAGGGCGAGCCAGAGGCCTCTCGACCTCCCCGGCTCGCCCCCACTAGGCTCTGGGCGAGCCGGAGGCCTCCCGACCTCCCCGGCTCGCCCCCACAAAGCTCTGGGCGAGCCGGAGGCCTCCCGACCTCCCCGTCTCGCCCCCGCAAAGCTCTGGGCGAGCCGTAGGCCTCCCGGCCTCCCCAGCTCGCCCCCACAAGGGAACAGTCCTGGGATGCGCCCCTCAGACTCGACTCCCTCCCAATGCTCATCGCCACTCCTCCCGGGGTCGTGCCCTTTGGAAACATTGGGCCTAAAAATATCTTGGTCATCGGGGGCCCACTCGGCGAATACAGGGTTGTACAGTATAATAAATTTTCTTCTTTATTGGTAAAAGAAGTTATGGGATTACGCGAAACCACATGTTTCTCCATAACTAAATTATCCAACGATGGAGAAAAAACACTAGAAAATATTAAATTTTCCTCTAAATTTTGGGGGGAAGTATCAAATTGAATCGGTGGAGATTCCCCAAAATTAGAGAAAGGCAATTGCGGCGCAAAAGAAGAAGAACAAAAATTCGGATCTAAAGATTTATCTTTATCGCCCCGAAAACTATCCGGGTGACCTTGCCACCAAGAATAATCTAATTCGGAGGTAGAAGAACAATTATTAAACGCCGAAAAATTATTCGCATTAGAAAAAGCATTTTCATCAAAGTTTGGAAAATTATTTTCATGAAAAGCCGAGGAATTTTGATCATAATTATTATCGAAGTTTGAAAAATTTTGATCGAAAGATGAATTATTTTCATGAAAAGAGGAAAAATTATGATCATAATCATAGTCAAAATTATTTGCATTATATTGAAGATAATTATTTTCATAAAAATTATTTTGATAATAAGAATGTAAATAGCATTCCACACTTTGATGAGGCGCCCCACAATAATGACAACTAAATTGGCGCATTCGAGCGGCTTGTAAGAGATAAAGTTGGTTTTGAAGCTCGACAACTTTAACGGCCAATTCAGATTCTTTCATAATAAAAATAAAAAATGAAACAATTTTCACTTAAATGAATGGAATTTTTAAAAATATTTTTATTATATATATTTTTTTTTATTTCAAAAAGCGGATTAAATTAGTCCCGGACTTCCCAAGATCTACCCGGTGAAGGGTTTGCAAGGTACTAGAGGCTATGATGGGAATTCAAGCCCAAAGCGTCCTTTCCGAGAATTTAGATTACGCTTTTTAAAATTTTTTTTTTAAATGTAAAGAGAAGGGGGAGAAGAAAGAGAACGATAAATTTAATAAATATTTCTTTTTTCGAAATATCAACCAAACTCCCCGGCAACGGCGCCAAAAACTTGATGCGAGCAAAACTATATCCGCAAATGATAACGACGAGTGTACTGTATCGAATGTAGTATAGGTTGTAAGAAACCAAAGTCGTATTAGACTCGGGGCGGTTGAGTACTCTTACTTCAAGAAAGTCTCTATTATTTTATCCAATAGAACTTGGGAGTGATTTTGCAAAAGGAAAATCAAAATAAGATTAAAACAACGAGTAAAAAGGCTAGCACTCGATCTTTGAATCACCGCGGAAAATAAACATAATAAGAACAACTTCTAATTCTCTTAATAAATTACTTGACCGTGGAGGTTCCCGATTTATGAACATACCTCTCTCGAGGATACGCTCAATTGAGTTTAGGTTGATCAATCGAACTTTCGTTCTAGAATCGAAATCCCTAAAACTCGCTTTATCGTAGTGAACCCCTCTATTGGATTTGACTCCAATCTGGGAGAATTATGTCATCCTCGCTTGAGGAGTGCATTCAACTCTATTTATCCTTTAAATGATCGATTCGAATTCAAAACCTCTCGGTTATTATATTACGAAAACAAGAATGAGAATTATATATCGAAAATATAATCTCAACCAATTAAAATTCAATTATAAATCTTAAGCGACCTAAAGAAGAGAAAGAGAAGCTAAAGATTAAATCATGAATTATATTTTCCTTGGATCATCTCGACCGAGTACTAATAGAAATCTTAGCTACTCATGGAGATGGAGGAATTAACGAAAATAAAAGAGTACATCATAAAAGAGAGAGTGGAAAAGAGAAAGAGAACTATTTTATTGAAATGCAAAAGAGATTACAACTAAGGAATTGAGAAATTACAAGCTTTGAATTGAAAACTACAAATGCTAATAAGAAAAAGAACATAAAAGAACTACTAAAACATGAAAATAAAACATGAAAAGAAGAGTCTAAGTCCTAAAATTCGTCTCCAAACTTCCTATGGAGCTGGCTTTATATAGCTGAAAAGTTGAAGTAACACGCCCTTGGTCATGCCCGTGACCAAGGGCGTGTAAGGGGCGTGATCGAAGCAACAGCGGAGAGGGCGCCTTCTAGAGTAAATGCGAGCATTTCAGGCGTGTCACGCCCTAGGTCACGCCCATGACCTGGGGCGTGTAATCTTAAAATCTGGCTTCTGGCGGGAATCTTCGGCGGGAAGGAGCGCAGGGCGTGTCCCGGCCGTGAATTGGATGTCACGCCCTTGTTCACGCCCGTGACCTGGGGCGTGTACTTGAACATTCGTCGAACTCTCGCCTGTTCGTCGATCTCCTGAATTTTCATCGAACGCAGCAGCCAGGGTCACGCCCTTGGTCACGCTCGTGACCTGGGGCGTGTACTTGGCGAATTCTTCACGGAACAAGCCCGAAGTGGCGGCGGCAGGTCTGGAACATATCTTAGGTTGTCACGCTCTTGGTCACGCCCGTGACCTTGGGAGTGTACTTGACAATTCTGCTCAAAATGCCCAGAAATCCTGAAAAACATAGAAAAGACGTAAGTTAGTTTATAAAATTAAAAGGGAACATATTAAATAAGAAAATACATATAAATTATATAAATTCACATTAAAACTACATTAAAATTATACTAAAAGATGAGTACAAAAAGTACTCATCACCCATAGTACACTTGGGAGTGCGTCCACACACTGCCCCCCAGCTTCTTCTAAGCGCGTCTTCAACCCTTTGAGGATGGTGTGGTTTGTGACTTCCACTTGCCCGTTGGTTTATGGATGTGCTATGTCCGTGTGATGAAGATTGATTTTCAGATCCTCGCTCATCTTGGTGAAGGATTTCCCGGTGAACTGAGTGTCGTTGTCGGCAATAATTATTGATGAGATACCGAAGCGACATACAATGCTCTTCCAAACAAATTGTTTGGCATTCTCTTCTGTGATTTTGTCCAGGGGCTCCGCTTCTACACACTTGGTGAAGTAGTCGATGGCTAGGATGATGAACTTCCTCTGTCCAGATGCCAGGGGTAGGGGGACGATGAGATCGATTCCCCATTGTGCGAATGGCCACGCACTTTGGAGTGTGGAGAGCGCGACTGAGGGCTGATGAGGTACGTTTGCGTGTAGCTGACAGCTCCTGCACTTTTGGACTAGCTCGGTAACATCCTTCTCCATTGTTGGCCAATAAAAACCTTGGCACAATATCTTATGGGCCAAAGCTTTCCCGCCTAGGTGCTCTCCGCAGATTCCCCCGTGCACTTCTCTTAGGGCGTAGTCCGCATCGCTTGCCGGTAGACACTTTAGATAGGGCACTGAGAATGCCCGCTTGTAGAGCTCTCCGTCCACGATGGTGAATGATGCTGCTCGCATTCATAATCTCCGCGTTTTTAGACGGTCCTCGTGGAGGTGCCCGTGCTCAAGGTAGGCTCGCAGGGGGGTCATCCAAAATGACTCCTCTTGGCGGATGGTCGCAATTTCCCATGGCCCTTGAATACTTGGAACCTTGATCTCTTCCACTCGGCATCTTCGGGATTGATAGCTGGTGGGTGAAGTTGTGAGCTTAGAGAGAGGATCTGCTCTGGAGTTCTGTTCCCGAGGGATGTGCAAAATTTGGTATGACGGAATCTTCTACAGGAGTAATCTTGCAAGCGCGAGATATTTCATCATCTGGTCATTCTTGGCCTCGTAGTCTCCCTCAACTTGCGAGACTATGAGTTGGAAGTATGCGTGAATCATCAGGTTCTCTGCTTTGTAATCGATGGTGAGCCGGAGGACGGCGATCAGAGCCTCGTATTCCACGATATTGTTGGTTGCGGGGAACTTTAACCTTAGGCCATAATCTAAGGTAATCTCATTGGGACTTATGAGGAGCAATCCTGCTCTGACTCCTTTAGCTCCCAATGCGCCGTCGACGTAGAGAGTCCAATGGGGAGTAGTGATATCTTTGACAGGAAGTGCTTCTTGTGGAATGGTGTTCTCTGCAACAAAGTCGGCGAGTACATGCGACTTGATGTCTGGTCGTGGTAAGAACTGGATGTCGAACTGGCCGAGATCTACCGCCCACTTTACTAGTCTCCCTGAGACCTCTGGTTTCTGAAGGATTGTCCATAGTGGAAGTTGAGTTAACACCTTTACAGTGTGAGCCTGGAAGTAGGGCCGAATCTTTCTTGCCGAGAATACAAGAGCCAAAGCCGTCTTTTCCGCTGCCGGATATCTGGTCGGTGTCGGTGAGGACTTTGCTAACGTAGTAGATCGGTCGTTGTACCCCACCTTCATCTTTCATGAGCACTGAGCTAAGGGTTGTAGGCGAGATTGCCATGTACAGGAACAGAGTTTCTCCGGGGATGGGCTTTGATAGGAGTGGTGGTGAGGCCGGGAACTGTTTGAGAAAGTTGAAAGTTGACTGGCACTCGTCCGTCCACTGATATCCGGAGTGACGCGCTCCCCAGAGAATTTTGAAGAAGGGGAGGTACTTGTCTCTTGATCGTGATAGGAAACGAGATAATGTGGTGATCCTCCCGTTTAGGCTTTGTACTTCCTTGATTGAATGAGGTGGCGACATATCCTCCAACGCCTTGATCTTCTCGGGGTTGGCCTCAATTCCCCGATGGGTTACCATGAAACCCAGGAACTTCCCTGCCGTCACACCAAATGCGAATTTGCTGGGGTTGAGCCACATCTGGAAGCGACGGAGAAGCTGAAAGCACTGTCCTAATTCTCTCAAGTGGTTGCGACGGTGGACGCTCTTCACTAGTATGTCTTTCACGTACACCTCCATCGTCTCTCCGATAAGGCTCTTGAAGACTTTGTTCATCAGCCTTTGGTAGGTTGCTTCGGCGTTCTTGAGGCCGAAGGGCATAACTTTGTAGTAGTAAACTCCTTTGTCTGTTCAGAATGACGTGTGCTCCTCGTATTCCGGGTTCATCCATATTTGGGTATAACCTGAGTACGCATCCATGAAGTTGAGGAGTTCGTGTCCGGCCGTCTGATGCGCAAATCTTAGCACACCGCTATAGGCGGTAGCAAGACTGCGACACGAAACGGTAGTGTACCGATCATTCAAGTAATATAAAATGTGGGAGTGAATCCCCAAGTATCGATCTCGAAAGAACACAGTAAGGTGGAGTTTACTATTGAGGCGGGACTTGAGATTGAAGTCCTTTATGTCGGATGGGTTGCGGAAACGGGGGTTTTGGTTGGTGGAAATAAAGAGAAAATAACTAAACTACTCCTATGCAATGCCGCTATGCAATGCTTCGCTTGGCGGGATGGAGACTAGGCAGGCCTTGAGCGCGCTGCTTCGAAAGGGCGGATGGACGAGTAAGCAAACGGAATCAAACTGTGCAGGCCTTGAGCGCGCTGCTTCGTTAGGCGAATGGATTACACGGGCCGCTATGCCACGCTTCACTAAGCGGATGGGCGAGTAGGCATGCGGAGTGAGGGTCGCAAGCACCTCATCGACAAGCACGCCACTAGCAATTGCTAGTGCGGCACACGAACATGACGGTGGAATGGAAAATGGATGGGGGCGCACCTCATACACACATATGAACAAGATAATTTCAATAAAATGAAATAAGCATTACATAACATGGTTCATAGTGTACATCATCAAAGTATAGAGAAATCTAGCTTATACAACTACCAATACAAAGAGAGAGAGAGCAAGGAATCGACCCAATCCGAAGGCTCGTTGGGATTCACGGTTGGAATCGCTGGGTTGTCAATCCGCGTCCAAGCTCGGTCCTCAACTGCGTTCGGGGTAGAGACGGTTGTCACTACCTTCCAATGGCTCGTCTTCTTCGTGTCACGATCCGGCCGCACGACCTAGCTTCCTTCTCCTTGGATATTGGTGGATGTAGGGCTAAATCCCTCTCCTTGGAGCTCGAGGATGATGGAGGAGGCCAAAGGGGGCGGAGAACCTGCGGAAATGGCAGAAACGGCGGAGAGACTGCGCTAGAAATGATCGTCCGACCTAATTTCACGGGCTGTATATTTATAGGAAACAGGGCGCACAATCAGTGGCGCACGACCAGTGGTCGTGCGCACTGGAAGTTGGTGATCGTGCGCACTGTGCCCGAAAACCTGCAAGACAAAACTGCAGAAAATAATAAAGCGCACGATCGAACGCACGACCGTGCGTAACAATGCACGACCAAATTCAGAAAGCAACTTTGGGCTGCAAATGAATGCGCACGATCAGCGACGCACGATCAGTGGTCATGCGCGGTATAACCAGTGATCGTGCGCAGTGTTCCTGTACAGATTTGTACCGGGAACACCTGCACGACCCCTGTTCCAGCATAACACTACTCAAAACCACTGAAAGTGGCACAAACCACAGCATGAAAGACAGTAAAGAAGATAAACAAGAAAATACACCAAGAACGGGCCTAGAAGTGCACTTAGCGTGGAATAATAGACGGTTATTAAATATGAACGAAAACATGTATAAAGTGTGGTGCATAGACTAGATAATCGGCCTAGATGAGTCCAAAAATGTGTAAATAATTGGGACTCATCACACCCCCATACTTAGCTATTTGCGCGTCCCGAGCAAACAAATCCGGCGGAGTAGGAAAAGCATAGCTAGCCAAAAATTTGCAAACATGGAATAGAATGCGAAGTTGCATACAAGTGTGCATAGAAGATCATTAGAAGAAGTTTCAACATATGCTAGCTAATTTATAAAAGTGTAAATGCATAAAAAGAAATTTTTTTTTACTCAAAAATGGAATATTGTTGAATCTCATGGTCACGCGTAGTACGAAAGTAAGCAAGTCGCGAAGGTGAATGTTACCCAAGACCGGAACTCGGAATTATCTCCGTTGAAATCCATCAACGTCGAGAACCATAAGCTCGCCCGGTCACACTCTCTCCACGACGCTAGTGAACTCACAAGACGAATCGATAGGACTTTAGGTGTACACGAGGCTTAGGTTACGGTTTGGAATGCAAAGATAAATATGATGGCTAATCGCAACCCAAGAGAGCTCGCAACAGTGCTAATTCAAAGCTGCCACAATAATACACGTGTAACACAAGCCCAGACTTGACTTTGAAACCGGGTGTGCACACGGCCTACAACAATCAATACTATTTAGATGTTTCAATTAAAACGCTGGGGATATAAATCTAATTTTTTACTATGCTTTTCTTTTTCTTTTCTTTTCATCCCCATATCTAATAGCACAATTTTCAGCACATAGACATTTTTAAAACTTCCACATCAACACAGAAGTTTCGCATCACCGCACCGCATTGGAAAATTACAATTCATAAATACTTTTAGCTAAATTTTGGTTGCGATAATAGGATTAGCTTTTAGGCCTTGGTGAAGTATGGTGGAGCTGAACCAAAAGATCGGGTAGGCACAAAATAGGCTAGCAATGGTTAGTGTATAGGAAAGGTAAAACAAAGCTCAAGCTTGCCAAAAAGATGGCCTACGTCACGCTCAACTTGCAAATAGTTCGCACCCATGCTTCGAGAGTCGCTTGGGGCAAGTTCTTAGCCCTCGAGAAAGGTAATCCTTCCTCCCGACTCAAGCAACACGAACCTCGTGCTCGCCTACACACAATACCACGCTACCACTAGATTCAACCACATTCACCATTTTGAGTAAAATAAATTAAAATCTACGCAAATCTACTAATTATAAATTAGAAGCATAAATAAAAACTAATTCTACTCAATTCCCTATGCAAGACACGAGTACTCAACTAGAGCACTACAAGAGTCAACATGCCACTCCATCTTGCAATTTTTAGGCTAATACAACAATTTTACATCACAACCAAGAATTGAATATACAGGATCATACAAACAAGCGAGTGCGCGCTAAAGTGGGTGTAGTGGTGTGCGGTGTATATGAAACAATAATTATAAAACTGAATTAAAATGTACTTCTAGTATGCAAATGATCTGTGCATATGCAGTGGGTAACAAATACAACAGCTCTCCCCCAGACTTAATCTAAACAATCCAACAAAAGTTATAACCATGAAATTCAAAATGAAGTTAAGGGAAGAGAGTACCCAATGCTCAGCAAGTGGGCATACCAGAAGACGCGTGTAACCCAAGACAAAGCTGCAGCATCCGCCATCCAGAAAAGGACCTGCAGGGGTAAGCTACGCAAAAACAAAAGAAAATGTACAAAGCAAAATGAAATACCATTAACTAAACTAAACTAGATGAAATAAAATTGCAGGAAAAGTAAGATAACTACTGGGGTTATTGTCATCCCAGCACAACTTATTTAAGAACATAACTGTAACATCCCATTTCGCGCTAGACCCATCGGAGACGTTTTGACTACCCAATTTGGGCTTTCCAGTGCATGCTTAAATTTAGATTTATTGGGGGAAAGGAATAACAATATTGTTGTAGGTGATGGGGGGTAATAAGATAATAGGTTTTCTGAGATTTCGTTCGACGAACGTCGAAGGGAGGATGCCGTTCGACGAATGTCGAAGGGGAAGTGTTCGACGAACGTCGAAGGGATTGCGCCGTTTGGCGAAGTATAGGATAGTTTCGTTCGACGAAATATAAGCTGCTGCCGCGATCGAAGAAGGTTCTGCGTTCGACGAAAGTTCGTCGAACGGCGTTCGACTAAGTTCTGTGTTCGACGAAAGTTCGTCAAACGGTGTTCGACGAAAGGCGTTCGACGATGTATCGTAGAACGGCGTTCGACGAAGTATCGTCGAACGGCGTTCGACGAATCATATGTTCGGCGGTAGACGAATTAGGCAGCGCTCAACGAAGATTTTGCCAGCTGCGATCAACGAATTAACCTCCGTTCGACGAATTGTCTCCCGTTCGACGAAATATTCTGTTGTTTCCGAATGCTTACCCTGACACCAAATTTGGGAGTTCCAACGTATGACCTTGAATGTGGTGTTGTCATTAATGCCATTAATGCGAGATGAAGATAAATTCTTAGCTTTTCTCCCGATCAGCATCTTCATCTTTGTCCTCTGCTTCTTCTTCTTCTTCTTCTTCTTCTTTTCTTCATCTCCTTCCCTCCAACCTGATGGTGTTAACTTAGGGTTTTGGCCAAGAAAACCCGTGGAGAAGCTTGTGCGACCATTGGAAGAGGAGCTAGCTTGGAGAAGGTCGAGTTCGTTCATGGCACCGAGGAGACTGCCGCGATCGTCGGCCCGGATACACGTGACTTCCGACCCCTCTCCCTTGGTGCTAGTATCTTAGACCCCCTAGGCGAGATATCGAACTCAATTGAGTCAATATGGGAGCGAAATGAAGTTCCGTAGGTTGAGGCCGCGTTAGGGTTTTTGCCGTAGGGCGCCGATCGCCGCGAAAATACCCCCAATCAACTCCCCGCTTCAATACGAATGCAAGGGCGTTGGTGTCGTGATAATCTAAGGCCTCGTGAGGGTGCATGGGAGGAGAGAAGGTGGTTGCCCTAAATTTCATTTAGGATGAAAATGAACAGTCCCTGTTATTGGGATTTCATAATATATATAAATAAATATATAGGTTGTATTGCTGCTGATTTGGATTTGAGAAATAAGTCCTTGTCGAATGGATCTCAATTATAAATACATATATATATTTTGGTTCATAAGCTTGCTTGAGAAATGAGAAAGTTCCCCGTTAAATTGGATTTCAATCTTATATATATATATGTTAATTGGCTGCTTGAGAAATAAGCCTCTGTTGAATGGATCTCAATTATAAATACATATATATATATATTGGTTCATAAGCTTGCTTGAGAAATGAGAAAGTTTCCCTGTTAAATTGGATTTCAATTTTATATACATATGTATACCTTTAGCTCTTGTTGGGGAAGAAGATGAACAGCGGACGTTAGATTTACCTTAAGACTCGTGCAGAAATTATATCTGCAGACCGATGCAGAAATCTGTTTTCTGCGCGCAGCTGTGTTCAAGTCCAGTTGTGGGCATGATACAGCAGGATTCAGGTTTCAGGATTAACACAAAAGTTGTAGGCCTCGGAAAGAGCTTCCCAGCGATAGGTTACACGTTTTCTGTGGTGACCTGTAGCTCTCTAAACGTCCAGTCGAGTGGACTGACCAGGAAGCTGGTTTGGGTCCACTGCGTGCTGTTTTTGCTGTCCAGGTTTCTGCAGTGGACTTCAGGGCAGATTTTAGGTAGGACCCACTGGGATCTGGGTTTAGGACTCAACACGAATGTTGTAGCCCTTGTTGTTAGCTTTCCAAATTGGGGTGGGTCATAACGGTTGGACATCGGTAGCACCTAGAAATCCTATTTTAGTAAACTGTGTCATAACACCTTCAATCTCGGCATTTTGTGGATTTCTCCCATTATGTTGGTTGGATTCCCTAATCGCTAAATATTATATGCCATCAATCGCGCGAATAATCCTACGGGATCGGCTTAGTAAATATATTGTTATACGCACACCATGACACGCGAGCTAATTAACTCGGTATGAATAGCACTGGCGATTCGGAGCGGACTATAAGATTCGGTTATATCTTATGGTAAACGGTAAGGACTCAGTTGTTGGGGGCCTTGAGTGCAGTTCGGGGCGTCGGCTAAAGGCGTATGAGTTATGAATTAAGGCTATGTTCGACAGTCCTTGGGTATTCGATAGCGCACGGTTGTGCATGGGAAATTTGTGGTTGCGCATGCTTGACACGTGGTGGCATAATGTTGATGGTCGGTGGATGGTCGGGGTCCTTTGGTGTTCAGTTCCCAAAGGCGCCATCCGGATAGTTGTGGATATGGGAGAGGGTTCAATACACAATCATCGTATTGCATTGCATTGCATTCATCCTTCAATTCATTGCACCGCATTCATATCATAATCATTGCATTGCACAGCAATGAATACTCATCATATAAACTTGTATGGGCATCTTTATATGATGAGTTACCTTTATATGCAGACCCTTAACTTATAAGATTGTATGGGCATCCTTATAAGTTAAGTTCAATTCAGCTCTTCATTACTCTGCTTATGTCTGTTGTTACTTATACTTTCGTGTATATACTTACTGCTGCTGATATACTTATGAACCTGTTAGATAGTACTATTGCGAGTACTTGGGTACTCATACAACCGACATATAGGAACAACCATTTCTGTCACCTGCTTGTATATTATTGCTAATATTGCAGCTTTCTTTCAATTCTACCGCCCGGTGCCTTGGAGTCGCCGGGGGAGCGGATGTGAAGCCACTTAGTCTTTATGACTAACGGTTGCTACGTACCCCTTTTTAGGAGTGCACCCTGGAGCAGCAGCGCACGGCGCGGGAGACGGATAGCCAGGTCAGGTTGACAGGGCCGGAGACCGTGATACCCGCAGTACCGTTGGTGACAGATGTGAGCGTAGAATGAAATGTAGCCCTTTGGGCATCCTTTAGTTTGTCACTCTGATGTAGTTTTGCAGGAGCTCGTGGAGCTGCCTGCCTTATATATTTATGGACTTTTACTTATGCGAATATTTATATATATGTGGCTTCTTGTTTTTTATTATTGATGGGTTGGCTTGATGATATTGGTTTAGCCGGCAGGATAGGCGTCTTGCGGAGGTGGCTAGCCCGTGTGCTGGCGCTTCCGCAAGGCGGCTGTCCTGGGCATAAAACTCCCCTCGGCCGTGTTTTGTGTTCTGGGAGGGGGGGGTTTACAAATGGTATCAGCTTGCAACGATCCTGAGATAAAGAAGTCCATACCCTTTTGGTGCCACCCCACTCAACTCTTCAGTTTGAGGACAAACTGAATGAGCGGAAGCAGTGGTGTGCCCATAGGGGATTCGCATTGAGTATGTCCGTTATTTTTCCTTTAAATAGCCAACCTAAGCCCAAAAATCTACGTTACGTGTAGATTCCGGCACGTTCGGAGCCAGCGGCTGGCACCCCAGTGCCTCCAGCACCTGCCCCTTTTCAACAATCAGAGCTGGGGCAAACCTTGACGGCAATCCTGGATGCCTTCAGGTCTCAGCAGATGCCGGTGCAGCCGCAGGCCCCAGACTCAAATTGGTTGAGCATCTTCCGTGCTCTTTCCCCTCCCACCTATCATGGGACGGAGTCCGCAGTTCAGATAGAGGAGTGGCTAGACACAGTGCAGGAGTTACTGGCAGGAATTCGATGCCCGGGAAATATGGCAGTCACACTGGCAGTCTCAGCCTTGGATTTGCACGCAAAGAGGTGGTGGAAGTCCTTGATGGGCTCCACCTTTGAAGGGCATAGTTACCTTGACATAAGCTGGAACGAGTTTGCAGACGCGTTCCTGGAGCACTTCGTCTCTTCCACGGCCCGGGATGAACTTGAAGAGAGGTTTCTGCAGCTGAAGCAGGGATCTAGGACAGTCGTGGAGTACCAACGGGAGTTCCAGCACCTTGCTAGATTCGCGGATTCCTATGATTTGGACGACCGCGGTTACGCAAAGCGGTTCTATAAGGGATTGCGAGATTCCTTGAGGCAGGCCCTTCTATTTGTCGCCGATTCGAGCCTAGCACAGATTATAGAGACGGCACAGAAGTTGGAGGCAGACCACTTGGGAGTCCAGGCCAGGAGTAAGAGGCCCGAGAGGGGTGTGATGGAGTCAAGACGCAGCTTCGCGAGGAGGAAGAACATTATGGATACAGGAGGAGACCAGAGGAGAGATGGTGGGCGTGATCGCCCGAACGTTAGGGTGGAGCAGCAAGCGCGACCATTACCGAAGCGTCCAAGGGAGCCGCTCAAGGGCGATTGCTTCTATTGCCATCAGCCGGGCCACATCCGGCGCTATTGTACGCAGCGTCAAAGGGACGCCCAGCAAGGAAGAGGTTAAGGTCGAGAATAGGAACAGCAGGGTAGGAACCCTAGGCCTGCTCAGCAGCAGGTGTATGCTTTGGATCTAGCTCGGGAGCGGGATCTGCAGGAGGTTATTGCAGGTACACATGCATCTTAGTTTTGTTCCCCTTAGCTAATATGCTTGCGCCCGCATAATGTTGAAATCTACAAGTATCGTGCTTGTTTGCGGTAGGCCGACAATACTCTTGAAATGCAAGCGCCGCTTATTCGTGCGTGTCGAAAAAGTTCGTAGATAATTCGGGGAGAGCATTAGATCTGGTAGTGGAGGAAACCCAGCTAAAGAGATACGGGGGCTTATCTCTTCATTTATTGGGCTAGTGCCTACCGTCTGGGATTTTCTAGACGATTTAAAATCCTTGTAACTTCAACCTCGGAGTTTGTGATCATGGGAAAAATTAACTTGTCGTAAGCACGATGGGCTCCGAATGCCATGCTTGGGTTGATAGAAATCGAATTAGTAATTAACAGAAGAGAGCATTTTGAAGATGATAATTCTCTCCCTGCTATTATAAGACTATGTGGATAAGTGACAAGGAGAGCAGTAAGCTAACACCTAGGGATATACACCTACGAGGTGATAACATTTTTCTTTTAAAATTCGGCAGATTGATAAGGGTTGTTTAGTGATTGGATGTCTCAAAGGATTTAAGTTAACGAGAAGAGGCCCCTAAATGGAACTATCTGGATCCCGAAAGAAACTCGGCACGAATTCTAAATTCGGTGGTTCGTGATGTCGCTAAGACAAACGGCTAACATCACAGGTCGCTCTGGTGGGGGCGCTACCACGCGGCGGTAGCGCTACCGCCGGCGGTAGCGACAGATTAATTAATCTTCTCCAATTAAATGTGCAATGAGTGCCGGAATTTATGTGTCAATTGGGCGGAACATAGATGAATGCTATAGGTTGAAATGAGGCGAGGTGACGCATGTTTGGGTGAAGTCGGTGGACGACATGATTGATATCAATGCGCACATCGTCCGATAATCTAGCAAAGAGTGGGGTTTGATGACAACCTCTCAAATGTGATAAGAACCTCGTTGTGATAGAGTGAGCCGTAAATTGAGCACAAGAAGTGAATGTCGATGACATGTGAGAGATGGTTGAAAATCATGAACACTACATTGGGAACTCTTGACGTATGTTTTTGGAAGATATGAATACATCCTGATGTGATGGTAAGGACTTGAGACTGGCAGTCCTTGAGTGCGGCTATGCACTAGTCGGATCCTGGCAAGCGTTTGGATGACATAAGGACTCGGTGGTAGTCCTTAGGTCCTCATAGCATGAGTTCCATCATTAGAACCTCATGGGGATTAATAAGTGAAAACTTGAACTCTCTCGATAGTGTTGTAGTGCCTCTCAATGATTAATGGTTGGTCAGACGACTGCGCAATAAATTTTGGGGGACGCCTTGAAATTTGTTGAGTGGGAGTCGTATTCGATTGTTGATCAAAGAGTTGTGCTTAAAGTGACATATTTAGGATAATTAGTTTAAATCGTAGCACTCATAGTGCTAAGGTTTTGCAACGTGGTGGTTAAATGAAGATGTTGGGAGCTTTGTTATATTACTGCTCGCATCGCTCGATGACCAACTGGATGGTCCGGGCCCTTTGGTGTTAATTCCCAAAGCCGCCATCCGGGCTAATGTAGTTCGTTCAACTGGATGGTCCGGGCCCTTTGGTGTTAATTCCCAAAGCCGCCATCCGGGCTAGTTTAATTCGTTCAACTGGATGGTCCGGGCCCTTTGGTGTTAATTCCCAAAGCCGCCATCCGGGCTAGTTTAATTCGTTCAACTGGATGGTCCGGGCCCTTTGGTGTTAATTCCCAAAGACGCCATCCGGGCTAGTTTAATTCGTTCAACTGGATGGTCCGGGCCCTTTGGTGTTAATTCCCAAAGCCGCCATCCGGGCTAGTTTAATTCGTTCAACTGGATGGTCCGGGCCCTTTGGTGTTAATTCCCAATGCCGCCATCCAGGCTAGTGTAATTCGTTCAACTGGATGGTCCGGGCCCTTTGGTGTTAATTCCCAAAGCCGCCATCCGGGCTAATGTAGTTTGTTCAACTGGATGGTCCGGGCCCTTGGTGTTAATTCCCAAAGCCGCCATCCGGGCTATTGTTTGTGTTAATTCCCAACGCCGCCATCCGGGCTATTCTTTGGTGTTCATTCCCGAAGCTGCCACCTAGGCTGTGTCAAGCATGTGCGTGACCCCATACCTTACCTGGTAGACTACCCGCCTGACTTTGAGGCCGATTTCTTTGAAAGCTAAACTGTTGACTACATTTAAGTGATGACGATAAGGGTGCTGCACGTTATTTGGATAACGATGCCTGAGAATGGAAGAACCAACTTACTCTTGCAATATAAAACACATGACTCCTTGAGAGGAGGAATCTGGATTTGGTGCGGGAGCTCGAGTGGTAGCCTCGTGCGTAATAGGTTCGCTGAACCTAGAGATCAAAGGTGCGAAGAATGTTGATCGGCTAAGGTTGAGAGGACGAGTGATAACATCGTGCATGGTAGGCTCTGACCCTGACGGATTTTAGACAAAGGTATAACGAAGTTGATTTGTTAAGGTTGGGAAAATCGGGGATTCCAAGTGCGTGGAGTATAACGAGAGCACACCGGGGAGAAATTGGGGTGAGGTAGTGAAAATGGGTTGTGGCCCTCACCCGTGACGAGTAGGATTTAGTGTGTGCTCGGGAGAACGATATAGTAAGTCGACCTTCGATCCCCATAGGCCCAACTTAAATTTCGGGGACGAAATTGTTTCTTCGTTTATTGGATTTGTAACATCCCATTTCGCACTAGACCCATCGGAGACATTTTGACTACCCAATTTGGGCTTTCCAGTGCGTGCTCAAATTTAGATTTATTGGGGGAAAGGAATAACAATATTGTTGTAGGTGATGGGGGATAATAAGATAATAGGTTTTCTGAGATTTCGTTCGACGAACTTCGAAGGGAGGATGTCGTTCGACGAATGTCGAAGGGGAAGTGTTCGACGAACGTCGAAGGGATTGCGCCGTTCGGCGAAGTATAGGATAGTTTCGTTCGACGAAATACAAGCTACTGCCGCGATCGAAGAAGGTTCTGCGTTCGACGAAAGTTCGTCGAACGACGTTCGACTAAGTTCTGTGTTCGACGAAAGTTCATCGAACGGTGTTCGACGAAAGGCGTTCGACGATGTATCGTCGAACGGCGTTCGACGAAGTATCGTCGAACGGCGTTCGACGAAGTATCGTCGAACGGCGTTCGACGAAGTATCGTCGAACAGCGTTCGACGAATCATATGTTCGGCGGTAGACGAATTAGGCAGCGCTCGAAGAAGATTTTGCCAGCTGCGATCGACGAATTAACCTCCGTTCGACGAAAGTCGAACAATCCGTTCGACGAATTGTCTCCCGTTCGACGAAATATTCTGCTATTTCCGAATGCTTACCCTGACACCAAATTTGGGAGTTCCAACGTATGGCCTTGAATGTGGTGTTGTCATTAATTCCATTAATGCGAGATGAAGATAAATTCTTAGCTTTTCTCCCGATCAGCATCTTCATCTTTGTCCTCTGCTTCTTCTTCTTCTTCTTCTTCTTTTCTTCATCTCCTTCCCTCCAACCTGATGGTGTTAACTTAGGGTTTTGGCCAAGAAAACCCGTGGAGAAGCTTGTGCGACCATTGGAAGAGGAGCTAGCTTGGAGAAGGTCGAGTTCGTTCATGGCGCCGAGGAGACTGCCGCGATCGTCGGCCCGGATTCAGGTGACTTCCGACCCCTCTCCCTTGGTGCTAGTATCTTAGACCCCCTAGGCGAGATATCGAACTCAAATGAGTCGATATGGGAGCGAAATGAAGTTTCGTAGGTTGAGGCCGCGTTAGGGTTTTCGCCGTAGGGCGCTGATCGCCGCGAAAATACCCCCAATCAACTCCCCGCTTCAATACGAATGCAAGGGCGTTGGTGTCGTGATAATCGAAGGCCTCGTGAGGGTGCATGGGAGGAGAGAAGGTGGTTGCCCTAAATTTCATTTAGGATGAAAATGAACAATCCCTGTTATTGGGATTTCATTATATATATAAATATATATATATAGGTTCTATTGCTGCTGATTTGGATTTGAGAAATAAGTCCTTGTCGAATGGATCTCAATTATAAATACATATATATATTTTGGTTCATAAGCTTGCTTAAGAAATGAGAAAGTTCCCCGTTAAATTGGATTTCAATCTTATATATATATATATATGTTAATTGGCTGCTTGAGAAATAAGCCCCTGTTGAGTGGATCTCAATTATAAATACATATATATATATTGGTTCATAAGCTTGCTTGAGAAATGAGAAAGTTTCCCTGTTAAATTGGATTTCAATTTTATATACATATGTATACCTTTAGCTCTTGTTGGGGAAGAAGATGAACAGTGGACGTTAGATTTACCTTAAGACTCGTGCAGAAATTATATCTGCAAACCGATGCAGAAATCTGTTTTCTGCGCGCGGCTGTGTTCAAGTCCAGTTGTGGGCATGATACAGCAGGATTCAGGTTTCAGGCTTAACACAAAAGTTGTAGGCCTCGGAAAGAGCTTCCCAACGATAGGTTACAAGTTTTCTGGGGTGACCTGTAGCTCTCTAAAAGTCCAGTCGAGTGGACTGACCAGGAAGCTGGTTTGGGTCCACTGCGTGCTGTTTTTGCTGTCCAGGTTTCTGCAGTGGACTTCAGGGCAGATTTTAGGTAGGACCCACTGGGATCTGGATTTAGGACTCAACACGAATGTTGTAGCCCTTGTTGTTAGCTTTCCAAATTGGGGTGGGTCATAACGGTTGGACATCGGTAGCACCCAGAAATCCTGTTTTAGTAAACTGTGTCATAACACCTTCAATCTCGGCATTTTGTGGATTTCTCCCATTATGTTGGTTGGATTGCCTAATCGCTAAATATGATATGCCATCAATCGCGCGAATAATCCTACGGGATCGGCTTATTAAATATATTGTTATACGCACACCACGACACGCGAGCTAATTAACTCGGTATGATTATCACTGGCGATTCGGAGCGGACTATAAGATTCGGTTATATCTTATGGTAAGCGGTAAGGACTCAGTTGTTGGGGGCCTTGAGTGCAGTTCGGGGCGTCGGCTAAAGGCGTATGAGTTATGAATTAAGTCTACGTTCGAGAGTCCTTGGGTATTCGATAGCGCACGGTTGTGCATGGGAAATTTGTGGTTGCGCATGCTTGACACGTGGTGGCATAATGTTGATGGTCGGTGGATGGTCGGTGGATGGTCGGTGGATGGTCGGGGTCCTTTGGTGTTCAGTTCCCAAAGGCGCCATCCGGATAGTTGTGGATATGGGAGAGGGTTCAATACACAATCATCATATTGCATTGCATTGCATTCATCCTTCAATTCATTGCACCGCATTCATATCATAATCATTGCATTGCACAGCAATGGATACTCATCATATAAACTTGTATGGGCATCTTTATATGATGAGTTACCTTTATATGCAGACCCTTAACTTATAAGCTTGTATGGGCATCCTTATAAGTTAAGTTCAATTCAGCTCTTCATTACTCTGCTTATGTCTGTTGTTACTTATACTTTCGTGTATATACTTACTGCTGCTGATATACTTATGAACCTGTTAGATAGTACTATTGCGAGTACTTGGGTACTCATACAACCGACATATAGGAACAACCATTTCTGTCACCTGCTTGTATATTATTGCTAATATTGCAGCTTTCTTTCAATTCTACCGCCCGGTGCCTTGGAGTCGTCGGGGGAGCGGATGTGAAGCCACTTAGTCTTTATGACTAACGGTTGCTACGTACCCCTTTTTAGGAGTGCACCCTGGAGCAGCAGCGCACGACGCGGTAGACGGATAGCCAGGTCAGGTCGACAGGGCCGGAGACCGCGATACCCGCAGTACCGTTGGTGACAGATGTGAGCGTAGAATGAAATGTAGCCCTTTGGGCATCCTTTAGTTTGTCACTCTGATGTAGTTTTGCAGGAGCTCGTGGAGCTGCCTGCCTTGTATATTTATGGACATTTACTTATGCGAATATTTATATATATGTGGCTTCTTGTTTTTGATTATTGATGGGTTGGCTTGATGATATTGGTTTAGCCGGCAGGATAGGCATCTTGCGGAGGTGGCTAGCCCGTGTGCTGGCGCTTCCGCAAGGCGGCTGTCCTGGACATAAAACTCCCCTCGGCCGTGTTTTGTGTTCCGGGAGGGGGGGGGGTTTACAATAACAGTTCTAGCTAATGGGTCTATGAAAAAGGAAATGTACAGGTAACTATTCTAATATATGTGTCGGTAGCGGGTACCGATACGGAGATAGAGCAGTTACTCCCCTACCTAAATAAAAATACCTGCTGAACACAGGTAGCGGGAATAGGAAGTAAGAAGAGGAGGAGAGTTGGTCCTCACTCATCTCACCACAAACTAAATCCTTGCCCAGCAAGGTATCATCTCCAGGGAGGCAGTAGGAGGAGAAGGCAATGAGTGGGGCTTCCTCTACGGAGGGGGGATCAACCTCCTCACATAAGAGGATGCTCTCATCATTGACTTGAGCATAATGCTCCAAGTCCTCCTGAAGTACCTGTGAAGACTCAACCTGCACAGGCTCAGATGAAGAAAGAAGATCAAGAAATAAAGAATAAGAAGAACATAAATAAAAATCAATCGGGGGAATGGTCCCGGTCTCACTCCCATCAGATTGGGGAAGTAAAATAATGTCTGCGTTGTCATCAATGCTACAAGGTTCAGCGGGATCAACAATGGTCATGCCCAAGAGTTGGACTTCCTCCAGCGGTGCTGAGGAAAGCTCCTCTTCACCTAGAAGGTTGTCCTCCTCCATTAGAGCAGGCATAACACATAGATCGCCAGCCACTTCCTGCGACACATCCTCAACAATGTCGTCAGAGACGAATGTAGTATGCACAACAAGGGGAGGAATAGTGCTTGGATAAATGTCAAGCACCGATTCCTCACAAAGAATCAAATCAACACATGGTGATATATGCACATGGGAGATGGGCTCAGCCATGTTGGAGCCTAGATCAGCCACACATCTGGTGACTGTGTCCACATCATACCTTTCAAAACTTGAAGGTGAAATGGACACATAACCGGATGTTGAAGGTGTGCTGCCAGAAGTAGGAATCGGGACGATCCGGAAATCCGGCTCATCATCCTCGTCCAATTGGCGAAGGAATGCAGCACAATCCTTCAAGGCATGATCCGTGCTCTGACAAATTTAGCACTGCCTTGCGGGCTTCTTTGGCACAGCAGGTGCTGAATCCGAAAAGAAGTATGACGGTAAAGGCGCAGCAGAATAGCCATAAGACTTACGCGCACCATATGTAGTACCGGACGAAGTCGGTGCTCCATATGCTGGGCCTTGAGTGCTAGGGCTATTATCTCCCGATGGGCATCTATCACTAGCATGAGAAATATCTCCACACCAACGGCATCGAATATTAACTGAAGCCCACATAGTGTGAAGATAAAATGATTCAAAATAAAAATAACACTATTGTGCAAAATACTACACCTAACAAAAATTTACTAGAGCAACCTAAAATAAATAGGAAAACCGAATAAGAAGAAATAAAACAAAAGGATGCAATACACAAATGGAAGGGCTTTAATCTCTGATTCTCCCTCTCCAAAAAACTCACACGTCTATGTTCTGTTGGGTTTTTCTAGAACCATACATCATATGTAGGCGCAGCGGAAATAAACAGAATAACCCAAAAAGAATTTGGATCGGGCCATGAATATTGAATCAAGAAGTTAACAAAATTGCTAGGTATAAATTACCTTAGTGGAGTTGGATCGAATCCAACCTAGGTGCTTCAAGAAGAAGAATCCTGTCGGCGGCAAAGAGAGTTCTCACGTAGAATTATGTCTACGTCTCTACAGAGATCCACACGAGCCGGGAGAAGAAGACTGCACTCTTGCACTTCCACGAACTGCTAGGTTCGCTCCAGGAAGAACAATCACGGCGACGATCGCCGGAAGGGAGATCTGCGGAGGCGCGGCGGAACTCTTCCGTCTAGGGTTCGGGCGGAACTCTCCCATCGGCTCCTCTTCTTCATCGAATAAGAGTAATCTATTGAACCCTTAAAACCGATTCTATTTATACCCGAAGTATAAAAAGACCTAGAAAAATCGCTATCCGCAGTCCATACAGAAGTTTGGGGTTTCTGTAACAATTCGTCGGGATTCCACGGAACAATCCGACGAATTCCGACGAATCATATCAGACGGCAACATTTGCCGAGTTAAGGATCTCTGTAACAATTCGCCGGGATTCCACGGAACAATCCGACGAATCCGACGAATTCCGACGAATCATATCAGACGGCAACATTTGCCGAGTTAAGGATCTCTGTAACAATTCGTCGGGATTCCACGGAACAATCCGACGAATCCCGACGAATCCGACGAATCATATCCGACGAATTCTATCCGTGTAAACCCGACGAATTCAGACAGCAACATTTGCTGGACCTCCCCCATTCTATCTGATGATTGGTAACCTTTACCAACACAGTCAATCTTCCATCTTCTCCACATGCTCTTATGTGCGACCCTGCAGGCTCATATCGCGTTGGCAGTGAGACTACATGTTTGACCACTTCTAGATCATAATGGTAACTCCAACATGTTCCCCGGCAACGGCGCCAAAAACTTGATGCGCAAATCTTAGCACACCGCTATAGGCGGTAGCAAGACTGCGGCACGAAACGGCAGTGTACCGATCGTTCAAGTAATATAAAATATGGGAGTGAATCCCCAAGTATCGATCTCGAAGGAACACAGTAAGGTGGAGTTTACTATTGAGGCAGGACTTGAGATTGAAGTCCTTTATGTCGGATGGGTTGCGGAAACGGGGGTTTTGGTTGGTGGAAATAAAGAGAAAATAACTAAACTACTCCTATGTAATGCCGCTATGCAATGCTTCGTTTGGCCGGATGGAGACTAGGCAGGCCTTGAGCGCGCTGCTTCGAAAGGGCGGATGGACGAGTAGGCAAACGGAATCGAACTGTGCAGGCCTTGAGCGCGCTGCTTCGTTAGGCGAATGGATTACACGGGCCGCTATGCCACGCTTCACTAGGCGGATGGGCGAGTAGGCATGCGGAGTGAGGATCGCAAGCACCTCGTCGACAAGCACGCCACTAGCAATTGCTAGTGCGGCACACGAACATGACGGTGGAATGGAAAATGGATGGGGGCGCACCTCATACACACATATGCACAAGATAATTTCAATAAAATGAAATAAGCATTACATAACATGGTTCATAGTGTACATCATCAAAGTATAGAGAAATCTAGCTTTTACAACTACCAATACAAAGAGAGAGAGAGAGAGCAAGGAATCGACCCAATCCAAAGGCTCGTTGGGATTCACGGTTGGAATCGCTGGGTTGTCAATCCGCGTCCAAGCTCGGTCCTCAACTGCGTCCGGGGTAGAGAAGGCTGTCACTACCTTCCAATGGCCCGTCTTCTTCGTGTCACGATCTGGCCGCACGACCTAGCTTCCTTCTCCTTGGATATTGGTGGATGTAGGGCTAAATCCCTCTCCTTGGAGCTCCAGGATGATGGAGGAGGCCAAAGGGGGCGGAGAACCTGCGGAAATGGCGGAAACGGCGGAGAGAATGTGCTGGAAATGATCGTCCAACCTAATTTCGCGGGCTGTATATTTATAGGAAACAGGGCGCACGATCAGTGGCGCACGACCAGTGGTCGTGCGCACTAGAAGTTGGTGATCGTGCGCACTATGCCCGAAAACCTGCAAGACAAAACTGCCGAAATTAATAAAGCGCACGATCGAACGCACGACCGTGCGTAACAACGCACGACCAAATTCAGAAAGCAACTTTGGAGTGCAAATGAATGTGCACGATCAGCGGCGCACGATCAGTGGTCGTGCGCGGTATAACCAGTGATCGTGCGCAGTGTTCCTGTACAGATTTGTACCGGGAACACCTGCACGACCCCTGTTCCATCATAACACTACTCAAAATCACTGAAAGTGGCACAAAATATAGCATGAAAGACAATAAAGAAGATAAGCAAGAAAATACACCAAGAACGGGCCTAGAAGTGCACTTAGCGTGGAATAATAGACGGTTATTAAATATGAACGAAAACATGTATAAAGTATAGTGCATAGACTAGATAATCGGCTTAGATGAGTCCAAAAATGTGTATATAATTGGGACTCATCACCGTCGCGTCGACCAGCTGATCGATTCTTGTGAGGGGG
The DNA here is from genome assembly GCA_033032865.1 of Dactylorhiza incarnata. NCBI lineage: Eukaryota > Viridiplantae > Streptophyta > Magnoliopsida > Asparagales > Orchidaceae > Dactylorhiza > Dactylorhiza incarnata. The sequence continues at coordinate 7,904,195 of JAWHQI010000099.1, read as the reverse complement.
AAGCTATCTTTCAGGCAGGCTTGATTTAGATTGCTGTAGTCGACACACATCCGCCATTTCCCAGAGGCCTTCTTTACCATAACCGCATTGGCTAGCCATGTGGGGTATTTCGCTTCGCGGATGAACCGTGCTTTAAGGAGTTTCTCCACCTCCTCCTCTATCTCCTTGAGCCGCTCTGGGGCGAAGTTCCGCTTTTTCTGGATCACCGGCCTGCAAGCCGGGTTAATATTCAAATAGTGAAAGATGACCTGAGGATCTACCCCGGGCATATCTTCCGGACTCCACGCGAAGATATCCTTGTTGGCGCGGAGGAAGAGAACATATTCCTCTCGCTCTTCCTTAGATAGGAGGGACCTGACTTGGACCGTCCGGGTCAGATCCTGTTAGGAGATTGGTACTTTGGTGAGTCCTTCGATGGGGGACCCGCGTTGTAGAGTGGTTTCATCCCGTAAGTCAAAGTTGTCGATATTGAGGGCGGTTGCTTCCATTGGTCGCGCCTGATTTAAGAAACACGTTCGTGTCGCTTCTTGGTTCCCTCTTATGACCCCTATCCCTGCGACGGTCGAGAACTTCATAGCCAGATGTGGAATAGAGGGGATTGCTCCAAAGATGGATTGGAGCGGCCTCCCAAAGATGGCATTATAGGTGGAGGTGGATTACACTACCACGAACAGGATGATGTACGTCGACTATCTTGGAAACTCGCCTAATGTGACTGGGAGAGTGATCATGCTTTGAACTGGAACAGGTCTGTTGTTGAAGCCGTAGACGGGCCCGGCTGCAGGGCTGAGTTGATCCTTCGTGAGCTTTATATTTTGTAAGGTGGAAAGGAACATAACATCAACTGAGCTTCTGTTACCGTCCAATTTCCTTTTTACATTAAAGCAAGGGTCCCCAATCCCTGCGCTAATTACGAGGGGATCCTGATGCGGTAGCCGTAACCCTTACAAGTCCTCCTCCCCGAAAGCAATCGTAATGTCCTGCTTGAGTTTCTTATCTTCGTGGTCTCTTGGCGGTTTGGAGATCGAGAGGATTTGCGCCGCTAGGACCGGAGGTCCGGCGATTGTTTAGATTTCTCCCACCATCGGCCTTCCTCCTCCCGTGCCTCGGGGAGCGGGAGGCTGCTCCCTCGCTTCCCTAGCATGCTGAGGCTGATTGGGAACCTGGCCTTGTAGGAATTTCCCAGGAGTCCCTAGCGGACGAGGCGCTCGATCTCGTCTTTAAGTCTTATACACTCTTTAGTGGTATGCCCAGTTCCTCGATGGAACTCGCAATACCTGGATTGGTCGCTCCTCCGGTTTGGGGCTGGCACCCGAGGAGTGCGGAGCTCTGGGTTGTTCTGAATGGCTTAGAGTACATTTGTTCTGGTGGTGTTCAATGAGGTGTAGACCCTGGGCGAATGCGGACCTAGGTCTAGGTCTCTTCGGTGATCGTGACGACGTTCATCATTGCGGCGTTCCTCACCGCGCAGTTCTTCTCGTCCACTAGTAGCTTGATCCGACCCCCTCTTCCTCCTTTGGCTTCCTTCGAACTGCTAACGGTGCGCTTCGATGGACTCGTCGGCAGCTATCTGAGCTTCAACTCGATGAATGAGGTCAGGATAACTTGGCACGGTTTCTCTCATTAGAGCTGAGTAGAAGCCACTTGGGCGGAGGCCTCTAAGGAAAACTCCTCGCAAGAGCTCGGGGTCGACTCCCGGGATTTGTCGAGCCTCTGAAGTGAAGCGTCAGAAAAAATCCTTGAGAGTCTATCCGTCGTTTTGGCGGATTCCTGAGAGATGGGAGGGATCTCGGAAAATCCTACGATTGGCGATGAACTGGTCCACGAATTGCCGCGCCATTTTTGCGAAGTTGTTGATGGCCCCATCCCGCAGGGAGTGGAACCAAGTGCGCGCTTGTCCTTCCAAGGTTGCTGGAAACACTTGACAGATGACTTGATCGGGGGCGCTGTAAATCCTCATGACAGTGGTGAAGTGATTGACATGTTCCAATGGGTCGTCCGTCCCGTTGAATGTTTCGATATTGGTAAGCTTGAAACCGTTGGAACTGGATGGCCCAAGACCTGAGGCGGTAGTGGGGAGTCGTGGTGCGTGGGATGGCAGGCGAGAGTTATGCGTCGCCCCGCCTGGCCGTATTCTCCTGCTATCATATAGCATATCTCCTCTCGTGTCGTTCTTTCTATTGCTCGGCCAGGAGAAGCTCTTCCTTAGCGATGGTGATGGTGGTCAGCTTCTGGTCCTCTGGCTGGCGGAGCGGGATGAGCGGAGCATGCAACGTCGGAGAATCCTTCTGAGGCTTCTTCTTCTCGAACAACATCCTCATTCAGAGCATGATTCGGAGCAGGGGGTGGCGGAACGTTCAACGCTGGAGGCTGAATAGGGGCTCGAGGAGCCCCAAGATTTCTTATGAGAGCCAGCATCTCAGCTTATTGCTCTTCCATCTGCCGAATGCACCCTTCCAGTACTGTCGCGGGCGCAAGCACTGCCTCTTCCGCGAGAGGCGCATTGATAAGCGAGTGGGAGGGAGATGGGTCGACGCGCCCCTCCAAAATTGATCCTTCAGTAGTGCGTGCACTTCTTCTTGCCATTGCAGTTAGCGACAAGTGCTACCTCCAATGAGTATTTGCGGAACTTTGGGTATTCGATTCCCACAGACGGCGTCAAACTGTTGTGGGTCGCTTGGGTGCACTTGGTATACTGGTCGACCTGAACCGTCTTAGCTCTAAAGCGAGCCAAGCATGCTAACAGTTTATCAGAGAATTGTTAAGTACACTGGGAATTTTTAACGTGGAAAACCCGAAAAGGGTAAAAATCCACGCGGTCGGAGCTGTGCCGACCAAACTCCACTATCTCCTGGAGGGTTACAGTTAGAGATTGAGAACTCGAGCGCGACAGGCCGCTGCTCGTTACATTAGTGGAGAGAAAGTGAGAACTCCGAGGGTGATAGGCCACCTCTCAGAAAACTAAGTCTTTTTTCTTCTGAGAACTGTAGTGGGAACAGAAGTGAGAATGCCGAGTCGCCTTTCCGGAGAAGGAAAATCTCCAAGTTCACGAAAGAGATCTTCAAGCACCGAAGGAGATCTTCGAGCGTGAAGGAGAACTCAAGGGAAATCTTCAACAGAGCTCTCTCGGGTGCAGAAGGCCAGGTCCCCCCAAATGAAGGCTCCGGGCTCCTTTTATAGCTTTGGCTGGGGGTAGCACAATAATTTTGCCGTCGTAACCACCGTAACCACCTGGTGGGCTAATCACGCTGGACGATTTGAAGCACACGGGCCTCCATTTTTCGTAAATGACCGTCTCGCCCTTCGGACAGTTCGGGCAGTTCGGGCAACTTTGTTGAAGGTAAGAAAGGCGATAAGCGGGTCCTGCAATATGAGAAATTAGAAAGACAAAAAAAGTGCGTGCCCGGAATGTGGAAGTGCTCTGAGCGCGCTCGGAAGCGTTCTGAGCGCGCAACGAACGGGGAAGCATTCTAAGCGTGCAAGTAGGTCGGGAACGCGGAGCCGCACCCCCAAAGAAGGGATGGGGTTCCGGCCGGGCGTTCCGTCGGACCCCCTGCAGGAGATGGGTGCGGTCCGGCCGCACCCGCACGGGCGGGGACCGCTGCCCGAGAGGGGTGCAGCGGCATGGCCACACCCCAAGGGGGTGCGGCCCGGCTGCACCCCAAGGGAGGGGGGGTGCGACGACCATGGGGGTGTGGCTCGGCCGCACCCCAAGGGGGGTGCGGCATGGCCGCACACCAAGGGGGGTGTGGCATGGCCGCACCCCAAGGGCCGTTAGGCGCTACCGCGCGGTAGCACCACGCGCGTCGGGCGCGCGGTAGCTCGCGCGGTACGCGCACGGTACGCGCACGGTTGCGCGTGGCATGGCCTTGCGTGGCGCTTGTTGTGTGCGGTTGTGCGCGGCCCTGCAGCGTGTTCTGCGCGCGCCTTTGTACAGGCGGTTGGTGGGTTTGGCCCACTCTCCCACTCGTCCTTCTTAACCTTAGTGGTGGGGTGGAGTTTGCAAGTAACCGCTACCCGGCTTTGGACACGTAGATGAGAGCCCATGTATGATTGCATATCAAGACCGAATGAAATTTCATTCGTGAAGCCCGACCAAAATTTCATCTGTGATGCCCAAAAATAAATTTAGCGAAAAAAATCCAGAATTTATTGAGATCAGGCGACTATGATTTATGTGACCTTGCAATCTGAGCATCTTTTATTAATAGTAATACATCCAATTAATATATTGATTTGGTTGGATTAATTTTGGGTATTGTTATCCGCACTACAGCTTTGGCTATCCACACTCTTTGTATGAGTTATTACGCGTATTTTGGAAATACATCTTGTGCGTGTATTTTTAGGAAAAGTGTTCAACATGAAAGTTGTAGATGAACACTTTTCCTAAAAATGCAAGCACAAGACGTATTGCCGCCCTGATTAAATATGTGCGTGACTATAACTAATTTTTGGAAATACATCTTGTACATGTATTTTTTGGAAAATTGTTCAACACGAAAGTTGTAGATCTCGACAAGATCTACAACTTTCGTGTTGAACAATTTTCCTAAAACTGCATGTACAAGATGTATTTCCAAAGTATAGATAGTCAAAACTGTAGTGCCTAATTTTAGATGCTCCAAGTAATAATTAAATCCATCCTCATCATGACTTTTCTAGCCGCCAATCAATCTGGAGACAAATAGAAATACTTTCTTACCACGTGCTTAATACGTCAATCAATCTGTAGACAAATTCATGATATTCTTATCTGCTATAAATTGCATATTAATTTTAAAAGAGCACGTGAATGATTATCCGTGACAACTTTACACTCAAAATGGTTATGAATATGGTTTTGGTGCGTGAATGCTTTAGGAGTGCCCGGGCTCTGCCAGTGAGCATGCTATGAATCAATAGAGCTCGAGTAGGAAACAAAATAAACGATAAATTTGATTTACCATTAAAAAGATCTATGATCACGAGTCAAAAGAAGCCTACTTTACTTTTGAAGAAGAGCAAATTATTGATGTATTTGGGAGCCATTGAATGACAAAACCAAATAAATGATGTTGAATGACAACCACATAAATAGCATGACTCGAGTATACAACAACAACACTTAAGCCCGTATCCCACCATAGTGGGGTCGGCTATATGGATCCTTTGTCGTCATTGCGCCCTATCTTTAGTCATAGCCTCATTAATACCTAAGTACATCATATCTTTCCTTATAGTTTCATTCCACGTCTTTTTGATCTACCCATCCCCCGTTTAACAGGTCTAGTGACTAAACTCCCACAACGCCTAACATGTGCCTCTATTGGACTCCTATGTACATGTCCGAACCATCTTAAATGAGCTTCTCACATCTTCTCTACAATTGACATCACTCCTATTTTATCCCTGATACATTCATTCCTAATTTTATTCAGTCTCGTGTGACCACACATCCACCTAAGCATTCTCATCTCCGCAACTCCTATTTTTTGCTCATGTACACCATTCACTACCCAACACTCAGAACTGTAGAGCATTGCTGGCCTAATTTCAGTACGGTAAAACTTGCTTTAGTTTTAATGGTACTTTACGATCACATAAGATCCCAGACGCGCCTCTCCACTTCAACCAACCTGCTTGAATTCTATGTATCACATCTTTGTCTACACCTCCATCTTTTTGAATTATCGATCCCAAATATTTAAAGCACTCACTGCGGGAAATATCTTGGTCACCCAATTTTATGACGGAGTCATCCGACCTTCTTGCACAACCTAAAACCCTTCTTTTCTAAAGTGTCTCGCCAAGATTCAAGTTTCACGTTTACACCCTCGCGCGTCTCATCGGCCAAAACAATATCATCTGCATATAATAAATACCAAGGTAGTGCTTGTTGGATATGTCCGGTGAGCTCATCTAAGATAAGGGTAAAGAGATAAGAGCTTAAAGCTGATTCTTGATGTAAGCCAACGGCGATAGGGAATTCCTGTGTTAATCCTCCAGATGTCCTCACCCTGGTCATTGAATTTGTACACATATCTTTGATTACGTCAATGTATGATACATTTACACCTTTCTTTTCTAAGACTCTTCACAAGACGTCTCTTGATGTAAGCGTGACTCGAGTATGAACATTAAAAAAAATGCTATGAAAATTGTGATCAACTTAGTCATAGCCTCACCCGAGGTTGTGCGGCGACACGCGATGACCGGTTCTCAACGTTTCATTCTAATTTAAGTAATATATGGAAGCATGCAATTCAATTATAAAAATTCCGAAAAATAGAAAGAATGTGATGGGTCTGAACTAATTTTAGTAATCATAAACAATGAAATACAAATCACAACCATTTATTTTCCTAATAAAAATCCAACATGGTATAAATTCAATCATAACAGCTTTTGGTAAGTGTAAGATGATGTAATTTCATTATTGTACACTCATATTTTATTTCTTATCAATAAATAAAATCAAAGCCATTATTGTGGGGTCCATGTGAAACCCCAACTCTGTTTGGATCGATGATGCTAGATTGATGATCCCTTCGCTCACAATGAAGGAACATCATGTATTGCCCGAACAAAGATAGTAGCAATGGAATCAACTCCGCTACCGCTCGCCTTTTTCTCGAAATGATACCCGGTATCAGAAATGAACTCCCCAGGAACGCACACAAGATTTTCTTGAAAACAGATATCGGAGACAAAATGTGGGATTTCCATTGATCGCTCACATATGTACATTCTAACTTTTTCATATACGTATGTCAAAAAAGGCTCTCGCGTAAAAGCCCAAGATGCATGAAAGATTCTCCCCTATCTCCTGTCTCGCATTGGGGATGAGGATAGCCATCAGAGGACGATGGTACTGTTGGAATATTTTCTCTATAATATTCCTATGTTAATATAAAATATGATAATTTTCGTTTTAAAAACTTTTACTGAAACAACAGAACTTTTAATATGAACATCAATAATAATAAAATTGCATAAAGGGGATGAGAAATAAAACAGAGTAAATATATAGATCAGAATCGAGTCTGGGTAAGGCGTGTGGTCACTGCCCTAAAGAAGTTGCACCACCCTCCGGCAGGGCTTTCAACCGATGCTCACTCCTCCAAGGTACAACACCCGGCTAGATCCCGAAACTCCGATGTGCGCGGACACCGAAGAAGCACAGAGCACCCGAACCACCACTTGATGAAGCAAACGTAAAGAAAATGAAATCACGTAGAAGATCGTCACAGAATAGAGAGAACAGAAGAGCGTATCAGAGCGTTTAAGAGAGTACTTTCTTTCTGAGAAGAACATCAATATATATAGACAGAATATAGCCGGAAAAGGAGGATCTTCAAAACGGCAATATTTAAGAGCATAATAAAGATTAATGGTTACAAATGGAAGACACATAATCGGGAAGATATACGTTGAAAATTTCCAACGTAAATCATGGCGAGAAACACGCATAAAGGAGCGGCAAAGAAAAGCGCGTAAAACGGCAGAACGCGTGAACGCAAATCGACGTTGCGTCGAGTGCATATCGACGCTACGTCGAGTTCTATCGACGCAAGGCTTATCGCGTCGAATTCTATTCGACGCCACGCCACACCAGCGGGCAAAACGACGCTACGTCGAAATCTATTCGACGCAGCTCTGAATTCTAATCGACGCAACTCCTGTTAAAATGCTATGAAACTATTTGGAACAAAAAATACAATTCAATTCAATTATTCCCCAAATCCCAAATCCGGGTCCGGTCCGGTCCGGTGCGGTGTGTGTGCGCGCGCGCGCGCGCGTGTGGTTCATAGTTTCTTCTTATGTTCTTTTGAACAAATAAGAATGTGTGAATTTCTTTATATACACTTAAGAGAAGAAGTAGAATGGCAAGGTGGGACTAAAGAATACCCTTTCATCATGAAAGGCTTCCCTCCAAATATTTGGATTCCCTCCAAATTTGGTTTTGAGCTTTTCCATCACAATGAGGAGCCCAAACCCCAAACACCATTTAGCTCCAATCAAAACATTTAATTTATAATGTTTTATAATTAAAATTTCTAACAGGTACCAGTTGGGGAAGAGAGCGATTATAGCCTGGAGGGCGGATTGTGTATCAATTGCTTATAATGTTAAGAGTTATGATAAGTACCACCTTAAAAAACCTTAATTTTTTGAAATTTGAAATTGATTTGAAGTTTGGTCCGAATAAAGGAGGGGTATTTTTGGAAGAATGTATATATATTTATACTATATATAAGCAAAAACACTTTTTGGTGAAACATTTATCTTGTCAGTTATACATTTTTTATTACAAATATTTCAAAATTTCACAAGTGGATTTAATTTGTATATTTTTTATTTAATTTTAAATTGTGTCATCTTCCTCTCAATTTATGTTAAGTTTTGTATTCAGTGTTGCATGACCCGTAATCAGTGAGACCGATAAAGAGTAATCCAACACATGGGTGGGCCCCACCTATGAGTTTGGAGGTATAATCCTATGTCGCTACCTATAAATATGACTCATTGTCGAGGGGAAGAGACAATGTCATCAACCCATAGAAGAACTTGTTTAGAACTCATGAGCTCTCCAGTGCGTCAGCGAGCCAGCCTCTCCCCCTAACCTAGCACATGCAACTTCTAATTTGGGAGAGGAAGTTCCTATACACTCCTGAGTGTGAGGCTGGACCTCAAAGCTGCGACTATTTTCCTTCTTGTTCATTCATTTTTGTCCGCGATTTCAACTTTAGTAGGCCTGCAATCTCTTCCCATACCCAAGTCCGAGCTCTGTAGATGAATCATTGTCTTCAACAACTTGGTGCGGTGAGTATGAATTTTGGGTCGAAGAAGCAAAAACTTTAAACTAAAAGCCCATGGCACGCAGAAGGAGATCGCTAAACCTCACGCGGCCAGAGTGAGTTCGTCACTCAGGAAGACTTTGATGACTTTCACATGACAGTAGAAGAGCGACTTCGGGGCACCTTGTGCCCCGAGCGGAGACATCTGTAATGCCCCACCTATGGTCGCCCCCTATGATACCCCTAAAGAGCCTCAGCGCCCCGAGAAGGACCCAACTGCCGAGGACTGCGAGAGAGTTGACTGAACCCACACCGCGACTGCGACTGTCGTGTGGTGACCTAAGTTCGAGCCAGAAGACCATCTTTGCCCACTTTGCCAACATGTGAAAATGTCCATCCTTTTTACGAGGACATTTTGATGGCGCTCATGTAGGACCCTCTGGATATAGGCATCAACGAGGGGATCTTATCGCACACTATTGCCAACACATTTCGTCTCAACCCTCTCTCTAACAAGGTAGAGCTCACAGTTAGTTCGCAGACACCTCACTATGAATCATTTTCACCTCGATGGAAGTCGTGATCAACTAGACCTAACTCACCAGCAATCCTATTAACCTCACACGGGGGTGGGCCTCACCTATAAAAAAGGGGGTATACCCTCTGTCACTGCCAATAAATGTGACTCACCATCGAGGGGAAGTGACAGTGACATCAACCCACATAAGACCTCACTTAGAACTCATGAGCTCTCCAGTGCATCATGTGAGCTTGTCTCCACCCTATCCCAGCACAACTTCCAGTTTGTGAGAACTCCCGGGTGTGAGGAGGGACCTCCAAGCTATGGCTATTTTCCTTCTTGTTCACCCTTTTTCGTCCGTGATTTCTATTTTATTAGGCCGATAACCTCTGCCTATACCCAAGTTCAAACTCATAAGCTGAATCCTTGGCTTCAACATCTTGGTGTGGTTAGATTGGACTTCGGTTTGAAGAAGAAAAAACTATATACTAGAAGCACATGTCAAGGGAATATGAATTTGAAAGAGATCACGAGGCCTGCGGGGCCAGAGTGAATTCATCATTCTGGTAGACTTTAACGACTTTCGCAAGATGGTGGAATAGCTAATTATGGGATACCTCACACTCCTAGCAGAGATATCGGTGATGCCTCTGCCCCCTCTCAAACCCCTGAACTATCTCAGCTCCCCGAGAAGGAGCCTACCTTTGAGGACTGCAAGAGAGTTGACTGAACCCATATCGCGGCCATGGCTGCCATGTGGCGACCAAGTTAAATCTGGAAGACCATCTTCGCTCACTTTTCCAGCACATGGAGAAGTCCATCCTTTTTATGAGGAGAATTTGATGGCACCCGTGTAAAACCCCCACCCCCTCAGATATAGACACCAACGAGGGGATCTTATCACACATCACATCTAACCTGTATCGTAGCAACCCTCTCTTTTACAAGGGCGAGCCCATAGTCAATCAACGAGCACCTCACCAGGAATCGTAATCATCATGATGGGAGTCCAGATCAACTCACCCAGCTCACCGACGATTGTTGGCACAAAATTTGTACTTCCAAAACTCACACTTAGAAGGGATGGGGGAAAGCTGTGGAGTGCAGGTTACTTGGGATGGAGGATGTCAGAGAGGAGATCTCTGAGAGAAAAAAGCTGCTTCGATTGATTTCAAAGGTGGTTACAGGAGGGGGTTTAAAATAGGTAAGGGTGAGAGGTAGAAAACCGACATAAATTGAGACTGCTTGCACATGTTGCAAGCTGGAGGCTGCCCAATTGGGCAGATCCAAAAATTATGGGATGCCCGGGGTTCAGGAGAAGCCGGCCAGAGATAGTGGTCCTAATAACAAAAAGAAGGAAAACTTCAGACCGCGCGGTCTGGCGACCTCCCTGGAGCCTGGCCGCCTGTTCCTTATGAAAATTGCTAGAGAGGGGACAAGCGATTTGGGCGGTCTACCAAAATCGAGACCGCTGTAACTGACCATTCTGACGGGAAAAGAGAGGTCGCAGACTTTCGGGCAAATATGATCCACGCACATATTCAAGTTTCGTTGGAATTTCAGAAATGTTCGCTTTGACCACTGAGACCGCGACCACCATAAATGCGTGAGAATATATAAAAATGGCTTAAAGGCTTTAGAATCCAGAACTTTCTAGAAGGAACTTCGAGCTTGAACGGCCAGCGATCACTACTTTTTAGACCGAAACGACCTCTGAACGGCAAGCATGCTATCTCGTCTGACCAAGCGAGCACTAACCCAGGAGGCGTCCAAGGTGGATTCTCCAAAGGTAAAAGATGAAGGGAGGGAGACCGCTAGCTCCAAGAAGGCGCCGGCGGTCAAGGCCTCCAAGGCCTCGACAAAGGCAGATCGGGCAAAAGAGACCGTCAGCCCTCCTAAAAAACTTCGAACAGAGTTGCCGGAAGAAGACACGGTCTATCTGGCCTCCAATGTTGTCGACTTGTCGACCAACTCCTCGGGGCCTCCTGTGTTGAATCTCCAAGGTGTCTATATCACCTTTGATTGCCACAAATCTGAGGAGATACTCAGCCAAGTCGCTGTCCAGACCGGCAAGACCGCTTCTATTGAGGCTATCAAAGCTCAGATGCAAGAGAAGAAGTCTTTAGCAGAGAAGCTGAGGCAGCCGATCGCAGATAAACAAGAAGCTGCAAAAGTGAGAAAGAGAAAAATACAAGTTCTTTTGCTCAGACCGCCAAGAAAAGGAAAGGTGGCGAAAATAAAGAAGTGACTGCTAAGGAGGCGGTTATACTCCCTGAAGACGGTGGTCTTGGACATCCTCCTGCAGATGCCTTTGGAAAGGTAAGTGGGCAAGTCGATCTTCTTTTTCCTCCCGAGGTCTCGGTTTCTTCAAGAGGAGCGGACTCATAACTGATTGCTTACCTTGAAGATAATTCTTCTAATGACCTCGCTTGTTAAATCTCACAGGTGCTCGACCCTTTTGAATCTGAAAAACTTTGGGAGGCCACTAAAGAGCGGGAGTCTGCTGAGAGAAAGAAATCCGCAGAGGAAGCGGTCAGGCAGAGGGCTGAGGCGGAGAAGAAAGCGAAGGAAGAAAAGGAGAAAAAGGAGAAGGAGAAGAAGGCCGTGCATGACGCTGCAGAGAAGAAGAAAAGAGAGATGGAAGAGGCAACACTGATCGATGTCGAGAAGAAGAAGAAGGAAGAAGATGAGGAGAAGGCAACGCAGGTCGCTGCAGAAAAGGAAAAGGGGAAGAAAGAGCAGGCAGCTCAGACCGCTGCTGAGGAAGAAAAGAAAGTGAAAGAGGGGAAGAAATTGTTGTCCGCTGCAGAGGGAGAGATAGTAGTGAAGTGGGAGAAGAAAAAGAAGGAGAAAAAGAAAAAGAACAAGCCTGCTGAGGAAGAGAGAAGAGAAGAGAAGGAGAAAGAAAAAGAGACCCGGCAGATCAAGGAAGAGAAGACCGCGCTATCCACCGGTCTGGAGGGTCTTTCTGCTGACCAAGAAGCCGGTTTGAATAACGCTGCGGTAGACAGCGCACAGCGGTTCTGCCCTACGGACTGGTAAGGCAAAACTAGTCGCGAAACCGCCAGAGTTTCTTCCTCTACCCGCTCCTCGACCTAGTTCACCAAAAGAGCGGCATGAGATCGTCATCATTGAGACAGATGACATCCTCGTCAGTAATGCAGAATTAAGAAGAAGAAGAAAAAAAAGAAGAGAGGTCGCATAAGAGAGAATTGGAAAGAATGGACTTTGAGCGCTTAAGGGTATCAGACTGCCTTTTGCTGACCGCAGACCCTGCAGTCACAAAAGATATTGATAGTGCCTTATGTAACTACGGTCTTGACTTCTTTCCAAGTATTCTCTTTGCGCGAACTCTTTTATTTCTTGAATTGGTGTGGCTGAATTAATAGTTCTCTGCTTTTGATCGTATATGTCAATGAGATCGCAGAGACCTCTGAGGAAGGGGAGATCCCATAGAAGTTGGTGATTCCCCTATAGCCCGCTGACATTCTTAAGCCCATTTTGAGGATGTCTGCACGATGAGAGCTCGGGAACGGGCCCACAATGATCTGCTTCAGGTTCAGGACGATCAGCTTCGAACTCAAATTTTTGATTCTGAAGAGAAACTTCGCACCACAGAGAAGTAAGTTCACGAGGAGTGCAAGTTGAAGAATGCTATACTCACCCGAGTGCTCCAGTGGGCTGAAAAATATGCAGAATACTGTAAGGGAAAGTCCGCTGCACTGGCAGCTGAGGTCGCTACACTCAAGGCTGGTTCCACTCAAATGACGATGAAGTCGGGAACTTCTGGCTGTCTCCCAGAAGAGAGACCGACTTACGAAATTGTTGTCATTCCAATGTAGCAGGTGGACAAGGAGATGACGAAGATCCACCGAGCTGCACTGTCTGTTAATCATAATTTGACGTCTATTTTGACAGTCGTTAATGAGATGCAACATATTGCAGCTTTTGTTGGAAGGAAGCGTCCATCTAGGAGAAAAACTTTTAGTTGTTGGCTTTATGCTATCTCAAATCATTTAATCCTGCATGATTTGAAATTGTTGTAATATATTGTGACAATCTATTTTTTTTATGTTGTGCGATCTCTTAATTTGTTGTGATGTCGATCTCTTTTACGTTGCATATTTCTGTGTCGCTGGTTGGAAATGTTGCGGTCTCGTTTTATTGAGATCAAACTATACTGCTTGCTATCTCTCTTATCTACTGCAGGTTCAGCGGTCTGTATGACTTGCTAGGCGGTCTCGAAAAAGTAATCATTACGAAATCACCCTTCAACTTCTATAAATAGCTAGCTTCGGATCTTTCATTTCAAACTTTCTGAATGTGCCTAAAACACCGGTCTCAGCGAACTCCAACAATGGTGACCGCTCGTGCATCATCTGCTGAAATCTTTCTTGAGACCGATTACAAGACATGTGGCCTTTCCAAAGAAGAGTACTTGAGTTTTATGGAGAGGCACAAGATTCAGAATCAGGTCAGCGTTAGGCTGCCCGTAGAAGAAGAAGGCCTGAACTTTGGAGAGGAGAACAGGTTTGTCACTCCAATCGATCACTTAGATTTCGGTCTGACATTAACTCTCCCATGGGAGGTCTTGGATGTGATGGAATACTATGGCATTGTGATCGCACAGCTTCCGTTGAACTCGATCGGTCTCATGACCATATTTATCAATTATTTGAGATCGGCAAGGATAAAATTTACAATAGATTTGTTCTGTGCGACCTTCTCTGTGAAGTCAATGAAGGAGGGGAAGAAGAAGGAGGAGTTCAAGGGTCTCCTCTACTTTTTCTACAATGGGATCAAGGTACTCAACCTCCCGAAAAAAGATTCCTTTCTGGACAGAAAGGTTCTTGGTGTTCGAGGGACACCTCGGCGTTCTCCAAACCAGACCGTCACGCCGAGCTGAAGGGCTTTTTCGCGCTCCAAAAGTCCTCTTGGGAGAGGAGATCATGCTTCTAGTTTTCTTGGCGAACAAGTGATTCGATCTCATCCACTACTTGGCGACCTGTCCAGAGATCGCTGAGAACACTCCTGAAGAAAGTAAGATGCTTTTAGCGGTCTCCTGCGATCTTGTCAATTTTGCCTTCGATTTTTCGTCTAACACTTTTTCTGCTTTCATCGACCTTTGCGATCCCTGAAGTCGACCATGTAGCACCAGCTAAAGAGGTGCTTACTCTGAGGGAGATGATGAAGAAAAGAGACCGCGGAGCTCGGCGACGAATCAGAGGCCGCTAGCAAGCCCTTTCCTTTGATCGGCTTTGGGAATAACCTGAAGGATATCAAGGGGAAGCCCCTCCTCAAGTGGGGTGCAAAAGGCAAGAGTGTGATGGTATCTACCGACCTCCCTCTGTGGGGTGGGAAGTTGACGCGCCACACTTTCAGGATCACCTCCGCACTCTATGGAAAGGGCAATGCCAGGGATGCATATGGCTTTGAGACCGAGATGCTCCCTGACATCTGAGCACAGGTGACCGCTAGGAGCACGGTCTTAAACCATCATATCGGGCGGTCCCTTCGAATGGCCCTGAAAAATAATGAGCATCTATAGGAAGAGCTACATGTAAGATTACCTTACTGCAATCTCCCATTTTCCTTTTTTATGACCGCTCGACCTGATTGTCTACTTTTTGCAGCAATTAAAGAAAGCGGCTTATCATGCGGATAATCTAGCTTTCCAGAATGCCATGATGCAGCACGTAAAAGTGACCTCAGAAACTACGATCACGGAACTTCGCGAGCACGGCGGTCTCACCAAAGAGTTTAAGGAAGTTATGTTTGCCGACCTCTTTCCTGATGCGACAAGATTGATAGAAGAGCATTCGATCAGAGCAACAGAGGCCGCGGGAAGAGAGGAAGATGTTGAGATCAACGGAGATGCAGATGGAGCAAGGGGGAGCCAATACATTGAAGGCGATGACATGAGCTCTACTGCGGCCTCAAGTTTTGGGTCAAGAGTTCTACACGACAGCTCAGAGGAATCTTCTGTAGAGACCGACTCTTCTTCATCCGACGAGCAGTCTCCGAAGAAATGGAAGAATAATTGAAAAAAGAATTTCTATACTTGTAATTTTTCTTTTGCTCTTTTCAGATTACGATCGCCGGTATTGAGACCGCACGAACTCATGTATTTAGACAGAACGAAATGAAAACAAATTTTGGCATACCTTTGTTTCTTTTGTGAATGAACTCTCTTTTATGTTTGTGTCGATCTTACCATTTTCGATCTCATCATAATCCTTAGTGAAGAAGAATCGATCTCAGTAGACAACAACCGGTCTCTGGACTTATAATAGAAGGATATCTTCTGTTATATGCGATCTCATTTCTAGAGGTAAAATTGGCATTCGATCTCAATGCTTTAGGTACTGCTGAGCTTGAAACAACTGTTATATAGAAGAAAATTCCATATAATAATTTACACTAAATACAACCCATAATGGCGATCTCGTTTTCATCAGGTCGACCTATAAGAAGAAAATGAGATGTTATATTTAATCGTGTCATATTATGAGATTGACATATTTGAATGCGACCGCTTGTGAATAGCGATCTCTTGTAACTGAAAACCCTTTGTCGAGATGTCGAACTATAACCATTCACAAACAATGATCATGAACATCTCAAGTGATTTAGAGCAATACTTGAGCAAGAGATGAGTGACGGTCTCCAATAATTTAGACCGCTCTTTCTACAGATGATAACCGATTCTTGGACTTGACCTTTGAAGATAGATAACCATCGATCTCATTTTCCAGACCGTTACTTAGTAGAATAATATAAGAGAAACTTCATGAATATCTTCATATGCTTCCAGAAGAAGATAAGTAAAAAAAGAGCTTTGAATTTGCGGCCTCAAGTTTTTCTGACCGCACACCATGAGAACTGATAGAAAAGTTTTGTAGTTGATGGTCCCAGATATATCAAACTAATTCTTAAATGATGCGTACATAGAAGAAACCCAGGCGATGGTCTCAGATGCTCTAGACCGCCCCTCTATATAACAGAACCAGAAAATTGTAGATAACGGTCTTAGATGCTTCAGACCGCCTCTTATCATTATAAAATACCAAGGAACACAGGCGACGGTCTTAGATGCTCTAGATCGCCCCTTTCTAAAATAACTAGAATCCTCAAAACTGGTGGTCTCAGAAAATTCATACCACCTATTCACAAAAAAGAGACTTAAAACTTGAGATGTGTACAATCCAAAATTATCAAAAGGGCAGGTGTGGTCATGCTGCAAGGCTACACCGACATTGCTGTTCTTAAGAGATCATGACAATTTTAACACTCTAAGAAGAGGAAGGGACCCCTAAGGCTAGAGGTACACAAACTGGAATGATCAAAAGGGCAGGTGCGGTCATGCTGCGGGGCTACATTGACATTGCTTTCCTCAAGAGATCATTATGGTTGTAATACCCTAAGAAGAGAGGAAAGAAGAGAGGTGAACAACTATAAATGATTAAAAGTGCAGGCACGATCATGATGCGAGGCTACACCGGCATTGCTTTCCTCAAGAGATCATTTAGATTGTAACACCCTAGCAACTTGAAAGTGCACAGTGTGCCTCTGAGTATTCTCTAGAGGGGGGTGAATAGAGATTTAAAAAATCTTTACACTAAATGTGCACACACAATAAAAATAACTACTCTAATAACTATGCATTCAGCAATCCCAACTCAGAATATAGTTGAAATGAAAAGTAGTAATCAGTAAGCAAAAATAGTAAGGAGACAAACACA
Source organism: Dactylorhiza incarnata (assembly GCA_033032865.1). Classification (NCBI taxonomy): domain Eukaryota; kingdom Viridiplantae; phylum Streptophyta; class Magnoliopsida; order Asparagales; family Orchidaceae; genus Dactylorhiza; species Dactylorhiza incarnata. The sequence continues at coordinate 7,887,153 of JAWHQI010000099.1, read as the reverse complement.
GAAAAGCAATACAGAAGACACATGAATTTTATAGTGGTTCCCCAAAATGTGGGTAGTCCACTCTTCTACCACCTTGGTAGGATTGCACTAACAGTGCCTGAGTCTTTTGATAAGGAGACTCTCAGAACTACTTAGTCTTTTGATAAGAATGCTCTTAGAACCACTGAGTCTTTTGCTAAGGAGACTCTTAGAACCACTGAGTCTTTTGCTAAGGAGACTCTTAGAACCACTGAGTATTTTGCTAAGGAGACTCTTAGAACCACTGAATTCTTTGAAGAGGGATTCTTAAAACTCCTTTACAGTTGCAGAATAAGAACAGTAGAAGATGAAGAAGAGGAGAACAAGATTCTTCAGTTAGAATCCTTCAGCAGCTATCTCTCTTGCTAAAGAGACTCTTAGAACCACTGAGTCTTTTGCTAAGGAGACTCTTAGAACCACTGAATTCTTTGAAGAGGGATTCCTAAAACTCCTTTACAGTTGCAGAATAAGAAAAGTAGAATAGGAAGAAGAAGAGAATAAGATTCTTCAGTTAGAATCCATCAACAGCTATCTCTCTGGATTCGTTGCTTCTATATACTCCAGGATCTGAATACAATGAACCCTTGCTTAAGATAGTGATGATTGCAAGGGGTACGAGTTTTGATCTTGATCCTCTGTGCACTTTTGTTGTCTTGCTGTTATATGATGTAGAAGATGAACCAGCAGGCTTGTTGTATTGTTTTCCTGTGCAGAGAAGTTGTTCTCCTCTTCTGTCTTAGAGCTGGAGGAGGAAGAAGAAGACAGAATAAGTCGACTAAGAGAATAATTGTTGTGTTTTCTTTCTTCCTCAACAAACTTTTTCTCTATTGATTTGTGTTTGAATATCTTTCTTCTTCTGGTCTGTCCTTAGAGGAATGTTCATTGGATAATAACGTATTTTCTTCTATTTCTGTTCCCAACCCGTCAAGACTGATTTGAATATCTTCCAAGAATGTCATTGTTGTTTCTCTGGAATACTCTATTCCATTCTTGGCAATAAACGAGCCGTTAAAAAATAGTTTTCAGCTTTGTAGACCTTCTGAAAAGGTATTAGAAAAGACAGCAGAAAACATGCGTTATCTGACTGTATTCGACGATGCGTCTGCTTCATTAATCGTCATATCGATGTACCTATGAGTTCTTATATAAGTAGCTTCGAGTTCCTTCTTAGCCCTAGCTGAACTCAGATGTCGTTGCTGCGTCAAGTACTTATCGACGTATCTGTCGAGTTAAAGACTTGGATTTGAACTTCATCTTCTGCGTCGAATTGGAGTCGAAGTTACGTTGACTTCTAAGATGGCTTCGACAGACTCTTCCTTCTTCGTCGAGTTCATTTCGACATTGCGTCGATTTTACTTGATACTTCGACAATCAGTCTGAGTTACTTTGACTTCTAGTCGAAGTTGGGTTGATTTCTATTCGACGCAAGTTTTAACTCAACTGAGTTTGTGCTTATCTTGACACTCTAAGGCAAGTGTGACATCCTAGGACATCTAATGACCATTTTACCCTTTCTGTACAATGTGGGTAATATAATCTAACTGATGAAATCACTTGTATATAATTTGTTTAGATAAATCAAGTGTATTTTTCCCAACACCACTCAAGGGCTCAGACGATGTTCATAACTGCTATTGACCATCCCTTGGCTATCCTTACTCCAATGAGCATTCGAGGATCATAGAGTATCATGATCAGTAGGGTAGGTGCGGTCATATTGTGGAGGCTACACCGATATTGCTTTCCTCCAGGGATCATAAAGCCTGCAATGATGTCCTAAAATGCATGACAGAGCTGTACATTCACCTAGACCTCCCTTGATGCAGAGGTGTGTCAGATATTAGCAAGGACCCAACATCCTAAAGTTCTGTTGGATCGATAAGCACCCTTAGAGGGGGCGGGGGGGGGGGGGGGGGAGGGGAGTGAATAAGGGAATAAAATTCTTTTTAAAGTTTTAGGCAATTTACTAAATATTTTTAAAGTAAATGTAAATGAAATAACAATTTAGCTTAAAGGAAGAAACAATTGTAATTTGCAATTTTATAATTTACGCCAAATGAGAGAAATCAAGTAAACACAAATAGAGACATGATTATATTATATAAAAAGGTGTTTACATAGATTTGATTTCAATATCGCTAGAAATCGGAGGCATACAAAGTAAAACAAATTTTCCTTTTCTATACCGACTCGTATCCCCACGAACCGGTTGGCTTTAGCCTATCCTTCCCCGGATATAGCCTCAAGTCGCTTTAGCCAATCCTCCCTCGGAAATGGCCTCGAGCACCCCTAGATCTAATCACCTAGACCTAGTCGCCAACACACGCCGTGAATTCCCCTAAGCCGCGCAAGGACCTAGTCGCCAAATACAAGGCGATTTCACTACAAAAATACAATGGAATACAATAATTCAAATAAAAACTCCCTCTATGAGATTTTCTGGAGTTGATGATGAAGGACCGCTGTGGCTCAAGCGAGGTTGATGCAATCATTCTTTGGATGTAGCGTGATGGCTTCCTTCTCTAGAAAACTTCTTTGACTTTGAGTGGGAGATGAGAATTCGGCAGAGTAACGGCTCTAGAATTTGGCAAGGGACTCTCTTAGGGATGATCAATCAAAAATGAGAAGGAGAAGTCCATTTTATAGAACTCCATGCTAGCGCCTATGGTAGCACCTAGCGCCTTCGGTAGGGTTCGTGTAGAGCGGTTGCGAAACCGTCGGCAGTGTGGCACTGTGCACGAACTTGAGCTAGCGCCAGGCGGTAGTGCTAGCGCTGGCGGTAGCGCTAGCGCTGGCGGTAGCGCTAGCGCCTGCGGTAACCTCTAGCGCTGGCGGTAGTGATTTAGTTCAGTTTGTTGGTTCCAAGCTGCTTTCTACCTGTGGAGTATTGCACCTATAGTTCCTGCACACTATAAACACACCACATGCAAGATCAAATACAATTTGGGATTTGTTATTCTCAAACAAATGGATGTGACACACATGTCCAACAATCTCCCCCTTTTGATAATAACAAATCCTCTTAAAATGATAAGCGAGATAAAAGTGCAACTATAGTATATGATAAGCATGAGAATAGTGCATACTCCCCCTATCTTAATGCTCCCCTTTCATAAATGTAATTTATGTTTTACTCCCCCTAAATGATAGATTACATGAATTAGTCTCCCCTTAATCTTCTAGATTTCCCCTCTAGATTTCTTCAAATTAATCTCCCCCTTTTGGTATTATCAAAAGAAGGTGGGGTAAGGGTAGTAAGGAGGCATTTTTATAAATGATAAATCATGATTGAGCTTTTGTAATATATAAAATGATAAAGAGTTTAAGCATAGTATATAAGAGATTTCAAATAAAAAGATAAGAGTTGTAAGCAAGCGGAAGATTATAAGAGACATCTTTTTGTAAGCATGAAAAACATAAATATAAATATGAGTTTAAGTTAAAAATGTAAAGATGTTTTAACCTTTTTAAAATCTCAATGTTTTTCATAAAGATACCAAGCATGAAATGAACATATAAAAAAAAATATACTACAATGTTATTTAATTTCAAGTTTAAGAGATACAAAACATTGTAGAGATCATGCTAGGTTATCTAGTGCATTTCTTATATAAAGAGTAGTATAGATAAAGTATTAGAATCCAATACTCATGAGAAAAAGTGTTATGGAAGATAATGAAGTGCACATAAGTGTATTTTGAGCAATGTTAACAAATGATTTAAATCACAAAATACAAGACATATGTAGAATAAAGTGCACAATAAAACACAAGTATATTAACTTTCACAAACTTTAATGCACATAATATTTTTAGAAAAAAGTGGTGTACTAACCAAGGTTTGCATAAGACACTTTACTATTCTTTCCAAGGTGCTCAACCTCACAATGCTTATGAAGACTTATCAGGAGGTTCAAGTAGTGCTTGGTGGAGTTATATTTGTCTATTTTTTGTTCACTTTTGTGAGACAACATTCTTCGAATACCCTTGTTTTGCAAACCCAACAAAATTTTCAAATCCAACCACTTTTCTTAATTTTTAAGTGGAATTCAAATGTAGTGTAAATAATAAACTTATGTAAGTTTTAATTCATTGTACAATTACAATACACAAGCAAGCATCTTTTAGATTTAAACACACATGTTGATTACCAAAATAAGTGAGTGAAATGTATAATTATCATTCACAAAACATTTACTCACACTTAGAGGCATGCTAAGTTTGGTTCTACACATATTTTTAAATACAATTGATGCACTTAAATAGATATATCAAAGCATGATAAACAACACAATGCTCATAGTAATATGAAGAAACAAGTTTTAACATTGTAGATAATTCTAAATAATAGAATTCATACATTCTTGATATTGACAATAAAGATCATAAAGTTTTTTTTTGAAAATTTTAATGAAAGGAAAAACAGAAAACCATAAAAACATATTTTTGTATTTTTGTATTTTGAAATTTTATAGTTGTTTTCCATAAAATAAATAAAACAAAAATAACAAAAGTCAGAAGTACAAAATTAAAGTAGTAAATATGAACTAAAATATTTTTGTAGATTTTTAGAAATTTTGAAAAACACAAAATTCAAACACTCGTGCTAGCGCCGGCGCTAGCGTGGGAAACAGTAAGTGAAATAATGAAGATTTTAAAATTCTATTTGTTGATATTGATTAGGGGTCTTAAGAGTAGTCTTATGCATAAATTTTGTAATTTCCAGAGATGTCTTGATTGCTCAAATTGCATAAAACATCAGTGTTTTACATGTTATTCATCCTAAGATGTATAAGACTCCTAATTCCAACCTTAAGATTTGAACCTTGCATCGAGAAGAGGTTTAGTGAATATATCAGCAAGTGGAGAGTCCGTGCTAATGAAACATATTCTAATATTTTCTTTCTTAATGTGATCCCTTATGAAATGATGACGTACATCTATATGTTTGGATCTAGAATGGTGTACCAGATTATTTGTAAGATCAATGACACTCTTACTGTCACATTTTAATTCTATATGTTTTAGATGAAAACCAAAGTCCTTTAAAGTTTGGCTCATCCATAGTGCTTGTGCACAACAACTCCCTAATGCAATGTATTCGGCCTCTGTGGTGGAGAGTGCAACCAAATTTTGTTTCCTACTAGACCAAGCAACTAATGAAGATCCTAGAAAGTGGCAAGTATCGCTAGTGCTTTTTCTATCAAGTGAGCATCCGACATAGTCCGAATCGGAATAGCCGTGAAGTGTAAATGAATTATTGTGCGGGTACCATAATCCTAATATAGATGATCCAATTAGATATCTAAAAATTTATTTTACCGCTTTTAAGTGAGATTCTTTTGGATTGGCTTAAAATTGAGCACATAAGCATACGACAAACATAATATCGGGTCTAGTTGCACAAAGATAAAGTAGGGATCCTATCATACCTCTATATAAGGTTTGATCAATTGAAATTCTCGATTCATCTTTTCCTAATTTAAGTGATGCACTCATTGGTGTAGAAGCATGCTTAAGGTTTTCAAATCCAAAGCGTTTAAGCATATCATAGACATATTTGGTTCGACATATATAAATACCATCATTTCTTTGTGATATTTGAAAACCAAGAAAATAAGAAAGTTCTCCTACTAGACTCATTTCAAATTCATTTTTCATCACTTTAATAACTTCATTACACAACTCTTCAATAGTAGATCCAAAGATTATATCATCAACATATATTTGCAAAATAATTAAATCATCATTATTATGCTTAATGAAGAGAGTATTATCGGCACTTCCCATTATATAGCCGTGCTTTAATAAAAATGATGTAAGTCTTTCATACCATGCACGGGGCGCTTGTTTTAAACCATAAAGCGCTTTTTCTAGTTTATAAACATGATTGGGAAAATTTTCATTAATAAAATTGGGGGGTTGTTCAACATAAACATCTTCTTTTACAAACCCGTTGAGAAAGACACTTTTTATATCCATTTGAAATAGTTTTATTCTTCTAAAGCTTGCAAATGCTGGAAAAATTCTAATTGATTCCAACCTAGCAACGGGTGCAAAAGTTTCATCAAAATCTAACCCCTCGATTTGTGAATATCCTTGTGCTACTAAGCATGCCTTATTCCTAGTGATTCTAGACTCACCATCTAATTTATTTTTAAAAATCAATTTCACACCTACAATCGGGTGACTAGATGGTCTTTCCACTAATTTCCAAATATTATGGCGCTCAAATTGTTCTAACTCTTCATTCATCGACAAAAACCAAAATTCATCATTTAAAGCGGTAGAAACGGTTTTTGGTTTAATTTCGGAAACAAAACAGATATTTGAATAAGATTCATGAAGAGAAGAGCGAGTTCTTACCCCAATAGATGGTTCGCCTATTATTAGTTCCTATGGGTGATCCTTTGTAAATTGCAAGGCGCTTGGAGGCACATAAGCATCTTCTTTGGCCTCCTCTCTTTCTTTTATGGAAGGTTCCTCATCACCATGCTCCAAAGGTTGTAAGACATCATCCTCGTTGCCTGCGGAAAGTTTTTCTACACAAGGAACAAACTCATCAAATTTCACATTTATTGACTCTTCAACTCTACTAGTTCACTTATTAAAAATTCTATAAGATTTACTAGTTGAAGAGTACCCAAGAAAAGTTCCTTCATCACATTTTTCATCAAACTTTCCCAAGCTATCTTTTGTATTCAAAATAAAACATTTACAACCAAAAACTTTGAAATAAGATACATTAGGATTCTTTTGGAAATAAAGTTCATATGGTGTGAGATTAAGAGATGGGCGAAGCATGGTTATATTCATAACATAACATGATGCATTTACGTCTTCGGCCCAAAAGGACTTAGGTAATTTATATTCACATAACATAGTGCATGTTAGTTCTTGAAGTGTCCTATTCTTTCTTTCTACAACACCATTTTGTTGTGGTGCGCGTGGTACAGAGAACTCATGTTTAATGCCTAACATATCACAAAAGGATGTAAATTTTTCATTTTCAAATTCTCCTCCATGATCCGAGCGAATGCATTTAATTTTTAAATAACTTTCATTTTGAATACGAGTACATAATTTTACAAATTCGCAAAACGCATCAGATTTGGAAGAGAGAAATAATGTCTAACAATATCTTGAAAAATCATCTATTAAAACATATGTATATAATCTACCACCAAGACTTGCAGTGCTAACGGGACCAAAAAGATCCATATGAATTATTTGCAAGGGTCTTGTAGTAGAAATGAAATTTTTACTTTTGAAAGAGGATCTAAAAAGTTTACCTTTTTGACATGGTGAACAAAGTAAAGGTAAAGTTCCATTTAACCTAGGCAATCCTCTAATTAAATCACTTTTGGCAAGTTTTGCAATGAGCTTTGTGCTAACATGCCCTGACCTTCTATGCCAAAGTTCTAATTCATCATTTTTAGTGATAAAACATATTATAGATGATTTAGAAAGATCATGAAAAGTAACTATATAAACATTATGTATTCTTGGTGCAGTTAGTAAAATATCTTTTGTAGTAGGATTAGATATTTTGCATAGATTAGTGGAAGATTCAAATAACACATCTAATCCTTTATCACATAATTGGCTAATAGAAATTAAATTGTGTTTTAATCCTTTCACATAAAGAACATTAGATATAGTAAAGGATTCGTTACCAACTGTACCAATTCCCATGATCCTTCCTTTTCGATTATCGCCAAATGTCACGATCCCTCCTTTCTTCTTTTCTAGGATAAGGAACTTTGCTTTATTGCCCGCCATGTGCTTGGAGCACCCAGAATCCAAGTACCACGCGTCTTCATTTTCCTTAGCATGCCTGCACATGTAGAAAGAAGATGAAAGTAAAGATCCGGATACCCAAGTGGTACCACCCATAGAGTAAGTGGAAGCCTTAGGTACCCAGATTTGCTTTAAAGTAGTTTATTTTAATTTCCTGCAAAAACTAGACGTGTGACCAAACCTATAATAGTTTGCACACATATAAAAGGGGTTGAGACCCTTTTTTGAAAATTTTTCTTGCTGGAAGGAATCAGATTTTTAGAAGAAAAACATTTTGTAAAAGAAAATTCAGGCTTCTTGTATGAGGTGCTAGCGCCGATGTTAGTGGCTAGCGCTGGGCGGTAGCCCTCACCTCGATATTCGAGCCCAAATTTTCCAGACCCATGACACTGGTTCCCTAAAATCATTTCCAGTGATTTTTGTCCTATTCCAAATTTTTAATGGCCATGGTGAGATCATGAACTTGTGCTTTAAGTGATAAGTTTTCTTTCACAAGCATGACATACCTATTTTCAAAACCTTTTTTTTTATTATTTTTCATTTGCACAAGAGAGGCTTCTAATTTTCTTTCTAATTCCCCCTTTTTTTGTAGGAGTTTTGGCATGAGAGATGGCTTTAGAAAGAGACTCTTCAATATCTTTTGTCATTTTAGTGGAATGATCACACTCTTGGCAAGAAACCTTTCTCTTTTCTCAAATAATTAATTTTTTGGAAAGCTTTTGATTTTCTTTAATAAGAGATTCATTTTCACGATTCAATAAAATACTATCTTTCATATTTTTATCAAAAGCTTTGCAAGTTTCAAGAAATTCATTAAAGAGTTCATCATAAGTGGGAGGAGTTACCTCAGTGTCGCTAAGAACACTGGTTTCGTCGCCGTCGTTTCCATGTCCCATGAGGCACATGTTTGCTTCCTCATCTTCGCTTGATGAAGACCCGCTTGATCCTTCAGAAGAGGAGGAGTCATCCCATGTTCTAGCTTTTAGCACCTTCCTCTTCTCCTTCCCTTTGTGCTTCTTGTCCTTCTTCTCCTTCAAGAACTTTGGGCACTGGCTTCGAATATGTCCGGTCTTCCTACAATGAAAGCATTCTGGTGGAGGTCTTTCTTCTTCATCGTCGCTCACCTTTTCCTTCTTTGAAGATGACCCTTTCCATCTTGCATCTTCTTGGAAAACTTTCCGGAAAGTTTTTCTCCTTTCCGGATTTCGCAAGAACTTTCGGAAGTTCTTTACCAAAAGGCTTTCTTCATCTTCATCCTCATCCTTTTGGCACTCCCTTTTTGACTTTAGTGCCAACGCCTTCTTCTTTGGCTCCTTGTTGTATTCATCATATTGGATTTTGAGTTCTACCTCATGGGTTTTGAGATTCCCAACTCGCATCGTTCAACTTGGAGCGTTCTTAGATTGTGCGATTCTAAAATGGCCGACACCTTCGGGTTGAATTTTGGAGGAAGAGAACGAAGGATCTTTTTGACCAAGTCGCCATTTGAGAAGGTCTTTCCAAGAGCTTTGGAGGCATTGACGATTTTGGTGAAGCGCGTGTACATGACATCAACATCTTCACTTTCATCCATCCAGAACTTTTTATATTCCGACTCCAGTTGGAAAAGCTTTGAATCTTTAACCTACGATGTACCTTCATGAGTTATTTCCAAATGATTCCAAATATCATAAGCAGTAGTACATGCAGAAATTCTATTAAATTCATTTCTATCTAACGCACAAAATAGAGCATTTATGGCTTTTGCGTTATTTTTGCATTTGAGTTTATCCCTATCATCCCATTTATCCTTAAGTTTTTCTAATGTTACTTCTACAACTACAACTGCGGACCCAGGATTTTCATCCGACCCGGGCACCAAGTAAAAGATATAAATTATTGATAATTTTTTTAATTCAAAATTATTAAAATGTATATTTCAAGTGCCAAAAAACGAAAGCAAACAACAAAATTTAAATATATGCAATATTAATAATCAAAGTACATACCAATACCATTTCCAAACTACTTTCCGTGGACCCATATTTTGGAAGCGTACTATGATTGTCTCATTGCTAATATTTTTCACAATATCCTTCTCGATATAAGCAATTAGGCAATCATTCATCCACTCATCTCCCATTCTGTTCCGCAAACGAGTCTTTATTATCTTCATTACCGAGAACGTCCTCTCAACAGTAGCAGTTGCAATAGGTAGTAGACATGCAAACTTCAGAAGTAGATAAACTAGCTGAAAATGATCATATTTTTGTAGCTCCACAAATTTTTGAACAAGTCCACTAAGCCCTTCGACATGAGAAAATGCGCTACTTGATCGCATATCTAGAATGTAAATGTCAAGCTGACCTTTAAGCAACTACAAATCTAATTGATCAAAATCATACGGATATAGCTCTGCAAGACGAATCAATCTTTGCTTATCAAATCTAGCAAAATGTTCAATCGGATCAAGACAAGAAATACAAAGAAGTAACTCAGTGTTTACTTCGTTAAAATGATCATTCAGCTCGCTTAATATCCAATCGATTACTGTATTAAAAATCTCAACTCGATAATGATGAAAATTTGTGGCATCTCTTGCATTTCTTCTTGATCTTCCAGCTTGAACGTATTTACTATCCATGTTGGGAACTTCAATAACATGCTTTCCACAAAAAGAAGTAACTTCAAGAAAAAATGACTCCCATTCTAGTTCAATGTTTCTGAAATTGAATAACAATTGTTTTGACAGCTGCACAAAGTTCATTGCATTAATAATATCTTGATCTTTTTTCTGTAATGCTTGTGACAATTCATGTGTCTTTGCCAAAATACCTTTCATTAAATGCAGAATAAATATGAAATCAAACGTCAATATACTTTTGATAATATTGGTAGCTGCTCCTCTTTGATTTCCATCTACTCTATCTACTAAAATAATTTCAAGAACATCTATAATAGATGAGAACATTCGAATAAAATTCAACACAGTACCATAATGAGAACTCCATCGCGTATCTCCTGCCCTTTTAATTTCCAATGGTTGATTTAAACCCCGACCTGTCTCTAGATCTCCACAACCAAGTTCCCCGACAACTCTATCAATTTCTGCTGCTCTGAGATTGTTGCGATGTTTGCAAGAGCCACCCACAACATTCAATGCATTATTAATTAAGAAAAGCATTTCTACTACTTGAGAATGACCTTCTGCAACAACTACTAATACTAACTGTAACTGATGAGCAAAACAATGAATATAAAATGCAGATGCATTTTCTCGCATAATCAATGTTGTAAGACTTTTAAACTCTCCATTCATGTTGCTTGCCCCCATCATAACCCTGACCACGCACTTTTGAGAAACTAAGCCCGTGCTTTATAAAAAGCTGATCAATAACTCCTTTTAATGATAGTGCAGTAGTATCTAATACATGAACAAAACCAAGAAGTCGTTCAACAATAGACCCCTTTGCATCAATATACCGTAAAACAATTGCCATCTGCTCTTTAGTTGAAATATCACGCGATTCATCAACTAAAATGGCAAAACACTCTTTTCCAATATCCGTAATAATTGTTTTTGTTGTTTCACTTGAAATTGCGGAAACTATTTCATTCTGAATCTTCGGTGCTATTAATTGACAGTTACTTGGAGCATTTTCTTTCACAATTGCTTTAATATCATCATTATGTGAAGCAAGAAAATCTAATAATTGTAGAAAGTTTCCTTTGTTTAGTGATTCCTTTGACTCATCATGCCCACGGAAAGACAATCCTTGGCATAAAAGAAACCGAATGCAATCAATGGATGAACATAAACGAGCACGATATTCTATAATTTGTGTTTCCTCCTGTCTAGCAAATGCAACTTGAATACTTTGTTTTTGATCCATCAAATTGTCACACATCCTTTTAGAATCATTATGCGCACTATTGTGTTTTCCAGCATGTTTTTCAAGTATAGTTTTATCTTTCCAATATCTAAATCCACGACTAATAAAAGTTAGATCACAACCATTTTGGGGAAGGACATAACAATACAAACAAAATCCTGCATCTTTAGCTTCGCTATACTCCAACCAACCATTAAATTCAGTAAACCAATCTTTATTAAATCTTTGAGCTTTTTGACCCATTACAGTTTGTGGAAATTGAGCTCAACGTGGCTGTCATGGACCATTTTGTAAGTAATATCTTCGTACTGAATCTTGAACATTGACCTCATAACTTGATATTGGTGGCCGCAAACCTGGATCTGTGGGTAAGTTCTCTAAGTTAAACTCAATTCGAGGTATCTTGCACTCTACATTTTTTTATGTGGATTTTGAAAAAAACTTCTGAAGTATCTAGTTGCCTACCTAAATCACCTAGAGGGGGGTGAATAGGTGATCTCTACGTCTTTTGCGGAATTAAAAATTAAACGTAAAGCACAGCACACAAAATTAATCACAGCCACAGATAACACCAGGAATTTATAGTGGTTCCCCGTACTTGGGTACTCCACTGCCGGCCTCGCCAATCTAGCACCACAGCTAGACTTGACTACTCACTAAATCTCGGATCAAGAGCGATCCTACAGTCTCGGAGTCAAACTCCTACAAACTCAGAGAGAACCTCTCTTACAACTCGGAGAAAACTTCTCCTACAACTCGGAGAACAACCTCTCCTACAACTCGGAGATAACAACTCCTACAACTCGGAGATAACAACTCCTACAATAGATTGAAAAGGGTTTGAACAATACTAAACCAGATCTGAATAACAGAGGCATTTTCTTCCTTCTTCTTGAATGGCTTTTGAGAACGATGAGGAAGAACAACGATCCTTCAAATCTGTCTTTGGCAATCCGAAACGATCCAATAGAGATTGTAGAACCTGAGCATGGATCAATCGAATCCTTCTTGATAGAAATCGGCAACTCCAAAGAGTAGAACGATCTCCAAACGTAGACGACGGCGAGCGGCGTTTTTCTCGTTCTTTTTGATCAGGAGAGAGAGATTAGGGTTAGAACGATTCTTTTTCTTCCTTTTAAACAATCCTATATATATGGAGAGGAGCAATTAAAGGATTAATTAGCCTTAAAGGCGCTCCATATAGCCGTTAGAAATGAAAAGGGGCGATCACGATCCGTCCAGAACAGAGAAAACGAAACAGAAAATTACGGACAGAAGTCTCGAGACATAAGGGATCTCTCGAGACATAGGGGATCTCTCGAGACACAAAACGGAGAGAGCAGGAAAGGGATGTCTCGAGAACTCGATGATCTCTCGAGACATTGCAAAGAATTCAGACTTAATATCTCTCGAGACAACCACGATCTCTCGAGACATGTCTGATCTCTCGAGACATATCCTTAGGAAAAAAATTTGTTTCACAAAAATTTCTTTTCTTCTCTTGAACACATGCTGCAGCCGCACTCCAAAGTCTTCAATAGTCTTGAAAAAGAAGTGTACCCCAATAGTGAGATCACACATGAGTCATCACCATGTTTCATATAATGAGGGATTACATTTTATGAAACTGTGTTTGCAGACCCATTGTGACCTGACATTGGCTTACACTTAGCCATGATAATCTGCAAGACAATACTAGAAAAGCATATCAAATACAAAAGCAATTCAATCTTAGTTTAAGGGTGACTTCTCACAAATCAAGGTAATTGTGAATGCAATTTCCAACAATCTCCCCCTATTTGTAGAAGTCAGAACCCTGTACACTAAGTTGAATTACAGCAGTTAAAGAATAAATATGCTACACTACACAAAGATATAGAAATGAAAAAGTAAAGAACATCAAAACATCAAATATATATATATATATCTAAATTGAATTGTTCAGAAGACTTGATGTTCACTAAATCATAATGAAAACAAAATATGTCTTGTCAGCATCATCATCATCATCCTTCAAGACCTCCTTTTCCTCTTTTCTTCTTGTCTGGAGAAAAAGGCATGAGGCTTGGGATGGTAAAACGGAGGGGGTTCCGGAGCATCAGCATTATTATAACCAAAAGCTCTGAAATGAATCCTTCGCTTCCTTTGAGCTGTCTCATGTTTTTCCCATTCTTGAGAGCTGTAGCATTCAGATCTGTTCATTTTACCTTCATGAACTAACTTGTAGGTTTCAAGAATAATGTCTTTTGAGACGGGGCTCCAGATTTCTGGATAACTTTTCTCAACCTTAGCTTTGCACTGACCTGTAGAGCTAGAACTAGGAACTGATCGACTGGCAGAAGAACCTTCACCAAATTTTCTTTTTCCTTTGGTCCCAGCCCTATCTGATTGTTCTTCAACAATAGGAGCCTTCCCAAGTAGTTCTTCTGGCCTTGGAGAAAACTGAGGAACAGGAATATCTGGATCAATTGCCAACTCAGGAAAAATCTGATTATGAAGCCACGTTGCTGTTTTGAATGAATAAGCATTAATATCAGCAACTTGCTTCAACATCCTGGAAGAGAACTGCTCAAACTGAGAATTCCATGAGCTTTGAAGAGCAGAAACGGAGCTTTCAATCAAATCTGTCATTTTAGCTACTATATTTTCCTCCTCCTTTCTGACTTCTACAGAGAGGGTTTGGAGAGTATCATCTTTGAACTTTCCGACTTCATCAACAATTTTGAATGTATTGGCTTCAGCCTTGTCTGACACTGATTCTTGAAGCTTTGTCAGTATAACAGTCTGAGTCAACACTGTGCCTACACCTTCAGTTGCATGATCAATTTGCTTTCTCCCTAGGCTCATCAAATCAGAGAGATTTTCATAATTGGATTTTATCTTAGCTAACTCTCTGCCTAGTTCACTTTCAACTGAGGCAATCTTCCTGTGAACAGTCGTCAAAGAATTTTCAAACTGTGCACTCTGCTTCTTGAGCAGTGCTTCAATCTTTCCTAGAAGAGATCTTCTGCACAACCTAGCTCATCTGGAGCATTCTTGGTTGTGTCAAACTCTGACTCCCCCTCAACATGTACTAGGGGAGGTGACAATTCATGAACTGACATGACATCATCTATGTTAAAAACAAAATCAGCACCAGACCCTGCCTGTTGGCCACTGGGACTGTGCTCTTCAGATACTGGAAGGGATTCTGTTGGAGCTGATGAGGATTTACCTTTGGCTTTTGAACGGATTTGCAGCTTGGCACGACTTGAAGCTTTAGAGCGAGTCCGAGATGAAAGTGGCAATGATGGTACGAAGGGTGCTTGATCTTCAGAAGAAGGAGCTGGAGTTTCTGCTTCTCTTGCAACTGCAGATTTAAGAGTCTCCCCCTCAGAAGGAGCACCAGCCATTTCCGGCTTCTTGATACGAATGTCCCATCTCTGCAAGGAGCTGACATCTATCTTCTTAAGGTGATGGATAATTGTACCTTTGGACATGTTGAAAATAGCAGGGTTAAACTGATTTAGAAACAGTGAGATGATCCGGGCAAAGTTAGGAGTATTTATGCAAGCTTTGATATTTGAGAATAAGATTGAGGCCCAATCTCTCTTCTTTCCAGTAACAATGCCAATCATCAACAGAAACATCTCTTCAGACACATGTCCTTGAGAGCCTGTCTTGCAGAAAAGTGCCTTTGAGATAATGTCCAGCAGGAGCTTCCCTACAGCATTCAACTTATTCCTCTTAACTGTAGAGAAATCTTAATCAAGACCACAGAACCTTGTTGTAGTCAACCAATCAGTGTCAACTAGCTCTTCTTCAGCTTCCACTTCAGACAACTGCAAATACTTAGCGAGAGTCTCTGGAGAGACTTTGATTTTTATACCCTTAACGAAGGAGATCAACATACTTCCTTCCTTGATTGGCTTCACATTGATGAAGAATTCTTCAACCTCTTCAAACAGTATCCGGCAAGGATGCTCGAGAACGAAGGTGAGACCAGCGGCATCAAGCAAACAAAACAGAGTCTTGAAATCATCGGATAAACTCGCAAGACCTAACCGAATTACCTCGTTGCCGACTCCAATTTTCGGATGAGGAGAGGGAGCCATTGCAGCAAGATGGAGGGAGGAATGTTGAACGAAGAATCACCGAGAACCACCGCAGCACTGAGACCGGTCGCAGACGATCGTCGCTCGAGAGGAAAACGAAAGGTCGAGGAGGTCTCGGGAGATGATTCGCGTGAACATCAAGTTTTCCGATTTCGTATATATATATTTTGATTTTACGAAAAATAGAAAATTAGAAATAGGAATTAGCGCGTACCTGACGTTTGGGATTCCCTTTAAAAAAAAACTTATGTCTCGAGACATCGGCTATGTCTCGAGAGCTCAGGAGATATTTTCTTCATTGATGTCTCGAGAGATTACCCGTGTCTCGAGACATCACCTTATCTCGAAATTTTCTTCTTGTCTCGAGAAATCCTGCCAGGTCCCGAGACATGACTTGTCAAAAGAGAACTTCCTGTCGCCAAGGTTTTGATTGACTTGACCATTACTCCATGTTGAGCATTCCAAGTTCTGTCTTGAAGAAAGAGAACTTGGTCTCATCTAGTGGCTTCGTGAAGATGTCTGTAACTTGCTTATCCGTGGGGACATAACTCAGATTTATGTCACCCTTCTCCACATGCTCCCGGATAAAGTGATATCGTAGCTCGATGTGCTTTGTCCGACTGTGAGAGACTGGATTATTTGCGATAGCAATTGCACTGGAAGAGTCGCAAAACATAGGAATGTTTTTGAGCTTCATGTTGTAGTCTTGAAGTTGATTTCTTATCCAGAGAAGTTGTGTGCAACAACTGCCAGCAGAAATGTATTCCGACTCGGCGGTTGAAATTGCAACACAATTCTGCTTCTTGCTACTCCAGGAAATAAGTCTCCTTCCGAGGAATTGACACGTCCCAGAAGTGCTTTTCCTGTCGTCTTTGCTACCTGCAAAGTCTGCATCTGAAAAACCAATTAGTTCACTATCATTACTTCTTGGGTACCATAAGCCAAGATTTGGTGTGCCTTTAAGATATCTCAAAACTCACTTTGCAGCGGTATAGTGGGATTCCTTAGAGTTCACCTGATATCTAGCACAAACACATGTAGAGAACATTATATCAGGTCTACTGGCAGTAAGGTAGAGCAATGGGCCAATTATGCTTCTGTACTTGGTTTCATCAAAAGGTTTCCCTTTCTCAACCTTGTCCAGAGACGTAGCTGAGCTCATTGGAGTCCTCATAGAGGTTGCACTCTCCATTACAAATTTCTTAATCAACTCCTTAGTGAACTTTGTCTGAGAAATGAAGATTCCATCTTCAGACTGTTTCACTTGAAGTCCTAAGAAATATTTCAGCTCACCCATACTGCTCATTTCAAATTTCCCTTGCATAAGTTTAGAAAACTTTTTGCAGAGGTTATCATCCGTAGAGCCAAATATGATGTCATCGACATAGATTTGCACTAGCAAAATCTTGCCTTTTACTTCCCTAAGAAATAATGTCTTGTCTATCTTTCCTCTTGTGAACTTGTTCTCAAGAAGAAAGTTAGACAGCGTCTCATACCAAGCTCGAGGAGCTTGTTTCAAACCATATAAAGCTTTCTGTAATAAATAAACATGATTGGGATGATCAGGATTAACAAAACCTGGGGGTTGTTCAACGTATACTTCCTCTTTAATGTCTCCGTTTAGGAACGCGGATTTGACATCCATTTGATATACGGTGAAACCCTTGAAAGCAGCATAAGCAAGGAAGAGTCTGATCGCTTCGAGCCTTGCTACTGGAGCGTACGTCTGATCGAAGTCGATGCCTTCCTCTTGTCTGTATCCTTTAGCTACAAGTCTGGCTTTGTTCTTTATGATTGTTCCTTCTTCATCCAGCTTGTTTCTATACACCCACTTTGTTCCAATGACATTTTTGTCTTTGGGTTTTGGAACAAGTGTCCATACTTTACATCGTTTGAACTGATTTAATTCTTCTTCCATAGCAATTATCCAGGATGGATCTTCATTTGCCTCTTGGAATTTCTTTGGTTCGACCTGCGAAAGAAAACTTAAATGCATATTTTCGTTAATGGTACCTCGTCTTGTTCTTATTCCTTCATGAGGATCTCCTATGATTTGATCAACTGGATGATCCCTCATGTGTCGTAGCTCGAGGTTTCTTGCATGATTTGGACCAATAGGAGTTTCTTCTGCTGTTGGAGTATCTTCCTCCACTTGGAGTGGCTCTTCATCAGGATGATCTTCTTCATAGATTGTTATTGGGGGAATCTTGATGAAGTTTTGAGAATTTTCTTCAACTGGCTGATCCAAGCTTAAGTCCTGCAGCTTTGAACCTTTGTCTACAGAAGAAATGCCAGATGAGCTGCTTTGAAGCATGCTCGTCTCATCAAATACAACATTAATAGATTCTTCTACCACTAGGGTTTTCTTATTAAAAACTCTATATGCCCTACTATGGCTACTATATCCTACAAAAATACCTTCAAAGCTCTTTTCACTAAACTTAGTTGTGTAATGCTTTCCATTGTTTAGCACAAAGCATTTACTACCAAAGATTCGAAAATAAGAAATGGTCGGTTTCTTGCCTTTTAGAAGTTCATAAGGAGTCTTTTCATGGTTTTTGTTTATGAGTGCTCTGTTTTGCACATGGCATGCAGTATTGACAGCTTCAGCCCAGAAATATTCAGGTAGTGAAGAGTCACTCAACATGGTTCTGCAAGCCTCAATAAGTGTTCTATTCTTTCTCTCAGCTACTCCATTTTGTTGTGGAGTTCGAGGAGAGGAAAACTCATGAAAGATACCGAGGCTTTCACAGAATTCTGTCATGGCTCCAGATTCAAATTCTGTACCATGGTCACTTCTGATTTTGACCACCGAATAGTTAAATTCATTCTGGACTTGCCTGACAAAACTAGTGAAAGTGTCAAAGGTATCTGACTTATGTTTCAGAAAGAATACCCAGGCAAAACGAGAGAAATCATCTACAATAACCAATGTGTAAGATTTTCCTCCTAAACTTCTAATTTGCAAAGGACCAAACAAATCCATATGAAGCAGGTATAAACACCTGGTTGAATCTTTGCCAATAATGCTCTTAAAGGTAGCTCTTGTTTGCTTGCCTTTTACACATGCATGACAAGGTCTATCTTTAATGCACTTAACATCTGGTGCATCGCGCACTAAGTTTTGAGAAAACAATTTATTAATAGTTTTGAGATTTATATGTGCTAATCTCTTGTGCCATTGGTCAACAAGAGATGCACTATCTTTTGCCAAAAGACATACTGGTGTAGAAGATGATATGCAAAGAAAATTTAAACAAAATATGTTTCTACAGCGAATGCCTGATAAAATCGTTTCATGATTTTCAGCCGACTTTATCAAACACTTATCTTTATGAAAATCAACAATGTATCCTTTATCACAAAGTTGACTTATGCTTATCAGATTATGTTGTAATCCTTCCACATAAGCTACATCGGAAAAAGATACATTTCCATTAGAAATCATACCATAGCCTTTAGTTATTCCTCTGTCTGAACCGCCAAAAATAACTTTTGGACCGTTCGCAACTGGAATGTAGTTTTGCAAAAGGCTTCTTGTCCTGGTCATATGCCGAGAGCATCCACTGTCCAAGTACCAGATTGGATTTTTATTGGCCTTTGGACATACCTGCAAAAAATAAATCATTTCGCCTTAGGAGCCCAAACAGATTTGGGTCCTTGGTCCCGTGTCAGTTGAGCACCACGATAAATGTTAACATTGCGAGTGGTCTGCCTTGCAACGTTCACTTGTGGTCTCCTAGTATACGTTGTATTAAACCAACAATCAACGGCAAAGTGACCAATTTTACCGCAGCACCAACAGTCGAATCTGTTGTACCTTCTCTTTACACTCTCCTGCTTAACTTTTTGAACGTTAGCTCTTGCAGGAGCAGCCCTTTTAGATGAGGATGCCTCATGGGGGAAACACACACAAGGTGGTACTGTCCTCTTCGGCTTTGGTGCAACAACATTCACTTTTGGTGCTTTCTTAGCACTCGGACCATGAACAAATGGACCGTACCCTTTCCGATTAATCTCTTGATAGGGTGCTTGAAAAGCACTATCACCAAAGTTTCGGGGAGGAGCCCATTCCTTATGATCATTCACAGGTGAAAAAGGAATTGGTCGTGTGAAATGACCATAGGAACTCTCCATATCATAAACATTCGTAGGGAATATGACTTTCTTGAATGCTACAGGCTTTTGATGAGCTTTCCCTTTTTCTTTGGTAGTAGCTTTCTTAGCAACCAGACCATTCTTCTTAGCAAGTGTATTTTTTGAAGAATTGCTAGTACTAGCTTCATGCCCTATACCGCTTCCTTTTGCCTTAGTGGTAAAAGTACCAATAATTGGCAGAATAGTTTTAGGTTGAGAGAATGCTTCAACCAACTTCTTCTCAGCCGCAAGCTGTTCCTCCAAGACTTTTATCGAATTATCTCTCAAGGCAAGAGTCTCTTCCGAGCTTTTGATCTTGTCTTTCAAGGCTTGGACTTCCTCTTTGAGAGAAGAAAGTTCTTCAACTTCTTTTCTCAAGTTAGATTCCACCTCCTTGAGAGCCATGATCTCCTTACCCTGAGTTTTGACAACCTTTCGGCACTTGTCAAAGCTTTGGAGCATTTTGGTATATTGAGACATGAGCTCAGATTCATCGTCTGAGAGGTTATCCTTTTGTTCAGCCGAAGCATAATCAGAATCAGATAGGATAGTGTGATCATTTACCTTTCTGGTGTACGGGGGTGCTTCTTCATCATCAGACATAGCCATCAGACCGAAGTAAGCTTCTTCTTCATCACTCGACTCATCGGAGTCACTGTCGCTCAGAGTTTTGGCTTTCTTAGCGACGAAGCTTCTATCTGATTTCTTCTTTCCATGAGTGGATTTCTTGTCTTCTTTTCTTCCACCTTCTTTCTTTTTGTAGGGACACTCAGCAATTATGTGCCCTGGCTTATTACAACAGTAGCAAATAATGTCAGAAGAAATGTGTTTGTTTTGTTTGGATTTATACCTGTCATTATTGCTTGAGCCCTTCCTGTGATATTCGCCATCACGACGAGAATATTTATGATCCGAGGAAGATGGCTTGTTGTTCATGTGCCTTCGCTTGTTCAGCAGTTTCTTAAACTGACGGGAAATTAAAGAGAACTCCCCATCAGACAGTTCGGAACAGGAGGAGCTGGCTTCCGATTCTTCTTCGATATCAGATTCCTTTTCTCTGATCGGTATCACTGCTTTGCTCTTCTTTGAATTCTCTGCCTTCAAAGCTAAGGTTCTTTCTTTGCTTGAAGCTCGATTTACATCCTCTTCAGACTTTCGGATGTTCATTTGTAATTCATGAGACAACAGCTTCCGGAACAGATTTTGAGGTTCTAGACTTGGCAGTTTTCCAAACTCTCTAATAGCAACAATTTTGCTATCCCAGTCTTTCGTTAGGGAGCGCAAGAATTTGTCATTTAGTTCACCGTTTGTGAACTCCCTGTCGTAGTTCCTCAAACCATTGACTATCTTGAAGAATCTTTCGTACGCATCAGCAATGCACTCCTTCTTATTCTGCTTGAACGCCTCGTACTCTTGATTAAGTAGAGACCTTCTATCTTCTCTTACCTCGTCAGTACCTTCCATTAGAACAATTAAGGATGTCCACATCTCTTTGGCTGATTTGCAGTGAATTAAGTTTTGCAACATGGAATCGTCCACTGCACTTGCAATTATGTTTTTAGCCTTCTTGTCAAGAGCAACAAGAGCTATCTCATCCTTAGTCAAATCCATCATTTTCTTAGGTATCTGAACAGTAGGATTTGTTGACGAAGCAGTCATTGGCACATGGGGACCTTCTTCCACGACTTGGAAGATTCTGGGATCTGCAGCTTCCATATAAAAACGGACTCTTTCCTTCCACATAGGAAAGTTGGCCTTAGTGCAGATGGGCAATTTCAGAGAGGATTCCTTGACTCTATCCATGGCTTGCTAGCAACTAGAAGGATGGATCCTGTTCAAGGTGTTAACCTAGCAACGAACAGCGACCCTCTGATACCAATTGAAGTATCTAGTTGCCTACCTAAATCACCTAGAGGGGGGTGAATAGGTGATCTCTACGTCTTTTGCGGAATTAAAAATTAAACGTAAAGCACAGCACACAAAATTAATCACAGCCACAGATAACACCAGGAATTTATAGTGGTTCCCCGTACTTGGGTACTCCACTGCCGGCCTCGCCAATCTAGCACCACAGCTAGACTTGACTACTCACTAAATCTCGGATCAAGAGCGATCCTACAGTCTCGGAGTCAAACTCCTACAAACTCAGAGAGAACCTCTCTTACAACTCGAAGAAAACTTCTCCTACAACTCGGAGAACAACCTCTCCTACAACTCGGAGATAACAACTCCTACAACTCGGAGATAACAACTCCTACAATAGATTGAAAAGGGTTTGAACAATACTAAACCAGATCTGAATAACAGAGGCGTTTTCTTCCTTCTTCTTGAATGGCTTTTGAGAACGATGAGGAAGAACAACGATCCTTCAAATCTGTCTTTGGCAATCCGAAACGATCCAATAGAGATTGTAGAACCTGAGCATGGATCAATCGAATCCTTCTTGATAGAAATCGGCAACTCCAAAGAGTAGAACGATCTCCAAACGTAGACGACGGCGAGCGGCGTTTTTCTCGTTCTTTTTGATCGGGAGAGAGAGATTAGGGTTAGAACGATTCTTTTTCTTCCTTTTAAACAATCCTATATATATGGAGAGGAGCAATTAAAGGATTAATTAGCCTTAAAGGCGCTCCATATAGCCGTTAGAAACGAAAAGGGGCGATCACGATCCGTCCAGAACAGAGAAAACGAAACAGAAAATTACGGACAGAAGTCTCGAGACATAAGGGATCTCTCGAGACATAGGGGATCTCTCGAGACACAAAACGGAGAGAGCAGGAAAGGGATGTCTCGAGAACTCGATGATCTCTCGAGACATTGCAAAGAATTCAGACTTAATATCTCTCGAGACAACCACGATCTCTCGAGACATGTCTGATCTCTCGAGACATATCCTTAGGAAAAAAATTTGTTTCACAAAAATTTCTTTTCTTCTCTTGAACACATGCTGCAGCCGCACTCCAAAGTCTTCAATAGTCTTGAAAAAGAAGTGTACCCCAATAGTGAGATCACACATGAGTCATCACCATGTTTCATATAATGAGGGATTACATTTTATGAAACTGTGTTTGCAGACCCATTGTGACCTGACATTGGCTTACACTTAGCCATGATAATCTGCAAGACAATACTAGAAAAGCATATCAAATACAAAAGCAATTCAATCTTAGTTTAAGGGTGACTTCTCACAAATCAAGGTAATTGTGAATGCAATTTCCAACAACTTCTCCATCACAATTCACAGGATCACAACAACAACTGAATCCCTAACAATTGACATCATAAGCAAACACGAAATAAGAAATCATAATGAGAATTTGTGCACAACTTAAAACAACTATCAATTTGCTGATCTAATTTTGTCTTGGAAAGTTGGAATGATTTGGTATTCAAACACTTGCCAAACTACATCAACTAACAACTAAACAAGGAATTAGCAAATGCAAAAGATTTATACCTAGAAGTCCTGAAGAGTGAAGGCTGAACTGCTGTCTTCTGCTGAAGTAAGTAGCTCGAGATAACTAAGAAAGTTGGATTGTTTCCTGAAATCAGAATGTTATAGGATTAGAATGTTATAGGATTTCTGCTCAAATTTTAGGAACCTTGCTGATATCTATTAACATAAAAAAATCAGCATAAATTTAATAAAAAAACATTCTTCAAAATTTAGAGAAGCTAAGACAAATTTGAAGGATGTAAAATTCAGATCCCTCTACAAATTAAACCAACCTTGGACACCCAATCAGGTAGGGTAGCACTAAATAGAAGTGTTTGAACTTTATTGACATCTGCAACCTTACCTGGAGAGAAAAAGGTCAGAGTATATCAATTGTTATTTGTTGCTGCAAGATTCATTGTCATCATAAAATCTGACATGTAAAAGCACAAAGAACACATTTCTTTATGGATAAAAACTTGCTACACAGATAAAATAGTGTTCCATAGCATTCAGAAATGAAGTTAACTATATCACAGGACACAATCTACTGGAAATTGCATCAATTTTGTTTTTTTTTGAGTGCAGAATGATCAAAGTCAGTACCACAGGAATGCCAGTCATTCAGGAAATGAATCACTCGATTCAGCATTATAGCCTTGCTGAAGCCGAGGAATGTTGGAATAAAAAATGAATTACCTCGCAGATTCGCAGACATTCGCTGCCTCGCAGACTCGCAGACCGCAGTTGCTGAAGCCGAGGAATGTTGGAGGAAGACGAAGAGGTGCTGAGGAATGTTGGAGTCGCAGACACTCGCAGTCAGTGGCAGTCTGGCAGATGCCGAGCCGCTGAGGAATGTTGGAGGAAGAGTGTAAGACGAAGAGGTAGTCGCAGAAGTTGAGAACGAGGGCGTCTTCTTTCCCGTCGGTCGTCGATGTGGAGACGTGGAGTCCTCTACTTTCCCATCGATGTGGGCATCTTCTTTCTCGTCGATTCGGCGCGATGGAGTAGCAAGTAGTTAGCAAAGGAATTAGGGCAGGTGTCTCTCTGCGCCGACGAAAGGAGCGGGCAAACCTATTTCGCGAAAAATTCGGTCGGGCAGCGTATTCTGTAGTATTTCGCGAAAATTAAGACTCGGGCACGTGCCCGGGTGTGCCTATACATGGGTCCGCCCATGAATGTAGGAGGAGAGTATTCCTCTTCTACTATATTCCAAACCTCAATATCTAGGGTCATAAGAAAACATCTCATCCTATTTTTCCAATAATTATAATTTGACCCAGTAAATAGTGGAGGTCTACTAATTCCCTGACCCTCAGAAAAAGCGAGATCATAAGATGCCATTATTCCTGGTTTTTAAACTGTTTGGAATAACCTACTCTCAGAAACCACTTGTTGGATCGATAAGCTCCCGTAGAGAGGGGGGGGGGGGGGTGAATACAGGAATAAAATTCTTTTTAAAGTTTTAGGCAATTTACTAAATATTTTTAAAGTAAATGAAATAACAATTTGCTTAAAAGAAGAAACAATTGTAATTTGCAATTTTATAATTTACGCCAAATGTGAGAAATCAAGTAAACACAAATAGAGACATGATTATATTATATAAAAAGGTGTTTACATAAACTTGATTTCAATATCGCTAAAAATCGGAGGTGTACAGAGTAAAATAATTTTTCCTTTTCTATACCGACTCGTATCCCCATAAACCGGTTGGCTTTAGCCTATCCTTCCCCGGATATAGCCTCAAGCCGCTCTAGCCAATTCTCCCCCGGATATGGCCTCGAGCACCCCTAGATCTAATCACCTAGACCTAGTCACCAACACACGCGATGAATTCCACCTAAGCCGCGCAAGGACCTAGACGCCAAATACAAGGCGATTTCACTACAAAAATACAATGGAATGAAATAATTCAAATAAAGACTCCCTCTATGAGATTTTCTGGAGTTGATGATGAAGGACTGCTGTGGCTCAAGCGAGGTTGATACGATCGTTCTTCGGATGCAGCGTGATGGCTTCCTTCTCTAGAAATCTTCTTTGACTTTGAGTGGGAGATGAGAATTCGACAGAGTAATAGCTCTGGAATTTGGCAAGGGACTCTCTCAGGGATGATCAATCAAAAACGAGAAAGAGAACTCCATTTTATAGAACTCCATGCTAGCGCCTACGGTAGCACCTAGCGCCTACGATAGGGTTCGTGTAGAGAAGTTGTGAAACCGTCGACGGCGTGGCGCTGTGCATGAACTTGAGCTAGGGTCAGGCGGTAGAGCTAACACTGGCGGTAACGCTACCGCCTGCGGTAACCTCTAGCGCTGGCGGTAGTGCTTTAGTTCAGTTTGTTGGTTCCAAGCTGCTTTCTACCTGTGGAGTATTGCGCCTATAGTTCTTGCACACTATAAACACACGATAAGCAAGATCAAATACAATTTGGGATTTGTTATTCTCAAACAAAGGGATGTGACACACATATCCAACAAGTTCCTCCTCACGAGCTTGGCGAGCTATTACTACACAAGGTGAAAAATCTCCCCGCTACCTGTGGTCATGGTAGATTTACATCTCGAGCTTCAAGTCGAGGGAACATCAAGTAGGATCCGTCGATGTCTCTCTTGGTAGGTTTTTAAATTTTGATAACAATCTATCTCGATGCTTCCCTTTGATATATGCAATACAAGAGGTTACAACTCCATCACCATAATGCTTGCAAACAAAAGGAAAGAAAGAAATAACAAGTACAAACTTTTAAAAAAGATACGCTTGCGATACTCTCCACTCCAAGTATGTGATAGTTCTTCCCCTTCATAAGTTTGGAGACGATATGCACCATTTTTAGCACTTCTTTGATGACAAATGACCATGCCCAGTTTGGATTGAGCTTTCCAACTGAGCCAAATCTTGCTGCTGCGTCCACCTTCTTGAGGACAAGATCACCAACAACAAACTCTTTAACTCTAACATTCTTGTCAAAATATCTGACCATTCTTCTCTTTACCTATTCTTGCATGATTGTTGCTGTATCTCTCCTCTCTTCAATGAGGTCGAGGCTGCATTTTAGCTTTTCATCATTTCCTTTAATCCAGCTATCCTGATTCTGCTGAGATAGTAATACCCTCGGACTTCTTATTTCAAACTAAACTTGAATAAGAGCTTTTAAGCCATTAGATAGTTTGAAAGGAGTCTCTCCGGTAGCAGAGGTTGGGGTCATCCTCAAAGCCCATAATATCGAAGGTAATTGTTCTGCCAAATTGCCTCTAAGGTTCTCAAATTTTTTCTTCAAAAAATTGATTATCAGTTTATTGGCCGCTTCTACCCGGCCGTTACTCCTTGGATGATGCACAGAAGCAAACCGCAGCTCGGTGTCGATTTGGTCACAGAAGTTTATAAGGCTGGAGTTGTTGAATTGAGGGTCGTTATTCGTGATAATTATCATTAGAATTCCATGCCTGCATACTATCTCTCCCCAGATAAAATTCCTTACAACCTGGGTAGTGGTTTTAGCCAACGCCTTTGCCTCGATCCACTTGTTGAAGTAATCGATCATTACCACAATAAACCTGTGTTGTCCACTAGCCAAAAGAAAAGCCCAATTAGATCCAACCCCCAAATCACAAACGGCCATGGATTTGCTATTGACTTGAGCTGTTGAGCCGGATGATGCTGAAGAGGAGCAAATTTCTGGCATTGAACACATTTCTTTGCAAACTTCTTTGCATCCTTCCTCATTTGAGGCCAGAAGTAAACTTGCCTTAGAATTCTCTTTTCTAAAGTTCTAGCTCCCGAGTGACTGCCACATTCTCCTAAATGAACCTCTCAAAGAACAATTGGAATTTCTTCCTTAGAGACACATCTTGCCAAGGGTGAGAGAAAATTCTTCCTGTAAAGCACCCCTGCAACGAGATAGTAATAAACTGCTTTCAGTTTAAACCTTTTCTTATCTTTTATCGTCGAATGAAACTCTCCAGTTGTGAGGTAGAGGATGAAGGGATCCATCCAAGATGTACGTTGTTCTATCTGCATAATATCTCCTTCTTCAATAGCCGAATGGAAGAATTCCGAAGTGGTTCCTCCTGAAAGGAGACCAAACATGGCTATCTCATCAGCTTCCGTATTCTCTTCTCTTGGAATATGCTGGATAGTGAAGAACTTGAATTTGTCTATCTCACTCTTTACCAGAGCTTGGTATTGCTTTCAAAATGTGATCTCTGGCCTCGAAAGTTCCATTCACTTGAGATGCCATTACTAGAGAATCAATTTTGACTTAAACATCTTCAATCCCTAGCTCTCTTGCAAATCTAAGACCTGCGAGCAAGGTTTCATACTTCGTTTGATTATTTGTTGTTGGAAAGTAGAACTTTAGAGCTTGATCTAATTTGACCCCATTTGGTTTAATTAAAACAACACCAGTTCTAGATGAATTTCTCCTTGAAGCTCTATCGACAAAAACTGTCAAAGCAAGAGGTGTTCCAACCTCTTTCTCTGGGCTAGTCTCCTTTGCATCAATCATGAAATCTGCTAGCACCTGGACCTTGATTGCTACTCTAGGAATATAAGATATATCGAACTCGTTGAGCTCTATTACCCACTTGGCCATTCTACCTGAGTGTTCTGGCTTCTTGTAACACCCTGCCAGTACGAAAAGTATAACAGTAGGTCCGGCCGGGACCCCACGCCATACAAACCACACTAGCTAGGAGTTAAAAGGTGATAACCAGAAAAGTAACAACTAAACGAGAGTACAAACGTAAGCGGAAGCATTAATTAAACCATTCAAAAAGACATGTCCACTATCATAGGAATGAGTCCAGAAGTAAGAGTTACGGCCTTAGGGCCTTACATCAAAACAATGTACAAAACTCCAAAAAGGATACATCGGCTCGCAGGCCGGCAATACATGAGAAAACAGGAAAAAGGCTGGCCTTCGAGGGCCAACACAGCAAAAGGGCCAACGCCCGCTACTTCCCGCTAGGCTCACCTGCACCTGCATAAGAACATTCCACCAAGCGGTGGCAAACAAGGTAACGGTCAGCACAGCTGACCAAATTATAACGACCCCACCCCTTACCCGGGGTGGCGGAGCTTCTACCCTGCAAGCAAGCCATACTAGCACAAGTACTAATATAAAGAAAGTGCAACTACACGATGTGAGGTTTCAAGCACAATCAATCTTCTAAGTTGAGCATCAAAAGAAGGGAACCTAGGTATGCACATGATGTTGGTTGGGTTCACCCGAAGGTTCCCCACAACCGCCTAAGTCACCGCATGAGGCTAAACATGACATCATTCTATCACAGACGTGGGTACAACAACCGCACGCTCCATGCTCACAAGGCATGGATCAAAGGTACTTCTTCCCGAGCACCAACACCATCATGAGTCCGAAAACTTGAGATGGGAAAAGAGCTTATGGCCCGTCTAGGTAAACACCTTCCGCGACCTCTCCCACGATCACACGGCTTTACGAGAGACAACTATCCCTTTACCGATACTGCATGGGAACGGGTTCAGTTCAGTCAATTCCCGAGCTCTCATCGTCGAGTTCACACATACGATGCGGGTATGACATCACCTCGGCCCGTAAGGGTTTAGCACTTGCTAGTGCTACACAAAACATAAGTTACAACACCCAAGCCTTCACGAGGACATAGGCTTTACACGTAACCAAAAAGGAGATACAACTCGCTCCGCATCAATTTCGTGGTGAAGGTTTGCCTTCATCCAACTCTCAAAGCATGGGGCTTTCGTTAGGATCTTCGCAAGACGCCTACGCTTAATTCCCGCAATACTATAGAAGATTTCACGGAGTCATTCTCCGGCACGCATTCTAGGCCTAACCTAAATGCAACGTCGCAAATCAAGCATCACCGATTCGGGCTCACGGCCACGAATAGGCTTCACACAAAATGCCTAAATCCGCACGACTACCGGATTTTCTACATGCAATAATGCCGGGGACGGACACAATCTACCCGGAGTTCCGAAGAACTTGAGGAAATCCTACACTTCACCCATTTGGTGAAAGAGACACCTCATGCAAGCATAGAAAGAGGAATGAATGGACAAATACAAGTCCAAAGTTCGGGAGGAAGAATCGTTACCCTAGGCGCTTTCTTTTTCGCCATGGATCCGAGATTCTATACGGAGAGAAACGACCGCACCGGGCTGCACTCTCCAAATCTGGAAACGGCTCGCGAAACGGAGCTCCGGAGCTCCGTCAATGGCGGGATCTTCCTTCTTCTTCCTTGCCTCCTTCTTCTTCCTCTAGCCTAGGAGAGAGAAACACCTCAAAATAATGAGGACTAATCTCCTCTCATAAGCCCTAATAGCCTCCAGCATCTAATCCTAGCCATCGGATCAGATCTCAAAAGATTTGGACGGCCCGATCTTCTTCTCCGCTCAAAATCACGGAACAGAATAAACAGGGCGCACGATCACAGGCGCACGGTCAGTGGTCGTGCGCGACGAGGGCAATGGTCGTGCGCACTATCCGGGACAGAACTCTGAATTCTTGCGAATAAGCGCACGATCGCTGGCGCACGATCACTGGTCGTGCGCGAAGAGGGAAATGGTCGTGCGCACTGTCCGAGACAGAACTCGATTCTCTTCTGAATTAACGCACGATCGCTGGCACACGATCACTGGTCGTGCGCGATGAGGCCACTG
The DNA here is from genome assembly GCA_033032865.1 of Dactylorhiza incarnata. Classification (NCBI taxonomy): domain Eukaryota; kingdom Viridiplantae; phylum Streptophyta; class Magnoliopsida; order Asparagales; family Orchidaceae; genus Dactylorhiza; species Dactylorhiza incarnata. The sequence goes on along the minus strand of JAWHQI010000099.1, from coordinate 7,857,134 downwards.
ATCGTGCGCTAAGAGCAGACAGGGAAAATTCTAGCCTGCTTCACGTGCCGCACTACCACTCCGCCTACTTCGCGGAACTACCAGATTTGGGGTGTTACACTTCTACAACACGCTCTTTAATGGGATATCAGTGTAACCTGAATCGAATGAGCTTGAAAATATGGTCTTAGCCTTCGTGCTGAGGTCACGAGCATTAAGGCTAGCTTCTCAATGATCAGATATCGGGTTTCTGCATCCTTCAAGATTTTACTCACATTATAAACTCGGAATTGCCTCTTCTTTTCTTCCCTAACTAACACAGAGCTGATGGCATCGGAGCTAACTCCAAGATACAAGAAAAGATCTTCTCCCTCTCTCGGGATTTGGAGTAAAGGAGTAGTTGACGTTAACTTTTTCTTGAGTTGGTTGAAAGCATCATCACACTCCTTTGTCCATTCAAACTTAGCCCCTTTACGGAGAGTCTTGAAGAAAGGAGCACTCTCATCCCCTGAGGGAGAAATAAAATGACTCAGGCGTTCCATCCTCCCACCTAGCTGCTGAACTTCTTTGGAGGATTTGGGAGATGACATCTCTAGGATAGCCTTCACCTTACCAGGATTTGGTTCCAACCCCTCTAGAGTGAGGAGATGGCCGAGAAACTTCCCTTTGTTAGCTCTGAAGACACATTTCAACGGATTCAACCTTATATTGAAGGTCCGGAGGGTCACAAATGTTTCATTTAGATCTTCGAGGTGAGCTGAGAAGGTTTTGCTTTTTATTAGAAGGTCATCGACATAGACCTCTAAATTTCTTCCCTTTTGAGTTCTAAAAAGAAGTCCATCATTTTTTGATAGGTAGCACCGATATTCTTTAGCCCGAAAGGCATTATGAGGTAGTAGAAGCAACCGTTATTCATGATGAATGAGGTGTGAACGATAGCAGGCTTATGCATTCTAATTTGGTGATAGCCAGAGAACGGGTCTAAAAAACTCATGCAAGAATACCCAACCGCGTAATCAATTAAAGAATCTATCTGAGTCAAGGGTAACAATCTTCAGGGCACACTTTATTGAGTTTAGTAAAGTCCACATACATACGCCATTTCCCACCGACCTTTTTGACCATTACAACGTTCGACACCCAATCTGGGTATTGAATCTCTTGAATGAACTTAGCCTTGAGGAGGTTTTCCAGCTCCTCCCTGATGGGCTGAGCTAAAGTCACCACCACTGCCCTCTTCTTTTGCTTGATAGGAACAAAATTGGGATCAATGTTGAGGTGGTGTCAAGCGTTATATGGATCAATTCCTGGCATGTCATCCGCTGACCAGGTGAATACATCCAAGTTTTTCAGAAGGTAGGAGATGAGCTGACTCTTGTCAGCTTCAGATACCTCGACATTGATGGAAAGATTCTTGCTCTAATCTTATTTGCTGATTGGCACGACTTGAGTTGATTGGGAAGGTTCCAAGCAAACTCCATCTCTAGCCTCTTCTTCTGCTACCTCTTCCGCGGCTTCAGTTAGATTGGAGACTTGAGGAGCTGAAGAGGTCTCAGCTAACTGAGGAGGAAAGGATTCAGTCACATTGACCGACTTGATGTAGCATTCCCGAGCTTTCTTCGGATCGCTCTTGATCCGATACTGCTTGCCATTCAATGCAAACTTTACTGCCAGGTGGTAGGTAGAAACCATCACCTGATATTCATTTAGAATCAGTCTTCTGATGATGGCGTTGTATCTACTCGGAGATTCAACGACTATAAATTTGACAAGCTTAATTATTCCTCCAAGAGTCACCGAGAGGGTGACATTCCCTTCTACCTCCTTCTTCTCCCCATAGACACCATAGAGAGGCCCTTCAGTGGAAAGGAGAGTCTTTCCGATCTTTAGGGATTCGAAAGTCAGCTTGAATAGAAGGTTGAAGGAGCTTCCAATGTCGATCAAGATGTTCTCCACTGTATAATTTTCAATTACCGCTTTAATAATGTCTGCATCGTTGAAGGGGTTGGCAGTTGGAGGAATATCCACTTGCCCGAAGGTAACCGCCCCTCTGATCTATAGACTCTTGCGAGACTAGCTTTTCTTGAGGACTCTAAGAATAGCTCCCTCATCGTTTGCATCCACTCACTGGCTGGGATAACCTACGCCGCCAAGGGGGCCAACGCCATCAACTTCTTCACATTCCTAGTGGACTTCTGCCACCTCCTTGTTCTTGGAGGTTGAAGTCATGGAAGGATCACCCTTCTGCACCAGCTCCTGGAACTTTCCTTCTTTTACGAGCTTCTCTACCAACATTTGGAGAGCTCTACATTTCTCGGTCAGATGACCTCTCTCTCTATGATGCTCACAGTAGAGAGAGAGATTTTTGGACTTCGGCTCGGACTGCAAGGGAGCAGGCCTTTTCTAAAAAGACTGCTTCTGGAGTACCTGAATTACCTCACTCATTGAAACATTGAGCTCGGTGAATGACTTTTGAGAGTCATTAAAGGTTGGCTGAGAAGAAGGCGGGAGAGGTGGCTGAACAAAAAGAATTTGAGGAACGGTTGTTGGTTGCGGTGCTGGAATGAATGGAGCTTGCAGCAGAGGCCCTTGTGGATAAAAATGTTGGTGCCCTTGGTAGGGACGGTGATGGCGGAAGTTCCTTCCTCTATGGGCCAGAGGTTGGAACTCTTGTCGCGGAGGCTTCGCTGATGGAGGGGCTGGAGGAAAACCTGCGGAGCCTTTCTGGATGGCTTTGCGTGTTAGATTGGAAACATAGTTGGGGTTGCTGATCTCCCCTTCTATGAACCTATTCGCGATGCTGATTAGCTCTTGATAAGAGCTTAGCTCCTTGGTGGTGACCTCAAACTTGAAAGGGCCTTCGTGCAGGCCATTCATCAGGGCTTCCATATATAGCGACAAATCTACATCCATATTCCCAAGGATTTCTCTCTGAAAATGATCAACAAAGCGAGCTAGAGTCTCGCTTTCACCTTGCTTGAACTTGAAGAGGGCTGAATGACCACTCTTCCTCTTCTTTGAGATGGAAAACCTCAAAAGAAGTTCTTGCCTCAGGACGGTGAAGCAGGAGATGGACTGGGGAGGCAGTTTATAAAACTACTCCCTTGTCTGCCCATCTAAAGAGGTGATTAACAACTTACCCCTCATCACATCTGAGAGAGTCCTCAGAGCGACTGTAGACTCGAAATCCTGAAGATGAGAGCTAGGATCGCTCTCTCCGGTGAACATTCACAATCTTAGCTCTCTAAAGCCATGGGGAGTCGGCTCCCAACTGATTCAATCAGAAAAAGGGGAAGGCTCCTCTGTTTCATAATCACCGGAAGGAGAAGGAGGGGCATCAATAGGAGCTGGAGGTTAGACATAATCCTCTTGGAAATTCAGGGCTCGAGCTGGAGATCCTTGAGCTGCTCCCCTAAAGAAAGCTTGGCGAGCATCAAACTCCTCCCCATGAGACCTCAGGGTAGCAGTGGGCTGAGGAGTCGTGCGATCAAAAGCGTGACCGCCAGCAAGAGGATCAGGTGTCACGACCTGATCGTCCTGAGGAAGCAACCTCTGGGAAATGTATGACAGGATCCGATTCATCGCTTTAAACTGCCGGGAGGTCTCCTGCCGAGTCTCAGCAGCCTCTCAGCGAGCTTGCTCAAGACGAAGCTCAATGCGAAGCTCAAGGGATTCTAAGGAGGTCGCTTCACTTGATGAAAGGAGACCGCCGGTGAACTGACCGGGCTGAACATCGCGATCTGACATCTTGACTGTCCGCTGACTTCATCCGCACACTCTGATCTAAAGGTCGCGTGTTCGTTCTATTGACACAAAATTTGTTCCTCCGAAACTCACACTTGGGACGGAGGATGTGAAACAGGAGATCTCTGAGAGAAAAGCTGCTTCGATTGATTTCAAAGGAGGTTACATGAGGGCGTCTAAAATATGTAAGGGTGAGAGGTAGAAAAGCGACAAAAATCGAGACCACTTGCACAGGTTGCAAGTTAGAGACTCGAAGCAAAAGTCCTTTTCTTGGTATCCCTAACCCTCTATTTATAGACGCGGAGGCTGCCCAAAAGGGCAGATCCAAAAGTTACGGGCTGCCCGCGGTACAGGAGAAACAGGGCAGAGATATGGGGAGCTAATAACAAAAAGAAGGAAAACCTCAGACCGCGCGGTCTGGCGATCTCCCTGGAGCCTGGCCGCCTGTTCCTTAGGAAAATTGTTGGAGAGGGGACATGCGATCTGGGAGGTCTCCAAAAATTCATACCGCTAGAACTGACCATTCTGAAGGGAAAAGAGAAGTCGCGGACTTTCCGGCAAACAACAATCATATTGACCTTGCATGGGGGTGAGTCACACTTATGAGTATGGGGCAGGGTATACCCCTGTTACTGCCTATAAAATGACCCACCGTCAAGGGGAAGACGTAGTGCCATCAAACCAGATAAGACCTCGCTTATAACTCACGATATCGCAATTTCGTGCCACGAGACAGCCTCTACCCCTAACTTATCACAACTTCTGGTTTGGGAGTGGGAGTTCCTATACACTCCTGGGTGTGAGCCCCCCATCCCCGAGCTGTGATTATTTTCCTTCTTGTTCACCCTTTTCCGTCCGTGATTTCTATTTTAGTGGGCCAATAAACTCTGCTCATACTCAAGTTCAAACTCTGAAGCCGAATCCTTGACTCCAACATCTTGATGCAGTGAGCGTGGACATTGGGTCGAGGAAGAAAAGCCCATTTTATGACAATTTGTGTGCCCCTCCCAAATAAATACATGTCAGCCTATGCGCTATCTGGGTCGAGATGAACATGCCCAAGTTACATGGTTTTTTCAAGACGGCTTTCATCACAATGTGCAGAAGTTTATTAGAAAACCAGTTGTTCGATACTGACTTTGCTAATAAAATCAATCCTAAAATATCACCTAAGAACTGAAAGTCCTTAGCTGGTTAATTTCTGCAAACTCTTTTGGAGGTATGTCCACAAAATCTCATCTCTATCAAAGTTCTGTTTTTGTCTTCATGTGTCAGGCATTCTTCATTTACATCATCCTTAATGTCAAAGATGTAGTTTATCATACCAAGATTAATGAAGCCAATTCCAAAGTGCAATCATGACATTGAACTCTCCATAATTGATATCTTTTGATAGACTACACTGAAACAGTAACTGATGCTTAAGTACTCTTATGATTTCGATCTTTCTACAACCGATGTTTTCTCATAGACCATAATGCAACTTTCAATCAATCCATACCGATCTTAATCAACTTATGATGAGTTGATTTTCAATATGGTCTTCCCAACTAAATCCCTCAATTTCATGCGACGTCCACATGTCACAATACTATCAATCTATAACTAGCAGGCCTTGAATCTAGCGATTCTCACAGAGTTTTTGACTCTCAAATGATTGATTGAAGTTTTCCTTGCGCCGCAAATGACTGATTGAAGACCGAACGAAATTTCATATGTGAAGCCCAAATGAAAATTTAACGAAAAAGCAAGAATTTATTGAGATCTCATGGCTGTGATTTATGTGATGATGCAATCTAAGCATCTCTTATTAATAGCTCCAGTAATAATTAAATCCATCATCATCATTTCTTCTCTAATCAATCATGACTCTGGAGACGAATAGAAATATGTTCTGACCATGTGCCCAATACGTTCTGACCATGTGCCCAATATGCCAATCAATATGTAGACAAATTCATGATATTCTTATCGTGAATGATTATACGAACGAGCTCCGCCCATCCGCTACAACTTTATGCTCAAAGTGGTTATGAATATGTTTTAGGAGTGCTTGGGCTCTGGCAGTGCTTTAGGCGGGCTCTGCCAGTGCGCATATGCTATGAATCAATAATGCTCGAGTAGGAAATAAAATAAACGATAAAATGGATTTACCACTATGAACATTAAAAAAAAGATGCAATGAAAATTGTGATCAACTTTAGGCCACAGCCACAGCGGCAATTGTTCTAGATTAATGACCCCTTCACTCGCAATGAAGGATCATCATGTATTGCCTGTACAAATATAATAGTAATGGAATCAACAACAAAGGTATAGGCCAAGTAAGTTGTTAATGGGGACCTTTCTTTTGTTTCAGCTTAGATAGTGAAGTTGAGCTCTTGCAGGGCAAGAGGATAAACCACCAGCTTAAACAACAGATGCATATTTCGCACCAGCTTAAACACCAACAGGTTCATCATCGCCAACCTGAGTTTCTTATTCAATTCAATGATGCAACGCGACTTAGTGAGAAAGAAAAGACTCAATTTATTTGAGGCTGCTACGAAGGTCTGAGGTCGGTAAGGAGCTGAAGGGTTGTGGGTTATTTCATATTCTTTCAAGTCCGTTGCCGCTCTCCTTTTTCTCAAAGTGATACCCAGTATCAGAAATGAACGCCCCAGGAATGCACATAAGATTTTCTTGAAAAATGGATCTCGGAGACAAAAGGCGAGATTTCCATTGATCGCTTACATAGGTACATTCTAACTTTTCCATATACCTATGTCAAAAAAGGCTTTCGCGTCAAAGCCCAAGATGTATGGAAGATTCTTCCCTATCTTCGGTCTGACATTGGGGATGAGGATTACCATCATGTACCAATTGGGGAAGAGAGGGACTATAGACTATAGGCCGGATTGTGCATCAATTGCGTATAATTTTGGAGTTATGACAGACACCACCTTAAAAGACCTAATTTTTTTGAAATTTGAAATTGATTAGAAGTTTGGTCTGAATAAAGTCAGGGGTATTTTGGGATGAATGTATATATATTTATAATATATATAAGCAAAAATACTTTTCGATGAAACATTCATCTTGTTAGTTATACACTTTTTATTGCAAATATTTCAAATTTTCACAAGTGAATTTAAATTGTGTTATCTTCCTCTCAATTTATGATAAGTTTTGTATTTGGTGTTGTGTAACTGATAATCAACGAGATCTGTTGGGAACTGTGCCATCAATGTTCCTGATTTGAAGAAGTGCTCAGATCAATAATAAATGCATTGTGTATTTGATGATATAGCTTATTCATGACTGCAGAAGATAAATCATATATCAGGAAATTCTCTAAGTCTAAAATCATCTAGGACTGAACATATCGTTGAGAAAGCATCAAAGCTACATCACTAGTATATAGACGATAAAAGTAATGAAAATTAACTGAGTAAGATATCGCCTCAAGACTCAGCAGAAGAATCGTGGTGAAAAATATCATATCATCGAAACAGTTTCGACGATATCGTCTTGATAAAAGCACATCATCTTGAAGGATGAAGAAAGCTTGCCGCAGATAAAGTTAAGTCCAGATGTCGACGACATCATCGTGAAGAAAGCTTGTCGTAGATAAAGCTAAGATGTCTCTACGATATCGTCTTGAATAAGAAGTTCAACCTTAAAGGATAAAAGATGTATCTATTTGATTCATAAAGAAAGGTTTACTTGGACAAAAATCAGCTTGAAGACCTCATGTCGTCTAGAAGATCAAGACAATATCGTCTTTAAAGAAAGACAGTCAGCCTGAAGAAAAAGTCTAAGTCCAAATGAAAGTAACATCTCGACGATGTCGTCTAGAAGAAGAAGTATCGTTCTGATATTCAAGTAGAGCCGTGAAGGAGGAAGTATATCGATTATATCGTTGTGAAGTATACATGTCGTATACACTGATCAAGACGATATCGTCTTGAAGGATTAATATCGTCTTGACAGATTGCAGAGCAGCATTTAATGCGTTGGTTCTCTTGGAAATTGTTATATAGGGAATATGCACGCCACATATCATGCGCATCAATCAAGTAGTATTAAATGACATATTCTCTGTAGAATATAACTGTTGCATAGTATTCAATGAAGAATAAATATTATGTCTATATTCTGCAAGTTCTAAAAACTGCAAGGCATTTATGATAAATTAATTATGCCAATTTTGCAAAAATTTCAAATGGAGGAATTGATTATGCAATCATCAATAAGGACCTTTATGCATAAGTACTGAGGAATATAAAAGAAAGATTTTTCTTCTACAGAAGACACGATTACTTAGTATTCTTTCTCAAGTTCATTCTGATAGATACTTACAGAAGAGAAAAGAAAAGAAAACGAGAAGAAGAATTCATTGGATGTGCTGTGAAGATAAAAGAAGTTTCAAAATAAAGGTTCAGTAATCCACAAGATCACTGGACTTACATTTGCTAGAAGAAGAAGAAGCTTGGTACTCAAAGTAGATGTCTTGAAGCCTTTTCTTCTACAACACAACAACTTCTTTCTTATTTGGTAGGGTTCTTTGTGAACCTGAGCTTGTAGGATATAGTGATAGATCTGAGTTGGTAGGGTTCTTGGTGAACCTGATTTTGGTAGGATCTTATTGAAGATCTGAGTTTGTAGGACTTGTAAAGTCTGAGCTTTGCAGGGTTCTGTGTGAACCTGAGTTGTAAGATCTGATTATAGTGAAAAGATCTAAATTGGAGAAGTTGCCAAGTCTAGCACACTGCTAGATAGGTGAGAGGGACAGTGGACTATCTCTAGACACATTGTCTAGTTGGGAACCACTATAAATCATTGTGTGTTTTCTGTGATGATTGTGGGCTGAGATTGATAAACCTTTAAAGTAGCACTGAAATTGAAAACACCTAATCACCCCCCTCTAAGTGTAGTTTATAGACAACCCATATCCTTCAATTGGTATCAGAGCTAGTTTAGTTCAAAGGCTTAACAGCTTAGACTAAGATCTACAAATTTAGTGGGTTGTAGTAAATAAATGGCCTGTGAGCATCATCAAGAGATGAGATCAATGAGTCTGCCCATCTGCACCAAAGAGAACTTTGACATATGGAAGTTAAGAGTCAAGTTATTCATGGAAGCATCAGACCCCAGATTATTCATAGTTGTTGAAGAGGGAACCTATGTCCCAAACACCTTTTCATAGTTCTCCATTGAAGATGTAGATATGAAATCCATGGATAAATGTGCAAAACACATACTTGAGAATGCAATTGATGAATCCACATCTCAATACTTAAGTCATTTCAAAACAATAAAAGAGATGTGGGATTCTTTGGAGATCTACATGAAGGAAACTGAAGAAGAGAATTCAAAGGGGAACACCAGAGAAAGGGTCATGATTCTTGAGGATGAAATCTTGAGGAGTACCAAAGACAATATTCTAATAATTCAGAATATTTCTGAAAACACAGAAGCTTCTGATGCAAGCTCATCAAAAACTGATGACATTGTTAAAGAGCCAGTACTCATCACCAAGCAGCTTAAAAGAAAGATGTTCAGAAAAAGAAGAAGAGTCAGCCAGAAGACATCCTCCTCAAACTCCAGCAGATCTAGTCAATATGACCACCATAAATTTTCAAAGGAGGAAGGTATAACTCTAAACTCAGTGAATCTGATTTAACTAACTTAGTGTGTTGTCATTGCAAGGAGACATATTACATGATTGTTGACTACCCCTCTAAGAAGAAAGAATCCAATACGAGTGATGATAAAAGAAGTCCAAGAGACAAAAAGGAATCTGAGAAGGGAGTCATTGCTAAGAAGATCAAAACACTTAGTGATTTTGATTCAGATGTATCAGAAACCAAGGAGGAAGCTCTCATTGGCTTTATGTCCATAACTGAAGAAATCCAGGATGAATACACCTCTCATGGGAAGGTACTTATTAGAGCCCCCTTATCTATCTTTGATTCTTAATCAATGACAGTTTCTGTGCATGAGGGTGAGTATGGATCTGCTTGCAGTAACATGTCCTCAAGATCTCCACATGAGGTTGAATCTGACCTAGTTCAGCATAATGAAGCCTTGTGGATTGCTTTGAAAAGAAGCAAGAAGCTTCTTAGAGATCAATCTAAGGAGTTGGCATCCCTGAAATCTGCCCAATCCGAGTTCCAAGAGACAGCTAAAAAGCTGATTGTTATGAGCAAAAAAATGGACAAACTCAAGGATGTCATAAAGCTCCAACATGCTGAGTTGGGAAAGAAGAATAAGGTCATCAAGGACCTTGAGGAAATGTTATTGGCTGAAAAGAAAATTGTTGCCAACCTCTCAATGCCCAAGACTGTCTTACCCATCATTGACCAATTCTCTGCACCATTCATATTCAGGAGTGGTGTAGGATTTGGCAAGGAAACAGTCGAGGGCAAGACATCTGAAGCCCAACCTTCTTATAAAGAGAAACTACTGGCATCAAATTTCTCAAACCAGGAATCTTCACATGAGTATCTGACCAAGGCTTGCTCTACAAAAGGCAGTAAATTCACCAACACACATAGAAAAACAAGATTTGGGCCAGGTGTTTCTTAAACACCCCTTGAAAAGACACATGTAAAAATTCCAGGTTCTCGTGCCATGGATCTGCAACATCAATACTTAAAAGTAAGGGAAAGGCGGCCAAGCCTGTTCCCAAGGTGGTGAACCAAAAAGTGGTGAGACCAGCTCAACTACATACCCACCATTTTGAGGCTCACCCAAGGACTGTTAGGTCAGCTATCTTCACTCCTAACCACCAACATTTGCAGGTGGAAAGGCATAAGAGAAGATACAACATGTATGAGTGTTGGTGCTGTGGAAAGATTCGTCATTTTGCTCTGGACTGCTGGTTCAATCCAACAGTGCCTAATGCAAGAAGAGGGCAGACCACTCATAAGTATAGTACTTCAGGTTATTTCCCTAACATGAACCTAGGACCCAATTCCAATTGGGTACCTAAGGATAAGTAATCCTTTTTGCAGGTATGTCCAAATGCCATCCCTTTTGGTATTTGGGCAATGATTGCTCCAGGCACAAGGCTGGAGTAAATAAGCACTCGAGAAAACTTAATCAAGAAAATAGATCAAGCAATGATACTTTGGATTTCAAATAAACATCTCATCTCTCAAATCCCTGCAACAATGGAGGGGGAGTAGTTCACAACTTAACTCACAGAGGAGACCTCAGTGCAATGATAGAAGATGAGTATCATGTTCAATCATAATGGTCATTGTCCCCAAGAATCCCTCAAAGGAATGCACAAGTTAGACAAGTATCAGATGAGTATTCTGACGACATATATGAATTCTCAGCAATATACAACGAGCAGTTTTCGATGGCAAAATCCATGTCACGACATTATTGGTGGAATCTCGACGATAATGCTGAAGTAGTCTCAACGACACTATCGAAGACAAAGATACGCGTCGTTGAAATAAAATACAGACACTATAAAACTATATTGGATCTTTAATCAGAGTCGTCTGATGGATTTTCAATCTATTAATCATGACAAAAAGGTATGCGTCTCTTCATCTACTTCTAATATAAATAGAGTGAATGCTTAGGTCAAAAATTACGCTTTCATTTGCCCTAAGTCATTTCCACGACAAACCTGTGTTCCGTCTCCAACAATCACTCGTTCTCGACGTTCTGCTCCAATGGAGGCAAAGAAGGAAGAATCCTCAATCATTTCTGGATGTGAGCTGATGAGGGGAGGTTTCAGTTCTTGCTCAGAAGAAATTAGGTATGTAATCACCCTGTTAGAATCAGCGGGGCTGGAGTATCTGCTGTGTGAACCCAGTGCCCTTATGATCAAAGAAGTTCAGGAGTTCTTTGATGATGCTAGAGTAAATAGCTCAGGGGCAATTTTAAAGTCGACTGTTGCCGGGGAGAAGATCAAAGTAACTTACTAGAGCATAGGAAAAGCTCTGAGAATTCCAAGGTTAGAAAAAGAAGTCGAAGAGGACTATCAGTTGCATATGCCTGGTGTGGGCATAGTGTCAAGACCTACGGGTCTATTAAGAAGGCCGAATTCAATCAGAAAGGAAAGGTCCTTGCAGACATTGTAGGGAAAGTAATGATGTTCAAGCTTGGTTCCCATGACAGGATCTCAAAAGAAATGTTTGAAACAATGTGCATGATCATTGTTTCAAAAAAGACAAACTGGAGAAATTTTTTGTTCCAGAGAATCAAGAACTCCCTGAAGACTCCATCATATGGAAGAATTCTATCCATCCTCCTACCGAACACCCTTGGAAATATTATGAAGAAAAGTATGGGAGCACCTCTGCACTACTCAAAGAGGTTAGATTCAAAAATGCTGGACAGATGGGAGAGAGTCATTCCCAAAACTCCCAAGAATGCCCAAACTGCTCCAAAAGGAATGAAAAAGAAATCTGTGGTTGTTAATGACTCAGAGGAGGTAGGATCCTCTAGCAGTTCTGAAAGAGAAGGAGCATCATCAATTCCAGATCCAAACCTGTCTAAGGATTCTGAAGAAGAAAGAGCCCCAGCTCAATCGAACCCTGCTTTGACAGATGGGGAGGTAGCTCAAAATCAGATGATCCCAGAGATCATGAGTGAACCTGCTCACATAGAGGTTTCTGAGTAAAGAAGAAGCCCCATTATGGGTAGTGATCTAGTTGAGGGAGAGTCACCACATGGTTGCTCAGCCCAAGATACTGAGAGGGTTGAGGGGGAGCCCCATCTGGAGTGCTCCACCCTTGAAAGTCAAGCTGAAAAACCTGCAGCTGAAAAGATAGTCCAGATGGAGGACATTCCAGAGGCAAGAAACAACAAGGAAAAAGAACCATAAGTAGTTGAGAATTCAAATATATCCACAGGGCTAGAACTGGCTCTTGGTGGTAAGATAGTACTGATAGTATAAAGTAAGCCCATGAAGGATGTGTCTCCCAGGAAGTCTACTGTTCAAATATGCCACTACTCATCTGATAGTGCCCCAAAGATGCCCCATAAGAAACAGTTGCTTCTGAAGAATATGCTGCTGAAACATCCACTGCACAATCAGGATCACTGTTTCACATGATGTCAGCAATGCTCAAAGCTCAAAGGGAAAAGATGGAACAGTTCATTCTACAGACAGTTGATGGACTCAGGCAAGAGATAAAAGCTGAGCTAAAAATAGTGAAGGATGATATACATCACCTCAACACTCAACATACCTATTTTCTTCATTTAGCTACACCAGCCATGGAATATGTTGGACAGGAAATCAACAAAATTGGACACCAGTCCCATCAGATTACTCAAAATTTGGGAACCATGACAAGGAGTTCTAACCAAGCTCTTAGGCAAATAACATGATTTATGAATGAAGATAGAGATCAAATACTACAGAGATTACATGAGAATACACAGAATTTAGATGAACATATGTTAGAAATAAGGAATAACGTGGATGAGGCTGAATAACATCTACATGAAAGGATATATCTGGTTTAAGTAACTCTTGATGATCATATTGCTGAAGAAGTCCTAAAGGGGGAGAAGGCAATAATAAATGTTGGCTCACATCAAGCCCTGTGGACATTTAATCAAGTTAAGCAAGTCCTTCAGATGCCTTCATCAGCCTATGAGTTAGAAGAACCATCTGAAAGTACTGCCTCAGAAATCTAGGGCATAAAAGTTGGAGATTCTGCTATCTCCAGGAAGAGAAAAAGGGTTCAGAGCAAAAGATATAGGCAGAAGAGGCTGAGGGATGTGGAGCGGGATCCACAGTCATGCAGGTGGAGTCCTACCTCTAGGAATCTAATCTCAGAAGCCTGGATGGAAAGTGGATACCCTCAGGATGGGTCGGAGTGAATATATTATTCCGCTGATTGAAATCTTCACTCAATTCAAATGGAGAAAAGGAGAAACCACAAACTGGCATTTCCTCATGGTCCTCCTCCTTCCCCAAAGAAGATTCCAAAACCAATCAATTTTTATGAGAGGCAGAGGAGAAAAGGAAAAGGAAGCAGTAGCAGGACCTAAAGACTACAAGAGGTTTATTCCAAAAATGACTTGGCAAATGACTGTATTATATTTTGCTCTAAAAATATTCTCTATTTATATCATGTAAGATGAAATATATAATATTCTCTGAATGTCTTCAAATTATGATTTTATTTATATCTTGACATTTATTATTGAAGTGAGTTATGACTTCTTCAAATAGGGGGAGATTGTAGGGAACTATGCCAACAATGCACCTAATTTGAAGAAGTGCTCAGATCAATAATAAATGCATTATGTATTTGATGATATAGCTTATTCATGACTGCAGAAGATAAATCATATATCAGGAAATTTTATAAGTCTAAAATCATCTAGGACTGAACATATCATTGAGAAAGCATCAAAGCTACATCACTAGTATATAGACGATAAAAGTAATGAAAATTAACTGAGTAAAATATTGTCTCAAGACTCAGCAGAAGAATATTGGAGAAAAGTATCATATCGACGAAACAGTTTCGACGATATCGTCTTGATAAAAGCACATCATCTTGAAGGATGAAGAATGCTTGTCGCAGATAAAGTTAAGTCCAGATGTCAACGAAATCGTCATGAAGAATGCTTGTCATAGATAAAGCTAAGATGTCTCTATGATATCGTCTTGAATTAGAAGTTCAACCTTGAAGGATAAAATATGTATCGATTTGATTCATAAAGAATGGTTCACTTGGACAAAAATCGGCTTGAAGACCTCATGTCGTCTAAAAGATCAAGACAATATCGTCTTTAAAGAAAGACAGACAGCCTGAAGAAAAGGTCTAAGTCCAAATGAAAGTAACATCTCGACGATGCATTCTAGTAGAAGAAGTATCGTTCTGATATTCAAGTAGAGCCGTGAAGGAGGAAGTATATCTATGATATCGTCGGGAAGTATACATGTCATATACACTGATCAATATGATTTCGTCTTGACAGATTGTAGAGCAGCATTTAATATGACGGTTCTCTTGGAAGTTGTTATATAGGGATGTTACTCTTTATCGGTACTCAAAGCATATGTCTTGAAGCCTACTCTTCTACAACACAACAATTTCTTTCTTATTTGGTAGGGTTCTTTGTAACATCCCCCAAACAACTATACCCCCAAGTTGGTTTTGTCATTACTAGGTCATGACAAAACCATAGGAAGAGCTTAAGATCATGTGAGCTTGGGTGAGAAGGAGAAAACCCAGGTGGTCTGCAAATAGCAGTTTCCAGATACCTAGCCTAGGGTTGGAATTTAGGGCCTCACCTTGAACCTTGACCCCACCATAGTATCCCTAACCCATTAGGGGTCTCCTTGGAGCACCAGGGACCGATTGGGGTCAACCAAAGGGGCCAATTTGACCAAAGTCAACCCTAACCCTAAATTGGTCAAAGTATGTTAATTAGGGCCAATTGGCCTCCACCATGCCAAATTGGACTTACCCCTACCATTATGAGGATTCTAGGGACCTAATGGACCAAAAAGCTCCATCACGGGGCTTCCAATTTGGCCAATTAAACCTAAGTCAACCCTAGCCCTAATTTGGTCAAAAGTGCCCTATTAAGGGGCAATTCACCTTCGCCTTGAGGGGTCCAAGGGGTCACTACCCATCCATTGTGGTCAACCCAAATGGTCAATTTGACCAAAGTCAACCTTGTCCTAAATTAGGTCAAAATGACCTAACACTACAACAAATTACACTTTTAGTAAGGACTAAAAACGTTACAAAAGGTAACTAATATCGTTACACAAAGTTTTTGTAACGTAATTTACTTTACGTGACGACCGTTACCTAAGGCTCGACGCTAGAAGTTCTTGTAACGAATTTTTGTTTGTCGTTACAAATAATTTATTTGTGACAAACATTACTTCCTCACAATAAGATGAGTTATAGTAAAAGAATATTTCGTTACAAATGTTTGATTTCTTCCCCACTAAAGAAATTACATTTATATATCAAATATATGAATATTTCGTTACAAATGTTTGATTTCTTTCTCACTAAAAAATTATATTTATGTATCAGATATATTGAAATTAATTTATCATTACAAATAATATTACAAGTATAAATATTAATTATGACATCAAATTTCTGAAAGCCTTAGCTAAAGACAAGATAAAATCCTGAAAACACATATATATTATAATTATTAAATAGGAACTACATGTATTTATTTACAATCAAAAATATTACATAGAGTAAAGCTAGTATCATCTCATCTAAAACAACATAATATTACATAACAATAAGATCAACATGTTTTAAATATGACATCAACTTCGACATTTTTCAACTAATAAATCTTCCGTCACTTTCCGACTACTGAATCTTCCATCACTTTCCGACTAATGAATCTTCCATCACTTTCCGACCAAGGCTCCAGCACCCTACAAATAAAAGAGAGAAATTGTTAATATTTAAAAAACATGTGGGCAGAAACATCCATACACAATCCATACACATACACACACATCCATACACATATATGAAAAGACTAACAATTTGGGTTATTTGCATTCCATGATAGTGATTGGGTAAGTTCTGTCAATTTTGACAAAGTAATTATGTATTTTTTATAAGCATTGGTGCTATCTCTCTTGGAGTTCAAAGTAACAACCATCTACTACCTTATCATCCGCAGAAGTTGAATGTAGAACAATTACTGCAGTAACATGGCCATGAACCAACTAAAAAAAGGCTACAATAACATATTGAGACAATCAGTCCATAATTACTATGCTGAAGGACGTGGCTTAGATTTGAAGTCATGATGTTAAGAAAATAATTAGAAGACATCATTCAAACTCAGCTTTTTTTTGTAAGACAAATTCAAAAAATCTCTGTTTTACACCTAATGCCCTCTCACTTCATATAGAAAAAAAACTACCACTTTGTTGCAAATAAAAGAGAGAATGATGTACTTTCTTGAAAACAGCTCATCACTGTGGAAGGAATTTGTGCAAATACATCTATGCTGAAAAACAAAATTCCACTCCTTTGTCATTTCATATCATCATTCTAATTATCAAAATGACAGCATGCGGAATACAATTTCTCATAGTGGACCATCCACAAACGAATATGCTTACCCAACTAAATCAGCTGCTAGAACTGATCTAAGCAGCTCAGAACGCGATGGCAGGGTCCTGTGAATCTCCGACGAAGGAAACGGGCTGTGAAGGAACCAACCAACTTTCATCCTGCTGTCAAAATCTTTCAGGCATTTTTAGAAAATTTCAAAATAATAAAGGTAGTTGTGCATTCAGGGGGAAAAATGAACGCAAATACTTCGTTAAAAAAGTACAGTAAAACATTTGATGGTCAGTGTAGACAGCCAACTTACACCATACAAAGACGCACCAGCTTTGAATGTTTCTCTAAATGCAGGGCAAGCTAGTGTGGTGTATCCACCAGCTAATCTCCCAGTTATACAAAATCGTTTCTCATCCACCTTCCCATTTTCTACCTACAGGACCAGTTGAATTTAGTAATCCATAGAAGATAAATGAAAATAACCATGTAACTAGGAAAATACCTACCAAAAATCTAGCACATCTGCAACAATCATTTACATCAACAACACCCCATTGTCCATGCTTTGATACCTCCATCAGCTGTCCCTATGAGCAACTATAACATAAAGAATGAAGAAAAACCAAAAATACAAATTTCATGCATCCTCTCTATTAGGAAAAACATTCAAAAATGCATAAGAGGGGGGGGGGGGGGGGGGGGGGGGGGGGGGGGGGTGGGGGGGTGGGGTGTAACACCCCAAAACTGGTAGTTCCGCGAAGTAGGCGGAGTGGTAGTGCGGCACGTGAAGCAGGCTAGAATTTTCCCTGTCTGCTTTTAGCGCACGATCAGTGGCCTCATCGCGCACGATCAGTGATCGTGCGCCAGCGATCGTGCGTTAATTCTGAAGAGAATCGAGTTCTGTCTCGGACAGTGCGCACGACCATTTCCCTCTTCGCGCACGACCAGTGATCGTGCGCCAGCGATCGTGCGCTTATTCGCAAGAATTCAGAGTTCTGTCCCGGATAGTGCGCACGACCATTGCCCTCGTCGCGCACGACCACTGACCGTGCGCCTGTGATCGTGCGCCCTGTTTATTCTGTTCCGCGATTTTGAGCGGAGAAGAGGATCCGACCGATCAAATTTCTTGGAATTCGATCCAACGGCTGGGATTTATTGCTGGGTGGTCTTAGGGCTTTGGAGAGGGATTAAACCCTCATTATTTCATAGTGTTTCTCTCTCCTAGGCTAGAGGAAGAAGAAGGGGGCAAGGAAGAAGAAGAGGAGATTTCGCCATTAACGGAGCTCCGGAGCTTCGTTTCGCGAGCCGTTTCCAGATCCGGAGAGTGCAGCCCGGTGCGGTTCTTTCCCTCCGCGTAGAATCTCGGATCCATGGCGAAGAAGAACACGTCTAGGGTAACGATTTCTTCTCCCATTGTTTGGACTTGTCTTTTGTCCTCTCCTTCATTTCTCTATGCTTGCATGAGGAGTCCCTTTCACCAAATGGGTGAAGTGTAGGATTTCCTCAAGTCCTTCGGGACTCCGGGTAGATTGTGTTCGTCCCCGGCATATTGCATGTAGAAAATCCGGTAGTTGTGCGGATTTATGCATTGTGTGTGAAGCCTATTCGTGGCCGTGAGCCCGAATCGGTGATGCTTGATTTGCGACATTGCATTTAGGTTAAGCCTAGAATGCGTGCCGGAGAATGACTCTGTGTTATATGCGATAGTATTGCGGGATTTAAGCGTAGGTACCTTGTGAAGATCCTAACGGAAGCCCCATGCTTTGCGAGTGGTTGAATGCAAACCTTCACCACTAGAATTGTTGAGGAGTGGTCTTGTACCTCCTTTTTGGTTACGTATAAAGCCCTAACGATCCCTCATGCCCTCCGGCCGAAAGGCGGAGTCGGGTCTTGAGTCGTTACAAGGTAAACTTTTAAGGCTAGGGTGTTGTAACTTATGTTTTGTGTAGCACTAGTGAGTGCTAAACCCTTACGGGCCGAGGTGATGTCATACCCGCATCGTGTGTTCAATCGATGACAAGAGCACGGGAATTGGCTGAACTGAACCCGTTTCCAGGCGTGGCGGTAGGGGGATTTATCTCTTGTAAACCCGAACGACCTTGGGAGAGGTTGGGAAGGGCGTCTTGCCTAGACCGACCAAAAGCTCTTTTCTATCTAGAGTTTCCAGACTCATGATGGTTTTGGTGCTCGGGAAGAAGTACCTTTGGTGCATGCCTTGTGAGCATGGAACGTGCGGTTGTGTGTACCCACGTTTGTGATGAATTGATGTTGTTAGCCTCATGCGGTTGTTTAGGCGGTTGTGGGAACCTTCGGGTGAACCCAACCAACATCATGTGCATACCTAGGCTCCTTTCTTTTGATGCTCAACCTAGAAGATTGATTGTGCTTGAAACCTCACCTTGTGTCGTTGCACTTTCTTTAGATTAGTACTTGTGCTAGTATGGCTTGCTTGCAGGGTAGAATCTCCGCCACCCCGGGAAAGGGGTGGGGTCGTTATAATTTGGTCAGCTGTGCTGACCGTTGCCTTGTTTGCCACCGCTTGGTGGAATGTCTTATGCAGGTGCAGGTGAGCCTAGCGGGAAATAGCGGGCGGTGACCCCTTTTGCTGAGTTGGCCCTTGAAGGCCAGCCTCCCTTTTTAGCTTTTTCATGTATGGCCGGCCTGCGTGCCGATGTATGCTTATGGAGTTTTGTGCATTGGATGAATGTAAGGCCTTAAGGCCGTAACTCTTATTCTGGTTGCATTCCTATGATAGTGGACAGTTCTTTTTGAATGATTTAATTAATGCTTCCGCTTACGTTTTGTACTCTCGTTTAGTTGTTACTTTTCTGGTTATCACCTTTTAACTCCTAGCTAGTGTGGCTTGTATGGCGTGGGGTCCCGGCCGGACCTACTGTTATACTATTCGTACTGGCAGGGTGTTACAATTTGGTATCGGACTTAAGGCGTCGATCCGTAGTTTAGCGAATTCGGGACGAATTCCTTTTAAGGGGTGGTGCGCACGGGCTGTGCATTCACCTAAAACGACAAAAACTAATAAGAATGTCCACTTAGGAATGGAAAAAAACATACTTGTTTGCGGAACCTGAGCGTTCCATGATTGATGTTTGATATGTTTAGGGTCACTAAATTGTGCCTTGCATGATTATAGGTGACTAGAAGTGCTGCGGGGCGGTCTCAACCCCGTAACACTGCTGAAAGTAGTGGGTCGGCTGAGGTGCCAGCGACCACTCCTTCGGCTGAGATGATCAGAATGGTCGCAGAAGCAGTCTTCGCGATGATCAATGCTCAACCGCAAAGGCTTGCACAGCCTGCTACACCTACTACCGATGCGGCCCCGGTAATTGAACCTGCAGTGGAACCTGCGGTAGCACCGAGGGTTGATGCCCCTGTGCCAGTAGCTGCAGTAGAACCGGCGTTAGCACCGAGGGTGGAGCGTCAAGTTGCGCAAGTAGTTGCGGGGCGAGCGCGTGACCAACAATTAAAGCACTTCTTGAGCTTTAATCCTCCTACCTTCTCGGGATCTGAGTCCCCAACGGTGGCAGAAGACTGGTTGTCAAGAGTTAGAAGAACTCTGAGGGCGACGGCGACGGACGAAGCCATGATGGTCACCTTAGCCACTTTCCTTCTTGACGGAGAGGCTGTGCTGTGGTGGGAAGAGCAGGAACTGCACAAGTTCGGCGATAGAGACATTACTGAAATAACAATGGCTGAGTTTTCAAAGTCGTTCCTCCAGCGGTTTATCCCCTCTGCCCAACGCATTGCGTTACAAAACCAGTTCCTGAGGTTAACTCAAGGTGATCGCTCCGTTGATGATTACTTACATGACTTTACCAGACTGAGTCGCTATGCGGGGGCATTGGTGGAGGATGAGGAGACGAAGACGAATAAATTCTATGAAGGGCTTCGGGACGAGTTGAGGCTGCTCCTTGCAGGCCCTATGACGTTTGGCTTCCAAGTGATGGTGCAAACCGCCAGATCTTTGGAGTTGGACATGAAGAGGGTACAAGCAAAGAGTGTTGTAAAGAAACCCGAGTTTCATGCGCCGGCCTCTCAGTCCAAGCCGGACTTCAGAAGGAACAAGCGGAAGTTCAAGCAGGCGGAACCAGCTTCTTCGAATGTTTCGGGAGCCACGACCGCGCGGACTCCTATTACGTGTTTCACCTGCGGGAAGGTGGGACACAAAGCTGCGGTGTGTCGAAGTGGTCCCCCAAAGGCGGCAAATCGAGCGGTGGATTATGCTCGGGCTGCGGAAAAAGGGCAAAGCGGCAGACTCTTCGGCCTCCCAACACATTCCGACTCAGCCGAGAGTCTATTCGCTTGGCCAACAAGAAGCTATACGACAAACCGATGTAGTCACAGGTACGAATTAGAAGTTAGCTTTTACAGCTATGTATATGATTCTTACTGTTGTACGACTATATGTGTTATTTGTGTACAATTAGGTTTCGTCCTAATTTTCAACTATCCGGCGAGAGCTCTATTCGATACGGGTGCATCGCACTCTTTTCTGTCCGAGGACTTCGTGGTGCGAATCGGAGTGCCGTCTACCTTTGTAGAGGATAGATTGGAAGTAGTGCTACCCAATGGATCTCGAATGAGTGCGGATAGGAAGAGCCGTGTGAAGGTGCGGATCGAAAGTCAAGATTTCGACTTGGAAGCGTCGTTACTACCGTTAGCTGAATTCGATGTGATCTTCGGCCTGGACTGGCTCTCGGAGCAGCGAGCATGCATAGATTGCAAGACAAAGGAGATCACTCTGGGAACGAACACCGACGATGAAACCACATTCGCCGGTATGCGAGGAGCGAGCAAGACGCTGATGTCTGCTCTCCAAGTGGTTAAGGCGGTGAGAAAAGGCGCCGAGTTGTTCTTCACCTTGTTGGAGGCTTCGGAGCCAAAGCCCAGGTTTTGTGATGTCCCAGTTGTAGCGGAATACGCCGACGTGTTTCCTAACGAACTCCCTGGGGCTCCGCCTCATCGGGAGATTGATTTCTGTATCGAGTTGGTGCCAGGTGCCAAACCTGTGGCCCGCTCACCATACCGAATAGCGCCAAAGGAATTGGCAGAGTTGAAGGTCCAATTGCAAGAGCTGCTAGAGCAAGGCTACGTACGTCCAAGTTCTTCGCCTTGGAGTGCACCGGTCCTCTTTGTGAAAAAGAAAGATGGGAGCTTGCGTCTATGTATTGATTATAGAGAGCTAAACAAGTTGACCGAGAAAAACCGATATCCGATTCCTAGAATCGATGATCTATTCGACCAACTGATGGGGTCGACGGTTTACTCCAAGCTAGACCTAAGGTCCGGCTACTATCAACTGCGAATAAGGGAATGTGACATTCCAAAGACAGCGTTCAGTACCCGCTTTGGGCACTATGAGTTCACGGTAATGCCATTCGGTCTATCCAACGCACCGTCGGTATTCATGGACTTGATGAATAGGACATTCCGAGAGTATTTAGATCAATTTGTGATCGTCTTCATCGACGACATTTTGGTATACTCTCAGTCGGAAGAGGAGCATGTAGGGCATCTGCACGCAGTCCTGAGCACCTTGAGGAGGAGTCAGCTATATGCCAAGTTCTCCAAGTGCGAGTTTTGGCTACCGTCAGTGGCATTCCTTGGTCATGTTGTTAGTGGCGAAGGAATTGCAGTTGATCCGTCGAAGATAGAAGCGATCCAAGCGCGGCCTTTGTTGAAAAACGTAGCGGAAGTCCGAAGTTTCTTAGGACTTGCCGGCTATTATAGGCGCTTTGTGGAAAACTTCTCGAGGATCGCACTTCCTCTCACAAAACTGACTAGGAAGGATCATAAGTTCGTTTCGTCTCCCGAGTGCGCACGAGCTTTTGAAGAGCTAAAGAGCCGTCTGACCACGGCGCCCATTCTATGCTCGCCACAAGGTACGGAAGGCTACGAAATATATAGCGACGCCTCAGGAAGTGGATTGGGTTGTGTCCTAGTGCAGTTCGGGAAGGTAATTGCCTACGGCTCCCGGCAACTGAAGGTTCACGAGAGGAATTACCCGGTCCATGATTTGGAGCTAGCGGCCGTGGTTTTTGCCCTCAAACTTTGGAGGCACTATCTATATGGCGTGAAGATCGATATCTTTACCGACCATAAGAGCCTCAAGTACTTACTAGATCAAAGGGAGTTGAACATGCGCCAAAGGAGATGGATGGAGTTCCTTGGGGACTACACCTTCGATATCAAATATACTCCCGGTAAAGGAAACGTAGTTGCAGACGCGTTGAGTCGTCGGGCTCCCGCACAAGCAAATTGGATTTTGATGCACGATGAGCGTCTAATCCGTGAGCTAGAAGAAATGGAGATCATATGCATTGATAGGAGAACGTCTACTTCAGCATGCTTGAACTGGACGGAAGTTCACTACGACCTTGCCGACCGAGTTCGACAAGCATTGGAGTTGGACGAGAGCTTGAAATGATACAAAGCGGAAACCGTTGAAGGGTTAAACGCTGATTTCTCCTTCGAAGACGACCTTATGTGGAAGCAGGAAAGGTTATGCATCCCAAACGTTGGTACTCTACGGGCGGAGTTGATGTACGAGGCTCATCATACCAAGTACTCGATCCACCCGGGGAGCACTAAAATGTTTATGGATATGAAGAAATTGTTCTGGTGGCCGGGCATGAAGAAAGACATTGCCCTTTACGTGTCCAAGTGTCATACTTGCGCGTTGGTGAAAGCGGAATATCAACGTCCCGGTGGGTTTCTGAAGTCCTTGCCGATTCCGGAGTGGAAGTTTGATGATATTTCGATGGATTTCGTGCACGGATTGCCGAGATCGCAACATGGAAACGACGCCATATGGGTGATCGTGGACCGTTTGACAAAGGTATCACACTTCATTCCGAACCGGAAGGATGATTCCGTAGAGAAGCTAGCAAAGCTCTATGTGGATAGTATCGTGAGACTGCACGGTGTCCCTCGTAGCATCGTCAACGATCGTGACGGGCGTTTCACATCGAAAGATTGGAGGCTTATCCATGAACTGTTGGGCACAAAAT
This sequence comes from Dactylorhiza incarnata, assembly GCA_033032865.1. Lineage (NCBI taxonomy): Eukaryota > Viridiplantae > Streptophyta > Magnoliopsida > Asparagales > Orchidaceae > Dactylorhiza > Dactylorhiza incarnata. The sequence goes on along the minus strand of JAWHQI010000099.1, from coordinate 7,833,346 downwards.
TGAAGTTCAGCACGGCCTTCCACCCGCAAACGGATGGACAGACCGAGAGAACCAACAGGACTATGGAGGATATGCTCCGAATGTGCGCTCTAGACTTTGGAAAGAGGTGGGAGGATCACCTCTTTATGATCGAGTTCGCCTACAATAATAGCTACCAAGCCAGCATAAAGATGGCTCCTTTCGAGGCCCTCTATGGTAAGAAGTGTCGTACGCCGTTGTCTTGGGCGGAAACGGGCGATACTAAGCTATTGAAGCGAAAGGATGTTGAAGAAGCAACTTCGACGATCCGGTCTATACGCGAAAGGCTATTGGTTGCCCAGGATAGGCAAGCAAAGTATTTCAACGCCAAGCATAGGAACTTAGAGTTTGCCGTCGGTGACCGGGTTTACTTGAAGATCAAACCGTTCAAAGGGGTATCAAGGATTCGACGCTTGAAAAAGCTCAGTCCGAGGTACTTAGGACCGTTCGAGATCGTGGAGCGTGTTGGTGATGCGGCTTATCGGCTTGCACTATCTGCAGAGCTGAGTGGTCTGCACGACGTGTTCCACATTTCAGTGTTGAGGAAGGCAGTGCAAGAGCCTACTCATATCGTTGCGGTCGGCAAAGTTCCGGTTGATAGTGGGTTGTCGACGAAAGTCAAGCCTTTACGCATCGAAGATACCGAAGTAAAGCAGCTGCGGAACAAGTCCATTCGGATGGTAAAAGTCCGGTGGGATAACTGCGGCCGAGAGGAGCCCTCTTAGGAGAGAGAGCAAACGATGCTTGCGGAGTATCCCGAGCTATTTCCCTCAGGTAAAGTATAACTGTAATTTATGCTATTACTGTTTCCTGGATTTCGGGACGAAATTCTTTTAAGGAGGGTGGAGTTGTAACACCCCAAAACTGGTAGTTCCGCGAAGTAGGCGGAGTGGTAGTGCGGCACGTGAAGCAGGCTAGAATTTTCCCTGTCTGCTCTTAGCGCACGATCAGTGGCCTCATCGCGCATGATCAGTGATCGTGCGCCAGCGATCGTGCGTTAATTCCGAAGAGAATCGAGTTCTGTCTCGGACAGTGCGCACGACCATTTCCCTCTTCGCGCACGACCAGTGATCGTGCGCCAGCGATCGTGCGCTTATTCGCAAGAATTCAGAGTTCTGTCCCGGATAGTGCGCACGACCATTGCCCTCGTCGCGCACGACCACTGACCGTGCGCCTGTGATCGTGCGCCCTGTTTATTCTGTTCCGCGATTTTGAGCGGAGAAGAGGATCCGACCGATCAAATTTCTTGGAATTCGATCCAACGGCTGGGATTTATTGCTGGGGGGTCTTAGGGCTTTGGAGAGGGATTAAACCCTCATTATTTCATAGTGTTTCTCTCTCCTAGGCTAGAGGAAGAAGAAGGGGGCAAGGAAGAAGAAGAGGAGATTTCGCCATTGACGGAGCTCCGGAGCTCCGTTTCGCGAGCCGTTTCCAGATCCGGAGAGTGCAGCCCGGTGCGGTTCTTTCCCTCCGCGTAGAATCTTGGATCCATGGCGAAGAAGAACACGTCTAGGGTAACGATTTCTTCTCCCATTGTTTGGACTTGTCTTTTGTCCTCTCCTTCATTTCTCTATGCTTGCATGAGGAGTCCCTTTCACCAAATGGGTGAAGTGTAGGATTTCCTCAAGTCCTTCGGGACTCCGGGTAGATTGTGTCCGTCCCCGGCATATTGCATGTAGAAAATCCGGTAGTTGTGCGGATTTAGGCATTGTGTGTGAAGCCTATTCGTGGCCGTGAGCCCGAATCGGTGATGCTTGATTTGCGACGTTGCATTTAGGTTAAGCCTAGAATGCGTGCCGGAGAATGACTCTGTGTTATATGCGATAGTATTGCGGGATTTAAGCATAGGTACCTTGTGAAGATCCTAACGGAAGCCCCATGCTTTGCGAGTGGTTGAATGCAAACCTTCACCACTAGAATTGTTGAGGAGTGGTCTTGTACCTCCTTTTTGGTTACGTATAAAGCCCTAACGATCCCTCATGCCCTCCGGCCGAAAGGCGGAGTCGGGTCTTGAGTCGTTACAAGGTAAACTTTTAAGGCTAGGGTGTTGTAACTTATGTTTTGTGTAGCACTAGTGAGTGCTAAACCCTTACGGGCCGAGGTGATGTCATACCCGCATCGTGTGTTCAATCGATGACAAGAGCACGGGAATTGGCTGAACTGAACCCGTTTCCAGGCGTGGCGGTAGGGGGATTTATCTCTTGTAAACCCGAACGACCTTGGGAGAGGTTGGGAAGGGCGTCTTGCCTAGACCGACCAAAAGCTCTTTTCTATCTAGAGTTTCCAGACTCATGATGGTTTTGGTGCTTGGGAAGAAGTACCTTTGGTGCATGCCTTGTGAGCATGGAACGTGCGGTTGTGTGTACCCACGTTTGTGATGAATTGATGTTGTTAGCCTCATGCGGTTGTTTAGGAGGTTGTGGGAACCTTCGGGTGAACCCAACCAACATCATGTGCATACCTAGGCTCCTTTCTTTTGATGCTCAACCTAGAAGATTGATTGTGCTTGAAACCTCACCTTGTGTAGTTGCACTTTCTTTAGATTAGTACTTGTGCTAGTATGGCTTGCTTGCAGGGTAGAATCTCCGCCACCCCGGGAAAGGGGTGGGGTCGTTATAATTTGGTCAGCTGTGCTGACCGTTGCCTTGTTTGCCACCGCTTGGTGGAATGTCTTATGCAGGTGCAGGTGAGCCTAGCGGGAAATAGCGGGCGGTGACCCCTTTTGCTGAGTTGGCCCTTGAAGGCCAGCCTCCCTTTTTAGCTTTTTCATGTATGGCCGGCCTGCGTGCCGATGTATGCTTATGGAGTTTTGTGCATTGGATGAATGTAAGGCCTTAAGGCTGTAACTCTTATTCTGGTTACATTCCTATGATAGTGGACAGTTCTTTTTGAATGATTTAATTAATGCTTTCGCTTACGTTTTGTACTCTCATTTAGTTGTTACTTTTCTGGTTATCACCTTTTAACTCCTAGCTAGTGTGGCTTGTATGGCGTGGGGTCCCGGCCGGACCTACTGTTATACTATTCGTACTGGCAGGGTGTTACAGGGGGCTCATTGCATGAGTTAAATTACCAAGCGGACAGATCTGCATTCCCATTCAAGTGACAATATCTCAGCCCCACAGTATATAATTGCATTTCTATATGTTGGCGGAGATGATCCATATGTCCAAATCCAAACTTTAAAATGAAGCATATAACAATTTCGCAAAGGTGCTGCTATAGTAGACAAAATATGAAGCACATTAACATGTCAGAAATCAATTATAGCAAGTCTAATTGGCCAAACTATGCATGAATCTTATGTGAATCTATTTGCATAAGTAGAATTGTTTCCACGAGTCCAATAAATGGGCATGATTTACTTGAAATGAGAAAGGCAGCTACACAAACTCACACACATCCACCATCCCCTACATTAGGTGAAACTGAAAGAACTCAAATCTGGACAGATTTCACTTCAAATTTCTTAGAGAAAGCTGTACAGATTTCTGTAGGAGAAACTGTTCAGAATTCTCTAAGAAATCTATCCAATTTCTCTAAGAAATTTGGACAGAAATCTGTCCAGATTTCTGTAGGAGAAATCTGTCCAGATTTCTGTAGGAGAAATCTGTCCATCTCTACGAAATCAGTTGGGTTAAGGTAGTATTTTTTTCTCATTTCCTTACATCTCTGCCTATAATTTGATAAGATCAACAACCAATTTCATCTTTTTTGGTGGATTACATCAGGAAATGAAGTGGAAATGAAGTGGAGATGAAGTGCAGGTTGATCCATTTATGGTTTTACTTTCTCCACCCCCTTTGTTTTACCTCTGTTATATGCTTTATAGTGTTGTTCTTCGGGTTGTAGCATGATAGCATCCACTTCCATTATATGTATATCCCAATATTCACATAATTTAATTATTTGGGGTCAGCTTTATGAGCCCTTATTTTACATTTTTTTAGTGTTGTCCTAGCTGTTAAACTTAAACATCACAAATAAATTTGAACAAATTTTATTGATACACATCAACTGATTCTAAACACCAAACTATATTTGAATTTCGCTATAAATTGCATAAGCCAATCAGTTCATAGACCTCCTATCAAATGGGGAACACCTAATCTTCATAGGAGACCCTTCTATTTTCACAAGACCGTCATCCTTGTACACAAGACCCACTCTTAGTGCCCTTTCAAGTATCTTAACATGTGAATTAGATATTCATGTCGGGTGCTCTTATTGTTTACATTAACCAACTTAGCACACTATCATGAAATGCAATTTCTTATCAGTTCAACTTGTTATTAGGTCCATAATATTTCCCAACATGCTTGCATTCAAAAATTTCAGCTTCAAAAATAATCTTTACTATATTTTCATTGCATTAAGCATATGACTGAAGAAGTATGAGTAATGTCTAGGGTTATTTGACTTTGCCTATATCACTAGTCTAAGGATGACCATTCAGTTATGAGATTCCCTGCTATCACTACTCATATTAACAAAATCATCGACGCGCACCTTTAAGGAGATACAGAACCAAACAACCAAAGAGTGTAGAACCCGTTCTTGATTGTGTGCGATCATACCCGGTCGTCCGGGCGCCCGGATGGAAAAACCTCGCCTTTAAGATGCATTGTTGCAATCATTTTTCTATTTTATTAAGATATTTCCCCAAGCCCCCAACCATTAAGATGCCAGAGAGACGAATTGCTAACAGAGAAATGATGATATATATGTGATATCTGAAAGATTCTTCACAGAAAAATGATTAAATGCTAATGTTGTCAAAAAAATCATGTATAAGATAGAAAAATGATCAAACGCAAACGTTCAACAGGAGTTGAACCTCTTCCCTGCGTGAGATATTTTCATCATACCTGATACAGGTCATGGGATTCATCCTAGATGTGCAGTCAAGGGTAATTGGTTTCTTGGATGCAGGTCATGGGATTCATCCTAGACCTGGATGCATTAGCCCCATTCTGAATTAGGTAGGAAGAATATGTAGTTGGCAGCTGGTCGATGACTACGTTTAGTCTGTGCGTATGGAGATGTAGAAAGTGCATATTTCAAGCAGAGTACAAACCAGGCGTATGTAGATGCAGACGGCCGAGGGTTACGCTGTCGGACGGTGACGACGGGTTACGACGACGACAGGCGTTGGCGAGGCGGCTGTTCCAGCATCGGAGAAGGAGCCGAAATCTGGTGTCGTGGGGGAGTTCTGAGCGTGAGAGAGGAAATGGAGACGGAAATGTATGCGACGGGTGTGGCTGATGCTCAGGACTACAGGCGAATCGGCGAAGAAGGAGAGAATCGCGAGTCGTGCTGGGAGATGGAAGAAGAGAATCACACGATGCCGTTCAGGATTTGTCCGCCTGTGCACGCCGGGAAGGGGTGAACGGCGCGAGCAAAGACCCGATGCGAGACCTAAACGTGAGAGGGAGTATATAGATTGAGAATTGTTCGAATAAATTAGCCCTGAGTAAATTTGGGGGGAAAAGTTTTTATGTTCCCTCCATAATTTTAGGGCAATGTTATAAGCACATCAGTTTTGGCTATTCGCACATCAATTTCTATGAGTTATTACGCGTCTTTTGAAAATACGTCTTGTACCTGCATTTTGAGGAAAAGTGTTCAACACGAAAATTGTAGATCTCGTCGAGATCTACAACTTTCGTGTTGAACAATTTTCCTAAAAATGCATGTACAAGACGTATTTTCAAAAGTTCACTATAGTTATGATCAGGGCGGCAATACGTCTTGTGCGTGCATTTTTAGGAAAAGTGTTCAACACGAAAGTTGTAGATCATGACGAGATCTACAATTTTCGTGTTGAACACTTTTCCTAAAAATGAATGTACAATGAGTATTTTCAAAATCATTTGATACGATATTAGGATCTTAAAACCCACAAAACTCTTCGTATTTTATGTTGTCTGCGTTGATAATAGATGTTTTTCTTGTAGTGCCCGCCAAATGATGCTGCCCGCCAAATGTTGCCGCACGCCGAACATTGTGTGTGTGTGTGTGTGTGTGTGTGTGTGTGTCTATGTCGGTTTATGTCTGTGTCTGTGTTTGTGTCTGTGTGTCTGTGTCTATGTCTATGTGTTTGTGTCTATCAGTGTCTGTGTCTGTGTCTGTGTGTGTGTGTGTTTCTATGTTTGTGTGTCTATGTGTGTCTGTTCCTATGTGTGTCTTTGTGTTTTGTGTGTGTGTGATTGTTTGTGTGTGTGTCTCTCTCTCTCTCTCTGTGTTTGTGTGTGTGTGTGTGTGTGTTTATGTAAGTTTGTGTCTGTGTCTGTGTCTGTGTCTGTGTTTATGTCTATGTTTGCGTGTCTGTGTCATTGTGTCTGTGTGTCTGTCTGTGTCTGTGTTTGTGTCTGTGTGTGTGTCTATGCGTGTTTGTGCCTCTGTGTGTCTGTGTCTGTGTGTCTATGTATGTTTGTGTTTGTGTGTGTTTGTAGCTATGTGTGTGTGTGTGTGTCTGTGTGTCTATGTGTTTATGTATGTCTATGTGTGTGTCTGTGTGTCATGTCTATGTGTTTATGTATGTCTATGTGTGTGTGTGTGTGTGTGTGTGTGTGACTATGTGTGTGTATGTGACTGTGTGTGCATGTGTCGGTCTATGTATGTGTCTGTGTCTGTGTTTGCGTGTCTGTGTCTGTCTGTGTCTGTATCTGTGTTTGTGTGTCTGTGTTTGTGTGTGTGTGTGTGTGTGTGTGTGTGTGTTTGTGTGTGTGTGTCTGTGCCCGTGTGCGTCTATGTGTGTCTGTGCCCGTGTGCGTCTATGTGTGTATGTGCCTGTGTTGTGTCAGTGCCTGTGTGTGTGTGTGTGTGTGTGTTCGTGGTTATGTGTGTGTGTGTGTGTATGTGTGTGTGTGGCTATGTGTGTGTGTGTGTGTTTGTGTATGTGTGTGTGTGTGTTTGTGTCTGTCTTTGTGTCTGTGTCTGTCTCTGTGTTTGTGTCTGTCTGTATTTGTGTGTCTGTGTGTCTATGTCTGTGCCTGTGTGTTAATGACTAGATCAGAACATAATTTTCCTTGGTGAAAAAATAGCGATGTAATGAGAATATGATCGATGGCGCGGCAAAGTCGACTATACGTGCATCTGGATTTGGTGAAACAATTAGAATATTTTTAATGTTATGATATTTATTAGTCATCTCTCATGCGCACGTAAGAAAAATGCACGCTCGGGCAAAAATTTACAACTGGGTGAAAAACTTAAAATTATAATTTATATATAACTGAATGAAATTTAATATTAATTCTATTACAATTAATTAAATTAACATTAATATTCAATTTATTTTTAAATATCACAACGTATATAATAATTTTATAATTAAGTTTTATATTAAAATTTTATAATAAAATTTTATATTAAAGTTTTATAATAAAGTTTTATATTTTGATTTGAAAATAATATTTATATTTACAAATTTATATATATATATATATATATACATATGAGTATCTTTGTATGGGCTACGCACATGCTCGATGCGCGCTCTCCGCTGAGATAGTACCCTGGCAGCGTCGACGTCGCAACCTCCGCCCAAACTCTCCCACTTTTGGACGCCCGTTCAACTGAAAGTGCATATATACGAATATTTTTTTGCAATATACGAATATACGAATATTTTTTTCCAAAATAAATATTGTAATATTGATTTAAATTTTTTTACGATTATTTCGAGTACTCATATGCATATGTTGCGGGCGCAGCCCGCAGACGCGTCGAGCACGGGTGAAGCTCATGCGGAGGCGGGCGTAGCCCGCCTGGATGGTCGAAGGCCGCCCGACAGCATCGCGCCGGGGGTGGGCCCGCCGTCGCCGGCCAGATACTGTCGCGCTTCGCCGTGGGGCGGAGCCCCGTGTTATTTCACTCGTGTGTATATATATATATATAAACGGTAATATATATAGGACAATGTTATAAGCACACTAGTTTTGGCTATTGGCACACCAATTTCTATGAGTTATTACGCGTCTTTTGAAAATACGCCTTGTACATACATTTTCAGGAAAAGTGCTCAACACTAAAATTGTAGATCTCGTCGAGATCTACAACTTTCGTGTTGAACACCTTTCCTAAAAATGCACGCACAAGGCGTATTGCCCCCTGATCGTAACTATAGCGAATTTTTGGAAATTGGTGTGCGATGCATGCGCCTTGTGCGTGCATTTTTAAGAAAAGTGTTCAACGCTAAAGTTGTAGATCTCGACGAGATCTACAATTTTTGTGTTGAACACTTTTCCTAAAAAATGCATGTACAAGACGTATTTTCAAAAGGCGCGTAATAACTCATAGAAATTGGTGTGCCAATAGCCAAAACTGGTGTGCTTATAACATTGCCCATGAATGAAATTTAATATTAATTACTATTACAATTAATTAAATTAACAATAATATTGAATTAATTTTTATATATCATAATGTATATAATAATTTTATATTAAAGTTTTATAATAAAGTTTTATATTAAAGTTTTATAATAAAGTTATATATTTTAATTTCAAAATAATATTTATATTTACTAAATTATATATATATATACACACACACACGAGTATCTTCGTACGGGCTACGCCCGTGCTCGATATGTGCTCTCCGTCGCTACCTCCACCCAAACTGTAGCCCGCTCTCAGACGCTTGTTCAACTGAAAACGCATATATAGGAAGCGCATGTGCCCCGCGCGACATTACCCCTGCCTCGATAGTACTACTGTCCCATGTGTGATGACGCTCCTGCAGCTCGCAAACCCCTGTGCGCGAAAATACCCATGTCGCAATAGTACCACATGTATATGTGTCTTGACTTAAAAGTAAATCTTATTTAAAAAGTAATTAATGCTAGCTTAATATATCATTAAACCACGTGTTTTATTTATCGATATGATGACTTTCTTTATATTTATTTTCAATAAGTCACGTATCTTCTAGCAATCGAGATAACATATATGTACGTGTTTTCATACTTTAAGTTTATATGTTTTTTTATTTAAGTTTATATTAAAAAAATATTGTCATGTTTTCGTTCATTTTAAATTTTAATATATTTATTGCAAGAAAACTTTGGTTAACAAAAAATACTAATTGTAAGAAAATTCTAATTGTTACAAATACTTTCATGGTGTTGTCACAATTGTTACTTATTGTGAGGACATTTTACTATTTGTAACGTAAAACTAGTCTTGTTACAAATACCTGCGCTTATTGTAACAAACATTTAGTTATTGTAACGAAACATAAAATACTTGTTACAAAAAATTAAGCTTTTGTAACGATAACAAAATTTTGTTACTAAATATAGCTATTAGTAACAAATTTTTTCTCCGTTACAATTTAGTCCTTACTTAAAAGTGTATTTTGTTGTAGTGTAATTTGCCCAAATTAAACCCAATCCAATTGAGCTAAGCCCAACTAAAGTGGTCCAACACCTAGAGGGCTTGGTAATTACTGAAATTACCACTCAAATTCTATAAATGATGATTAGGAGAGAGAAAATGGAGGTTTTCCTCAAATTGGGAGAGAGAGGGAGAACATTCATGGTGATTGAATGCATTTGATCCTTCAATCCTCCCCCAATTGATGAGCATTCACCTCCCCCTTCAGTTACAAACTGAATCCTGAGGTTTCCATGGCTAGGGGAGCTGAATCAGGGGAGAATTAGAGGTGGCCGAAATCACCATTAATGGTGATAATGGCAATTGATGCCATGGCTCCTCCCCTCCCCCAATTGATCTCTTTAACACCTTCAGAGGCCGGAGAGGTGTGAAACCCCCCTCTTACCCGAAGAAATCGAGCACCAGAAGCCTAGATCGGCATGGAACCAAAATCTCCACCACCGACAATGGCGACTCGCCGGAATACGATCCACCAGGCCATGAATCAGGTCCGATCCGCCTCCTCTCCTCTAGTGCTAGATCATCATCTAGATTGGGGCTTGATTCGAGACAAATTGAGCTCGAATAAAGCTTCCGATAGGGCCCATTTCGAGCCCTCTTTCCCCTGTAAAAACCCATCACTCCGGCCACCTCCGGCCGGCCAACCACCTCTAATCGCCGGCCACCACCTCCACGAAGGTGGTGGTGGCATTGGTCAGTCGGGGCGGCGCTCAGGTGGCCGGGAAAGTGAGGAGGAAGTGAGCCCAGGATGGGCTAATCCTAGCCCTTGGCTGGAGGTAGAAGACGACCAAGAGTCTTCAGATCTGCTCCAAGATTTGTGCAGAGATCAAATAATTATATTATGCTATGATATGTATTTATGTCACACTTTGAGCAGTGTTTTGTTTTAATTATTAAAAATAGTAGATCCCCTCAAATGAAAAAGTGCCCAACATCAATATTGTATCCTTTGGTGTGTAGATTAAATGAAAATTTGTTTAAGGTCAATAGGGGCATTGTATCCCCCTGTAGAGCCATTTTGGTAGGACTGGTCCCTAGGGTAGGGCTGTCACCTTTTCTTGAATAATCCTTGATAGAGAAATGCTATGGGCATGAAAATTGAAACCTAGCCTAATTATACCAACCCCCTTAACATACCCAAAGATGGGAATTTTAGGAGAACATTTTTCTATGGTTTTTATATTAATTTCATAATTCTTATGTTAATTAAATTTAGGGTATAATGACCTCCAACTCCCTCCAAATTTTGGTGGGTGCTTGACCCTGGTAAAAATGTCAGGCCAATTGGGACTGATTTGGTTGGGTAAATTGTTAACCCAAGTTTGGTCAAACTAGGTCAAAATAGGGCATGCTGCTCATTTTGGGGTATTGTGGTCAAATCTCATCTACATGATGTGAAGCCTTGGCCACTGGTTTAGGACCACCTAAAACACCTTCATGAGTGGATTGGGGTGATGTGGGGTGGTTATGCCCCAAAACCCTAGCTTTGTCCTTAGGGTTGCATATTGAACTTTGTGAAGGACATGGGGTTAAATGTTATTGAATGGTCACGAAAGTTGGTGTACAAGTCCAAAGGGTGTAATAATACCCTAGGAAATTTTAGGAGGATTGTAAGAACCCTTATTCCTCCTAATTTAGGTTATAACCCCTTTAGGGCATTTCAATATAAAAGAAATTTACATGCTCAAATGGTCTTGGATTATGATGAAACCTTGGTAGTGTTTTTATAATCATATGATAGACCTCTGGTAATTTTTGTGTATTTAATTAAGTAATTTAACCAGTACTTCTTTCACAAGGCACTTATTTTCTATTAGTCTTAAGAAATATAATTTAGGGTCCAATACTCTCTATAAAAATTTGCAACTTGGTGATAGGACATTTCAGGGCACTAGGAAGCTCTGTGAATATTTGTGGAAATTTTGGAGATTGTTATCAGTAGGCTACTTCACAACATGTCCTAATTTGGGATTCTCTTAAAATATTTAATTAAATAAGAAATTGATTTCCATAAATTGTAAAACTCAATCAGTAAGTCTTTCTAATCATCTTAGAGATCTAGTATTTCTGTAATAATTTGTGGAATTAATTAACAGTAGGTTCCTTCACAATTTTCCCTAGAAAGGGTTTCTTTGGAATATTCATTTATGTGATTAATTTGCCTTTATAAATCCTGAAATTTGGCCAGTAGACTTTTCTGACTAATATGAAGGCCTAGTATTTTTTCCATAATTTTTGGATAAGTATTTATGATGGCTCCTTCATTAACCTCCAATTTTGGATAGATGTTAAATATTATAAATAGAGAACAATTCCTGAGTGTAAATTTGTGATATTCTGTATTTACTGTTATTTTGGCATGATAGATTTGTCTCCTTTCTTCTAGCTTTGAATAAACTAGTCCGGGTGGACTGTGTTTAGGTGTTCTTGGATTGTGCAGCGAACTCAGTTGATCAGACGGTCTTAAGTGGCCAGGCGATCTTGATTTGCGGTCTGTAGCAGGAAGCAGTTTCTTGTTCAGTGTTCGCGGGTTCTTCTGTGATCTAGAGACCGTGCGGTCTGGGCGATCAAGGAGTGCGAACTGGTTATGTTTTCAGCAGTTGAATAAGAAGCAGGTCGGGCGGTCAATGGTTGCGGTCTGGCAGGTGCGGCTTGTGCTCTGTTCGCGTGGACTCAGGGGTTACCCGTCTGGCTTGTCTGTTCGCGCGGTCTGGCGGTCTCAAGTCGTCAGGTCGTCAGCAACTTATTTACTTTTGTGTTTGTGCTTCTCTCCTCCGTGATTCTTATGAATCATGTCTCTCCATGTATACCTCGAATTGTGAAGAGATAGTTAATACCAAAGCACTATTCGGCCTTCCCATTGTCATTGTGTTGTTATACTTGTGGAAAGTTTTGTGAAGTGTTCCGCATTTTTACTTCATCTCCACACCTCAATTTTTTTCAACATGGTATCAGAGGTAGGTTGCTGAGCAGTAGTTGCTGATACTTCTCTCAAGTTCCTCAAGTTGGTTAACAATCAGTGGTATAGAAATGGAAGGAGGACATGCTAGAGGTCTTGGTATTGAGCTCCTTACGCAGACTAATTTCAAGAAGTGGAAGTCTTGCATGGTTCGCTATCTTCTTGGCGAGGATTTGTGGGAGGTTGTAGGAGGAGAAGCAAGACAAGCTGTTATTCCTGCTGAAGGGAATGCTGAGCTCGTGAAGGCTTGGAAGAGAACGAATGCTAAGGCGGAGTTCTCTCTCAAGAGAGATATCATTCCAGAGCTGTTTGATCACATCATCGAATGTAGATCAGTTGCTGAAATTTGGACAGCCTTGGATCGCTTGTTCAATTAAAAGAATGTAGCTAGGCAACAGTTCTTTGAGAATGAGTTGGCAAAAGAAACTCAAGGAGATTTGTCTATCTCAACGTTCTTCTTGAAGATGAAGAACCTTTGCACAGAGATATCGGCTTTGGACCCCGGATGAGCCTATCTCAGAAGCTAAGCTGAAGAGGCACATAATCCGCGGCTTGCGGAGAGAGTATGTGGCCTTTGTTACTTCTATTCAAGGTTGGGCCAATCAGCCATCATTGTTGGAGCTGGAGAACTTACTTGCTTCGCAAGAGAGTTTGGCCAAGCAAATGGCGGGGATGTCTGTCTCTGGGGGAGAAGGTGAGGTTCTCTTTTTTGGCAAGAAGAAGAAATGGGATAAGAAGAAGAAGACATCTGGAGTTGATGGTCCGTCTACTTTATATCAGCAGGAGAGGAGCTATGCTCCTAAGCGTGATGGGAAGAAGAAGGAAAGACCTAGATGCTTCAGGTGCAACAAGCATGGTCATTTCAAGAGAGATTGCTAAGTCAATCTTCAGCCAGGACGTGTTGCAGGAAAAGAGGAGGCTGGTTCCAATTCTGAAGGTAGTTGGGGTGGTGGAGGTGCATTCATGATGGGCATGTGTGTTCGGGCCATGGCTTCCATCAACTATCAAGATGATTGGATAGTGGACTCTGGGTGTGCTCATCACCTCACTGGGGATGAGTCGAAATTCTCCTCATTGCGAGCATATACAGGTAATGACGCTATCATTACGGCTGATGATACTATACATGTAGTAGAGATTCATAGTGTGGTTTCATTGAATGATGATAGAGGTCCTCTTGCATTGAAGAGTGTCTATCATGTTTTGGGAATGAAGAAGAACCTCTTCTCTGTGACCAATGCGGTGGATGCTGGCTATCACGTTCTGTTCGGTCCAATGGAAGTGAAATTTCTCCGGAATGTTTTAGCAGTGAAAGCTGAGGTCACTCATGTTGGGAGACGGCTGAAGGATTTGTTTGTGTTATCAACAAATTCCTATGTTGATAAGATGAGGACTAATGATAGCGCGGCTATCTGGCACGAAAGACTTGGGCATGTTGGGATGGATAAGCTGAAAGCTATGGCGGGAAGAGGCCTGGTGAAAGGTCTGCCTAGCTTGTCATCTTTCAGAGATGGTCATGTTTGTGCAGGTTGTTAGTTTGGTAAGGCTCAACGTCTTCCATTTGACAAATCACAAAGCAGATGTAAAAGACCATTGGAGTGTATACATGGTGATCTGTTTGGACCTACCCACACTGCCAGTCTTAGAGGTAGCAGGTATATGCTGATTTTGGTTGATGACTTCACCAGATATACTTGGGTTTATTTTCTGAAGGAGAAGTCAGAGGCGTTAGAGAGGTTTGTGGAGTTCAAGGAGCTGGTGGAAGGTTGGCTTAACCTGCGGGTCAAGAGGTTCAGAATTGACAACGGAGGGGAGTTCACCTCCAAGGCGTTCTTTAACTTCTACAGGAAGCATGGCATCCAAAGGGAGCTTTCTTGTGCTCACACTCTACAACAGAACGGAGTTGCAGAGCGGAAGATCTGTCATCTGATGGAGACCTACAAATGTTGGCTTAATGCAAGAGTATCCCAAAGTCCTTCTGGGCAGAGGGAATGTCTTGTGCGGCCTATGTTATCAACCGGATGCCTCTCAGTCCCATCAACATGAAGACCCCTCATGAGTTGATGTTCAAGGAGAAGCCAAGCGTGGAACACTTTCGAGTGTTTGGTTCAACCTGCTAGGTGCATGTTCCGGATGCCCTTCAAACGAAGCTAGATGCGAAAGCAAGGAAGCTAGTCTTCGTCGGTTATGATGACCGGAAGAAAGGGTGGAGATGCATGGATCCTAAGACACGGAGATATGTGGTCTCAAGGGATGTGGTATTTTACGAGTTGACGTCATACTAAGGTAGCTCTTCTGTAGAGTTACAAGGAAGCATGGTAGATGGTGGACCAGAGGAAGTTACAAAGGAAGTTCTGGTGGAGTTGCCTGTTTCTCCAGGTGTTCCAGGTATTTCTAGCTCTGGGTCAGGTGCTTCAGGTTCTGGAAGCAGGGGGAGCGATGCTCCATGTATACCTGAAAGGAGAGCTAGTACAGAAGTTGCAGTTGAAGGGGTGGTTCAGAGTCAAGCTCTGAGGAGGTCCAAGAGGACTATTATTCCACCAGATCGGTATACGGGAGAGAACTTGGCGAGCTTTGTCTCATGTTTCTTCGCAGGTCCCCTGGATGAGAGAGAGCCATCTTGTTATGAAAATGTCGTTGGAGTCAAGGTGTGGGAAGGAGCCATGGATGAAGAGATGGCTGCCCTCAGGAAGAATGAGACTCGGGACTTGGTGCCTAATGTTGAGGGTATTACTCTGGTGACTTGCAAGTGGGTTTTCAAACTGAAGAAGAAGGCTGATGGAAGTATTGAGTGGTACAAGGCTCGCCTTGTAGCTCGAGGTTTCTCTCAGAAGTATGGGGAGTATTATGAAGAGACATTTAGTCCCGTTGCCAAGATGACTTCGGTCCGGGTGGTGATCGCATTGGCAGCTTGCCAAGGGTGGAAGATTTGTCAACTCGACGTGAAGAACACTTTCTTATATGGCAAGATTGATAAGGATATCTTCATGGATCAGCCACCTGGTTATGTATCCGATGAGCACCCAAGATATGTTTGCAAGCTCAAGAAGTCTCTTTACGGCTTAAAGCAAGCGCCTCGGGCATGGTACGGGAAGATCGCAGAATACCTCCAGTTCTGCGGATATTTTGCTTCTGATTCAGATTCAAGCTTATTCGTAAAGAAGACGGGGGAGATTCAGGTCTTGGTGTTGCTTTACGTTGACGATATGATCATCACGGGAAATTCTGAAGTGTAGGTAGCTAGGCTTCGTGCTGAGCTAGCTATCATATTTGAGATGAAGGATTTGGGCGAGCTCCACAATTTCCTTGGGCTCGAAGTGGAGAGGAAAGAGGGCGGAATGCTTGTTTCCCAAAAGGGCTATGCAGATCGGATCGTGAAGCGGTTCGGCATGGAGGGGGGAAGAGCAGCACTACTCCATTGGAGGTTGGAGTTCATCTTGGACGAGATGAAGGGAAGGTTCTTACCGATCCTTTGGTGTTCCGGGCTTTGGTCAGAAGTCTGATATACTTGACGATCACGAGGCCAGATATTGCTTATGCAGTTGGCAGGGTGAATTGGTTTATGGCAGAGCCTCGGAAGCCTCATCTTGTGGCGGCTAGGAGTATCTTGAAGTATGTCAAATCCACCTCGGATTTGGGTCTCTTCTACGGGAGAGATTCGGGCTTTTCCTTACACGGGTACATGGATGCTGATTATGGAGGAGATTCAGATGATCGGAGATCGACGTTTGGATATGTCTTTATGATAGGCTCTACAGCTATATCATGGTGCAGCAAGAAGCAGGATTCTGTGTCTGTCTCTACCACGAAAGCGGAGTACAAAGCTTCGGCTTTGGCGGCTCAGGAAGCCATCTGGCTTAGGAGGCTTGTGGAGGACATTCATAGGGAGGTACGAGGTCCTACTCTGCTATGCGGTGATAATGAGAGTGCTCTCAAACTGGTGAACAATCTAGTTTGTCACGCGCATACGAAGCACATAGAGATTCATCACCATTTCATTCGTGAGAAGGTGTTGGAGGGATCTTTGACTGTGGAGCATGTGCAGAGCAAGGAGAATGTTGCAGACATATTTACTAAGCCACTGTCGAAGGGACCATTTGGTCGGTTGCGGAGTTTGCTTGGGCTGACTTCCACTTCCCACTTCAAGGGGGAGTGTTAAATTTTTGAAGTGGAAGTGGAGTAGTGCTGGGCGGTCTGCGGATTGGAGACCGCAAAGAACGCGCGGTCTGCGTCGGTTCTCTGGCCAGTTTTTTCTCAGGTGAACTGATCTGGGTGGTCTGATCTGGGAGATCGCATGGTTATCCAAGCAGCTCGCGTGGGTTATTCTGGCGACTTGTTCAAGTCGGCCAGATGTTCTTGGTCTGTCTTCTTTGGAAGAAGACCAGGCGGTCTGCTTTGTTGAGACCGCGGTGACCGAGCGGTTTGGTTGTAACCGCAAGGTTTAATAAGGAAGCTGAGAGCTATGCTGAGCTCGGGTGGTCTGCTTTGTGAGACCGCTCGTGATCTGATGGGCGGTGATTGTATCCCGGTTTGTGTGGTGATGACGTCCGTCTACTCGCCTATAAATAGGGATGCAGGGCCCGTCATTCATAACGAGAACTGTAAGAACCAAAGTTGGCTTGATTGTGCCGGTCTCAATTTGAGGTCGCGCGGTTTGAGATTTTGACTGATCGGTTAGTTTGTTCGCAGGTTAGCGGCTAGCATCTCACGGTCAGCTTGTCTACTTTCTTCCAGCTTTGAATAAACTAGCCCGGGCGGACTGTGTTTAGGTGTTCTTGGACTGTGCAGCGAACTCAGTTGATCAGACGGTCTTAAGTGGCCAGGCGATCTTGAGTTGTGGTCTGTAGCAGGAAGACGTTTCTTGTTCAGTGTTCGCAGGTTCTTCTGTGATCTAGAGACCGTGCGGTCTGGGCGATCAAGGAATGCAAACTGGTTGTGTTTTCAGCAGTTGAATAAGCAGCAGGTAGGGCGGTCTATGGTTGCGGTCTGGAAGGTGCGGCTTGTGCTCTGTTCGCGCGGACTCAGGGGTTACCCGTCTGGCTTGTATGTTCACGCAGTCTGGCAGTCTCAAGTCGTCAGGTCGTCAGCAGCTTGTTTACTTTTGTGTTTGTTCTTCTCTCCTCCGTGATTCTTATGAATCATGTCTCACCATGTATACCTCGAATTGTGAAGAGATGGTTAATACCAAAGCACTATTCGGTCTTCCCATTGTCATTGTGTTGTTATACTTGTGGAAAGTTTTGTGAAGTGTTCCGCATTTTTACTTCATCTCCGGACCTCAAGTTTTTTCAACATTAGTCTGGTGAGTTTGTGACTCAGCAATGTTTATTGTGACGGGCGGGTTAGCCCGGGGAGCTTATGGCTCGGAGATAGATGGTAAGCATGTTTGCATGTGCATAAGGTGGTGGGTCCTTAGTGTTGATAGTCATTGCACCGACATTAATTGTTGGGCTTGGTTAGTGTGGACAACCCTTTACCAAGACAAGTCTGGTGGTCTAACCAGCAAGAGTACGCAGGAGCTCCGTTGTTGTGTTCTAAGCGTTGAGGCGTACGTTAGGTCTAGGTTAGGTTGTGCAAATACCAACCTATAGGTGGGCGAGGCCCAACCCACCACTTCCGTTTGCCACTACGGGAGTATCCTGGGAGTTTTGCTAGCTCCAAAAAGGGGAAACTAAAGGTCTGTGCGCATAGAGTCGTAGTGTGTGAGTTGCACTTGTGTGAACATAACATTTAACTGCATACCTTGCATGACATATCATAAACATTGCATTTCAACCCCTACCCCTAACATATAAGTTGGTTATGGGACTCCTTATACGATAGGCCTTGCTAAACAACCCCTTGGTCGATAGGTTTGTGTGGGCATTCCTATAAATCAACGGTTACTTTTCCTTACTTACCTTTATATATTTGCTCTACTTGTTTATTTTACTTGTTCTTACTCTACTTTACTTACTGCTTTAGTTATGATATATATTGTGTAGTGGTAGACATTCCCTGTAGAATACATTCCCATCATCTGCTATTGTTTACACCCCTTGTTGTCCTCTGCTTCGTTCCTCCCGCTCGGTGCCTAGGAGTCACCGGGGGAGGGGTGGGGGATTGGCTTAGTCTTTTTTGACTAACGGTCGGTGGACCTTATCATTTTAGGGGACTGAGGAGATGCTGCAGCACCAGAGACCGGTGCAGATGGAGACAGGGCAGTCTAGCACGAGAGCACCATTGACAGGATCCGTGAGCATCGTTTAGCTTTAGTATTTTTGCTTCTGCGAGAGAAAATGTAGTGAGGAATTGATGTACAGGGCATGAGCCCTTTATTATTATCGTACCTTTTATTCATATATTTGATGGGGACATCTCTTATGATGGTTTTACTTTCTATGTGATATGGACTTGGCTTCTATAAGTTTGTTTAAACTTTACTTCTTCGTGATCGATATGGCCGACAGGATCGGCGTTTTGTAGTGGCGACCTTCCCGAGCGAGGGTGTCACCGCAAAGCGGTGGTTCTGGGCATAAGACCTGGGTTTTGTAAAAGAAAAAAACGGGGTCTTACATTCTTTATGAACTTTAGCTTGTAGGATCTAGTGATAGATCTGAGTTGGTAGGGTTCTTGGTGAACCTGAGTTTGGTAGGATCTGTTGGATCGTATGACGCCCTTAGAGGGGGGGGGGGGGGGGTGAATAAGGGTGTGTTTAAAATATAAGTTTTACTTAATAATTTTTCATAAACAGATTTTACTTTAAAAAAAATATTACTTATAAACACTTTCAAACCAATGCAATTTTTGTATTAAACCAAACACAAATTTCTAAGATAAGGATTATGCCACCAAATATGTAATTAAAGAAAAAGACATAATTATATTAATCATGAAATTTGCATACAATAAAAATGATCTTAACAATGCTTAAGATCAAGGCACAATTATGTTAATAAAAAATTCAACAATTTTGGTTTACCAATCCTTCTCCCAAGGATCGGAAGGCTATCACTTGTCTCTCCCAAGACCAAGCCCAAGCCTATCCTCTAGATCTTCCCAAGATCTAGACGTAGCACACAAGGCCACGATTTCCCACCAAGCCACGCAAGGACTTGGACGCTCCACACAAGGAAGCGATTTTCCCCTAAGCCACGCAAGGACTTAGACGTCGCACGCAAGACGACGATTTCTCTACCAATACAAAATGAAATGTGTGTAAATGAAAATACAATATGAAAAGAACAACTCCCTAGAATTTCAGATCTCTGAAAGGATGGTTGAAGCCTCGAGATGATCGTTGATGTAGAAGCGCGTCCGATCTCTTCTTCAATCTTCAATCCTTCTTTGCACAAATGGGAGTTGAAGAGGTTCTGGAGCTCTCTGGTTCGTATGCACTCAGGAAGGAACTTGGAATTCTCAAATCAAGGAATGCACGAACACAAGGAGTCAATTTATAGAAATTCACTGTCGCCTGGGCGACATCGACTGTCGGAATTTCCGACAGCGCTAAACTGCCGCCGTAGTGCTGTCGTGCGTGCAGTTGCTGTAACCCCCGAGCTGTCGCCTGGGCGACATCGATGTCGGATTTTCCGATAGCGCAAAACTGCCGGTCATGGTGCTGTCGTGGGCAGTTGTTGTAACCTCCGAGCTGTCGCCTGAGCGACATCGCTGTCGGATTTCTGACAGTTCAAAACTGCCTTTCGTCGTGCTGCCGTGGGGGGAAGTAGTTGTAACTTCTCTGCTGTCGCCTGGGCGACATCAGCTGTCGGAATTTTCCGACAGTGAAATTTTCCTACACTCAAATTGAGCTCCAGCAGAAATGTGAACATCTCATACCTGTTACCAGCACACCATTAATTAAAATAGAATCAAATACAAACGGGACTTTGTTATTATCAAACCGGAGGAGTGCGAAACGCATGCTCCAACAATCTCCCCCTTTTGATAATAACAAATTCGTATAAAAAGAAATCATTTCTATTTAGGTTGTTGATTTTCAACATATGGTGTGTGCACATGATATATTCCTCTTAAAATGAATAATCTCCCCCTAGATGAATGCTCCACCTAAATGAATGCTCCCTCTAAATTAATGCTCCCCCTAAATGTTAAAGTAAGTTGAAATGATGTATTGTCTAGGTGGAATATTTAGGTGTAATAGTTTTTTGATTTCTTGAATATACTTATAATTCTCCCCTTTTTGGTATTAGCAAAAGATAATATGAGACAAATGAGTAGCTCGTAAGGGAAGAAATAGGATGTAGAAAATAAGAGTAAGTGGAAGCACTTGCTGGGAAAATGATTGAAGGTCTCGAATTAATAGTAATATGCCATAATATTGAATAAACTCATGAAGAGATGGTATAGCCATATGAAGTAATAAAATAAAATAACTTATACATGATTAAGGTCATTTGAAAGTATCATAGAAAGACACAATAGTGTATAGAAATTTGGAATATCTTCGGTCCAATTCTCATGAGATTAATGTTTATATAACATAATGATGTGTACATGTGATACTTAGATCAAACATATGAAGTTATTTAATGTACATGATCATCGAAATGGAGAACATAATATAAGCATATAAAGACAACTTTGACCTTGAAGATATAGCACAATAAGAATAGAATACCATTTTTCTTTTGCACAAGACACTTTACAATTCTTTCCAAGGTGCTTAACCTCACAATGCTCATTAAGACTTATCAGGAGGGTAAGTAGTGCTTGGTGGAGTATCCTTGTATTTATTTTAAATATTTTGATCACATATGTTGTGATATCTTAATTTTGAGATATTTATAATTTTTTAATTGACCAAGGATCTCCGAATTCACTTGAATCGCAAAAGATGGTGTATATTTTGATGTGTTAACAAATCAAGGTTGAAAGTAGTATTTATTAAGTGCTTTTGTATTATGTTAAAGCAAATATGATTCATGTATATATTAAATAGAAAGACATACGAATTGATCAAAAGAAGTGAACGTGAAAGTTCATTATGATATATAAACAATTTCTCATACTTAGAGGCATGCGAAAACAATTTCCAATGGTCTAATTAACTAAGTAGGAGTGTCAACACGATGATAGCTTGGAAATGAAATCATATAATCATGTAAGAGCCCTTTTTAAAAAAATAAAAAGCACATGGTTTGTCATCAAGTCATGAATTGAAGCATTAATAATGACATATAACTATTTGAAAGCATCAAAGGGACAAAAATTGAAGATTAAGCAAATCGGGAGCTGTCGGAAATTTTCGACAGTCACTGTCGCCTGGGCGACAGCTAAAAATATAAATACGGCTTTCGACCGAGTCAAACCCTATTGTGCATCATTTTTCTGGTCTGAAGGGCGAGAGAAAGCTGTCGAAGTTCGGCGACAACCTAGATCTAAGGTATGGTTTTTGGATTTTTAAGTTTTTGATTCAAAAAAAATTTTATGGATTTGTGATTTTTGAAAGTAGAGATGAAGGAAAATGTGGTTTTCATTTTACTATTGATGAATGGTTTAGATCTTTGAAGTTTTGTGTTTTAAAAGTGTAGATCTAGTGTAAAGCAAGTGGATCTTGTTGGATCTTGGGGAAAAATGTTTTGATTTTGTGATTCTTGTGGTTGAAGTTTTGTTTTTTTGACATGGTGGAATTGGAAAAACTGAAGCATTCCTTTTGAAGATTGTGAAGAAGATGAATAGTAAAGGAGATGTTAGAAGATGTAGTTTTTTTTTTTTTAAATATTGTTTTTTTTAAACTTGATGTTGTAATAAAACTTGATTTTGAGTAGATCTGGAAGTGTAAAAAAAATTTCAAGAAAATTTCACTAGAGTACTGTCGGAATTTTCCGACAGTCACTGTTGCCTGGGCGACAGTGTTCCAGAGCACAGGACTTGTTTAATTTATTTTTGTTATGTTTTGTTTGCAGAATGGCTTCCAGTTCTAAAGCGCGAAGTAGTACGTCTGAAGATGCGCATAGTTCGTATCAAGTTTACCCTGGGGTGGAGAAAGCCATAGTTGGAGTAGCGAAATATGTTGAATTTGATTCGCCGAAGCACGATCATATCTATGATCATCTTGCGAATGCAGGTATAATTTCAGTAATCACAGCAGATTCGTTCTCATCCTTTTTGATTCAAGAATTTTATAATCATTTGGAAGACCCGAGTTATACTGAATTGGATGGGGGAGTGAGATCTAGAATCCAGGGTCAACATGTGGAAATAACACATGTTGATCTAAGAGAGGAATTCGGTCTTCTTATGAGTGAAAATATGTCGGATATAGTGGAGAGTTATAGAAAGGATAGAGATTGGACCCTTGTAAACATGAGTTTACATGGGAGTCAAAAGAAGACTCTAACCACTGAAGTTACGTCACTCACTCCGGATGCATATTTAGTTCAAGATATATTAAGGAACTCAGTTATGTTAAAGAGTGGAGATACAAGGAGTATCACGGCACAGTTCACCCTCATTACTTACTTTATTATGGAGGAGGAACCTTTTGATGTAGCGGACTTCATACTTTCCCAGATTCGGTATGCTTTTAGATTAAAGCATCCAAAATGGGTGAAGGTTCATACTCTCCCAATGGTGGCTATAATTCAGCGTATACTATATAAGAAGTATGGATGGATAGTTTAAGATTCGTATTTTGATGATTGTTTTCCTGAGATATATTATACGGGTACCATGAAAGTGAAGAAGACGCATAAAAAGGCCCATCCTGGAATTGAGATTAGAGAGCCTCCAATGCCTAGGGTAGGATCACTACGAGAGTCTATAGATGATCTTCGTGATTCACTAGAGGATCACAAGAAGGAAGTGAAGAAGGATCGTAGTAGAATGCAAAAGTTTATGAAATTTTTGGTCAAAGGTTTGAAGTTAAAGCCTACACCGGAGGAAGCGGCCGAATGGCAAATTCCAGATGAAGAACCTCCACGCCAATCGGTGAGGCGGACTCGACGTGGTAAGGCCGTAAGACGAGGACCTCCAGAAGACTGTCCAGAGAGCAGCGGGGCTGGTTATGAGGATTCTACTTTTATCAGGGTGCTGCTTCTGATTGATGTCAAAATTTTCCGACATCCACTGTCGCCTGGGCGACAGTGAACTTCTTCAGATTTCATATTCTGTTAATGAACTTAAACTTTTGTTGAATTCTACTGTTTTATGGAACAAATTTTATGTAATATAAATGATGTGTGAATCTTTGTTAAGTCATTTCAAATTCTATGGTTTGATTTAATATTTTAGTTTTTCTTTTTAAAATGTATAAGTTTTGTGATGATTTTTTTTTTTAAATTTATATGTTTTGAAGTAGTAATATATTCATTGTGAAATGTCTAGGATTCCCAATTCTAGCCTAGGCATAGAAAAACGGGAATCCGGTAACGGTTTAGTGAATATATCCGCTAGTTGTGAATCTGTTCCTATGAAATTGATTTTTATATTTCCCTTCTTAATATGATCCCTTATAAAATGATGTCGGACATCTATATGCTTAGATCTAGAATGTAATACGGGATTGTTAGTTAAGTCTATAGCACTTTTATTATCACACTTTAATTCTACACTACTTTGTTGTATGCCAAAATCTTCTAACGTTTGTGACATCCAAAGAGCTTGGGCACAACAACTACCTAGTGCAATATATTCGGCCTCGGTAGTAGAGAGGGCAACAGAATTCTGTTTCCTACTCGACCATGAAATAAGTGAAGGGCCGATAAAATGACAAGTGCCACTTGTGCTTTTCCTATCTAAAGAACATCCCGCATAATCTGAATCCGAAAAACCATGCAAAATAAAGGAATCATTATGAGGATACCATAATCCTAATTTAGATGTTCCTATAAGATATCTAAAGATGCGTTTCACCGCTTTTAAATATGACTCTTTAGGATTATCTTGAAATCTAGCACATAAACAAACGACAAACATAATGTCAGGTCTAGATGCGGTTAAATACAATAAAGATCCTATCATACTTCTATAAAGGGTTTGTTCAATTGAAACACCACTTTCATCTTTTCCTAATTTTAGGGAAGTACTCATAGGAGTGTTTGCATGTTTTAGATTTTCAAATCCAAATTTTTTAACATATCATGAATATATTTGGTTTGACATATAAAAATACCATCATGTTTTTGTGTAATTTGAAAACCTAGAAAATATGAAAGTTCTCCAACCATGCTCATTTCAAATTCATTTTTCATAATTTGAACTATTTCATTACACAACTCTTCATTAGTGGCTCCAAAAATAATATCATCAACATAAATTCGCAAAATAACTAAATCATGATCAAATTGCTTAATGAAGAGTGTAGAATCCGCACTTCCTATTTTATAATCGTGCTTTAATAAATATTGAGTTAATCGATCATACCAAGCACGAGGCGCTTGTTTTAATCCATAAAGCGCTTTATCTAATTTATAAAAATAATTTGGATATTTCTCATTTACAAAGCTAGGGGGTTGTTCTACATAAACCTCTTCTTTTATATACCCGTTTAAAAATGCGGTTTTGACATCCATTTGATATAATTTAAATCTTTTAAAACAAGCAAGTGCAAGAAATATCCTAACCGCTTCTAATCTTGCTACGGGTGCAAAAGTTTCATCAAATCTACCCCTTCAATTTGTGCATAACCTTTTGCAACTAATCTGGCTTTATTTCTAATAATTCTAGATTCACTATCCAATTTATTTTTGAAAATCCACTTAACTCCAACGACAAGATGATTTTTGGGTCGTTCTACAAGATTCCAAACCTTATTACGTTCAAATTGATTAAGTTCTTCATTCATAGCTAAAAACCAAAATTCATCATTTAAAGCGGTGGAAACATCTTTTGGTTCTATTTCAGAGACAAAACAAAGATTTGATAATAAAACATGTAACGTTGAATGAGTACTAACCCCTTTTTGCGGATCTCCAATGATAAGCTCCTTTGGATGATCCTTTGAAAATTTCAATTCACTTGGAGGCACATAATCTTCTCTTTCTTCTTCTTCTCTATCTTCTTCTTCTCTTTCTTCTTCTCTTTCTTCTTCTTTTTCTTCTTCATTTTCTCCAAGTTCATCATCATCATTCTCCACCGAAGGAAGGGGTTCATCTTCTTTTCCTGTAATTTTCTTTTCTACACATGAAGCAAACTCATCAAACCTAACATGAATAGATTCTTCAACTATTTTTGTTCTTTTATTAAAAATCCTATAAGCTTTACTAGTTGAAGAATAGCCAATAAAAATACCTTCATCACATTTTTCATCAAATTTTCCTAAGGAATCTTTAGAATTCAAAATAAAACATTTACAACCAAAAACTTTGAAATAAGAAACATTTGGTTGTTTATTAAAAATTAATTCATAAGGAGTTAATTTTAAAATAGGGCGAAGCATTACTCTATTAATTACATAACATGTCGTACTAACTCCTTCAGCCCAAAAAGATTTTGGTAATTTAAATTCAGATAGCATCGTACGGGCTAACTCTTGAAGAGTTCTATTTTTCCTCTCCACTACACCATTTTGATGTGGTGTGCGTGGAGCAAAAAATTCATGTTTAATTCCTAACTCCGTACAAAAAGAAATAAACTTTTCATTTTCAAATTCTCCTCCATGATCCGATCGTATGCGTTTAATTTTTAACTCAAATTCATTTTGAATACGCAAACATAATTTTGAGAATTCTAAAAATGCATCGGATTTGGAGGTTACAAATAAAGTCCAACAAAAACGAGAATAATCATCAATCAATACAAATGTGTATTTTCTACCTCCTAAGCTAGAAATTCCAATTTACCCAAATAAATCCATATGTATTAATTGAAGTGGCCTAGTGGTAGAAATAATGTTTTTACTTTTGAAAGTTGATTTTGAAAATTTTCCTTTTTGGCAAGGCACACATAGTGAAGAAGATAAATTTCCATTTAACAATGGTAAACCTTTAATTAATTTATCTTTTGAAAGTTTTGTAATTAACTTGGCACTAGTATGTCCAAGTCGCCTATGCCATAAATCTAATTCATCATTTTTTGATAAAAAATATTTTAAGGTAGAATTTGAAAAATCAAGAAATTTAATCATATATACATTGACATCTAGGTGCGGTAAAAACAATTTCATTTGTTTTGGAATTAATAATTTTGTACAAATTTGTAGAAGATTCAAATAAAACATTTAAACCCTTATCACATAATTGACTAATAGAAATCAAATTATGCTTTAATCCTTCTACAAATAGAACATTTGAAATTGAAAAATTTTCGTTACCCACAACTCCGATGCCGATGATTTTTCCTTTTCCATTGTCTCGGAATGTAACAACTCCTCCTTTCTTCATCTCCAGGCTAAGGAACTTCTCTTTATTGCCCGTCATGTGTTTTGAACAACCCGAGTCCAAGTACCACACGTCTTCTTTGTCCTTAGCCTGCCAACACACCTAGAAAGAAGAGGTGAATAAAGATCTGGTTACCCAAATGGTTCCACCCATAGTATAGGTAGAAGCCTTAGGCACCCAGAATTGTTTAATTTTACTTTTTCCTTCCTTCCAGCAAGAGTCCGTAGTGTGGCCAAATCTATTGCATTTGGCACATGTAATGTATTTAGAAAAGTATAACTTTTCTGGACTTTTACTGGATGAGGATGCAGTATTTGACAATTCATTAACTTTAGAATTTTTTAAAGTAGATTTTCTGGACTTTTCACTGTCGTTGGCGACAGTGGTTGTCGCCAGGCGACAGCTTCCTGACGTGTATCCGAGTCCAAACCTTCCAGATCCATTGCGTTGGTATCCTAAGATCATATCCAGTGATCTTCGGCCCATTCCAAATTTTTTCATGGCTAGTGTTAAGTCATGAATCTGGTTTCTCATTTTTGTATTTTTGGATACCAGATTTACACATCTACGTTCAAAAGATTTCTTTCCCTCATGGATTTTGGAAATTGAAGATTTCAGATCTCTCTCTAAAATCTCATTCTTTTTAGTAAGAATTTTTATTGTAGAATGAGATTTAGAAAGAGATTCTTCAAGTTCTTTAATTCTTCCCAAAAAGTGATCACACTCTTGGCAAGAAATATCTCTTTTTCCAATAGTCTTAATTTCCTTTAACAATTTTTTGTTTTCTTTAAGTAAAATTTCATTTTCAGATTTAAGAAGATCATTATCTTTTAAACTTTTTTCAAAAAATTTGCAAGTCTTTAAAAATTCAGAAAATAATTCATCATAGGTTGGAGGAGTTACCTCAGTGTCGCTTTGGACACTGCATTCGTCATCTGATATGACGCTCTTTCCCATTAAGCACATGTTGGCCTCCTCTTCTTTACTTGAGTCTGAACTGCTTGCATCCTCAGAAGTAGTATCATCCCATGTTTCCGCCTTCAACACCTTCTTTGACCCTTTGTGCTTCTTTTCTTTAAGTTCTTTCAAGTACTTTAGACACTTGCTTCAGATGTGACCTAACTTCTTGCAGTGATAGCATTCCGGTGGCGGTCTCTCTTCCTCCTCATCGCCTTCCTTTCCTTTTTTCTTCCTAAACGTCTCCTTCTTAAAATACTTCTTAAACGAATTCCTCCTCTCTGGATTTTTCATAAATTTTCTAACAAATAAACTTTCCTCATCTTCTTCTTCCTCCTCAGAATCACTAGTTTCTTCCTTCTTAGATCTTAGAGCCAATCCCTTCTTCCTTGGCTCCATATACTCTTGTTGTTGAATTTTCAATTCAACTTCATGAGTTTTCAAGTTCCCAATGAGGCTCTCCAATTGTAAGGTCTTAAGATCATGTGACTCGGAAATTGCAGTCACTTTAGGATTGAACTTCGGGGGAAGTGATCTTAAGATTTTCCTTACTATGTCTCCATTTGAGAACACCTTTCCTAGCACCTTTGAGTCGTTCACGATTTTTGTGAATCGTGTGTACATCGTATCAATCTCTTCATCTACCTCCATTTTGAACCTTTCAAATTCAGATTCCAGTTGAAATAGCTTTGAGTCCTTTACCTGCGAAGTACCTTCATGAGTGATTTCTAACAGATTCCAAATTTCAAATGCAGTATTACAAGCACAAACTCTATTAAACTAAGTGCGATCTAGTGCGCAAAATAAAGCATTTATGGCTTTTGCATTGTTCTTACATTTTAATTTATCATTGTCATCCCATTTGTCTTTGGGCTTATCCATAGTTACATCTCCTACAACAAATGTTGGAGAAGTGTAGCTAGATTCTACCATATTCCAGACTTCTATATCTAGCGCAATTAGTAAACAACGCATGCGTGTTTTCCAATAATTATAGTCTGTGCCCGTGAATAAAGGTGGTCTACTTATGCCTTGCCCCTCAACGAACGCATGATCATTGTGCGCCATTACTCCCGGTGGTAAAACCGTTTTAGAGTAACCTAGCTCTGATACCACTTGTTGGATCGTATGACGCCCTTAGAGGGGGGGTGAATAAGGGTGTGTTTAAAATATAAGTTTTATTTAATAATTTTTTTTTAAACAGATTTTACTTTAAAAAAAATTACTTATAAACACTTTCAAACCAATGCAATTTTTGTATTAAACCAAACACAAATTTCTAAGATAAGGATTATGCCACCAAATATGTAATTAAAGAAAAAGACAATTATATTAATCATGAAATTTGCATACAATAAAAATGATCTTAACAATGCTTAAGATCAAGGCACAATTATGTTAATAAAAAATTCAACAATTTTGGTTTACCAATTCTTCTCCCAAGGATCGGAAGGCTATCACTTGTCTCTCCCAAGACCAAGCCCAAGCCTATCCTCTAGATCTTCCCAAGATCTAAACGTAGCACACAAGGCCACGATTTCCCACCAAGCCACGCAAGGACTTGGACGCTCCACACAAGGAAGCGATTTTCCCCTAAGCCACGCAAGGACTTAGACGCCGCACGCAAGACGACGATTTCTCTACCAATACAAAATGAAATGTGTGTAAATGAAAATACAATATGAAAAGAACAACTCCCTATAATTTCAGATCTCTGAAAGGATGGTTGAAGCCTCGAGATGATCGTTGATGTAGAAGCGCGCCCGATCTCGTCTTCAATCTTCAATCCTTCTTTGCACAAATGAGAGTTGAAGAGGTTCTGGAGCTCTCTGGTTCGTATGCACTCAGGAAGGAACTTGGAATTCTCAAATCATGGAATGCACGAACTCAAGGAGTCAATTTATAGAAATTCGCAATCGCCTGGGCGACATCGACTGTCGGAATTTCCGACAGCGCTAAACTGCCGCCGTAGTGCTGTCGTGCGTGCAGTTGCTGTAACCTCCGAGCTGTCGCCTGGGCGACATCGATGTCGGATTTTCCGACAGCGCAAAACTGCCGGTCGTGGTGCTGTCGTGGGCAGTTGTTGTAACCTCCGAGCTGTCGCCTGGGCGACATCGCTGTCGGATTTCCGACAGCTCAAAACTGCCTTTCGTCGTGCTGCCGTGGGGGGAAGTAGTTGTAACTTCTCTGCTGTCGCCTGGGCGACATCAGCTGTCGGAATTTTCCGACAGTGAAATTTTCCTACACTCAAATTGAGCTCCAGCAGAAATGTGAACATCTCATACCTGTTACCTGCACACCATTAATAAAAATAGAATCAAATACAAACGGGACTTTGTTATTATCAAACCGGAGGAGTGCGAAACGCATGCTCCAACAGGATCTTGTTGAAGATCTGAGTTTGTAGGACTTGTAAAGTCTGAGCTTTGTAGGGTTCTGTGTGAACCTGAGTTGTAAGATCTGATTATAGTGAAAAGATCTAAGTTGGAGAAGTTGCCTAGTCTAGCACACTGGTAGATTGGTGGGAGGGACAGTGGACTACCTCTAGACACTTTGTCTAGTTGGGAGCCACTATAAATCATTTTGAGTTTTCTGTGATGCTTGTGTGCTAAAATTGATAAACCTTTAAAGTAGCAATGAAATTGAAAACACCTAATCACCCCCCTCTAGGTGTAGTTTATAGACAACCCATATCCTTCAAGATCGATAAAGAGTAAGCCAACAAAGAGTATTAACAAAGATACCTTTACAAGGGTAAGCTCGCAACGAGTTCGCAATCAGCCCGTAGGCACTTCACCAGGAATTGTAATCACCTTGCTGGGCATCAAGATCAACTCGCTCTAGCTCACGACTAATCAAATTGACCTCACACAAGGGTGAGACCCACCTATGGAGGAATACCCACATGCCACTGCCTATAAATATGACTCATTGCCGAGGGGAAGATGCAAGGCCATCAACATATAGAAGACCTTGTTTAGAACTCATGAGCTCTTTAGTGCGCCCCGAGTAATTACAAAGAAGCCCTTGAACAACCTCAGCGCCCCGAGAAGGACCTTACTGTTGAGGACTGCAAGAGAATCGACCGAACCCACGCCGCGTCCGTGACTGTCGTGCGGTGACCTAAGTTCGAGCCAAAATACCATCTTTGCACACTTTGCCAACACATGAAAATGTCCATCCTTTTTTACGAGGTCATTTTGATGGCGCTCGTGTAGGACCCTCTAGATATAGGCCTCGACGAGGGGATCTTATCACACACCACCACCAACACATATCGTCTCAATACTCTCCCTAATAAGGGCAAGCTCACAGTCAATTCACAGACACCTCACCATGAGTCATAATCACCTTGATAGGAGTCGAGATCAACTTGCCCTAGCTCACTGGCAATCCTATTGATCTTGCACAGGGGTGGGATCCACCTATGAATATGGTCTCTCTGTCACTGTCAATAAATTTGACTCACCGTCGAGGGGAAGATACAGTCACATCCACCCACATAAGAACTCACTTAGAACTCATGAGCTCTCCAGTGTGTCATGCGAGCTTGTCTCCCCTTAACCTATCACAACTTCCAGATTGAGAGGGGGAGTTCCTATACACACCCAGGTGTGAGGAGGGACCTCCGAGCTGTGACTATTTTCCTTCTTGTTCACTCTTTTTCGTCCGTGATTTCTGTTTTAGTGGGCCAATACCTCTGCCCATACCCAAGTCCAAACTCTGAAGTTGAATCGTTGGCTTCAACATCTTGATGTGGTGACTGTGAACTTTGGTTCGAAGAAGAAAAAACTATGTACTAGAAGCCCATGTTAAGGGAAAATGAATTAGAAAGAGATCAGGAGGCTTGCGGGGCCATAATGAGTTTATCACTCTGGTAGACTTTAACGACTTTCATAAGATAGTGGAAGAGCTACTTATGGGACACGTCACACCCCGAGCAGAGACATCAGTGACGCATCTGCACATGGTCACCTCCTCTGAAACCCCTAAACTATCTCAGCTCCCCGAGAAGGGGACTACCATTGAGGACTGCGGACTGAACCCATACCACGGCTGTGGCTGCCATGTGGCGACCAAGTTAAATTTGGAAGACCATCTTCGCCCAATTTTCCAGCACATGGAGAAGCCCATCCTTTTTAATGAGGAGATTTTGATGGTTGTAAGACCCCCACCCCCTCGGATGTAGACACCAACGAGGGGACATTATCACACACCACTTTCAACCTGTATCATCTCAAATCTCTCCTTTACAAGGGCGAGCTCACAGTCAGCCCGCGAGCACATCACCATGAATCGTAATCATCACGAAGGGATTCGAGATCAACTCGCCCCAGCTCGTCGATGATCATATTGAGCTTGCATGGTGGTGGTCCCCACTTATGAGTATGGGCCAGGGTTACCGCCTGTTACTGCCTAGAAAATGACCCATCATCGAGGGGAAAACGTAGTGCCATCAACCCACATAAGTTCTCGCTTATAACTCACGAGATCGCAATTGCATGCCACCAGACTATTTTCCTTCTTGTTCACCCTGTTTCATCCGTGATTTCTATTTTAGTGAGCCAATAACCTCTGCCCATACTCAAGTTCAAACTCTGAAGCTGAATCCTTGACTTCAACATCTTGATGCAGTGAGCGTGGACTTTGGGTCAAGGAAGAAAAAACTCTACACTAGAAGCCCATGTCACGACAATCTGTGTGCCCCTCACAAATAAATACATGTCAGCCTATGCACTATCTGGATGTAGATGAGTAAGCCCAAGTAACATGGCTTTTTCAAGATGACTTTCATCATAATGTGCAGAAGTTTATCAGAAAACCAGTTGTTTGATATTGATTTTCCTAATAACATCAATCCTAAAATATCACCTAAGAACTGTAACTCATTACCTAGTTTATTTCTACAAACTCTTTTGGAGGTATGCCCACAAAATCTCATCTCTATCAAAGCTCTGTTTTTGTCTTCATGTGTCAGCCATTCTTCATTTACATCATCCTCAAAGTCAAAGATGTAGTTTATCATACCAGGATTAATGATCACTTCAACAAAGTAAATGATGGCCTAAATGTGGTTTCCAGAAGAGATCTTTGTACTTTCATAAAACTCTATTAATTCTGAAGGATAAACATAACTAGGAAGAGACATAATATATACTAACTTACAGTCTTTTAGAAGGCTCACAATATTCTGGAATTCTGCTGTGATCTTCAAAAGTCTAAAAATCAAGCTCATAACTAACATTGATTCGAAACTGTCTACTGGCCATTGATAATCTCTTAACAGAAAGAAGGAAAACTAAATAAAGGATGATAGTTTCATGTGTATAGAGAGTTAAGATACACGAGAAGGAAAACAAAACTTATCAACCTACCTTTTTGTGTTTGTTGTCTCTCTTTCACCAATAAACCCTCATGTGAAATATCAAATATACGACCCGCAATACCTAAACCCTCTTAAATCTCAAATCTTTTGAAGCATACATCTGCACAGGCTATAGCGAATAAACGTGATCGATCTGATGGTTCATCTATTTTTATAAAAACCATCTAATTAATTACATGAAATCATTTGATCAAAAAAGTATCAATCACTACCATAATAATAATCAATACTGTCTGAAAATTCTCATGATATTTTCACACTAACCTACCTCAAATTTTAAAATATTTCTGAAATATGTAATGTATAGTTTATATCATCATATAATAAATCAAAGTGGGGACACTCCATCCTCTAAGAATTATTTCATAAACAAAAAAAGTTGCTTGCTATTGTTTCAAAGAGCACATGAGATTCTACAAGTACATGAAATTAATAAATTTAAATACTCAATAGTGAATACAAATTATGGGAGTTAGACAACATATACAATTTTACTTTGTTTTATTAAAAAAAATCTATTTTTTGGTGATATGATTATAAAATTGAGCATGCTTGAGACAATTGTGATGTTTGTGAATGCAGTAGTGCCAAAACCATGAATATCTTGGGATCAACAATGATATATTTCGAAGATGGCTGATTGTAAATCGGCAAAAGAAATTTGTGATTCATTAACAAATCTGATTGAATGTTCTAATAAAAGGAAGGACATGAAGTCCTTACTGATCTCACAGTATGAAAATTGTAAAAAAATCCAGAAGAATCAGTGGCTGACATGTACTCATGGTTCTGTATGATAGTCAATGAACTAAAGGGGCTGAAAAAGGAGACCTCGTTGACAGAAATAATGACAAACTTCTGATGTGCTTCTCAAGTACATGAGATGCAAGAATATGGGCAATAAGAGAGCCCAAATGTCAAAAGAAGTTCACCACAGATGCTCTCTTCTCTTTGACAAGCTCAAATCATATGAGCTCCTTCTTTAAACAAGAGCAGAAGAAGAAGCAAAGGAGAAAATTCCAGCAATCTCTAACGAGAAGTCATGAAGAAGGGCAAATCATGGATGATGAGCTGATGGGTATTCTAGCTAGAAGATTCAAGAGTTGGATCAAGGCCGAAAGTTTCAAGTTAAAGGAGAGAAACAACTTTTTTGTGAATATGACGATCTTACCCTCCGGGCGGTTCAGGTAGGGCTGCCGGCGGCGGCGGTGAGCACGGTGAGCGCGATGGTGGTGAGCATTGCGGAGGCAAGTGCCGGAGAGCGGCTCCCCCGCGCACAGGAGAGAGCTACCGTGCGCGGGTGCGCGCGAGATGGAGCCCGCATGCCGGCGCACGCAGGAGGGATCCCGCGCGCAGGTGCATGCAGGAGAGGTCCCGCGCACGGGCTTGCGTGGGAGGGAACTCCAGCGTGCACACCGCGAGGTCTGTGTCATGCTGCCGGTGCCGCGCGGATGCAGCGCGCAGGGCTGTTGGCACTTCCCCCATGATGTGAGGCACGGTTATCCACACCCCCATGATGTGAGGCGCACTTATCCACACCCCTATGATGAGGGGAATTTACTATCCGAACCCCCATTAACTTGTATTTATTTGGGAGGGCCCTATCAATAACTAATATAATCGTTTTCCCACCGTGGTGTGAATACCGGGAGCCTTAGCGGCGTATGCTTTAAAAGCATATGCATAGGCTACTATTAACTGCTAGCAAGCGGGCTTACAGATTCAGTCATCTTTTGTAATTTGTGTCTTCATTTTTGTTGTTGCTGTAGTTATCATTATTCATATCAAATGGAAATATTTGTAGACGGTTGGGTGCTCTTCTCTTTTTAATGAGATTTTGATGGGTTAGACTATGATCGTCTTATGGGTTTTCACCCAAATTTTCGATTTTCTACACACAAATTATGCACCTATTAATTTTGTGTGTGAATTATGTTTGTTTGTTCCAGGCGCACACACTGATTAGCATAGCTACTTTGTTGATGTGGGTTAAATTTCCAATCTGTGGTATCAAAATCATGTTGAGATGGGGTGATTGAATATTTTGTGTTTTTGATTAGGCGTAGTACTATTGATCCATTCCTTACCCTCATTGGTCACAATCTTTAAAGTAAATAACTCCAAGACACTGCCCGCCTCATCAATCAGGATGATACATACCCATCTGTTTCCGCATGGGTTATCCTTGAACGAGACATCATATTGTAGGAGGTCTGACTCTAATACTATTTGTAATGACTCAACCCCCTTAATATTAGAAGTATTGTTAACTTTAGTTTAACCCAACACATATTAAGTTGAACCACATGGTTTCTTCTTTTTGTACATGTGGCTAGGAGAGCACGCTTAACTATAAAGTTTCTAACACAAGTCCATCACTTGCTCCAAAAAACATCTCTGATATTTGGAGTTCTAAATTATATTATTACTTAAGCACAATAATTTTTCCTCCAATTCCAACTTGAAATTCAGTTCATTCTTGCCTCTTTTTTCATCTATAAATCTGTCAAAAATTGTTTTGCCTGGGCTTCGCTGCCCCCAAAGACACTCCACGTCCTCATTGCACCGCCGTCAATACATTCAGAATGTTACAAGACAAGCACAAGCAAACCACATGTGCTCAACCACTAACCCTTCTGATCGCCCACGTATCAAACATCAAAAATGCCATTTATCCAACATGCACTCCTGATATACGTATGCGCACTAACTTGGTACTCAGAGAATCGAATTATCTGATTATGCCTAATAGTCATTTCTCGACCAAATGCCTTCTCGTTGGCACTAAGGAGTTGTAGCGAACTCCAAAGTGCTATCATGACATTGAACTCTTCGTAATTGACATCTTTTCATAGACTACGTTGAAAATGTAATTGATGCTTAAGTGCGATTATGATTTCGATCTTTCTACAACCGATGTTTTCTCATAGACCATATCGCAACATACAATGAATCCATACCAATCTTAATCACCTTGCGATGAGTTGATTTTCAATATGGTCTTCCCAACGAAATCCCTCAATTTCTTGCGACGTCCACATGCCACAACACTATCAATCTATAACTAGCAGGCCTTGAAATCTAGCGATTCTCACCGAGTTTTCGGCTCTCAAATGATTGATTGAAGTTTTCCTCGCGCCGCAAATGATTGATTGAAGTCCGAACGAAATTTCTTATGTGAAGCCCAAATGAAAATTTAGCGAAAGAATCAAGAATTTATTGAGATACGATGGCTGTGATTTATGTGATGATGCAATCTGTGCATCTATTATTAATAGCTCCAGTAATAATTAAATCCATCCTCATCATTACTTCTCTAACTGCCAATCAATCTGGACTCTGGAGACAAATAGAAATACTTTCTGACCAATCAATCTGTAGACAAATTCATGATATTCTTATCGTGAATGTTTATACGAACGGATATTCTTATCGTGAATGATTATATGAACGGGCTCCGTGCATTCGTGACAACTTTAAGCTCAAAGTGGTTATGAATAAGTTTTTGGTGTGCAAATGCTTTAGGAGTGCTCGGGCTCTGCCAGTGCGCACATGCTATGAATCAATAAAGCTCGAGTAGGAAACAAAATAAACGATAAAATGGATTTACCAGTATGAACATTAAAAAAAGATGCTATGAAAATTGTGATCAATTTTAGGCCATAGCCTCAGCAGTGGTTGTGCGGCCACAACGCGATGGTCGTTCCTCGTTTGCTCTCTTAAATTAATATTCTTCGTTTAATTCTAATTTAAGTAATATATGAAAGCATGTAATTCAATTATAAAAAATTCAAAGAAGGAAAGAATGTGATGCCTCAACTAATTTTAGTAATCATAACAACTTTTGCTAATTGTAACATGATGTAATTATATTATTGCACCCTCAGATTTTATTTCTTATCAATAAATAAAATCAAAGCCATTCATGTGACTATCTTGTGAAGCCCCAACTCCGAAATTGGATCGATGATGCTAGATTGACCACCCCTTCGCCCGCAACCAAGGGACATCATGTATTGTCCATAAAAAGATAACATCAATGGAATCAACAACAAAAGAATGGGCCAAGTAAGTTGATAATGGGGACCTTTCTTTGGTTTCAATTTAGATAGTGAAGCAGAGCTATTGCAGAGCAAGAGGATGAGCCACTAGCTTAAACAACAGATGCAGATTTCAGACCAGCTTAAACAACAGATGCAGAATTCGGACCAGCTTAAACACCAACAGGTGCATCATCGCCAGCCTGAGTTTCTTATTCAATTCAACGATACAACACGACATCGATAAAGAGTAGTCAACGAGATCGATAAAGAGTAACCCAACAAAGAGTAATTACAAAGAAACCCTTACAAGGGTAAGCTCGCAACAAGCTCGCAGTCAGTCTGTAGAGACCTCACTGGGAATTGTAATCATCTTGCTGGGAGTCAAGATCAACTCGCTCCAGCTCGCGGCTGATCAAATTGACCTCGCATAGGGGTGGGACTTACAAATGGAGGAATACCCCCTATCACAGCCTATAAATATGACTCATTGTCAAAGGAAAGATGCAATGTCATCAACCCATAGAAGACCTTGTTTAGAACTCATGAGCTCTCCAGTGCATCCCATGAGCCAACCTTTCCGCCTAACCTAGCTAGCATAACTTCTATTTGGGAGGGAGAGTTTCTATACACTTCTGGATATGAGGCTGAACCTCAGAGCTGTGACAATTTGCTTCTTGTTCAACATCTTGGTGCGGTGTGCATGGACTTTGGGTCGAAGAAGAAAAAACTTTAAACTAGAAGCACATGTCACGAGAAAATGAATTAGAAGGAGTGATGTAGGCCACACTCTCCGACACGATCTCTACGGACTGATTTTTCGAGGGACGCGCGACTTAAGAAAAATGATGCAAATGCAAGCCACACAGTACAAGTGCACCGGACTAGGCAATGAGAAACACTTATCACACGAAGGGTCGCAAAACCTCTTTAGATCTCCCAAGGGCGATAAGCCAATGTTTAATCAAGCGAAATGGACCCACCAGATCCGATCAAGCTATGCGTTGTACCAAAAGAGATCCACCGAAAAATATCGATTCGGAATCCACCGAAAAATATCGACCTCAAGCAATACACTCGCCCGACCGTTTCTTTTCGGATCCACCGGAAGCGCGTTGTTTGGAGAGGAATCCGTTAGCCGTCTATGCTTCACCGTATCCAAGATCCGCCGAATATCACTTAGATCCCTTGGAGGAAATCCGTAGAGGATGAAGAACCGTCCAAGAATAGGAGAGAGAAAAGGTGGTGGGAGAATACTTGGTAGAGGGGGGGCGGCTAGAGGGGAGAATAGGGGCGGGCCTCCAAGAGGAGAGGGCGGCCGGCGGCTAGAAAGAGGAGGAGAGGAGGGGGCGGCCTCCTTAAGCCGAAACTTGGAGTGGGGGGAGTAGAGAGGGGGGCGGCCACAAGAAGGAGAGGGAAATATTAGAGAGGGGATTTAGGGTTTCAAATTAACTTCATCAATAATGCTTAAAACAAATACAAGTTAGCCTTATATAGGCTTGCCACAGAAATGTCTAAATGCAGTCCAAATTAAAATTACAACATGAAAATATAAATAAAGCATGATAAAATTAAATTAATAATTATAATAAAATTATTATAATTATTATTTTGTATGTTGGCGCCTCGGGCGAAGGTTGTAACGCCGGTCTTCATACATGTCACCGCGGCGGCGATGGCGTGAATCTTTGGTTGGAGAAACGCCGTCACCCATAATCGCGCCATCCGCAATATCTTCACGTTGAGGGCCGTCGTCGCCATCAATCCTCCCCCGCTCAAAGTACTCATCACCGATGAGTTTTCGCGGTGGTAGCGGCGGAGAAGAGCATCATCCAAAAGTGTCACCTCCGACTCTGGAAGCCACGAGTCATCGGAGGCTAGACGGTCACGCCAACGAATCAAGTAGCGGCGACTGGAACCACCGGGCGAGGAAAGCACTTCATCTCTAAGGATCCTGTCAGGAACATAAATGGTTCGGGGGAACCTTGGAAAAGCATTAGGCAAATAAGGAGAATTAATTCCGTCATCAACATTCAACGTACCTCCAGTGGGGACCGAAGAAGAGAGCGATCTAGGCATAACCTCACCCCCAGACCCATTAGATAAAGAAGTGGAACCAAACGGGCAGACCGATAAATCAAGTGGTGGAGAAACATACGGCGTTAAATACGAAACATTGAAAATGGGGTAGATGCCCCAATCAGTGGGTAACTCCAAAAGAAACGCATTTTTTCCTAGTTTTTTTAATATTTGAAACCGGCCCGCTCGCCGATTAGCCAACTTTTTTATGGAACCCGAAGGCATCCGTTCAGGGGCAAGACGCACCATAACCAAATCGCCAACTTTCAAGTGGGATGCCCTCCTATGTATGTTAGCGTGGACTTGATAAGACGTGTATTGAGTTTCGAGCGTGTCCTTCACATGTTTATGTAATTCATGAACATGAGCGGCAAAATCCTGTGCAAATTGACTCGACTTGTAAGATAGAGGTAACAGAATTAAGTCAAGTAGCACAGGGGCCTTATAGCCATGCACGATCTCATTTGGGGACAACCCGGTGGACCTATTTTTAGAATTATTGTAAGCCAATTGTGCATGGGGAAGGATGAGGTCCCACGTGCCCTTGTGGTCATCAACAAGATACCTAAGTAAACTACCCAAACTACGATTCACTACCTCTGTTTGCCCATCCGTTTGTGGATGGTAGGCTGAGGAAAACAAGATCTGTGACGATAGACTTAGGAACGCCCTGATGTCCAACGACTTCCTTAAAAAATAACTTTGCTACATGAGATGCATCGTCGGTCTTATTACCCACAATAAAATACGCCATTTTGGAGAATCGATCAACGACCACCAGAATGGAATCGTTACGACAAAAAGTGACAAGACGACCTACAATGAAATCCATACTAATATCCTCCCAAGGTACGGAAGGAATCGGGAGAGGGGTATA
Organism: Dactylorhiza incarnata; assembly: GCA_033032865.1. Taxonomy (NCBI): domain Eukaryota; kingdom Viridiplantae; phylum Streptophyta; class Magnoliopsida; order Asparagales; family Orchidaceae; genus Dactylorhiza; species Dactylorhiza incarnata. The sequence continues at coordinate 7,793,308 of JAWHQI010000099.1, read as the reverse complement.
AAGCCCCGCATTCGTTTTGTTCCCCTTAGCCAATTGGCACGTCCGGCAACTGCTCACAATCTTATGCACCGTAGACTTAACTCAGCCAATAAAACTTGTCCTCTACTAACGTGATGGTTTTGTCACGTCCAAAAATTCCACCTAGACCACCACTATACAACTCCCACACGATGAAATGGCGAAGGGACGAGCGAGGGATACAAAGTTTGGCATGCCTAAATAGGTAGCCGTCGCGAATATAATACGCGGAAATGGTCGTGGGCGCATCGCCTTGATTGGAAAGATATATCTCGTTAAAGTCCGGGCAGTTGACATACTCATCCTTAATACATTCAAATCCGATCACCTTCACCTCTAACGTGGTCAATAACAAGGAGACGCGACTAAAGGCGTCTGCCACTTGGTTAAGGGTTCCCTTAAGATGTTTGAATAAAAGAGTACTCCTAGAGATAGGAGACCCACTTAGCGTGTCGGGGGCTGACCTTGCTTTGGGAGTTGACAAATCTTAATGCCTCATGATCGGATTGAATGACAAACTCCTTCGGGAGAAGGTAGTGCCGCTAATGTTGGAGGCATCGTATCACGACATAGAACTCACGGTCATAATTTGAATAATTCAGTTTTGGACCCGCCAATTTCTCATTAAAATACCCAACCGGATGACCCTCCTGACTTAACACGCCTCCAATCCCGATCTCCGACGCATCACAAGATAATTCAAAACCTTATTAAAGTCCGGCAACCGCAATAGGGGGGCTTCCGACATCTTAGCTTTATTCGTTTGGAATGCGTGAGTGGCCGATTTCGTCCAAGTGAACTCCCCTTTTTTCATGCACTCGGTGATTAGTGCCATGATGCTACTAAAATTGCGAATGAATCAGTGATAAAAAGTGGCTAATCCGTGGAAACTCCTAACGTCCCTAATGTTAGTGGGTTCAGGCCAATCTCTGCTGGCTTGGACCTTCTTAGGATCCACGTGTATGCCTTCCGAACTCACTATACCCGAGGAATTCTACGGACGAAATATAGAACATACATTTTTTTATATTGACGAATAATTTTTCCGCGCGCAACGTCTCTAGGATAGTCCTCAAGTGCGATTCGTGATCAAGAGCAGACGTGCTAAAAATAAGAATATCGTCAAAATATACCACAATAAATTTTCCCATGCAGGGTTGGAAGACGTGTGTCATCATCCTCGAGAATGTACTAGGGGCATTGGATAATCCAAACGACATTACTAACCACTCATAAAGCCCCTCTTTATATTTAAAAGCAGTCTTACATTCATCGCCCTCCCGGATTCTAATCTGGTGGTAGCCACTCCTAAGGTCCAATTTAGAAAAGATCGTAGCACCGGCTAACATGTCCAACAAGTCGTCCAAACGCGGGATGGGGAACCGATATTTAATTGTGATTTTATTAATGGCTCTACTATCGAAACACATCCTCCACGAGCCATCTTTCTTTGGTGCTACCAAGGCCGGAACGGCACACGGACTCTTACTATGACGAATAAATCTCTTCTGTAACAAATCCGAAATTTGAGTTTGGAGCTCTAAATGTGCAGATGAGTTTAACCGATAGTGAGGCATGTTGGGTAACGAGGATCCTGGAATTAAATCTATCGCATGTTGGATGTCTCGTAATGGGGGTAACATAGGGGGTAGCTCTTCCGGGTAGACATCCTTAAATTCGTCTAACATGTTCCGCAGGGCGGGTGGTAAACAATCAAATGAAGGCACGTCTTCCTTGATTTGTAGGCAAACTATGGCATATAGGACACCATCCAAAAATGTCTGGCGTGCGAACTCTTTCATACCAATCAAACTTAAGGTCTTCTTCTCTACGGGCACAATTGTGTCTTTCGAGGCGCTTGAAGGGTCCTTAGGCGAAGTGGGCTTCAAGATAATGGTCTTGCCATTAAACTTGAACTCGTAGGTGTTGGCTCGCACGAAGTGGGTAGCGTCATGGTCATAAAGCCACGGACGTCCGAGCAACACATGACAGGCATCCATGGGGATGACGTCACACCAAATCTTCTCCGAATAAGTTTTGATGGTGAGAGGTACCAAACAACGTCGCGCAACTGGAAGGGACGTTTTATTAACCCATGCCACCTTATATGGGTGAGGGTGCGGGTCGGTGACCAATTTCATCCGGGTCACCGCGTTCTCCGAAATCACGTTCATGCAGCTACCGCTATCGATGATTAACTTGCACCACTTCTCACCGCTCTTAAAGTTTAAGGAAAATATATTGGTCCGATTCCAGTCATCAGACGCACGCGGGGTGGCGAAAATACAACGCATCACCATCATGTTGGTGTCTTCATCTAGGTCACTCGGCACTCCCTCCGAATCGGAGTCATCATCGGCTTCATACTCGAGCTCGGCAGAATCATCAGCAGTGTCCAATAGAGCTAAGGGCTTGGCCTTAGTGGGGCACTCACTCGCGTGGTGCCCTTGAACACCACAACTAATTAAACAGGAAGCATTCGATTTGCTAATCCGACCTACCGGCACTCAATCTCCGGACGGGTTACGCATATTCCTAGCTGTAATTACGACAGAGTTCGAATCAGTGGAACAAAACTTCCCTTTATCTCTCATGGTTAACGGAGGAGGTCCTAAGATAGACTTACTCTTCTGAAAGGAACGCGACTTAGATTTGTGGGCCAGGTGCTTTTTAATGACTAATGCGGCGTTATACGTTGTGCTCAAATCCGTGTGACCATAGCGAAGGAGTTTACCCTGAATTTCGGGACTAAGTCCCTTGCGGAACCGGGAGAGGTAACTTCGGGCATCTCCTTAACGTCACATCTAACCCTCATGTCTTTCAAGATCCCCATGTACTCCGCGGTCGAGCGGTTCCCTTGCCGAAGGGAGGCTAACTCATCAAACATTTGTGTTCGATGATACGTCGGAACATACTGGTCAGTCAACAGGTCTTTCATGCCCACTCAACCAATGAGAGGCAAACCATCCCTCGCACCTAAACGCCGCTCCTCATTCAGCCAGTAAGACTTAGCTCGACCCAACAACTTTATACGCGCCACACGCACCTTATCCTCGTCAGTCAAATTTTGCCACTGAAAGTAGCATTCTATCTCCGTAATCCAATCCAAGAAAACTTGGGGATCACCCAACCCATCATAGGATGGTGGTTTGATCCGGACAACCCTAGTGATATCAAAGCCGTGCGGTGCTCGTGGGGCCTGTTTGGGATTACCATTAGGATTAATGTTCCCTTCAGCATGTTGGTGGGCTGCAGGGTTTGGGGGGTCAGGATCAGGAACACGATTAACGTCAATATTTTCCCCTACATGTTGACGGGCAACATGATCCTGAGGTGCCCTTTGGGCTAGCCGAATCTCGTGTAGCATCTCACGGATGTCTGTCAACTGATCATTGAACTCCAGGCGGAGTTCATCAACAGCCGTTGGACCGTGTCCCGAGTCCCGATCGTCCGTCATTTGAGACGAGGACGTAGGATACTTCGTGCCAAGTCTCGTACACATGTAACGTAGACCTAACGATTCTGACCCGAAAAAGTTTATAAATGAAACAATTTTTTTTTAATTTTCTAACAGAAGATGATATGTAGGATATTAATTTTTTTTTTATTGGAAAATAACAGATTTAGGACGCTAAACGCAGACCAGAACTTCTAAACAGGCTTAAATTTTATGATAGATAATTTTTCTCCCACCTAATAACTAGGATAGTAAAATATATTTTTTGATTTTCTTGATGAGAAAATAATGGAGAATTTCCAGAATTTTTTTTTTGATTTTCGCAGAAAAATAAAAATTTTAGGCCGCTATTCGCAGACCGACGAAATTTTATTTTAAAATTTTGGGCGTAGAAACGTGTGTAGAATGTGAGTGCCGGCATTCTAAGAAAACCTCAGGAATGCGTCAATTAAGAAATTGACACGAACCTGGCTCTGATACCAAATTGATGTAGGCCACGCTCTCCGATACGATCTCTACGGACTGATTTTTCGAGGGACGCGCGACTCAAGAAAAATGATGCAAATGCAAGCCACACAGTGCAAGTGCACCAGACTAGGCAAAGAGAAACACTTGCCACACGAAGGGTCGCTAAACCTCTTTAGATCTCCCAACGGCGATAAGCCAATGTTCAATCAAGCGAAATGGACTCACCCGATCTGATCAAGCTATGCGTTGTACTAAAAGAGATCCACCGAAAAATATCGATTCGGAAAATGGTTGATCTCTCCCAACAAAAAGCGGGGCTCGCCAAACCCCTTCGAATATTAAAATAACGGATGAAATGCAAAATTCCAATATGAAGAAAACAACGGAAATAAATCAGTGATTCGAAGATCACGCCACAGAAATCCACCACAAGAATAATCAAGAGAGAAATCACACTAGTGGTTTGTTAGTTACCCGCTTGAGATTCGATTGGCCTCAAGCAATACACTCACCCGACCGTTTCTTTTCGGATCCACCGGAAGCGCGTTGTTTGGAGAGGAATCCGTTCGCCGTCTATGCTTCACCGTATCCAAGATCCGCCGAATATCACTTAGATCCCTTGGAAGAAATCCGTAGAGGATGAAGAGCCGTTCAAGAATAGGAGAGAGAAAAGCTGGTGGGAGAATACTTGGTAGGGGGGGGGGGGGCGCTAGAGGGGAGAAGAGGGGCAGACCTCCAAGAGGAGAGGGCGACCGGCGGCTAGAAAGAGGAGGAGAGGAGGGGCGGCCTCCTTAGGCCGAAACTTGGAGAGGGGGGAGTAGAGAGGGGGCGGCCACAAGAAGGAGAGGGAAATATTAGAAAAGGGATTTAGGGTTTCAAATTAGCTTCATCAATAATGGTTAAATCAAAGACAAGTTAGCCTTATATAGGCTTGCCACAGAAATGTCTAAATGCAGTCCAAATTAAAAATACAACATGAAAATATAAATAAAGCATGATAAAATTAAATTAATAATTATAATAAAATTATTATAAATATTATTTTGTATGTTGGCGCCTCGGGCGAAGGTTATAACGCCGTTCTTCATACAAGTCACCACGGCGGCGATGGCGTGAATCTTTGGTTGGAGAAACGCCGTCACCCATAAACGCGCCATCCGCAATATCTTCACGTTGAGGGCCGTCGTCGCCATCAAGGAGATCACTAAACCTCATGGGGACAGAGTGAGTTCGTGACTCAAGAATACTTTGACAACTTCTGCATGATAGTAGAAGAGCTACTTCGGGGCACCTTGTGCTCTAAGCGGAGACATCTGTAATGCCCCGCCTATGGCCTCCCCCTATGAAACGGTTGAGCAGCCTCAGCGCCCCGAGAAGGACCTTAGTTCGAGCCAAAAGACCATCTTTGCCCACTTTGCCATCACGTGAAAATGTCCATCCTTTTTTACGAGATCATTGTAAGTTTAGGGTAGTCCAGTCACCTAGAGGGGGGTGGGTGTGAATATGTGTTATCGCCTTCGAAAGTGAACAGTGTGCCTCTGAGAATCCTCTAGAGGGGGGGGGGGTGAATAGAGATTTTGATTTATTTCTATCCTAACTGTGAAAACAATAAACTTAACTAAGGATTTATGCTGAACAAGAACACATGCAGATTAAGGTGCAAGAAATAATAGAAAGAACTTGGGACAGCACAGAAAATTGACAACCAGAAGACACAGATTTTTTATAGAGGTTCCCCAAAATATTGGTACTCCCCTCTTCTACCACCTGGTAGGGATGCACCACAGTGCCTGAGTCTTTTGATAAGGAGACTCTTAGAACCACTGATCATTTGACAAGGAGATCATGAACTACCAGATCTTTTGATAAGGAGATCTTGAACCACTGAATCCTTTGAAGAGGGATTAATAAAACTCTTTTACAGAATGAGAAAGAAGGAGAAGAAAGAAGGTTGTAGTAATTCTGTTCTCAGAATTCTTGAGAGGACTGTATGAAGAACAACCTATTATGTTCCACAGAATCTGCTCTTGATTAGCCCCTGCTTTAGATAGTGATGAATTGCATGTGCTTTGTATGTCAGATCCTTTGTTTTTCTGCTGATTGAGATCTGGCTGCCATGAGATTGTGATGATGAGCAGCTTTCAGATCCTCTATTCTATTAGATGAAGATCAACAGAGATTTTCTTTTCTTTTCTATTTTCTGTGATAAGAGAGAGAGAGAGAGAAGAAGAGGAAGCCCCATTAAGAAGAAGAACAACCGATTGTGATTAATGCTCTGTTTGTTTTAGTCTTCTCTTCTCCTTTTATTCTCTTTATTCAATTTCAAATTTCTTTCCCTTTCTGGTATGCCTTGAAAAGGTAATCTTCTGATGACATTCTCATTCTTTCCTCTTTAATTCTCGGCCCGTTCTCCTACAAGGAATATAGTTCCAAGAAACCTTTTGTGTCCTTCTTTAATGCTCCTTTCTATTTCAGGCAATTATTGAGCCATTGGGGAACAGTCTTGAAGGATGTGGGCCATGAAAGAAGGATCAGAGAGACAGCTGAAAAGATATACTTTTACAGACTGTATTCGACGTAGTGTCAAATTCATTTCTTCTCTTATCGACGTAACTTTGAGTTCTTGTAGAAGTAGCTTTGATTTCATCTCTGCTCTGATTGAACTCTGCTAGTCAACGTTACATCGACATCTTATCGACGAGTACATCGAGTTGATTTGCCTGGATCTGAACTTCATCTTCTGCGCCGAGATGAATTCGACGTTGCGTCGACTTTAGATGGCTTCAACATATGACATCATCTGCGTCGAGTTGAAGTAGAAGCTGCGTCGACTTCACTAGTTACTCCGACAAGTCCCTGACCTCTACGTCGATATCTATTCGACGTAACGTCGTCTTGTGTCACTTCGACAGAAGGGTTGACCCACTTGGACTTCTAGTCAGAGCATCGTCGATATGGACTCGATGCTGCGTTGAATTCTATTCGACACAAATATTAACTTAGCCCAATTTTGCTTCCCTTGATCTGGTCCTGATACCCTATGTTGAGTATGACATCCTAAGACATCTAATGACCAGATTACCCTCACTATACAATGGGTAATTTACTCCTAGAGGATAAAATCACTTTTTGTTAATTTGTTAAGTTAAATCAAGGGTTTTCCCCAACAATCTCCCCCTATTTATCTTAGCAAATTTTACAGATTGAATTAAGTGATTTTACATATTCTTTTGTATAAACAACAGTACATTCATTACAACATAGACATAACATAGGACAGACTGAAATCATATGACAGACTGAAATCATATGCAGTTTTATTTACTTGACAGGCAGTAAAGTTGTATAACATTTGTCCATCCCAAAATATATTTGTGTTCAAAATGAATAATCATAGAATACCTTAATAAGCAAAAATTTAGGAATCCTTCTCAGGATTCTTCCTTTTTCTTGAGAATACTACTGGGGTGACTTTCCTTGGAGCTATCTTCAGAGGCTCATCTTCATCAAGGGACAATGCTGGATTTTCAGCAACATTGGCTTTGTCATGCTCCCCCTGTGCTTGTGCATTTTGCTCAGCATCCACAGCAGCTTCCTTGGCAATCTTGGCCACCTCATCTAATAGATTCTCATCTTGAGGCTTCCCCTGATCCCCTGATGTGCTTACAGCTTCCAATTCCATATCCAGTTTCCTTTGAATATCTGGAGTAGGCTCCCCCTGAATTGTTGCATCTATTTGTTCATCATTTAATTTTTCTGGGAGCTCCCCCTGATCTACAGGCTCCCCCTGGATTTGTGCTCCTTGGAAGGTAGTTACTTTGTCAAGGGCAGGCTCCTCATTAATTTTTTCTTGATTCTGTCCTCCCGACTACAAGACAGGTCTCTCTTCCTCCAAAATATTCTCCCCCTTCTTGACCTTGCTGGCAAGTGAGGTTAAGAACTCCTTTGACACCATGGAGGAAGATATAAATTCTTTGAGGCTCTGAAATGATTTTTGAAACTTTAATAACTCATCCTCTATCTGTGAGTGTTTTCTATCAAATTTTCTAGCCTGAGAGGCCACTTGAGCAGCAAATGTGGAGGAGGCAATGACCACATCCTTGGAGATGATTTGCTCAAGATCAACCGTGGGTGGATAAGATGTAGATGGAGGAGGTGATGGAGGAACATCTTCTTGGATGGGAGAGAGAGAATGATACACCTCTCGTGAGAAGTGAATTGATGAAGGTGGAGCAGGTTGATAATCTGGAATTGTAGTGGATGGAAGTAGATGGGTTTGCAGAGGAAATGGCTCAGGTAATGAGGTGGATTGGAACTGCTGTTGTTGTTGTTGCAGTTGTTGAGAAGAGTGTTGAGCCAGGATATCTTCCTGATGGGGCTCTGGAACAGTGTCCATTGAGGGAAGATCATTCCTTGGGGGATCTGGTACCTCCCTGTTTGGCTCTAGAGGAGGAGGAGATAGGGGAGGAGATGATCGAGGAGATGTTGTAGCTTGACCAGGTTTTAAAATCTGCCTGGTCCATTTTGAGAATATCCCTATGTTGATCCTTTTTCCAGGAGGAATGGACACTCCTTTTGATTTACAAAAATTTGGGTAATGCTGGAAGAGTACCTGGCTCATTATCCTCATGTATGCATTCTCCTTGTGGGAGTACTTATGCCTAATCATCTTTAGTTGGCATCTTCCCCAATTGATCTTCTTTTTCAGGACAAGAGCTCCCATAATCTGTAGCTGTTGCTTCGGAGCATCATCATGTGCATAAATCTTACACAACATAACCTTTCCTACTATATCTGCTAGGAATCTATATTCTTCTCCAAGATCCATTTTCTTCAAATTGATTTGCTTGTCCTTTTTGAACTGCATTAGTTCCAGGGCCCTCTTAGCCTCATCCCCTATTAGTTCATCTGTCTCATTTCCAGGAACAAGATCATATGCTTGGTTCAAGATATCCTCTGTTATCAATATGTTTGTGTCATTAATTTTCCCTTTGAGGGAACCATCCTCTCCTATCTGAATGTTGTCTCTGAGTTCGGTCAACTCAACCTCAAGGATCTTGCATCTCGTTGAGATAAGCTTGGTCAGACCAGCTTCTTGAAACAAGCCAAGAATGGCTTTGAAACTTTTTGCTGCTGCGCTGAAGGAGTCCACATCCACATCGAACCCAGAGTTAATCTTAGGAGGGGCCATTGATTGGATGTACCTACACAGAAGGAGAAAATTAGAGAAAGAGAGAGGACACAGAAGAGCTGGAGAGCAAGAAGGCAAGAGAGCAGGAGAGAGAGAGAGAGAATTCGAAGGTGTATATGTTTCGACGCAGTAATTGTTTAAAAGCAGATGAATCGTCGCTACTTAGGGTTTAGATCGACGCACCATCGATATTACTTATTATTTGGCGCGCAAAGCTGTGTCGAGATTACTTCTAGAAGCAATTCTGCGCGCGCTGATATATCGACGTTGCGTCGACTAGCACTCGACGTAGCTTCGAGATTATTCAGAGACCCTAAGTCGATGTAGTCCTATCGACGTTACGTCGAATTCCAATCAACGCGACTTCGAACTTAATCAACAATTGTTAATCCGACGTATGCGTCGATAAGAACTTGATGTTGCGTCAAATTCTATTCGAATTGTCTGCTCTGTATGCTTCTGGATGCTGGCGTCGAGTAATAGTCAATGGTATGACGACTTCTATTTGACGCATCTCTTAATAAACATATCTATTTCTTTTAGAAGATTCTTGCTATTTTCCCAGCAATTTTATTTATTGAAAACAAATCATAATATGATGTTATAAGTGTTAAGGATGATTCAAGATAGAAATTACTCCCTTGAATGACTCTTGTTCCTTATTCATGACCTACATCATTCTTCCCACTCAATTTTCTCCTGAGTGGGACCCTTCCTAACCCCGCACAAGTAATTCAAACATTAAAAGGAACCCAGGTTACCTTGGGCCCTTTGCTTTTACCATTGTAGGGTTTAATGCAAGAATAGGAGGGTCTTTCATGATACCCTTTGGGATGATAAGGAACGGTTCTCCCAAACCTTTTGTTTTGATGCTTTAGATGAGTATAGAATATACCTAAATGCAATAGATCAGCAGAGTGTCTTATTATCTTAGATTTTGTTTTTACTTTTAGGTGATTGTCATTTGACTTCTCTAAATTGTTCTTTCCCAAAGGTTCTTCTTTCTTATTCAGATGGATTTTGTTGGGTTTATTTAACCCATTTGAATAACTAGCAGCCTTGCCCTTAATTGATGCACTCTTCTCACTGGGTTGATGATCACTAGGTCTTACAAAGGAAATTGTATTTTTCCAGGCAGGTTTCCTAGGTGTTTCTGAGCTGGTGGAGGGCTATGCTCCTAACTCTAAGTGGTTAAATCTCATAGAGAGATTTTTAGTGATGTCTTTGAGCTTCTGACTCCTCCCATTGAGTGAGTCCTCAAAGGCCTTTGCCTTTGCTAGCTCTTCTTTTAAATTTGTATTTTCTTCTTTAAGTTTAATCAATTCTAGCTCTTTATCGTTAATTTCATTTGTTAGTTTTTGATTTATTAGATGCATTTCATCTTTCTTAAGGTTCTCTAGTTCAGTTCTAGCTAAGTTTAATTCTTTTTCTACCCTAAGATGTTCAATGCAGAAATCTTTAAAATATGTTTTGAAATCATCAGAAGTGAAGTCAAATTCATCAAAAACTGATACCTGATCATCTTCATCATCTGATGTCATACCGAGAGACATCATGCAGGCTACTACAGCTTCTTCCTCATCATCACTCTCAGATGATGATGAGCTCTCTTCCACTTCTGAATCACACCAGGTTTCAACAATGAAACCCTTTGCTTTCTTCTTGTCCTTCCCTCTGCAGGACTTCTTCTTATTCTTCTTCTCACCTTTAGTGCTGCTCATGTTCCTTTGCTCTTGAGGTCACTCAGGAGCAATGCGCCCTAACTTGTTGTAGGTAAAGCAGATGATCTCCTTCCTTGGAGTCTTACAATATCTAGGCTTTTGATGAGTCCCATTTATATACACATTTATGGACTCATCTGGGCCGTATTTCTAGTCAATGCACCACACTTTAGGCATGTTTACGATCATATTTGCTATTCCTTGATAGGTGCACTCTTAGGCCCGTTTCGGTGTGCAATTGCGCTCCTTGTTATTGGGGGTAAGCACATGGTGCTCCACAATCCTTTTCCTATGTTTATTCGGTGCTGGAGGTGTATTCCCAGTTGGTTTATATTGTGCAGGTGGCCGAATCGTCCCGTTTTCCCCCAGAATCTAGCCTGTGCATATCGCACGGTCGTGTGTCTCCTTGACGCACGGACGGAGCGATCATGCTTCTGTATCTAGGCAAAAACCAGACAATCTGAGTTTAGTCGTGCGTTTTACGTATGGGCGGATTTGCCCGTGCGCGAGTAAATGCACGATCGACCTGTTTCCTCTTGTTTTTGGTCATTTTGAATTTACCCATGCGTTGGTACGCACGGGCGGATTTGCCCGTGCACTAGTAAAACGCACTGGCGGCATAGCGTCTCCCTCAAGTCAGATTTTAACATTTAATAACGCACGGTTCACGCACGGTCGTGCGTTCGACCGTGCGTGACCATTTTTCTGCCTGTTTAGTATAAAATGCAGGTTACATCGCAGTCAACGGAGAGCTCGTGAGGGGAGCGGGAAATCAGATCCTCCCCGCTGTTTCTGAGGTCTGAAGGCTTCTCCTTCACCTCTACCACCAAGGAGACCATATTCCGGCGATTTCCACCACCATTCTTCCATTCGAGAGCGTTAGCGAGCATTCTCCATCAAGTGCTCAAGCATTCCTCGTCGTGGGAAGCCATAGAAGTGTTGTAGGTCGTTGGAGTGGTGACATCCTCCAACGAGTCCGCACACCATCTGAGGGCCGAGCCCGGAGAGAGCCCGACAACCTCTCATTCCGGCCGAGAACCCAAGATGTGGTGACATCTTCCTATTGGTCCTCTCTAAACTTGAATGCTTGTACTCTCTTTGTGTTGTTGTTGTAATGAACTATTGCTTAGCTTAATGTCATAGATCTTTTAGTATGTTCATGTGCAATGATGCTGTGGTGTGAGAGTAGCATTTCCTTGTTGTGATTTTCTGAGTTCGTTGTGTGTGAAGCCCTAACAATTGCTAGTGGTGATGCTTGGAGAAGAGGTGTGTGCGACCCTCAACCGTCACAGTTACTTTCCGTCCACACGCCTCCCGAAGCACGACATCGCAACCGTTGCATCCATCCCGCCTTGCGAAGCGGAGTTTTGACCCGCATCTCTCTTTTCCGCATTAGCTTAGGAACCAAATCACAATGCCCTTGTTTTTACTTTATTTGCTCATGTAACGATCTATTCACTACGCGTTTCGTTCACCAGAACCTGCATTCCTTGAGAGACGATATTCGGGGATTTCCTCACTATTTTATTACTTGAGCGACCGGTGCACTGCCGTCGTATCGCATTTCATGCTCGCTAATTAGCATTGCTGAAATTGCGCATCAAGTTTTTGGTGCCGTTGCCGGGGAATGCAGGCATGATGAGATTTTGGTTCTGAATCGATTGTTTTTGATTGGGTCTTTTATTCTTTTTTATTTACTCTTTTTCATGCTATTTTCTTCTGCTATATCACGTGGGCGCATTTGAATATCCGATGTCGGTGTGGTGTGGGGACACATCCCACACTAGTGATAGGTGTCCCAAAGAGTATGGTGTTGTTCAGAAACCGTACGGGTCCCATAAAACTTTTGGCTCCTCTACTGCGCCTCCGATGTGGCACTATTACGCGGCTACCGCACCTTGGGTGCCGGCAAAGCCAGTAAAGCAGTGTTTATTTTGCAAAACTAGAGAGCACACCTTGAAGGACTGTGCGGATTATCTTCGCCAATTGGCGGATGATGATGAGCCGGATATCCAGATCGTCCCATCCTCGAATTCGGCGGACACAGCTCCTTCCTCTGGTTACGTGTCCCTTCCACCTGAAAGAAATCGTTGTCTACCTAAATCACCTAGAGGGGGGTGAATAGGTGATCTCTACTGTGATTGCGGAATAAAAAATTTTGCACAAACACAACAAAAAAATCACAGCATAAAGACACAAGATTTATATAGGTTCCCCAAGGGTGGGTACTCCTCTCTCCCGCTCCGCCTATCTGGCACTTCGGGCTAGCGTCGACAACTTCACCAAAACTCAGATTTATCAACAAATCCTACACTCGGAGACAACGGCTCCTACAAACTCGGAGTAAACAACTCCTACAACTCGGAGTAAACAACTCCTACAACTCGGAGTAAACAACACCTACAAAATAACTCGGAGTAAAAACTCCTACAGAAATTAAATAAAGTTTGAAATGAAACTTCTCTTGAATCTCAATAGAGATTAACTTCAGATCTGGAAAGACTGAATCTTCTTCTTCCTTTAGAGTGAAAGCTTGGATCTTCAAAGACTAGGAAGAGTAAAGAATCGGCAAACCTGATCTGAGTAGGCCCTTTGATTAATTTGAAAAGATCTTCAATAGAGAGAGCAGCAACTAGATCAAAGGCCTTCTTATCTGAGAAATCTCTAGCAACACTGAAGAACGAATCTTGAGCGGCGCAGAAGTTAGATCTCAGAAAACTTGTTCAGCAAGCAAGAAAGAAACGGCTGTCTTCTTCTTTTTCAATCGGGTTATGTTTTTTTCTTCTTCTTTTTCAATCGGGTTATGTCTTTTTCTTCTTCTTAGATTTGCCCTGAAATAAAAGATTATTTATAGGGAGACCTCCAATGGCTCGGGCGACAAACAAGGAGGGATCGCCACTTGTACTGTACACGGTGGCCAACCGTAAATTTCAAAAACGAAACATAAATTTGAAATCCGTCTATCCGTCATTCGTCGAGACTTCACGTGAACATTCGACGAATTGACTTGGTCATTGAAAAATACTGATCAAAGCTTGAAAACTGTCTTCTGTTTTCATTCGTCGGAATTCGTCGGGAGTTCTCGAGAACATTCGACGAATTGACTTAGCCGCACATTTTCCTTCACAAGCCTGCCATTTTGACTTCTGTCTGCGTTCGTCGATATTCGTCGGGAGTTCATGAGAACATTCGACGAATAGACTTAGCCGCAGAAATTTCTTCTTTAAACTAGAAATTTGGCTTCTGTCTGGATTCGTCGAGATTCATCGGAACTTCACGAGACATCTCGACGAATTGACTCAGCAAAAATTTCTTTTCTTCTGAAAACCTGCTCCACTCCTCAAACTTGAAAACCTTCAGTTATGAGTATATGAAGTACACCCCAATAGAGAGATTACACATGTACCAACACTTTGTTCTACACAATGAGGGATTACATTGTCTAGAACTATGTTTGGTGATCCATTGCAACCTGACTTTGGTGTGCACTTAGCATTAAGACCTGCCATAACACATCTAAACAGAAATCATCAAATACAACTCAATTCAACTTAGTTAAAAGGAACACTTCTTCAAATCAAGGTAATTGTGGCTACAATACCCAACAATCTCCCCCTATTTGAAGAAGTCAGAACCTATGTACTGAGTTGAATTGCACTTAAATAAATATATATCAAATAGATAAGGAGAGTTAAAAACTTAGCTTTTTCAACTTTCTCTCCCTTTCAACTTTCTCTTTCAACTTTGCCAATTCTAACTTTGCCAATTCCTCCCAACTTCAAATTCTCTTGCAATTTCAACTTCTCTCCCCCTTTCTGACTACTTCAGATAGGGAAGAAAAAGCATGAGAGCTCAAAGCTCCCCCTCAGCAACTGCATAGGAGTACACATTTGGGAGTATATGTAGAATCAGCTCCCCCTCAATCTTTTCTCCCCCTTAGAATTTCAGTGCCTGGAATGATTTCCTAAGCTTTTCATCAACCTTACTATATTTCTTCTATGTTCTGGTCATGTACCATGAACATCCACTTCTCCAAATGCCTGATTAGAGTTTTGGTTGGCCTTTGGACATACCTGCAAACACAGATTAATTTCCCTTAGGAACCCAAAAGGATTTGGGTCCTAGGTTTCTGGTTAGATCAACACCACTCGGAGTGTTAACATTGCAAGGGGTCATTCTTACATTGTTAACCCGTGGAGTCTTGACGTTCCTGGGGTTAAACCAGCAATCTATGGCGAAGTGATCAATCTTGCCACAACACCAACAATCAAATCGATTGTATCTTCTCTTGTTCTCCTGTTTTAACTTTTGAACGGGGAGTTTAGCAGGAGCAATATTCTTAGAAGTAGAAGCCTCGTGGTTGTAACAAACACATGACTCCTTCTTCTCTTCATGAGATTTAGCAACAACTGATTTAATCTTTGGTGCTTTCTTAATAACTGATTCATGTACAAATGAACCATAATCCTTGGGGATTACTTTTTCATAAGGTGCCTTGAAAGCAGTTGTTTCGAAGCATCGGGGACGGGTTTGATTTTGGTCAACCTTGCCCTTACCTTTAACAACTCTTTTCTTAGCAGCCTTACTACTTTCAGCCTTATGACCAATGCCACTAACCTTCGCAGGAGCAGAAAATCTTTCAATGATTGGAAGAATAGTTTTTGGTTTGGAGAAGCTTTCAACTATCTTCCTTTCCACCACTAACTTTTCTTCTAATTCATTTATAAACTTCTCCTTAAGATTTAATAATTCAGTAGAGCTTTGAAGTTCATCTTTCAAGATTTGGACTTCATCTTTGAGAGGAGTTAATTTTTCAATTTCCTCCCTCAAACCTGATTCCATCGTCTTGAGAGATTTAATCTCTTTTGCTTGAGATTTGACTACCTTGCGACATTTGTCAAATCCTTCCAAAACGGCTTTGTACTGGGTCATTAAATCTGAATCTACCTCTGAAGAATAGCCTTCATTTGCATTGGAGTCAGTTTCAGATGCAGAAAGAGGAGTGTGCGAGTTCAGCTTCCCTTTGTATGAGGAGACACTTCCTTCCTCATCTGAATGTGCCATAAGCCCAAAATAGGCTTCTTCATCTGAGCTTGACTTTCCTGAGTCACTGTCACTAAGAGTCTTGGTCTTCTTTGCTAAGAAGCTCTTTTCTTCTTTCCTTTTCCCCTTGAAGGATTTCTTCTCTTTCTTCTTTTTGTATGGACATTCCGTACTTATATGCCCTGGCTTATTACAACAATAACAAACAATATCAGTCGAAACATGTTTATTCGGTTTGGTTTTATACCTGTTGTTGCTGTGTTCTTTCTTGTGATGTTCATCATCACGCCTTGATCTTCTTTGGCTCCTTTTTCTGAGCAATTTCTTGAATTTCTTGGAGAGTGAAGAGAACTCTCCATCGGACATGTCTGAGCTTGATGAGCAATCCACAGACTCATCGTCTTCATCTTACGGCTGTGTCCTTTCAAATAATCTAGCTTTACCTCTTCTTGACTCTTTGGTCTTCAGTGCCACAGAGTTCTCCCTTCCATAAGTGGGGCATCCTTCTTCTTCAGCTTTTCTAATACTCAGCTTTAGCTCATGGGAGAGCAGCTTCCCATACAGAATCTGTGGCTCCGTAGTAGCCAACTTACCATATTCTCTGATAGCTATCACCTTGGGGTCCCATTCCTTAGACAGGGATCTAAGGAATTTATCGTTTAGTTCACCCATGGTGAATTCTCTTCCATAGTTTCTCAGACCATTTACAATCTTGAAGAATTTCTTGTAGGTGTCAGAAATTGTGTCTTTGCCTTGTTGCTTGAAGGCTTTGTATTCTTGGTTCAGCAAAGACTTCCTGTCATCTCGAACTTCTTCAGTACCTTCCATCAAAACAACAATAGAATCCCATATATCTTTTGCAGACTTGCAGTGAATCAGATTTTGTAGCATTGAATCATCAATTGCACCTGCTATGATGTGCTTTGCTTTCTTGTCCAGAGTGACAAGTGCAATTTCATCCTTTGTCATGTCCATCACTTTCTTTGGCACTTTTTTGGTGGCATCAATGGTAGAAGCAACCATGGGAATATGGGGACCTTCCATAACTATCTGGGAGATTCGGGGATCATTTGCTTCCATGTAGAAGATGACTCTTTCTTTCCACATGGGGAAATTCTCCTTAGTGCAAACTGGGAGCTTGGAGGAAAACCTTTCCATGCCTCTGTCCAGAGATAGAGATCTTGACAACGTTGAAGGATCTTTAATCTAGGTGTTAACCTCTTAAATATAACCTCGCTCTGATTCCAATTGAAAGAAATCGTTGTCTACCTAAATCACCTAGAGGGGGGTGAATAGGTGATCTCTACTGCGATTGCGGAATAAAAAATTTTGCACAAACACAACAAAAAATCACAGCACAGAGACACAAGATTTATAGAGGTTCCCCAAGGGTGGGTACTCCTCTCTCCCTCTCCGCCTATCTAGCACTTCGGTCTAGCGTCGGCAACTTCACCAAAACTCAGATTTATCAACAAATCCTACACTCGGAGACAACGGCTCCTACAAACTCGGAGTAAACAACTCCTACAACTCGGAGTAAACAACTCATTCAACTCGGAGTAAACAACTCCTACAAAATAACTCGGAGTAAAAACTCCTACAGAAATTAAATAAAGTTTGAAATGAAACTTCTCTTGAATCTCAATAGAGATTAACTTCAGATCTGGAAAGACTGAATCTTCTTCTTCCTTTAGAGTGAAAGCTTGGATCTTCAAAGATTAGGAAGCGTAAAGAATCGGCAAACCTGATCTGAGTAGGCCCTTTGATTAATTTGAAAAGATCTTCAATAGAGAGAGCAGCAACTAGACAAAGGCCTTCTTATCTGAGAAATCTCTAGCAACACTGAAGAACGAATCTTGAGCGGCGCAGAAGTTAGATCTCAGAAAACTTGTTCAGCAAGCAAGAAAGAAACAGCTGTCTTCTTCTTTTTCAATCGGGTTATGTCTTTTTCTTCTTCTTTTTCAATCAGGTTATGTCTTTTTCTTCTTCTTAGACTTGCCCTAAAATAAAAGATTATTTATAGGGAGACCTCCAACGGCTCGGGCGACAAACAAGGAGGGATCGCCACGTGTACTGTACACAGCGGCCAACCCTAAATTTCAAAAACGAAACATAAATTTGAAATCCGTCTATCCGTCATTCGTCGAGACTTCACGTGAACATTCGACGAATTGACTTGGTCATTGAAAAATACTGATCAAAGCTTGAAAACTGTCTTCTGTTTTCATTCGTCGGAATTCGTCGGGAGTTCTCGAGAACATTCGACGAATTGACTTAGCCGCACATTTTCCTTCACAAGCCTGCCATTTTGACTTCTGTCTGCGTTCGTCGATATTCGTCGGGAGTTCATGAGAACATTCGACGAATAGACTTAGCCGCAAAAATTTCTTCTTTAAACTAGAAATTTGGCTTATGTCTGGATTCGTCGAGATTCATCGGAACTTCACGAGACATCTCGACGAATTGACTCAGCAAAAATTTCTTTTCTTCTGAAAACCTGCTCCACTCCTCAAACTTGAAAACCTTCAGTTATGAGTATATGAAGTACAACCCAATAGAGAGATTACACATGGACCAACACTTTATTCTATACAATGAGGGATTACATTGTCTAGAACTGTGTTTGGTGATCCATTGCAACATGACTTTGGTGTGCACTTAGCATTAAGACCTGTCATAACACATCTAAACAGAAATCATCAAATACGACTCAATTAAACTTAGTTCAAAGGAACACTTCTTCAAATCAAGGTAATTGTGGCTACAATACCCAACACCACCTTCACTGCTTGAAGTTTCTGGAATCGACACGTGCATCAGTGCCCCTCATCACTCTGTTTCTGATGCGACCCTCCATACCTCTTCGGTTCACGTACCACTTTGCATGGATTTGTGCCCTTGTGTGGAGAGTGAGCCTGAACTCTAAAGTGGTACGTCTTCTCCCACTACACACGAATCTACATCTATTTCTGATATTGTCATTGAGGTCAATTTGCAGGATGTTGCAGACCTGCGCGGTGTCGTGCCCACTCTCATGAAGGAGGACAATCTCGATTGTGCTGAAGCAAACATTTCGGTCCAGTGCGAGGAATTCCAAGTGATAGAGGAGGCCATTGCGTGCACTGTTGAGTCTAGTGAAATCTTCGATGATATCATCAGTTTGTCTTTGCCGCACCCTATGGGGGATGAAGCCGGGATTATCCCCTCAGATGAGATTTCTTTTAGTTTTTCTTCCAATTTATTTCCTGACCCCTTTCTTTATGTACAAGGATGCAGGATGCCCCTCCTCCGGTTGATCAGACCTTATGCATAGAAAAGCCGAAAGCCTGGCGGGATGAGGAAGGTACAATGTAGAAACATCTTGTTTCCTCATCATCATTGGTGCTTCCCTTTGAGGATTGGTTACAAGGGGGCAAGCGGTTCTTCTTTGAAGACATAATACTGGAGGAGAAGAAGAGAGCGAAAAAAGAGGAGATTTGGGGTTGGAGGATGAGCATCCTACTTAATTTCCGCCCCTACTACCACGTCCCCGGACCTTTCTCCTTCATCAGTTGTTACTACTTCAAATCAGCTTATAGCTGATTTATTTTGAGCTTGTAATAATAATTAGGATTTATTAACTTTTGCGTATTCCTAGACTTTATAAACTGCTTAATACAGGTATTTGGTCCACCTTAAGGACGGTTAACAAAAGGGCTTCTTGGGAGACAACCCATGGGAACCACCCGGTTCTGTTTGCTTAGTCTATGTCTTATAGTCCCGTTTTTCTTTCTTTTTGCTAACATCACAGGTTAAAGCTCTCGCGTGGTGGATGCGGAAGGAGAAAAACTTGAAGAAGGAATTACCGCACTTCTGGCATGCTCATTTATGAGCATAGGTCCACTCTACCCCTATTCTCCTTATTCCATAATTCCCTATCTTATTTAGTTTTGATCAAGTCTGAGGGAGCGGGCCTTTGCTTGCGCTACACGCACATTCATGCTAGAATGTTATGTTAGGAAAATTATATTGATTATCTCATTGCATAACGCGCACCACACGTGTTTTATTTTTACTCGTGCGCAATTATCGTGTAAGTGCTTGATGTATGTGCTTAGAAATTTGATTGTTAGTTGAGGATTGTGTGGCTGAACAGGACGTGACCCGTGCGGTGCTACTAGTAGAGCACTCACGCAGCATAAAAATTCATATAGAATAGATTTAATTACAAAGTTATAGTTTAATTTACTTTATTTGTGTAATTACTTAATACTCTACTCAAACGGTGAATTTGGTGAATCTAGCGGTAGCCCTAGGTCGAGTGTAGAAGAGCTGTTAGCCTCGTGGTTTGAGTTGGAAGGACAGGAGACCTCGCTCGGTGGTTAAGAACTTGCCCTAAGCTATTTTCAAAATGAGTGCGTTGAATGATCTTGTTGGGAGCATGATGTAGCCCATCATTTGGTTTGGTTGAGCTTTGATTTCCCAACCTTACGTCTTCCTTTGCTAGCCTCGTTGAGCCTTACCTCTCTTATTTGTTAAACTCCACTAAACTTTCACCAAGGCCACATATCCCAACCTAATACGCACCAGAGTCGAACTTTGGAATTCATACATATTATGATGATTTTGCGTTGCGGAGCAATATTTTTGTGCGCGAAGAAAAAAAATGAGAATGAGTTAAAAATTTTGATTGATCCTAACTTATGTTTCTATGGATCTATAAAAAAAAGAAGAGTAAAAAACTCTAAAAAGAATCTAACCACAAGTGTGGTAGTCTCGCGCACACCATCGTGCTTAAATGAAGTCTGGGGGAGTATGCTTCAAGATGAAGATGTTGAGGTTGAAATTTGTTATTTACCGGAGGATGAGTGCGTTTAACCTACGTTCTTCTACTTCATTACCGTACCTCAACCCAAGCCCTATGTCTAGCCTAAAAGACCTACTGATTCTTGATAATATCGTCTCATGCAGTGGAGAAGGTACAAAAGGGCAAGCGTATGACCACCGACCTTGATGGATTTCTTGGAGAGCTCTTCCTTGAGATCCAATTTGAGCAACGCTCACCTCAGCAGTTCACGCTATTTTCCCTAGGGCGCGACTGCTCGATTCACCAGTGATTCACCTCAGAGTAGTAGTATTTTGTATCTTACACTAGTTGAAGTTCTTAAAATATAGTCTTTGTTTTAAAATCTTTTCTACTTTATTTTTACGCTCGTTAGTTCTTTACTTCCCATCATGTTTTGCCCGCACAGTTGCTTCTTTAACAACGATTTTTCTATCATGGGATTGAGTGTTTGCCCGAGACGTGCAAATGAATGATTCTGGGGGTGTGATGAGTCCCATTTATATACACATTTATGGACTCATCTGGGCCGTATTTCTAGTAAATGCACCACACTTTAGGCAAGTTTACGATCATATTTGCTATTCCTTGCTAGGTGCATTCTTAGGCCCGTTTCGGTGTGCAATTGCGCTCCTTGTTATTGGGGGTAAGCACATGGTGCTCCACAATCCTTTTCCTATGTTTATTCGGTGCTGGAGGTGTATTCCCAGTTGGTTTATATTGTGCAGGTGGCCGGATCGTCCCGTTTTCGCCCCAGAATCTAGCCTGTGCATATCGCACGGTCGTGCGTCTCCTTGATGCACGGACGGAGCGATCGTGCGTCTGTATCTGGGCAGAAACCGGACAATCTGAGTTTAGTCGTGCGTTTTACGCACGGGCGGATTTGCCCGTGTGCGAGTAAAACGCACGATCGACCTGTTTCCTCTTGTTTTTGGTCATTCTGAATTTACCCGTGCATTGGTATGCACGGGCGGATTTGCCCGTGCGCTAGTAAAATGCACGGGCGGCGCAGCGTCTCCCTCAAGTCAAATTTTATCATTTAATAACGCACGGTTCACGCATGGTCGTGCGTTCGACCGTGCGTGACCATTTTTCTGCCTGTTTAGTATAAAATGCAGGTTACGTCGCAGTCAACGGAGAGCTCGTGAGGGGAGCGGGAAATCATATCCTCCCCGCCGTTTCTGAGGTCTGAAGGCTTCTCCTTCACCTCTACCACCAAGGAGACCATATTCCGGCGATTTCCACCACCATTCTTCCATTCGGGAGCGTTAGCGAGCATTCTCCATCAAGTGCACAAGCATTCCTCGTCGTGGGAAGCCATAGAAGTGTTGTAGGTCGTTGGAGCGGTGACAACCTCCATCGAGTCCGCACACCATCTGAGGGCCGAGCCCGGAGAGAGCCCGACAACCTCTCATTCCAGCCGAGAACCCAAGATGCGGTGACATCTTCCTATTGGTCCTCTCTAAACTTGAATGCTTGTGCTCTCTTTGTGTTGTTTTTGTAATGAACTATTGCTTAACTTAATGTCATAGATCTTTTAGTATGTTCATGTGCAATGATGCGGTGGTGTGAGAGTAGCATTTCCTTGTTGTGATTTTCTGAGTTTGTTGTGTGTGAAGCCCTAGCAATTGCTAGTGGTGATGCTTGGAAAAGAGGTGTGTGCGACCCTCAACCGTCACAGTTACTTTCTGTCCACGCGCCTCCCAAAGCACGACATTGCGGCCGTTGCATCCATCCCGCCTTGCGAAGCGAAGTTTTGACCCGCATCTCTCTTTTCCGCATTAGCTTAGGAACCAAATCACAATGCCCTTGTTTTTACTTTATTTGCTCGTGTAACGATCGATTCACTATGCGTTTCGTTCACCAGAACCTGCATTCCTTAAGAGACGATATTAGGGGATTTCCTCCCTATTTTATTACTTGAGCGACCGGTGCACTGCCGTCGTATCGCATTTCATGCTCGCTAATTAGCATTGCTGAAATTGCGCATCAGCTTTGAGTCTCTATCCCTTCTCCTTGAGTCTTCAGTCTTGACCCACTTCTTGAATCTCCTTGCTAGGAGATTGAACATCTCATCTTCTGGAGTAGAGGGCTCTCCTTTAGTAGCTTTCAGAGCTAAGTTCCTTTGGACAGGAGCTGGAGTAGTTTCCCTCTCTTCTGACTCAGCCCTGGTCTTCAGTAGCATCTCATAGGACTTAAGTTTTCCTAGCAAAGCTTCAGTGGAGATCTCTCTATGGCATCTGGATTCTCTGATTGCCCAGGTTCTTGAATCCCATGAGTTAGGGAAGCACATAAGTATTTTATCATTGATCTCAGTTAGAGATATCTCCTTACCTAAGCCTCTAAGCTCATTAATAATGATGCTGAATCTGTCATATATAGCAGCAACAGATTCTTCAGCCTTCTTTTGGAAGTTCTCATACTGGATATGAGAAGGGACTTTCTGTCCTTCCTTTCATCAGCACTTCCTTCAACCATTGTGGTGTGGGAATCCTAGATTTCTTTTGCTGATTGGCATTCAACAACCTTCTGGAAAATGACATCTGACATTGTCGAAACCAGAATGTTCATGGCCTTGGCATCACTTGCCTTGACCTTCTTCTCAGTCTCTGTCCATTCCTTTCTTGGGACAGCCTCAGTTGTTGAGATTTCTCCTTCCTTTTATCTGACTGGAGCAGGAGGACCTGTGAGAAGAACATTATATATGTCTTCATCAATTGAATTCATTTACAGCCTTATTGTTGGGAATATTGCCCTCAATATTATCTTGAATTGAAGAGGCATCACTCTCAATGCTAAGGACATATTGTATTTGATAAAGTTATACTTGTGTAAGATATATAGGCACATGTGACTCAAAAGGAAGGGCCACACATGCCCTTAGATGAGGAGAAATCATCTCCTAGGAGATGAAGTTTTGTCTCAGCAGAACCGCTGAGACGAAGGGTCAAAACTGCTGAGACGAGCCCACTGTCTAAGCGGAACCGCTGAGACCAGAGAAGGAGCCGCTGAGAAGGCACAAAGGGCATGTTCGTCGAACGCAGAGAGCCGTTAGTTGAACGCAAAACATAGCCCGTCGACCGCAGAGATGAGATATAAGAATCAGCTGAGAGTTGGCATGTTCGTCGAACTCAGAAGGTAGTTTGTCGAACGCAGACAGAAAGGAAGAATCAACTAAAACTTGGGCGAGTTCGTCGACCGCAGAGTTTGGCGAGTTCGTCAAACGCAGAGAGAAGGGAGTTCATCAAACGCGGAAGGCAGATCGTCGAACTTAGAAGGAAGATCGTCGACCGCTGAGACTTGACGTGTTCGTCGAACGAAAAAGGAAGATCGTCGAACTCAGAAGGAAGATCGTTGACCGCTGAGACTCGGCAAGATCGTCGAACGCAGAGAAGACACAGTATCGTCGACTTCACCAAAGTGGCCTTGACGTCGAGAAAGAACAGATATCTTCGTGATGTAGCCTTGTCGCTGAAAAGGCTAAGTATGACTGATGTTGTTGGACATCGTCGTAAAGAAGGCATGTCGACTGAAGAAAGACAAGCTGAAGACTAGCAGCTGCTGTAGCGTCGACATGACATCACTCATGTCGTCCAGAGAACAACATGATCACGATGACAGACAGCAAGAAAGAAGATCTCAACGACAAAGTTAGAGAAAGCTTATCGTCGCCAGGATATCTTGTATTGTCGAGATACCACCATCAGTGGCAGAAGTAAGAAGACTTGAAGGTCTACTAAAGCCCAAGGCATCGACAAAGTCTTGTCGTCGAGACGTTGATCTGATCGACGTGATGATGTCTATATCGGCATGAAGATGGAAATATCGTCGAGACAGAACTCAAATATTGCAGACGCGCTGTCAGCAATTAATGCCGTCGTCTGATTGCCTGACAGCACTTAATGCCGCCGCCTGAATGTCTATCAGCAATTAATGCTGTCAGCAATATACGCGTGCTCTTAAGGAATGAAGCATCTGACACTTGAGGAACTTTTCAAGAAGACCGTTGGGAGCCTCACAGACTTATAAAATGGATAAGGAGGTTGCCCTAAAAAAGACGAGTGCAAAAAGAGAAAGAAAAAAGAGAAAAAGAACTAAAAAGTATCCCGCCGCTACTCCTGAATAGAACATTATTCTCAGCGGAGAAGAAGAAGATCAAGTAGAGAGCAAGCACCAAGTGCTCTCTGAAGAATCAGTCATCATCATCGACTGAAAAGTAGCCGATCAACACCAGGCAAAAAGAAGTGAAGGCTGAAGAAGATCCAGTGCTGAATCTCCAGATCAAAAAGCATCTTTTTCAACATTAAGAAGCCAATCTTCAACAGGCTAAAGTTGCCAATCTTCATCCGGCAGAAGTAACAGTCTTATTACTGTAATCTCTTGTAAAGGCTTGCGGGCCTATTTGTCTAGCTTGATGGTTGGAGAGCTGTGAGGCTTGAGGGCCAGGGCAGTGGACTTGCGGGTCCGACACCGTCTAGCTTGCGGGCTGGAGAGCTGCGAGGCTTGAGGGCCAGGGCAGTGCACTTGCGGCTTCAATTTGTCTAGCTTGCGGGCTCGGGGGCAGTAGGGGCTTGCGGGCCTAGGCTGTTGGCACTTGCGGGTCCGTGTTGTAGGGCTTTAGAGCCTGAGTGTCAAGCTTGCGGGCTCGGGGGCAGTAGGGGCATGCGGGCCTAGGCTGTTGGGACTTGCGGGTCCGAGTTGTAAGGCTTGAGGGCTTGAAGTTTTTGGCGGAGTTTGCCGATCCTAGCACACTGCTGGGTAGGCGCAGAGGGACAGAGGACTACTCAAGACACCCGGTCTTGAGGAACCTCTATAGATCTTTTGTGTGCTTTCTGTGGTTTGCTCTTTACTTTACAGATCTATTAACCAGAAATCAAGAACACCTAAAAGGGGATAATATAATTTGAAAAACCTATTCACCCCCCCTCTAGGTGATAAAGTAGACACCCTATAAACAACAAGTGGTATCAGAGCGAGGTTGTTCAAAGAAAAGCCTAACAACTTGAACAGATCTGCCAGTGGGTGTCTAAGTTTCATAAGCATGGAGTCAAGAATAGTTATGTGCTCTAGAGAGAACTTTACCCTTTGGAAAGTTAGAGCAAGAATTTACATGGAGGCAATGGATCCCAAAATGTTTTTGATTGTTCAAGAAGAACCATGTACCTCAATAGCTATGATAAAAGATGAGGTTCTTCTAAGCAGCATGGACAAGGAAGCCAGAAAGATTCTAGCTAGTGTAGTAGATCTGCCAACACTCCAGAAGCTAAGTTATTACACTACAGCAAAGGACCTGTGGGATTCCTTAGAAGTCCTCATGGAAGGGTTAGAGGAAGATTTTGAAGAAGAAACCTCTTATGAAGACGTATGTATCAGAGCACCACTGACCACTTCAGAGAATGAGGAAGAAGCCTACATTGGGCTGTATGCAGCAGAAGAAGATGAAGACTATCCAGCTGTGAAGGTTGGAATCAAGCCCCCTCTTTCACACTCAGATAGTGATGAAGAGGAGGATGAAGAAGACTATGTTCAGCCAGGCCTTAAGGACTTCACTGATGAGGAAGACAATCAGAATAGTTCTGACAAAGATCAGGTATTAATTTCCTCCATTTCTCTCTCTGATCATGATGCATGTCCAAAATCTGAAGCACCTTCATCAATTGGTGGAAGTGGTTCAGAAATTGAGGAAGATGTCAATCAATTGATTGACAAGTATGGTTCTCTCTTGGAAGCTCTGAAGAAGAGCAAGAAGCTTGCCAAGAGGCAAGCCCAGGAAATTGTTTCCCCTAAGATGACTAAAAATGACTACACTGAACCTACCACCTTGGTGGCTCAGATGAGTAGACAGATTAGCCATTTACAGGGGTTTACTATTGTGCAATTAAGCACTATTTTCCTGAAGAACAAGGTCATCAAGGACCTTGAGGAAAAGCTTGAGAAGGAGAAGAGCCTGGTGGCTCAATTCTCCAAGCCCAAATCTGTGCTTCCTATTATTGACACCTTCACCTCTCAAACCAATAGAAGAGGACTAGGATTCAATAAAATGGAAGTAGGAGAAGGGAGTGGAGAGAAGAGCAATGGGAAGGCTAAGCCTCAAACCACCTTTCAAAAGGTGCTACTTCCTTCCAACAGGTATGATCATGAAAGCATTCATGGTCACTGGAAGAATGGGAGTTTTTTTAGGAAGGAAAATACTCCTTCCCATAGTGGAAGAAAGGGAATGGGATTGAGTGCTATGAAGGCATCCCATGAAGAAATTCAGATGATCTTACCTGGACCATTTGTCTTTGGTACCCCAACACCTTCTCTCAAGGGAGAGGAAGCCAGCTCTTCCAAGACTGGTCCAGCTGAGAAAAATGCTGGCTGCTGCAGCGGGGCAAATCCACATCAGAACATTTCTGATGCTGTCAACAGTGAGAGAGATAAAAAGCTGAAATCTGTTGGTAACATGAAGAAATCTTCTCATGTGCACAAGCCCCAAACAGCTGCTACACCTCCTCCAGCTGTAAAGCCTAAGAAGAAGGTTGTCTCCTTCTCTGAACCTAGGCAGACTTCTGCTCCTACCAGGAAGGTTCAGAAAAGGAGATACAACATCCATGAGTGCTGGTGCTGTGGTAAAGTGGGTCACTTTGCCATAGACTGTTGGCACAACCCTAATGTGCCATGTGCAAAGATGAGCCTTCCTACAAAGATTGCAGCTAGAGTAAGGGGATTTCATCAGGCTAACAAGAACCTAGGACCCAAGTCACCTTGGGTTCCTAAGGGATATTAAAATCTGTCTTGCAGGGTAGTCCATTTAGCCAATAAAAAGCAAACAAGGCTAATGGACAGTAAGTGCTCCAGGCTCAAGCACTGATCTAGGGGGAGCTAAGAGTAAAAGATAAGTGGTCATCCCATCAAGGGGGGGCTACTAGTTCAAGAAGACTTACAAAGCTAAGGTGAAGGATAGTTCAAGTACCAGCCTTAATCAAATTTGGTACTTGGACAGTGAGTGCTCCAGGAACATGACAGGAAGGAGGTTGACATCATGATGCAGCAATAAGCAGACCAGAGTGGCCACATCCTCTGCTGGTTCTGAACACTTTACTGCAGGAATCTGTTGTGCACAACAACTGTTAATTCAACATTAATAAGAGAATTACAACCTCAAGGTAAGTAACACCCCTCCTTATTGATTTGAAAGTAGGAATAACCATTGTGAATTCAACATCCAATGCTATCTCCATTAATGTTAAAGTAGGATGTTCAGCTTACCCAGAAAAATCTGTTTTTGCTGAGATTCTTGAAACCCTTAAAATTCTGGGTATAGTATGGGTTCGACGAACTCAATCTTGAGATCGACGAACTCAGTGTTGAGTTAAATGAACTCTGTCTTATGACACAAGTTCAATACAAATGCTCCAAGTAAGGGGGAGCCAGAAAGGGCTATTCAAAAGAATTGTTTTCAACTAATACAGATTGCTATCTAATTAAGGGGGAGCAAAATCCCTGCTCAGGTTGAGGTGGAGATGACAAATGCTAAGAGTGTATAGGTTGACCTATAAGTTGATCCAAAGGGATCTATAGATGTTGCCTCCCAATCCATAGAGGGATAAATAGTTGAAGAAACCAGAAAGGGGGAGATAGGGCCAATGCTTAGGGTGTTAGGGCCCATGATAGATATGGCCAATGCCTAGGGTGTTAGGGACCATGCTAGATAGGGCCAATGCCTAGGGTGTTAGGGCCCATACTAAATAGATCATTATTGTGATATGTTTTGTTAGTCTTATACCTTAGCATTGGGAATGTTCTGCCTTCTTCAAATAGGGGGAGATTGTTGGGAATATTTCCCTCAATATTATCTTGATTTGAAGAGGCGTCACTCTCAATGCTAAGAACATATTGTATTTGATAAAGCTATACTTGTGTAGGATATACAGGCACAGGTGACTCAAAAGGAAGGGCCAAACATGCCCTTAGATGAGGAGAAATCATCTCCTAGGAGATGAAGTTTTCTCTCAGCAGAACCGCTGAGACGAAGGGTCAAAACCGTTGAGACGAGCCCACTGTCTCGCGGAACCGCTGAGACCAGAGAAGGAGCTGCTGAGAAGGAACAAAGGGCGTGTTCGTCGAACGCAGAGAGCCGTTCATCGAACATAGAACACAGCTCGTCGACCGTTGAGACGAGATAGAAGAATCAGCTGAGAGTTGGCATGTTCGTCGAACTCAGAAGGTAGTTCATCGAACGCAGACAGAAAGGAAGAATCAGCTGAAACTTGGGCGAGTTCGTCGACCGCAGAGTTTGGCGAGTTCGTCAAACACAGAGAGAAGGGAGTTCGTCGAACGCAGAAGGCAGATCGTCGAACTCAGAAGGAAGATCGTCGACCGCTGAGACTTGGCGTGTTCGTCGAACGAAAAAGGAAGATTATCGAACTCAGAAGGAACTTCGTCGACCGCTGAGACTCGGCAAGATCGTCGAACGCAGAGAAGACGCAGTATCGTCGACTTCATCAAAGTGTCCTTGACATCGAGAAAGAACAGATATCTTCGTGAAGTAGCCTTGTCGCTGAAAAGGCTAAGTATGACTGATGTTGTTGGACATCATCGTAAAGAAGGCATGTCGACTAAAGAAAGATAAGCTGAAGACTAGCAGCTGCTGAAGCGTCGGCATGACATCACTCATGTCGTCGAGGGAACAACATGATTACGATGACAGACAGCAAGAAAGAAGATCTCAACGACACAGTCAGAGAAAGCTTATCGTCGCCAGGATATCTTGTATCGTCGAGATACCGCCATCAGTGGCAGAAGTAAGAAGACTTGAAGGTCTACTAAAGCCCAAGGCATCGACAAAGTCTTATCGTCGAGACATTGATCCTATCGACGTGATGCTGTATGTATCGGCATGATGATGGAAATATCGTCGAGACAGAACTCAAATATTGCAGACGCACTGTCAGCAATTAATGCCGCCGTCTGATTGCCTGACAGCACTTAATGCCGCCGCCTGAGTGTCTATCAACAATTAATGTTGTCAGCAATCTATGCGTGCTCTTAAGGAATGAAGCGTCTGACACTTGAGGAACTTTTTCAAGAAGACCGTTGGGAGCCTCACAGTCTTATAAAAGAGATAAGGAGGTTGCCCAAAAAAAGACGAGTGCAAAAAGAGAAAGAAAAAAGAGAAAAAGAACTAGAAAGTATCCTGCCGCTACTCTTGAATAGAACAGTATTCTCAGTGGAGAAGAAGAAGATCAAGTAGAGAGCAAGCATCAAGTGCTCTGTGAAGAATCAGTCATCATCATCGACTGAAAAGTAGCCGATCAACACCAGACAAAAAGAAGTGAAGGCTGAAGAAGATCCAATGCTGAATCTCCAGATCAAAAAGCATCTTCTTCAATATTAAGAAGCCAATCTTCAACATGCTAAAGTTGCCAATCTTCATCCGACAGAAGTAACAGTCTTATTACTGTAATCTCTTGTAAAGGCTTGCGGGCCTATTTGTCTAGCTTGAGGGCTGGAGAGCTGTGAGGCTTGAGGACCAGGGCAGTGGACTTGCGGGTCCGACACCATCTAGTTTGCGGGCTGGAGAGCTATGAGGCTTGAGGGCCAGGGCAGTGCACTTGTGGGTGTGATTTGCCGAGCTTGCGGGCTCGGGGGAAGTAGAAGCTTACGGGCCTAGGCTGTTGGGACTTGCGGGTCCGTGTTGTTGGGCTTGAAGGCCTGAGTGTCGAGCTTGCGGGCTCGGGGGCAGTAGGGGCTTGCGGGCCTAGGCTGATGGGACTTGCGGGTCCGAGTTGTAAGGCTTGAGGGCTTGAAGTTTTTGGCAGAGTTTGCCGATCCTAGCACACTGCTGGGTAGGCGCAAAGGGACAGAGGACTACTCAAGACACCCAGTCTTGAGGAACCTCTATAGATCTTTTGTGTGCTTTCTGTGGTTTGCTCTTTACTTTACATATCTACTAACCAGAAATCAAGAACACCTAAAAGGGGATAATATAATTTGAAAAACCTATTCACCCCCCCTCTAGGTGATAAAGTAGACACCCTATAAACAACACTTATCCTGGCCTTCCACAATGTGAACTTATTTAAGTTACACACTGGGGGTCTTGTGGAAGCATAATCCTTAGTACTCATTTTATTTATAAAATATTTTTATAGCAAAGAAATAAGAGTATGAGGTCTTTTTGATCATGGTGTTAACCTCTTAATAATCAACCTACCTCTGATACCAATTGAAAGTGCACCGTGTGCTTCTGAGGATCCTCTAGAGGGGGGGGGGGGTGAATAGAGATTTAGATTTATTTCTATCCTAACTGTGAAAAAAATAAACTTAACTAAGGATTTATCCTGAACAAGAACACAAGCAGATTAAGGTGCTAGAAATAATAGAAAGAACTTGGGACATCACAGAAAATTGACAACCAGAAGACACCAATTTTTTATAGAGGTTCCCCAAAATATGGGTACTCCCATCTTCTACCACCTGGTAGGGATGCACCACATTGCCTGAGTCTTTTGATAAGGAAACTCTTAGAACCACTGATCATTTGACAAGGAGATCATGAACCACCAGATCTTTTGATAAGGAGATCTTGAACCACTGAATCCTTTGAAGAGGGATTAATAAAACTCTTTTACAGAATGAGAAAGAAGGAGAAGAAAGAAGGTTGTAGTAATTCTGTTCTCAGAATTCTTGAGAGGACTGTATGAAGAACAACCTATTATGTTCCACAGAATCTGCTCTTGATTAGCCCCTGCTTTAGATAGTGATGAATTGTATGTGCTTTGTATGTCAGATGCTTTGTTTTTCTGCTGATTGAGATCTGGCTGCCATGAGATTGTGATGATGAGCAGCTTTCAGATCCTCTATTCTATTAGATGAAGATCAGCAGAGATTTTCTTTTCTTTTCTATTTTCTGTGTTAGGGTTCCTGAGAGAGAGAGAGAGAGAGGAAGAGGAAGCCCAGCAAGAAGAAGAACATCCGATTGTGATTAATGCTCTGTTAGTTTCTGTCTTCTCTTCTCCTTTTATTCTCTCTATTCAATTTCAGCTTTTTTCCCTTTCTGGTATGCCTTGAAAAGGTAATCTTCTGATGACTGATGAGTCCCAATTATATACATATTTTCGGACTCATTTGGGCCGATTTACTAGTCTTTGCACCACACTTTAGGCTTGTTTTCATTTATATGTACTATTCCATGTTAGGTGCACTATTAAGCCCATTTCGGTGTGCAATTGCATTCCTTGTTGTTGGGGGTAAGCACATTGTGCTCCCCTTCCCTTCTTTTATGTATTTCTGTGCTGGACGTGTATTCCCAGCTGGTATATCTTGTTTGCAGGTGACCTGATCGTCCCGTTTCCCCCCAAAAGTAATTTCTGTGCATATCGCACGGTCGTGCGTTTCCTTGACTCACGGTCTGTGCGGTCGTGCGTTTGTGTCTGGGAAGAAAACGGAGCGTCGGAGTCTACTCGTGCATTTTCACGAACGGGCGGTTTGCCCGTGCGTGAGTAAAACGCACGGTCGACCTGTGTATTCTTGATTTCAGAGCGTCGGATTTTGCCCGTGCGTTTGTACGCACGAGCGGTGTTGATCATGCGTAAGCAAAACGCACGGGCGGTGCAGCGTCTTGCCCAAGTCACGTTTTGTCATTTAATAACGCACGGTCTGCGCACGGTCGTGCGTTCGACCGTGCGTGACCATTTTCTGACAGTTTTTCTATTTAAGCCGCAAGTCTTGCCCTATTATCGATCGTTCTTCCCGCTCCCAGAGCTCCAGCTCCGCGCCTTTTTCGCCGTCCATCGCCGCCCACTTTCAGGATGTGCTCCGGGCTTGTTCTTCACGCCAATCTTGAGCCCGGAGATCATCTCGGCCTCCTCCTTCATCCTAGAGCTTCGAAGGAAGATTTATCCGCCATTGCCATCAAGCAAGAGGACGTTTGCAACCTTTACCGGATCGTGAGACGAAGAAGACGGGCTCATTGGAGATTCGTGACAGCTCTCTCTACCCCGGACGTAGTTGAGGACCGAGCTTGGACGCGGATTGACAACCTAGCGATTCCAACCGTGACTCCTCGACGAGCCTTCGGATTCGGTCGATTTCTTGCCTTGTTCTTCTCTTATTGATGTGTATATGTTGTAGATCTTTATTATTATGATGAAGTAGCACTTAAACTAGTTTGTGTTTCTATACATTTCATGTCTATGTGAAATACTTTACTGTTTGAGTTGCTTGAGGTGCGCCCCATTCCATCCTCCATCCCGCTGTCACGTTCGTGTGTCGCACTAGCAATTGCTAGTGGCGTGCTTGTCGACGAGGTGCTTGCGACCCTCATCCGTATGCCTACTCTTCCATCCGCCTAGCGAAGCGTGGCATAGCGGCCCGTGTAATCCATTCCGACTCCGCCGGTGCAAACCATTCCATTCGTATGCCTACTCTTCCATCCGCCTAGCGAAGCGTGGCATAGCGGCCCGTGTAATCCACTCGCCCTACGAAGCAGCGCGCTCAAGGCCTGCATAGTTCAATTCCGCTTGCCTACTCGTCCATCCGCCCTTGCGATGCAGTGCGCTCAAGGCCTGCCTAGTCTCCATCCCGCCAAGCGAAGCATTGCATAGCGGCATTGCATATGAGTAGTGTAATATTTTCTCTTTATTTTCCACAAACCAAATCCCCCGTTCCACATCCATCCGACCAAAGGACTTCGATCTCAAGTCCTGACTCAATAGTAAACTCCACCTTACTGTGTTCCTTGAGAGATTCGATACTAGGGGATTACTCCTCGTTTTATATTACTTGAACGATCGGTACACTGCCGTTTCATGCCGCAATCTTACTACCGCCTATAGCGGTGTGCTAAGATTTACGCATCAAGTTTTTGGCGCTGTTGCCGGGGAACACAGACGTGTGAGTTGCTGGAGAGGGAGTCGAGAGATCGTAGCTCTTCTCCATTTGTTTATACCATTTCTTTTGTTTATTTTAGTGTTAAAATTTGATATTTCTATTTCATTTCTTCCTTTATCTAGTTTCGGCTTTTCTGTAGTAGGCGTTCATTTAATTCTGGTTGCGTGTAGTTTTATTTTGCAAGGAATTGTTGATTTTTGTTTAATCCACATATTTCTGTGATGTATTCTGAACCCGAGTGTCGCCTCTATGACACTTTGCGTCGATACATCGACGCCATGACTGCTTTAAATGCTGAGCATTATATTAGGTGCTTGCTATGTCAAGGTTTAGGCCATATGGTGAAGGATTGCCCTCGTCTGTGCGATCCTTCCCCCTCTGAGGACGTGTACGCAGCATCCCCCCGTTTGCGGGAGACTACTGCGGACAGGCCCACTAGAGTGTTGCCTGGCCCCTACACTGACATCGCACATCTTGCTCGATCTTTGCCCTTGGAGATTACCGAGGAATCTCTCGCCGCGTACAGCTCCTTCATGGGTCCCTCAATCCCCTTTTATGAGCTTCCCTTGAGTGACGATGTGCACTCATTCGATGGTCAACAGGGAGAGGATTGGGAACTCATGGATGCACCAGTATGGTGTGCAAATTCTAGTTCTTCCTGCGGGGAGGCGTCTGTGGATATTTTCGCGGAGGTGACTGCTCATTTATTTTCTGATCATGAGAGCAGTCCGGTTCCTCCGCATTCCTTGCAAAAGTCATCTACTCCTATCTTTAGTGAGTCGGCTGATGATGTCGTGCGGGTGGTTGATTCAGCGCCTGAGGTTGCGCCAAAGTGGGACGAGGATTTCATTCTCTCTGATGGGGAGTGTGATACCTTTGAACACGATGACGCACCGCGGTGGGATGAGGAGGATTCTCTTTCCGAGGAGGAGGTATTTACTTACTTCTTGGATTGGGACATCCAGCTCACCACCGAGGACCCCGAGCTCCTGGGTTCCCCTCGTTACGACTCATATGATACCGACAGTGATCTGTGCTTGGATCCTGCCGGGAGTGAGACCGGGATCACTCCCCCGATTGATTTTTATTCATGTTCTTCTTTTTTATTTCTTAATCCCCTTTCTCTATCTAAGCCTGTGCAGGTTGAGTCTTCACAGGTACTTCAGGAGGACTTGGAGCATTCTGCTGAAGTCAATGATGAGTGTATCCTATCATGTGAGGAGGTTGACCCTCCCTCCGTAGAGGAAGCCCCACTCATTGCCTTCTCCTCCTATTGCCTCCCTGGAGATGATACCTTGCTGGGCAAAGATAGTTTTGGTGAGTTGAGTGAGGATTCCTCCTCTTCTTACTTTTTATTCCCTCTACCTGTGACGAGCAGGTATTATTTATATTCGGGTAGAGGCGTGACTGTTCTATCGCCGTAACGGTACCCGCTACCGACACACATATTAGAACAGTTACCTGTGCACTTTTCTTTTCATAGACACATTAGCTAGAACTGCTTTAAATTTGAATAAGTCATGCTGGGAGGACAATAACCCCAGTAATTATCTTACTTTTCCTACATTTTTATTTCTTCTAATCATGTTTAGTTAGCTGTAGTTTATTTTAGTTTGTCTTTTTCTTTTGTTTTTGCGGAGCTCACCCCTGCAGGTCCTTCTTCTGTATGGCGGATGCTGCAGCTTTTTCTTGGTTTCCACGCCAATCTTCTGGTATGCTCATTTCTGAGCATTCGGTACTCTCTTCCCCTAGCTCTTTTCTGAATTTCATAGATATATATTGTGTGTATTGTCTAGTTTAAGTCCGGGGGAGAGTAGTTTTGTGTGCCCACTCACGTGCACTATAGCATTGCATGCTAGAAGTATTTCTATTTCATTTATTTAGTATTGTTCATTTTCTTTGCACACCACAACACCCACTTGATCGTACGCTTAGCTGTTAGCATGCCGCGAGTCGAATTTGTCTCATCTGTGTGATTTGAAAAATCATCATGCTGGCTTAGGATTATGAGGCGGAGTAAGATGTTGCCTCCTGTAGTGCTCCTAGTCGAGTGCTCATGCCTCACATAAAAATTCGTGTAGATTCAATTTCTTTTTATGCTTTTAGATTATATTTTTCTATTAGTGTAGATATTGTTTACTTTACTCAAAAAAATTGGTGAATCTCTTGTGAATCAAACGGTAGCATAGGGATGTGTGTAAACGATCGCTAGACTCGTATTGCTTGAGTCGGGAGAAAGGATTATCTTTTTAGGTGGCTAAGAACTTGCCCCAAGCGACTCTTGAAGCATGGGTATATGGTTAGTCAATCGCGTGAATGTGATTTAGGCCATCATTTCGGCCCGGTTGAGCTTTTGTGCCCATTCCTATAGCTCTATCCTCGTTAGCCCAGTTATGCCTACCCGTTCTTTGATTCAGCCCCACTTTTATCTCACCAAAGCCTAAAAGCCAATCCTAGTCGCACACCCAAATTTGAGCTTTAGTTGTTTATTATTTTCATGATTGGGGTGTTGATGTGGTGATATTTTTTGTGAAAATGTGGATGCGCTTCATTGCTATCTTGCTGAAAATGTGTTGAAAAGAAAAAAAATGAGAAAAAGAAAAGAAGTAAAAAGAAAAGAAAAAGAAGCAGTGCTTAACTGAAAATCTTTATAGAATTGTGATTGGGAGTAGGCGGTGCACACACCCATGTAGTCATGTCCAAGTCTGGGGGTGTGGTGTACCCGCGTATCTTTTTGTGGTGCTTGAGGATAGTTCTTCGTGCTAGCTCATTTGGGTTTAGTGCTTGAGCCGTCGTTTTTATCATTGTATACCTCACCTAAACCCAAGCCTCATCTAAAACCTAAAGTCCTATTGATTCACGCAGTTGAGTCAAACCTGTGCCGTGGAGAGAGTGCGAACGGGCAAGCTTATGGTCACCGACATTGATGGATTTCAATGGAGTTTGTCCCGAGCCCCGATCTTTGGCAATGCTCTCCTCAGCGTTCAGTTTACTTTCTTCCTATGTACGACCTTATGATTCACCGTGATTCACTTTTTGAGTAAATGTAATATATAAATACGTCCCTAGAAAATTATAAACTAATATGTATAATTAGAAATTTTATCTACTGTATTTCTACGCGCATGAGCATGCGACTTCGCATGGTACTCCGCTTTACAATTTCTATGTCAGCTTATGTCTTTCTTATCCGCTTGAGGGATTTATTTGCTCGGGACGCGCAAACAGGTAAGTCTGGGGGGTGTGATGAGTCCCAATTATATACATATTTGCGGACTCATTTGGGCCGATTTACTAGTCTTTGCACCACACTTTAGGCTTGTTTTCATTTATATGTACTATTCCATGCTAGGTGCACTATTAAGCCCATTTCGGTGTGCAATTGCATTCCTTGTTGTTGGGGGTAAGCACATTGTGCTCCCCTTCCCTTCTTTTATGTATTTCTGTGCTGGACGTGTATTCCCAACTGGTATATCTTGTTTGCAGGTGACCTGATCGTCCCGTTTTCCCCCAAAAGTAATTTCTGTGCATATCGCACGGTCGTGCGTTTCCTTGACGCACGGTCTGTGCGGTTGTGCGTTTGTGTCTGGGAAGAAAATGGAGCGTCGGAGTCTACTCGTGCGTTTTCACGCACGGGCGGTTTGCCCGTGCGTGAGTAAAACGCACGGTCAACCTGTGTATTCTTGATTTCAGAGCGTCAGATTTTTCCCGTGCGTTTATACACACGGGCGGTGTTGATCATGCGTAAGCAAAACGCACGGGCGGTGCAGCGTCTTGCCCAAGTCACGTTTTGTCATTTAATAACGCACGGTCTGCACACGGTCATGCGTTCGACCGTGCGTGACCATTTTCTGACAGTTTTTCTATTTAATCCGCAGGTCTTGCCCTATTTTCGATCGTTCTTCCCGCTCCCAGAGCTCCAGCTCCGCGCCTTTTTCGCCGTCCATCGCAGCCCACTTTTAGGAGGTGCTCCGGGCTTGTTCTTCACACCAATCTTGAGCCCGGAGATCATCTCGGCCTCCTCCTTCATCCTAGAGCTTCGAAGGAAGATTTAGCCGCCATTGCCATCAAGAAAGAGGAAGTTTGCAACCTTTACCGGATCGTGAGACGAAGAAGACGGGCTCATTGGAGATTCGTGACAGCTCTCTCTACCCCGGACGTAGTTGAGGACCGAGCTTGGACGCGGATTGACAACCTAGCGATTCCAACCGTGACTCCTCGACGAGCCTTCGGATTCGGTCGATTTCTTGCCTTGTTCTTCTCTTATTGATGTGTATATGTTGTAGATCTTTATTATTATGATGAAGTAGCACTTAAACTAGTTTGTGTTTCTATACATTTCATGTCTATGTCAAATACTTTACTGTTTGAGTTGCTTGAGGTGCGCCCCATTCCATCCTCCATCCCGCCGTCACGTTCGTGTGCCGCACTAGAAATTGCTAGTGGCGTGCTTGTCGACGAGGTGCTTGCGACCCTCATCCATATGCCTACTCTTCCATCCTCCTAGCGAAGCGTGGCATAGCGGCCCGTGTAATCCATTCCGACTCTGCAGGTGCGAACCATTCCATTCGTATGCCTACTCTTCCATCCGCCTAGCGAAGCGTGGCATAGCGGCACGTGTAATCCACTCGCCCTACGAAGCAGCGCGCTCAAGGCCTGCATAGTTCGATTCCGCTTGCCTACTCGTCCATCCGCGCTTGCGATGCAGTGCGCTCAAGGCCTGCCTAGTCTCCATCCCGCCAAGCGAAGCATTGCATAGCGGCATTGCATAGGAGTAGTGTAATATTTTCTCTTTATTTTCCACAAACCAAATCCCCCGTTCCACATCCATCCGACCAAAGGACTTCGATCTCAAGTCCCGCCTCAATAGTAAACTCCACCTTACTGTGTTCCTTGAGAGATTCGATACTCGGGGATTACTCCTCATTTTATATTACTTGAACGATCGGTACACTGCCGTTTCGTGCCGCAATCTTACTACCGCCTATAGCGGTGTGCTAAGATTTAAGCATCAATGAGATTCTCTTTCTTTCCTCTTTAATTCTCATCCCGTTCACCTACAAGGAATATAGTTCCAAGAAACCTTTTGTGTTCTTCTTTAATGCTCCTTTCTATTTCAGGCAATTATTGAGCCGTTGGGGAATGGTCTTGAAGGATGTGGGCCATGAAAGAAGGATCAAATAGACAGCTAAAAAGATATACTTTTATATACTGTATTCGATGTAGCGTCGAATTCATTTATTCTCTTGTTGACGTAACTTCGAGTTCTTGTAGAACTGGCTTCGATTTCATCTCTGCTCTGATTGAACTCTGCTAGTCAACGTTACATTGACATCTTATCGACGAGTACGTCGAGTTGATTTGCCTGGCTCTAAACTTCATCTTCTGCGTCGAGATGAAGTCGACATTGCGTCGACTTTAGAAGGCTTCGACAGATGACATTTTTTGCGTCGAGTTGAGGTAGAAGCTACGTTGACTTCACTAGTTACTCTGACAAGTCCCTGACCTCTATGTCGATATCTATTCGACGTAACGTCGACTTGAGTCACTTCTACAGAAGGGTTGACCCACTTGGACTTCTAGTAAGAGCAGCGTCGATATGGACTCGATGTTGCATTGAATTCTATTCGACGCAAATATTAACTTATCCCAATTTTGCTTCCCTTGATCTGGTCCTGATACCCTATGTTGAGTATGACATCCTAAGACATCTAATGACTAGATTACCCTCACTATACAATGGGTAATTTACTCCTAGAGGATAAAATCACTTTTAGTTAATTTGTTAAGTTAAATCAAGGGTTTTTCCCAACAGCCTTTTCGAACTTAATGCAGAATAATGAAATGATAAACAACTAGCATGCGATCACAAAAAATCCATAACATAAACTTAGACAGTTATAGCGGTTCTCCTAGTTGGGTACATTCTCTTTCCCACTCCGCCTATCTAGCAATGAGCTTGCCTCGATAAACTTCAACCAAAACTCAGATCCTCGGATCCTACAACTCAGAGATCAAGTCTCTTACCTCAGATCCAAACACAGGATCATACAACTCAGAGTTTATCACTCCTACAACTCAGATTCAACTTAAATCCTAACTAAGGAACTGCACCAAGTTCCATACCTCAGATTCAAACAAAAGATTCAACACTCAGGTCTCAAAAGACCTTACACTCAAATTTCTTCAAAAATCCTATAGAAGAAGAGGTAATTGATTACAAAGATTCTCTAGAATCAGAATTGTTTATCTTGAATAACATGAGTCTTCTTGAAGCATGTTGCAGAGTTGGCTTCTTCTGAAATCTTCTTGCAAGGAGATGAATAACCTTTTGAATCAACAATATGATTAGGCTTCAAAATATTTGTTGCAAGGATAATTGATTGATTGCAAGGAGAATTGATTGATTGGCTTCGAAATATTTTCCTCTTGTACAACCCTGTATTCGCCGAGTGCCCCGAGGCTCAAGATGTCATTACGCCCAATATCTTTTAAAGGGCACCGACTCAGGTAAGAGGGGCGGGGGAGTCGTCAGACAGGCTCAAGGCCAAGGGGCGCAACCCCAGTGTATTCCGAAGGCAAGAAGAGGGCAAGAGGGAGGCGAGCTAGGAGGCGGGCGGCCTCCTGGGCTCGCCCCCGCCCCTGTGTAAGGGGGGCGAGCCAGGAGGCGGGCGGCCTCTTGGGCTTGCCCCCGCCCCTGTTTAAGGGGGACGAGCTAGGAGGAGGGTGGCCTCCTGGGCTCGCCCCCGCCCCTGTGTAAGAGGGGCGAGCCAAGAGGCGGGCGGCCTCCTGGGCTCGCCCCCGCCACTATGTAAGGGGGGCGAGCCATGAGGCGGGCGGCCTCCTGGGTTCGCCCCCGCCCCTGTTTAAGGGGGGCAAGCCAGGAGGCGGGGGCCTCCAGGGCTCGCCCCCGCCCCTGTGTAAGGGGACGAGCCAGTAGGTGGGCGACCTCCTGGGCTCGCCCAGCCCTATGAGGGGGGTGAGCAAGGGAAGAGGTCAGCCCCCTCTCGCCCAACCCCGGGAAGGCGTTCTGGGATGCGTTTAGTGCCTCGGAACAACGGGATTTGGCTGTTCGCAGGCCAAATTTGGGGGTATTTTGGTAATCTCGTAGGCCAGATCGTGGTTATTGGCAGACCAAGTTCAAAATCCTATAAAAAGTCCAAGGGGGCACCATTTGTAGAGACTCTTCTCTTTTGGCCTTCTCTCTCCCTTAGTTCCTTTGTTGGGTGGAGAGAGCCTCCAATGGTGCCCAAGCTTAGCATTGGCTTGGGAGGGGAAGCACTCTAAGATCTTCCGGGTGTGTGGTGGGACCTCCTCGCTAAGCCCTTGGCCTTGTTCCTAGTTCCTTAGCCCCTTAGCCTAGAACTCTCCCTTGGGAGGCGTAAGTGTTGGTCACCCCTCAACTTGTTGAGGGCCCGAACTCCACAGAGACTAAGTCTTGTTCTCAAGTCTTGGTTTCAACATTTATGGTGCGGTGAGCGTGGAGAGTCACCAACTCAAGAAACTCTCAAGATGAGCTCCATGGCTGGAGGTGGAGGATCTGACCCAGGCCACTCGCAACCCCCGATGGCTGGAGTGGCGTTGGTGATGTTTGAAAATTTCAAGCGGGAGGTCCTGCAGACCTTGCAGCTAACTTTCGCCATGATAGGCGAAGGCAGGATAGGAAGTTGTCTGG
The DNA here is from genome assembly GCA_033032865.1 of Dactylorhiza incarnata. Classification (NCBI taxonomy): domain Eukaryota; kingdom Viridiplantae; phylum Streptophyta; class Magnoliopsida; order Asparagales; family Orchidaceae; genus Dactylorhiza; species Dactylorhiza incarnata. The sequence goes on along the minus strand of JAWHQI010000099.1, from coordinate 7,752,037 downwards.
AGGTCTCGCCTCAGCAGGTGGGCGAGAGCACTCTCGACCAGTAATCCAGGAAGAAGGTGCCAGTGGGGGTGAGTGGGGAGGCGTCATGCCCCCACTCGCCCAGCCCCAAGGGGGTGAGTGGGGAGGCGTCATGCCCCCACTCGCCCAGCCCCAAGGGGGTGAGTGGGGAGGCGTCATGCCCCCACTCGCCTAGCCCCAAGGGGGTGAGTGGGGAGGCGCCATGCCCCCACTCGCCCAGCCCCAAGGGGGTGAGTGGGGAGGCGCCAGGCCCCCATTCGCCCAGCCCCAAGGGGGTGAGTGGGGAGGCGCCAGACCCCCACTCGCCCAGCCCCAAAGGGGGGCGAGCATAGGAATTCCTTTGTGTAAGCTGATCCTCTCAGCCCCGGTTCCAGAGGGGTTCGGGGGCAGGATATGTCTCACTACTCCGACAAGGATGACCCCGTCCTGCACCTGCATATTGAAACATGGTCTTCCACATCTCCTAGGTTTGAGAATAACAAATCCTATGTGTATTTGATCTTGTGTGTTCAAGTGTGCAGGATAACAAAGTCCACATGACTCAACGATTACATAAGAAGGTTGCCCCCAAAGTTGAGCCAACAAATCCAAAACATCTACTAGCGTTGGCGGTAGTACTAGTGCAGGCGCTAGCTGCCGTTCGACGAACTGTTAGCGGTGCTCGACGAAATTCTCATCACGGCGTTCGACGAAACTTTGCCCGACGAAATCTTAGCGGCGTTCGACGAAATCTCGTTCGACGAAATATTGGCTTAAGCAAAATTGCCGGAAGAACTTATAGAAGGAGATAGCGCCAGGAGGTATCCGATAGCGCAGGCGATAGCGAGGAGCACAGTAGGCAAGAGAGAAAAGTTTCCTCCGATTGAAGATTCTACCGCGCAGAATATGTCCTAATATAGGATAGCGCCGGCGGTAGCACTAGCGCAGGCGCTAGCGCTAAGTCTATAAAAAGGACATCTTGGCTCCGTCTTCTCAAGCCTAAAAGAGATCCAGAATTCCAGAGCTTCGTGCCACAGCATAAAGAGGAAGGTTCAGATGGATACTCCCACAAATCCATAAAGACTAAAGGAGATCCGTGGAGAAGATTTCAACACGCGTCATCATCGTGACAAAAGACCGCATCGACTATGATCATACTCTGCGTCTTCGTCTACTTCTCCAAGAGATCCACATAGAGGGAGATTTTATATTATTGTCTTTTCATTTCACATCTTTTCTGTAATCGTTTAGTGAACTCGCCTCGTGTTGGCGACTAGGCCTGGGTAGGACTTAGGGCTGAAATTCGCCTCGTGTTGGCGACTAGGTCTCGGGTGTAGGTCTAGGGGGTGCTCGAGGCCATATCCGGGGAAGGGTTGGCTAGAGCGGCTTGAGGTCGTATCCGGGGAAGGATCGGCTAAAGCCAACCGGTTCATTGGGATACGAGTCGGTATAGAAAACAAAAAGAGTCTTTCATATTTCGCTTTGATTTCTAGCGTCATTGAAATCAAAATTTTGTAATCATTTTTATTAATAGTAATCACGTCTTTCCTTTTTGCAATAAAAATGATTTGTTCTTCATTTCTCTAAATTGTTGATTATCACTCTTTTATTATAAAGCAATTTAGATCTTTATTCCAAAACCATATTTTGATCTCTTATTATTTCAAGTATTACACAATATAACTAAAGTTTTTAAAACCCTTATTCACCCCCCTCTAAGGGCGCCTACCGATCCAACACTGCAGTGTTTTGAGGACATGGTCTCCATCAGGCCCATGTCAGATGCTTTCAAGTGCCGACTCTTCGCGACCACTTTGAAGGAGAAGGCAAGGGGTTGGTTCCACCAGCTCCAAGGAGGTGAGTGGGGAGGAGGCTTTCCCCCACTCGCCCAGCTCCAAGAAGGTGAGTGGGGAGGAGGCTTTCCCCCACTCACCCAGCTCCAAGGAGGTGAGTGGGGAGGAGGTTTTCCGCCACTCGCCCGGCTCCAAGGAGGTGAGTGGGGAGGAGGCTTTCCCCCACTCGCCCGGCTCCAAGGAGGGGAGTGGGGAGGAGGCTTTCCCCCACTCTCCTGGCTCCAAGGAGGTGAGTGGGGAGGAGGCTTTCCCTCACTCGCCCGGCTCCAAGGAGGTGAGTGGGGAGGAGACTTTCCCCCACTCGCCTGGCTCCAAGGGGGGGAGTGGGGAGGCATTCAGCCCCCACTCACCCGGTCTCCAAGAAGTTGGGGGGTTTGTTTCCAGACTTAATTTTTTCTTACATACAATATTATGACTAACAAAGTGGCAAGTTCTTTGGTGCCGGAATGCCCCAGATCGATTCCGCTGCCAGACTCTCATAGACAGTGGGTCAGGTTAATCTCTGGAGAGGCTGGTGAGTGGCAAGTTCTTTGGTGCTGGAATGCCCCAGATCGATTCCGCTGCCGGGCTCTCATAGACGGTGGGTCAGGTTGATCTCTAAAGAGGCTGGCGAGTGGCAAGTTCTTTGGTGCTGGAATTCCCCAGATCGATTCCGCTGCTGGGCTCGCATAGACGGTGGGTCAGGTTGATCTCTGGAGAGGCTGGTGAGTGGCAAGTTCTTTGGTGCTGGAATGCCCCAGATCGATTCCGCTGTAGGGCTCTCATTGACGGTGGGTCAGGTTGATCTTTGGAGAGGCTGGCAAGTGGCAAGTTCTTTGGTGCTGGAATGCCCTAGATCAATTCCGCTGCCGGGCTCTCATAGACGGTGGGTCAGGTTGATCTCTCGAGAGGCTGGCAAGTGGCAAGTTCTTTGGTGCTGGAATGTGATGCGCGATTTCAGCAACGCTAATTAGCAAGCGCGAAATGCGATACGACGACAGTGCACAGGTCGCTCAAGTAATAAAATAGGGAGGAACTCCCCGAATGTTGATCTCAAAGGACAGCAAGTTGGGTAGTATGATTTGCTCTGCCCGGAAATTAGGTAAAAGGATTACTAAGTAATAACAAAGGGGGTTGTGATTGGATTCCTAAGCTATCGCGGAAATAAGAGAGATGCGGGTCGAAAAGCACCGCTTCACAAGGTGTGGGTGAATGCAGTGGTCGCGATGCTGCGCTTCGGTAAGCGGATGGAGTGGCCACAGTGCGAGGTTTTGTGAGGGTCGTATTCACCTCTTCGCCAACATCACCACTAGCAATTGCTAGATGGCTTCATGATGAGTCCCAATTATATACACATATATAGACTCATCTGGGCCGTTTATCTAGTCATTCCACTGCACTTTAGCCTTGTTTTAGTTCATATTTGTCATTCTATGCTAGGTGCACGTCTTGGCCTAATTTGGCGTGTTTTTATGTTTATTCTCTTTTGATAGCCTTATCATATTTTTGAGTGCCACTTTCAGTGGCCTGATTAGCATTTCTGTAGGAACAGGAGTCGTGCAGGTGTTCCCGGTACAATTCTGTACAGGAACACTGCGCACGATCACTGGTTCTATTGCGCACGACCACTGGTCGTGCGCCACTGATCGTGCACACTCAACCCCCAAAATTTAAGTTCTGTCTTGACCAAACGCACGACCATTTACGATAGTGCGCACGACCACTGGTCGTGCGTCACTGGTCGTGCGAACATGTTATTTTATAAATTTCTTACATTGCAGGTTCCGCCCAGGCAGGCGCACGATCACAGAACTCCAGCGCGCACGACCACTGGTCGTGCGCCAATGACCGTGCGCAGTATTTTCGCCAGCGCCTATATAATGACCTGTTCCGCAAATTAGGTATGGCGCGGCCTCCGGGAGCGCGATTTCCAGTCCGTACGCCACCGTTTTCCACTTCTAGCCACCTCCACCTCATCTTCTCCGGAAGGGGAAGTCGTCTCCGGCCATCCTAAACACTTCTCCATCGTCTAGAAGCATTCTCCGCCATCCGCAAGCACTCAAGCAAGCAGTCTCCATTTCTGTCCGGTGAGAAGAACAGCATCCTGAGGTAGAAGACGACGGAAGCACGTGGAGAGATCGTGACAGTCTCTCGACGCCGGAAGCACAGTCCGCCCGAGTCCAGAGGTAGCTTGACAAACTACCATTCCGGCCGTGAACGGCCGCTAGTCTTCGTCCATTGGTTATCTTCTTCTTCTCCCCTTTGTTGTATTTCTTTGAATCATTTGAACTTTAATATCATGATGTTTAGTTTAAATGCAATGTTTGTTTCTTCTCTGTTCATCAACATTTGCTTGTGATTCGTTTCACCTCCACTCACTCACTCACGCACTCATTGTGTTCGATTCGCGTTAGCAAGAGCTAGCGGCGATTTGTGAAGAGGTGTCTGCGACCCTCACTCTCCGCACTAGTGATCACTTCACACGCTTGCGCACCGTCCATCCGCCTCACGAAGCTCGGCATCGCGGCCGTTGCACCCATCTCGCCTTGCGAAGCGGTGATTTCGACCCGCACTTCTTTTATTGTTGTTAACAATAGGAAAACCAAATCAAAACCCCTCTTGTTGTGTTTGTTCCCTCTTGTGTAACAATTATCACACAACGCGATTCGTTCACCCAACCTGCATTACTCAAGAGACCGACACTCGGGGATTCTATCCCCAACATTTATTACTTGACAGCGACCGGTGCACTTGCCGAACATCGCATCAAGTTTTTGGCGTCGTTGCCGGGGAATGCAGACGTGATGAATTCGTTTGCGTGAAGAATCGTTGCACGAGGCATTATTTTTATTTCTCTTTGTTTACCTCTGTTATCTTTGTTTCTTTTTTTTGATACGCACATCGAATTACCTTCGTTCTTTCGATCGTGCGCTAATCTTTTGGGTTTCAAGTATTCCTAGCATGACCTCTATTCAGCAATACATCTATCAAGGAAGTTTAAATGATTTAAAGGTTCAAGCACAAAGGAATGATCATGATTTCGGGATTTCCTCCGACATCATTGAGTATATGACAGGGAATTGCAAGTTCAGTGGGGATAAGCATGAAGATGCGGTACAACACATGCAAGACTTCTTAGAGATTTATTATACATGTATATTTAGTGGAGTTGAAAACGACCTGCAAAAGATCCTGGAATTTTCATTTTCCCTACATGATAAAGCCAAAAGTTGGTACTGGGATATCCGGAAAAGAGAGGCGACCACATGGAAGCAGCTCGAAGTGAGATTTTTGCATGAGTTTCAACATCGTACCCGAGTCCTGGACAAGTACAGGGAACTTATAACCTTCGGCCAGGGAAAGGAGGAGACGTTAGTTGACGCTTGGGAGCGTTTTCAATCCCTGCATAGGGGATGTTACCGTAAAGATCTATCAGAAATCTTTTTGATTCAAATTTTTATTTCGGCGTGCTGGACAAATTCCGTCTGTTATTCGATGTGGCAGCCGGAGGGGCCCTGTTTAATAAATCGGGGAAGGACGCGTGGGAAGTGGTCGTGAATATAGTTCAGACCAGCCAGCACTGGAGTCATGTCATTCACCCCCCCCCCCCCTCCCCCCCAGTACTGCTGAAGTTAATGCAGTGACACTCAACGGAGCAGCGGAACGTGTGCCGTCAGGGCAGACGGAACAGTTGGCAACTTTTGTGGTCGGGATGCTGCATAAAATGAATGACCAATCTACAGCAATTCAACAGCTTCACTCTACTATAGGGACTCTTACCAACGTCGTTTCTGGGCTTGCAAGTCAGCAGCCGGAGTCTGTGAACACCATGCGATTGAGAAGCGGTAGAGGTGTTGACAATCTTCCACGACAGGAACCACTTGTGAACTCCACTGACAAGTGCAATGCAGACGTGGCCGAGAAGCAGACTCAGATTCATATTAAGCCAGACCCCGTGAGCGAGGCACAACCCTCGAGAAGTGTTGTTCACCCCCCATTCCCCCACATGTTGCGAAATGAGAAATCCGAGAAGCAATTCCGCAAATTCCTGGAAATAATGGAAGGAGTGCAAGTGAGCATACCACTGATTGAAGCCATTTCTCAAATACCGGGCTATTCCAAGTTCTTGAAAGACTTGATTTCGAAGCGGAAACTGTTGAAGGATCTCAAGATTATCGATCTCACTGAGGAGTGCTCCGCCATCATCTCCAATATGCCCACAAAGAGCAAAGATCCGGGCAGCTTTACTATTCCTTGCAGGTTCGGTCATCACCGTTTCAGCCAGGCGCTCTGTGATTTGGGAGCATCAATCAACTTGATGCCGCTCTCTATCTTTCGTGAACTAGGTGCAGGGACCTTGAAGCCGACGCAGGTAATGCTACAGCTAGCTGATCGGTCGATCAAGAAACCGTCTGGAATTGTCGAGGACCTCACAATAGTAGTAAACGGTCTCGCTTTTCCAGCCGATTTCGTCATCCTCTACATGAAGGTTGATACTAAAGTACCCATTATCTTGGGGCGGCCCTTTCTTGCTACGGCTCGTGCTCTCATTAATGTGGAGCAGGGGGAGCTCACGCTTAGATTGGGGGAGGATGCTATATCCTTCAACGTCCACAATCCGTCGCAACTCTTCGAAATCACGGAATGCGAACCGGCAGAGCCACTTGAAGAATTCGATGGCCAGATCGATGTGGGTTTGGATGACAGTGAGACATGTTGGCAGCGCGAGGACGCAGGCAATGACAGTGCACATTCGAACCAGCCCGATGTTTCGCAATCAATCGGAGGGCCATCCAGCGATTCTGCTGATCCAAACATTTATCCGGCTCTCAAACAACTACCGGATTCTCTAAAGTACATTTTTCTTGGAGAAAATGCCACGCATCCGGTGATTATTTCCGCAGCTCTTTCCGCCGCCAACGAAACCGCATTGGTGGGTGTGCTGAGAAGGTACCATAAAGTCTTCAGACGCTCTCTTGCAGACATTAAGGGAATCAGCCCCACGGTCTGCATGCATAAGATCCTACTTGAAGATCAGTACAAACCCACAACACAGCCCCAAAGGCCTTTGAACCCTAAAATGCAAGAGGTAGTGAAGGCAGAAGTGATAAAGCTCTTAGACGCTGGCATCATTTACCCAATCAGCGACAGTAAATGGGTCAGCCCAGTTCAGGTGGTACCAAAAAAAGGAGGGATCACCATTGTTGCCAATGAAAACAACGAGTTGCTACCTACCCGAATGATCACCGGGTGGAGAGTCTGTATCGACTACTGCAAGCTGAATGATGCTACATGCAAGGACCATTTCCCACTCCCCTTCATTGATCAGATGTTAGAAAAGTTAGCGGGGCAGGATTACTACTGTTTCTTGGATGGGTACTCAGGTTACAATCAAATCTTAATAGACCCGTCTGATCAAGACAAAACAACATTTACATGTCCTTCCGGTACCTTCGCGTTCAAGAGAATGTCGTTTGGACTATGTAATGCCCTCGCAACTTTCCAGGGTTGTATGCTCGCCATTTTCGCTGACATGGTGGGAGATTTCCTCGATGTTTTCATGGATGACTTCACTTTATTTGGCAGCAGCTTCGATACTTGCCTCGCGAATTTGGCCAAGACCTTGAAGCGGTGTGAGGACACCTACCTTGTCATGAACTGGGAGAAATGCCACTTTATGGTGCGCGAAGGAATTGTGTTGGGGCATAAGGTTTCCTGCCAATGGCTCGAGGTAGATCAGGCGAAGGTAAGTGTTATCAGAAACCTCCCTCCACCTATGTCAGTGAAAGGTGTCCGCAGTTTTCTTGGTCATGTGGGATTCTATCGAAGGTTTATTAAGGACTTCTCATCCATTTCAAAGCCTTTATCTCGCCTGCTTGTTAAGGACGTCCCCTTCCACTTCGACGATGCATGTACGCAGGCCTTTGAAACCTTACGGGGATAACTCATCTCGGCTCCAATTTTGGTGGAACCTAACTGGAATTTACCCTTTATTATCATGTGTGACGCAAGTGATGTGGTCGTAGGTGATGTGCTCTGTCAAAAGAAAGACAAGACTTTTCACACCATTGCGTATGCCAGTCGAACTCTCAACAGCGCGCAAGCAAACTATACCACTACGGAGAAAGAAATGCTAGCCGTGGTTTCGCCTTTGAAAAATTTCACTCATACTTGGTGCTTTCCGAAGTAATTGTGTACATGGACCACGCCGCACTCAGGTATCTTTTCAGCAAAAAAGAATCCAAACCGCGCCTGATTCGTTGAATTTTACTTTTGCAGGAATACAATTTGGAAATCAAAGACAAGAAAGGGGTGGAGAATGTAATAGCTGACCATCTTTCGCGTTTGGAGTACGATATGACGGCTGACAGTCCCAACAACTTTGTGGAGGAAACGACCGATTATTTTCCGGATGAAAAATTATTCGCAATCAATATGCTCCCTCCAACCGCCCCATGGTACGCTGATATCGCTAACTACTTGGCTTGTAAAACCTTCTCCCCGAATCTGTCCCCTCAGCAGAGACGGAAGCTTACCTCTGACTCAAAATACTATTTTTGGGAAGACCCGCTCTTATTCCACACTTGCAGCGACGGGATTATCAGGCACTGCGTTCCTGAAGCCGAGTTTCAGTCTATACTGCAACACTGCCATGCCAGAGAAGCTGCCGGGCATTTCGGGGCCGTTCGAACATCACGAAAAATCTTGCAATGCGGATTATTTTGGCCGTCTCTCTTCAGGGACGCCCATGCCTATGTCACCAAGTGTGATGAATGCCAAAGGGCCGGAAACATCTCCCGGCGTGACGAGATGCCCTTCAATAACATGCTAGTTTGTGAACCATTTGATGTCTGGGGGATAGGCTTTATGGGTCCTTTCCCAATGTCTCATGGTAAACATTATATCATTGTGGCAGTTGATTAGGTCTCAAAATGGGTGGTAGCCGAGGTAGTTGCCACGAATGACACCAGCACAGTGCTACACTTTATCCACAAGAATATTTTCTCCAGGTTTGGGACGCGGAGAACTATTATCAGCGATGGCGGTAGTCATTTTTGTAATAAGCAGTTTTTGCAGCTCATGAAAAAGTTTGGGGTCCATCATAAGATTTCTTTAGCTTACCACCCCCAAACATGTGGACAAGTAGAAGTATGCAACTGCGAGCTCAAGCGAATAATCGAAAAATCGATACATTCAAATAGGAAGGAGTGGTCTAAAAAGGTCGACGACGCATTATGGGCTTACCAGACCGCTTTCAAAACACCTATCGGCATGACTCCGTTTCAACTAGTCTATGGCAAGGCATGCCACCTCCCTGTGGAGCTGGAGCATAAAGCATTATGGGCAATCAAACTGTTGAACATGGACATTGGTGCCGCAGTCGAGGTGCGCTGTTCCCAACTCAACGAATTAGAAGAACTCCGGCATTTCGCTTATGAAAACGCTCGCATCTACAAAGAGAAAACAAAAAAATGGCATGATCGACACATCATCCCTAAGGAGTTCAAAATTGGGGACCAAGTGCTGCTTTACAACTCCCGTCTCCGCCTCTTTCCAGGAAAGTTAAAGTCGAGGTGGAGCGGTCCATTCTTAGTGACTGATGTCTCTCCCTTTGGTGCCATCGAAATATCAGGGGATAAGGGAGACAAATTTAAGGTCAACGGGCATCGACTAAAGTTATACGATGGCGCCACTATAAACAAGGAGTGTCAGTTGGTAACACTAGGAGACGTGCACCATAAAAGCGTCTACAACTGATTTTTAGTTCTTAGTTTGTGAAACTCTCTTTTTATGCACTTTTATTTAATTTCTGCACTCTATAAACAATTATAATACATGTATTTGGTCCAGCTTAAGGACATAAAATAAAAGCGCTGCTGGGAGACAACCCAGATCTCCTAATTTTTATTTTTTTCACATGTTTTAATTCAGTTTTTATATATTTTTGCTGCTTTTAGTGTGTTGCTTGCAGGTGTGCTTTGATTCTTTGTCATTGGCGGATGTTGCGGATTGCTCATGAAATTAACGCCAATCGTCTGGTATGCTCAATTCTGAGCATTGGGTAACACTTCTCCTTCCTAGCTTTCAGTTTTTGTGATGTAATGTTTAGATTAAGTCTGGGGGAAAGCACGTTGTTATCCACTATGCGCACGAGTTGCACCGCATGCTAGAAGTTTGTTTAAAATTTTTTCGTTGTCATCATCATTATTCCATGCTTCATACACCACCTCACCCACATAAGCGCGCGCTTGCCTATTTGTTTTGTTTCCGAATAAACTATTTTGGTTTGGAATGTGAATTAGGGTGTTAGCTTAGGAATTACTATTTGGAGTGCGATGTTGACTCATGCAGTGTTCTAGTCGCATCCGCATGCTATAGTAGAATTTGAGTACAACTAGATTATCTCTATGCGTTTAATTTATGACTAGTATTTTTGCGTAGTTTAGATTTATTATACTCAAATGGTGAATGTGAACGCAATTGGCGATAACCCGGTGTTGTGTGTATACGAGCACTAGTTGTGTGCTGCTCGAGTCGGGAGGAAGGTTTACCTTTCTCGTGGGCTAAGAACTTGCCCCAAATGACTCTTGAAGCATGGGTGAGAGTGATTCTTTGAGTTAAATGTGATGTAGGCCACCTTTTGGCTAGTTTGAGCCTTGTCTTTCCCTGTCCTATTCGCTCACCTTTGCAAGCCAACATTTGTGCCTACCACTTCTTTGTTTCAGCTCCTCCTCCATTCACCAAGTCCTGAAGCTTATCCTACTTTCGCAACCAAATAGCTGTTTAACTGTACCCATGTTCTTGATTTGGTGTGATGTTTGGAATCTGTGTGATGTGAAGGAGAAATAAGTTTTATTTGCTGATTATGAACCAACCGGAGGATAAGAAAAAGAAGAAAATATGATATTAAATGAAAATCAAGGAATTGTATTGAAAAGAAATCCTTCCGAGCGTAATAGAAAATTTGTTGGTATTTGTGAAGTAGGCCGTGCGTACACCTAGTTTTCATGATAAGTCTGGGGGTGTATCACACGAGCTTTGTTCATGGTTTTGTTGGGTGCAGCATTCCGTTGACTCATTTGGGTTGCGTAGCCTTCGTCTTTATCCTTGAATATCATACCGCAACCTAAGCCCCAATATAATCCTAAAGTCCTATTGATTTATCTCGTGAGTTTGCTAGCGCCGTGGAGAGAGTGTGACCGGGCAAGCTTATGGTTCACGACGTTGATGGATTTCAGCGGAGTTATTCCTAAACCCCGATCTTGTGCAACACCCTCTTTAGTGGCTTGTTACTTTCACACCGGGCATGATCGTTCAAGTTCTTCACAATTCACCAACTGAGTATTGATAAATCTTTATTTACGCTCTAATACTTTTGTAAATTAGTTAGCATAGTTAGAATCTCTTTTTACTAAATTTCTATTAGCTTGCTTTTGCTACTTCGCACCGTACTCCTTTGTGTAATTTTCTTTGTTGACTACCATTTTCACACTCCGCCGAATTCGTTTGCTCGGGACGCGCAAACAGTTAAGTCTGGGGGTGTGATGAGTCCCAATTATATACACATATATGGACTCATCTGGGCCGTTTATCTAGTCATTCCACTGCACTTTAGCCTTGTTTTAGTTCATATTTGTCATTCTATGTTAGGTGCACGTCTTGGTAGGATTTGGCGCATTTTTATGTTTATTCTCTTTTGATAGCCTTATCGTATTTTTGAGTGCCACTTTCAGTGGCCTGATTAGCATTTCTGTAAGAACAGGAGTCGTGCAGGTGTTCCCGGTATAATTCTGTACAGGAACACTGCGCACGATCACTGGTTCTATTGCGCACGACCACTGGTCGTGCGCCACTGATCGTGCGCACTCAACCCCCAAAATTTGAGTTCTGTCTTGACCAAACGCACGACCATTTACGATAGTGCGCACGACCACTGGTCGTGCGCCACTGGTCGTGCGAACATGTTATTTTATAAATTTCTTACATTGCAGGTTCCGCCCAGGCAGGCGCACGATCACAGAACTCCAGCGCGCACGACCACTGGTTGTGCGCCAATGACCGTGCGCAGTATTTTCGCCAGCGCCTATATAATGACCTGTTCCGCAAATTAGGTATGGCGCGGCCTCCGGGAGCGCGATTTCCAATCCGTACGCCCCCGTTTTCCACTTCCAGCCACCTCCACCTCATCTTCTCCGGAAGGGGAAGTCGTCTCCGGCCATCCTAAACACTTCTCCATCGTCTAGAAGCATTCTCCGCCATCCGCAAGCACTCAAGCAAGCTGTCTCCAGTTCTGTCCGGTGAGAAGAATAGCAATCCTGAGGTAGAAGACGACGGAAGCACGTGGAGAGATTGTGACAGTCTCTCGACGCCGGAAGCACAGTCCGCCCGAGTCTGGAGGTATCTTGACAAACTACCATTCCGGCCGTGAACGGCCGCTAGTCTTCGTCCATTGGTTATCTTCTTCTTCTCCCCTTTGTTGTATTTCCTTGAATCATTTGAACTTGAATATCATGATGTTTAGTTTAAATGCAATGTTTGTTTCTTCTCTGTTCATCAACATTTGCTTGTGATTCGTTTCACCTCCACTCACTCACTCACGCACTCATTGTGTTCGATTCGCGTTAGCAAGAGCTAGCGGCGATTTGTGAAGAGGTGTCTGCGACCCTCACTCTCCGCACTAGTGATCACTTCACTCGCTTGCGCACCGTCCATCCGCCTCACGAAGCTCAGCATCGCGGCCGTTGCACCCATCTCGCCTTGCGAAGCGGTGATTTCGACCCGCACTTCTTTTATTATTGTTAACAATAGGAAACCAAATCAAAACCCCTCTTGTTGTGTTTGTTCCCGCTTGTGTAACAATTGTCACACAACGCGATTCGTTCACCCAACCTGCATTCCTCAAGAGACCGACACTCAGGGATTCTATTCCCAACATTTATTAATTGACAGCGACCGGTGCACTTGCCGAACATCGCATCACTTCACACACAAACAACCTAGGCTATCACAACAACAATGAAATCCATTCTCACCACCACATCATCATTGCACATGAACACAAGCAAGGATCCATAACATTAACCTAACAAGCGTTCGTACAATAACACAAAGAGAAAGCACAAGCATCAAAGTTTAGAAAGGACCACATAGAAGATATCACCGCGTCTTGGGTTCTCGGCCGGAGTGAGAGGTTGTCGGGCTCTCTCCGGGTTCGGCCCTCAGATGGTGTGCGGACTCGAATGAGGCTGTCACCGCTCCAATGATCTTCAGCGCTTCTATGGTCTCCTCGGTGAAGAATGCTTGAACTAGTGGCGGAGAATGCTTGTAAATGCTTCCAGATGGAGGAATGACGAAGGAGTTCACTGGAAATGGTCTCTTCTTGTCTCCTTTGGTGGAAAGGGCGAAAATGGAGGGGTTCCTGGTTTTTCCCGCGAGGGGAATCGGGCTCCTTTGGTAGCGACATTTCCTGCTTTAAATACTAAACAGGTAGAATTTTGGTCATGCACGGTCGAACGCACGATCGTGCGCTGCCCGTGCGATAATTAATGATAAAAATTGGCGTGAAGACGAATCTGCGCCGCCCGTGTGATTTACTCACGCACGGGCAAATCCGCCCGTGCGTCAAAACGCACGGGTAAATTCAGAAAAGCTAAAAACAGGAAGAAACAGGCGTCCGTGCGTTTGACTCACGCACGGGCAATTCCGCTCGTGCGTCAAAAAGCACAACCAAACTCAGATCTCCCATTTTCTGCCCAGATGAGAACGCACGACCACAACCGTCCGTGCGTCAAGGAAATGCACGACTGTGCGTTGCACACAATCATGAATTCTGGGGGAAAACTGGATGATCCGACCACCTGTATACAAGATAAAACAGCTGGGAAAACACCTCCAGCACTAGATAAACATAGAGAAAGGGATGGGGAGCACCATGTGCTTACCTCCAATAACAAGGAGTGCAAATGCACACCGAAACGGTCCTAAGAGTGCACCTAGCAAGGAATAACAAATATAATAAAAAACATGCCTAAAGTGTAGTGCATCGACTAGAAATACGGCCCGGATGAGTCCAAAAATATGTATATCAAACTACTCAGCTCTCCTGTCGGAACAATTGGGTGTTAGAGTGAGTTTGAGCGGTAGAGACCTATGCGAAGTCGCATGCACACGTGCATAGAAATACATTAGAACAGAATTAAACTCAAGATTATATATAACTATTTCTAGAACAGTAATTGGAAATTTACTTTACTTTAATTGAATAAGCTACTACTAGTCCAGCTACACTCGACCATATGCTACCGTTGAATTCACCGGATTCACCACTAAAGTAAAATAAATTGCAGCTACTATAATAGAAATAATTAAATTATAACTTTGAATTTTATTCTACTCTAATTGAATTTCTAGGCGTGACGGGAGCATTTGACTAGAGCACAACTCGAGTCAACATTTTTCTCTACTCCTCACTCCTACACTAACAATCCAATTCTTACGAGCGGGGATCAAGTGCGCGTGATCCAATAAGCGCGCATGATCAATATCCAATAATATCCAATAAGCGCGCATGATCAAGTGCGCGTGAACTAGGTGCAAGTGTATGCAATGTGTGCAACAAAATGATAAGTCATAACTCAGCACATTCTAACATGCTATGCAAAGTGTGTGTACGTGCACAACTCGCTCTCTCCCCTAGACTTGATCAAAACAAAATAAAATAGACAATACAACAATAGGGAAAAATAGGGGTAGAGAGGACCTATGCTCATAAAAGAGCATGCCAGAAGTGCGGTATAATCCTTCTTTAAAGATCTCCTCCTCTTCATCTGATCGCATTCAGACCTGCACTGTTAGCGCCAAAGCAAAAACAAACAAAACATAATAGAAATTAAAGCAAGCAAGCGGAACCGAGTGGTTCCCGTGGATTGTCTCCCAAGAAGCCCTTTTGTTTAACGTCCTTAAAGGTGGGCCAAATACATGTATTAAGCATTATTCATAAAGCAGAAAATTTAGAGAAAAGGTTCACACACACTGATCACAGCAAGAAAAAGAACACCAGCTATACGCGATTTTGTAGTGCACGTCTCCAGTGGCTTGTAGGCTGGAGGTGAAAGCTTTAGGGCCAAAATTGGTGTCACCCAATTTTTCCCTAGCCTCTGCCATCTTGCCACTGGAAGTAGTGGAGCGTGCACCACGCAATCGTCTTTCTTTTTTCAACTTCTCCACGGTTGGAGAGCGCCAGCGTTGATAGTCGTCAGATTTTCCCACCTTGGTGGTGGGTGGCATCACTTCCGTTGCCGCAGTGGCAACTGGGTCAGCCCAAGAGATAGACTGTTTAAGAGGTTTATTACACGATTTCTTGCTACATAAAAATGGGACATTGTCCCGAGTTAAGTTTTGCTTGGCGGGTTCAGAAACGAGGCTCTCCTTCCTCTCCGGGTCACATTCCTTTCGTAAGCCTGCTTCTTCTTCTTTTTCGCATGACTGCAATAAGGGTTGTTGGTATCTGATCTTCACTCGCCGTCGCCTTCGTCGGCCGGAGAGTAGGCATGCGAGTCGGAGGATGAGCCAGTCCGGGGTAGGAAAGGAAGAGAGCATGAATCAACTCTTCTGCGATGATGTTCTCCCAACCTGCCCAGAATGCGTTGACATCTCGCAACATGGTGAGTGTGGCCTCGGTTGCCTTGATCACCACAAGTCTTCACGTTGCCTCCATCTCGGCAGGGGTGACAAGCTGCACCCCCTCGCGCTCCACCGGCGCAACCCCGCGGTGGCTTGGGCGAGCTGCTCCTTGAGGGCCTTCACTTCAGCCTCCAACTCGCCGTTCTGGATCGCCATAGGGTCGCGGCCTCAACATCCTGTGTTAAGATAAATGAGGAACATGAAAAAAAAGACGGGGGAGTGAGTATGGATGTGAGATCTACCTCCTCCTTCGGATCCTATCCTAGGAGCTTCTCAGCGACCTCAAATTGCATCTCGAGGTCCCCAACTCTCTCCTACGCGAGCTCTCGAGCGCCCTCGGCTTTGTAGAACCTCTTCATGAAGGAGTGGCCGCGGTAAGACATCATATATGAGAGCTTAATGGCGCGCATCTAGGCTCGCGAGCTCTCATAGATGAGCTCCCGCAGGGAGGACTTCTCAAAGGCGGCGGCCTCCTCCCTCCCATACAGCCCATAGGCGCGGGACAAAGTGTGATCGCCTGCCTTGCCCTGCTCGACCCAGGAGGAGAGGCGAGTAGAAAGGGAGACCTTCTCCCCAGCCACCTCCCAAGCGAGCAGAGGGACACCAATGCTGTCCAAGGGCTTCTCCCCAAGCCCAAAGTGTGGGGGTGCAAGTTTGACATGTCCACCCCACTCATCCCAGCGTCGGCGTGGACCACGGGATCCTAGCGGCTCTTCGGGGTCTTCTTGGAAGCCAGCAATTTATTCAACTTCTTCTGCCAATCGGAAGGGGGAGGGGAGTCGAGGTCAACCACTGCCTCTTCCCTTTGTCGCCGCCGGACTTGGATTGACCATGTCCCCAACGCATGCTTCTGCATCCACTTTCGCCAGACCAAGCGTAGAGGTCATCTTCGTGCCACCTGCGTAAGGCGGGTTCACTGGGATCAGGCGTTCCCCTGCAACATAAAAACATGTTAAGATGTAGGGGTGAGTAGAAGAAAAGCAAAATGAAACATATGATAAGAAACATACCTTTCCCCTACGGAATAGGGGGAGTGAGTCAAGACGTTGTCGCAGATAGGCGACCTCGAAGTCCTTCTCAAAGAAGAACTTGCAGAACTCCACCATGTCCCCCTCCACGTGAGGAGCATGATAAATTGACTCACTTCGCTGAATCGGCGCGTATGGAATGTTGTCAAAGTCCCCCTTGACAAAGAGGAATCGGTCATTCTAGTGATGCACCTTGTTGGAGGTCTCGCAGACCTTGACCCGCGAGCCGGTCAGGAAGGCGACCCCATCTACGGTCACCCAATAGGTGAATAACTTGTGGAAGGCGGTGAGGCTGAACTCGATCTTTTCCTCTTGCATATATCACGCGAATGTCTTGAGCATGGACACCGTATTGGTATTGAGCTACGCGGGCACTGTCCCGAAGTACTTCAGGAACTACTTCACTTCAGGCCACAGGGGGATGCATAGACCCACCTCAAACTGCGAGAGGGAGAAGGTGAGCTCTTCCTTGTGAAAGGAGTTGATAGCTTCACGCTCTCTAGAGCAGCGAGCAGTGTATCCCTCGGGAAGATACGCCACTGCAAAAGCGAGCCGTTCCTCCTCCGACACTCTCCCCTCAGGGAAGCATTGGTTGGCGAAGTTGGCCACATATTTTCCTCGCCCTTCCACAGGGTCAGATTTAGTCATTTTTGAGAAACGGGCGAGTGAAGCATGTGAGTCATTTAAAAAACTAGGGCACAGGTGCGATGAATGCGGTAGATGAGTACCGAAATGAAAAGAGGGGGGGGGGGGGGGGGGGGGGGGTATTTATAGAAAAGGGGGGGGGGGTCAGGATGTTTCGCGACTAGCGGTGTGACTTACTCACCCTATGCCCACTCGCTTTTACCCTCATGCGAGTGCTAGTAAGCAGTACGATGGCTAGTGCGAGCGAGCACTCTGCTCTAACGAATCCCATCATCATATAATGTTGGAAAGAAAAAAGAAGCAACACAACATGCGAGCCATATATAAAAAGAAAAAATAGACCCCTACGAGATGGGGATATACACCAAGGCATAGTGTTCGCAGAAAAACATAACATCAGAAAATAGGGAAAAAAGAAACACTCAAAGGAGAGCAGGCACTCCTCTCAGCCGGCTTCACCTCCAGGGACCTCAATCGCTTATTCGTCCCCTTGATCCTCGCCTCGCACAGGCATGCTCGCGAGCAGCGGTGATCTACCATTATAGGGCGAACGCGGCCTCGTCGATCCGCTTGAAGTGGTCCTCCGGCGACATCGGAGCGCCCCCTGCTAGCCTCTGCACCTCTTCCGTGAGTAGAGTGCAATCCCCTTCAAGGGCCTCCATTCGCCGCTCCAGGGAAAGGATGCAAGGGAAAGGATCAAAGTCCGCCGAATCCCTCTCCTCTAAGATCTCGCAGAGCATGTACCCATGCTTTCGCAAGAGGCTTTCCAGTCGATCCTTCATCTCAGTAGCATTGGAGGGACCGCCGAGATACTCGCCGATATTTTCTGGAGTGGGCGGTGCCGAGTAGATCACTCGTTCATCAGATTCGTCATCCCTTTGGGTGTCATTTGAGAAAAGGATGTTTTTCAATGTTAGCGCTGAATTAAAAGAGAGAAGGGGTGAGAGGAATTCCCTACCGAGCGAGTCCTCGACAAATTTTCCCTCACACTGCGAGGCGGGATTGCGGTCTCGATTAGAGGGGAGATTAGGCTTCTCGTTGAAGGGGTAGGAGAGGGAAATCACCAGGGACTCACCAGATCCCACTCGCTGGGAAGTCCTGCTGCAAGACCCCATTTTTTTTTCTTTCAAAACCCGAGTGCTATGCCGAGAACTGCCGCTTTGCGGTGACACCCTCGCTCGGGAAGGTCGCCACTACAAAACGCCGATCCTGCCGGCCATATCGATCACAATAGAAGAAAGAATACAATAGATTAATTAGAAATCAAGTCCACATCACATGAATGTAATATCTCAAAATAGAAGAGGTCCACATGGAATAACTGAATAAAAGGTACGATAATAATAAAGGGCTCATGCCATGTACATCAATTCCTCACTACAATTTCACTCGCGGAAGCATAAACTACTAAAGTTAAAAGACACTCACGGATCCTGTAATCAGTGCTCCCGTGCTAGATTTCCCTGCCTCCATCTGCACCGGCCTCTGGTGCTGCAGCGTCTCCGCGGTCCCCTAAAATGATAAGGTCCACCGAATGTTAGTCAAAAGACTAAGCCAATCCCTCACCCCTCCACCGGTGCGTGACTCCTAGGCACCGTGCGTGAAGGATAAAGCGGAGGACATCAAAGGGTATAATCAAAAGAAGGTGACAATGAATCTAACTACGGAAGGGTCGATTGGTAAGCAATATATAGTACAATGAGTAAAGCAGTAGGAAGTAAGACATTAGCAAGTAAGCAGTAGTAACAAGTAAAGCAATATTAAAGAAAGGCACTAAGGAAAATAGTAATAAGAAAGTAAGTAACCTTAATTTATAGGAATGCCTACACAAACCTATAGACCAAGGGGTCGTTTAGCAGGGCCTATCGTATAAAAAGTCCCATAACCAATTTATACGATAGGGGTAGGAGTTAAAATGCAATGCTTATGCTGTGTCATGCAAGGTATGCAGTTTAATGTTATATTCATACAAGTGCAACTCACACACTACGACTCTATGCGCACACACATTTAGTTCCCCCTTTTTGGAGCTAGCAAAACTCCCAGGATACTTCCGTACTGGCAAACAAAAGAGGTGGGTTGGGCCTCACCCACCTCTAGGTTGGTATCTGCACTACCTAACCTAGACCTATCGTACTCCTCAATGCTAAGAACACAACAACGGAGCTCCTGCGTACTCCTACTGGTTAGTCCACCAGACTTTTCTTTGGTAAAGCGTTGACCACACTTACCAAGCCAAAGTATCGACGTCGGTGCGACAACCGTCGGCACTAATGACCCACCACCTTATGCACATACAATATGTCCTACTATTTCCCGAGCCATAAGCTCCTCGAGCTAACCTGCCTGTCATCATAACCTTTTGATCCAACGGCTCGCCGGACCAACTCGTCTGTACCAACAAGCATTACTGAGTCACAAGCTCACCAGACTAGCTAGTCCACTACTACAACCACAGAGCCTACCACTCGTAAAACCAAACAAACTAACCTCCTGTAACCATAGGGTGTGGGTGTGTGCATTATTAAGTTAATCTTGCACCGCCATTTATTCCTACATTTTAGGGTTAACCATGGACTCCCCGAGGACTACCCTGTGAGGGGCTCACTATGGTACTAGGAGCTACAATGGGATGACACCCCCAAACTCCCTTTCCAAGGCACTTAGTATTATTAGTGACTACCCACAAGTACACCCTCCTTATCATTACACTTGGATTACCCTACGTATTTTATGACCTTCTTAAGGGAAAGACGATCTTTCATCGGTCCCGGACACAACCTTACCCCTTAGCTATCGGGTTCACCCAACTCATAGACCCCTAATTGTGATCACACGTCTTCTCTACCAGACTAGGTACACCATCTACCTTCCATTCCCACCTAATGATCCATAAATTACTCAAGTTTTATAGTTTACTATACACAGACCAAATGAGTTATATGAGTTGCATAAGGGGAGGTACCCCAAATATTCATCCAACTAACTCAAGATTAATACTGGGTGTCTATCATGATATTCTAAGTCTAAATCCAGAGGATCATATTTTCACTTACTTAATTGGCATTTATAATAATTTTCCTCAACATTGACCTAGTATGAAATTGAACATGAAGTATAAAATCCACTTATGATATGGCCTCCACAAATTATGGAAAATCTATGAAGTCAAAATAATAGTAAATACATAATATCAAAATTTTGCAGTAAGGGGTTGGCCTCTAATTATAATATTGAACAATTATCCCAAACTAGAATTTAAAGAAGGAACCACCAAAAATAATTGTCTAAAAATTATGGGAAAATTACCATACCTTCATACTAATCAGAAAAGTCAACTGGCTAAATTTCAAAATTTATCAAGACAAATTAATCACATTAGTAAATATTCCAAGTAAACCCATACTAGGGAAAATTGTGAAGCAACCTACTGATGAATAATTCCAAAAATTATACAAAAATTCAGAGAGCTCTCTAATGTCCTAAATGTCCTACCACCACGTTTCATAATTTTACAAAGGATATTTGGCCCTCATTTATTTAACATATTCTCAAGGCCAAATAGATGACTTGTGAATGAAGTGCTAAATAACTTAATTCAATAATTACACAAAAATTACCATAGATCTATTACATGATTATGAGAGTACCACCAAACTTTCATTACCATCCAAGATTATTTAAGCATGCAAATTTCTCTTATAAGGAGGTTCCCAAAATGGTTATAACCTAAATCAGAGGGAATAAGTGGTCCTAAAATTCTCTTAAAATTTCCTAGGGAATATTTACACCACATGAACTTATCTACCAAGTTTCATGATCGTCCAAGGACATATGTCCCTATGTCCTTCACAAGGCTTTAAGTGCAACCCTAAGGTTAGAACTAGGGTCCTAGGGCATATCCACCCCACATCACCCCAAATTAATCATGGTGGTGTCTTATGTGATCCTAAACCAGTGGCCAAGATTTCAAACCACCTTGATGAGATTTGACCACCTAATTCCATCATGTGCACTTTTGACCTAGTTTGACCTAGTTTGACCAAACTTGGGTTAACAAAATTCCCAACCAAATCAGTCTCAATTGGGCTGAAATTTTTACCATGGTCATATAAAAACCCTAAAGCGCACCCACCAAAATTTGGAGGGGATTGGAGGTCATTAGATCTTATAATTAAATAATATATAAATTATTAAATTATTACAAAAACCTTAGAAAAATATTTTCTAAAAATTCTCATCTTTAGATATGTTAAGGGTGTAGATACATATAGCCTAGGTTTCAATTTTCAAGTCCATATCATTTCCCTATCAAAAGATATTTAAGAAATGGTGTCTGTCCTACCCTAGGGACCAGTCCCCCAAAATGGCCCTACAGGGAGCTACAGTAGTACTTTTGGGATGAAACAAATTTGAAAATAAAGATCACACCAAGGGCTACAACTTTGATGTTGGCCACTTTTTCATCAGAGGGGCTCTAGTATTTTTAATAATAAAAACAAAACTCTGCAAATAGTGTGACATAAATACATGCATAAACATTTAAATGCATTTAAATCAGCACAGATCTTGGCGCAATATTGGACGACATTGAGCTGTCTTCTTCCTCCAGCCAACGGTCCCGATTGCCCGTGTCTTGGCCTCCTTCCACCTCATTTTCTCGCCCACCTGAGCGCCTCCCCGGCCGACTAATGCCACCACAACCTCCGTTGAGGTGGTGATCGGCGATTAGGGGTGGTTGGCTGGCCGGAGGTGGCCAGAACGAGGATTTGTAGCGGGGGAAAGAGGGCTCGCAACGAGACCTTTTGGGAGCTTGATTCGAGCATGGTTTGGCTCGAGCCTAGCCCCAAACCAGATGAGGATCTAGCACTAGGGGAGGAGAGGAGGATCGGACCTGTGTGGTGGCCTGGTGTCGCAAATTCCGGCGGGTTGTCATGGCCGGATCTTGAGCATTAGGTGCCATGTCGATCTAGGCCTCCTCTGCATGATTCTCACTGGAAGAAGGGGGGGGGGGGTTAATTCCTCTCCGACTTCTGAAGCTGTTAAAGGAGTCAATTGGAGGAGGGGAGGAGCCATGACATCAATTGTCATTTATCACTATTAATGGTGATTTTCGGCCACCTCCAAATCTCCCTGAATTCAGCCTCTTATGGGCTGGAAAATGCTCCAAATTCCTTGTAACTGCCAGAGAAGGTGAATCCCCATCAATGGGGAGATCAATTGGCCTCCTTTGGCCATGAATGCCATTAACCCGCTTCCTCTCTCTCCACCATTTTTGGCGTTTTCTCTCTCCTTGCCAGCTCCTTTGAAATTGAATGGTAATTTCAGTAATTCTCAAGCCCATTAGGTGGTGGACCACCTTAATTGAGTCTAGCCCAAGGGGATTGGGCTTGATTTGGGAAAAATAGGTGATTTTGACATAAATTTAGGTTAAGGTTGACTTTGGTCAAATTGGCTATTTGGTTTGACCACAATGGGTGGGTAGTGACCCATTGGCCTCCCTTAATGGTTAGGAAGGCCTAGGTTGGGTCAATTTGGCAAGGTGAGTGTCAATTGACCCTTAATAGGCCACTTTTGACCAAAATAGGGCTAGGGTTGACTTTGGTCAAATTGGCCAAATTGGTGGTCCCATGAAGTGGCTTTTTAGTCCATTGGGTCCTACTATCCTTATAAGGTTAGGGGAAAGGTCAATTTGGCATGGTGGAGGCCAATTCGCCCTAATTAAGCTACTTTGACCAATTTAGGGTTACAGTTGATTTTGGTCAATTTGGCCTCTTTGGTTGACCCCAATGGGTCCCTGGTGCTCTAAGGGGACCCATAATTGGTTAGGGATGTTATGGTGGGGTCAAAGGGTCAAGGTGAGTCCCTAAAGTCCAACCCTAGGCTTGGTATCTAAAAATTGCTATTTGCAGACCACTTGGGTTTTCTCCTTCTTACCCAAGTTCACGTGATCTTAAGTGCTTCCTATGGTTTTGTCATGACCTAGTCATGACAAAACCAACTTGGGGGTCTAGTTCTTTGGGGGATGTTACAAATCCCAATACATAAAAGTAAAAATTTTGTCCCCGAAATTCAGGTTAGGTCTGTGGGGTTCCTATAGCAAGTGATTAAATGTAACATCCCAAACCGAAATTAAGTTATACCTGTCGTAAAGAGCTCTGGATACTTTTGCTGAATCAAGTCTAGTGGCTCCCAAGTGTGCTCCTCCTGTCCATGATTCTGCCATAGGACTTTGACCAACAGAACCTTCTTGCGCCGCAGGACTCGCATTTTCGTGTCGTCTATTCGGACCGGCTCCAGGTTAACTGACCGATCAGTAGCTACCGGCCCCTCTATAGTAGGTATCTGCTACTCTGGCCATAGTAGAGCCCTCCTGAGTGAGGAGACGTGGAAGAAGTTGTGCAATCCCGCTAGCTCCGGTGGTAGCTCCAGCCTGTAAGCCAAGGGGCCGATCCATTCCAGGATCCTATAGGGCTCGATATATCTCGGACTGAGCTTCTTCCACACGCGTACCTGCGAGACTCCATGCATCAGACGTATCTTCAAGAATACCCGATCTCCCACCTGGAACTCTACCATACGATGTCGCGCATCATAATACTTGGCATGCCTGCTCTGCGCCTCCAGCATCCTGTCTCGAATCAGCCTCACCTGAGCCTCTGTGTCCTCCACGAACTCTGAGCCAAGCGCCTTGGGATCCTCATACTGGATCCAAGATAATGGGGTCCTGCACCTTCGTCCGTATAATGCCTCGTAGGGTGCCATGCCTATGCTAGCCTGGTGGCTATTGTTGTACGAGAACTCGGCCAATGACAATAGTCTCCCACGGTTCCCTGCGGTCCAGAATGCATTGACGTAGAAGATCCTCCAATGTCTGGTTGGTATGCTCTGTTTACCCTGTCTGGGGGTGGAATGCAGTGTTGAATGTCAGTCGTGTGCCCAAGTAAGCCTGCACCGCTCTCCACTCTCTCGATGTAAATCGACCATCCCGATCCGATATGATCATCCTAGGCATGCCATTGTACCGGACAAACTGCTCCACGAACTGTCGCACCAAATCACCGACCGATGTGTCCTTTTTAACTGGAATGAATCGGGCCATCTTCGTCAATCTGTCAACGATCACCCATATCGAGTCATTCCCCGCATGTGATCGGGGAAGACCGTGTATAAAGTCCATCGCGATGTCATCGAATTTCCACTCCGACATTGGGAGTGGCTGCAATAATCCGGTCAGGTTCTTGCATTCCGCCTTCACGAGCTGGCAGTACTCGCAGTGGGTCACAAAATAGGTGATATCCCTCTTCATGCCCGGCCAATACATGGTCCTCTTCAAGTTCGATGTCATCTTGGTGATACCCGGGTGCACTGAATACCTACTACAGTGAGCCTCTGTCATGATATCCTCCCGAATCCGTCCCCCTGCCGGTAAATATACTCGGCCTCTAAAGCTCAACAGGCCGTCCTTCAACGAATAGTCTCTGGCTGAGCCTGCCTCCAAGGCTCTAAATATTGGCTCTAGCTTGGCATCCTGCCTCTGGCCATCCTTTATGCGGTCTCGGATGTCATATGTGGTACTCATCACCGCCAGGTACTCCTCATAAAGCTCTGGATCATCCTCAGATACTAAGGAGATCTACATGTCCTCGAACATCCGTACTAGCTTCTTGGCCATCAGCTGGGGCTCTGCTCCTGATGTGGTATCTCTCCTACTCAGTGAATCTGCCACCACATTCGCCTTCCCCGGGTGATAATGCATGGTGTACTTGTAGTCCGATAAGAACTCCACCCAGCGTCTCCGTCGAATGTTCAGCTCCTTCTGCGTATCCACATACTTCAGATTCTTATGATCTGAAAATATGTCGCAGTGGATGCCATAGAGATAGTGCTGCCAGATCTTCAGAGCGAATACAACCGCTCCTATCTCCAAGTCGTCCACCGGTAATTCCGCTCATGGTTCTTCAACTGGCGGGAAGCGTATGCTATCACGTGCCCATTCTGCATCAGAACGACACCCATCCCTCGGTATGAGGCATCTGTGTACACCTGGAATCCTTCCTTTCCCGATGGAAGGGCAAGGATGGGGAAGTCGTAAGCCGACCCTTTAGCTCCTGGAAGGCCGCCTCGCACTGCGGCGTCCAAACGAATGTAGTATCCTTCTTCGTCAGGGATGTGAGTGGGAGGGCTATCTGGGAAAACCCCTGTACGAACTTCCGGTAATAACCGGCAAGTCCTAGGAAGCTCCGCACGTCGGTGGCCGTCTTCAGCGGTGTCCAATCACGTACTGCCTAGATCTTCGTCAGGTCCACTGCTAGACCAGCTCCACTAATAATATGACCGAGGAAGGCCACCTCCTTTATCCAAAACTGACACTTGCTGAACTTCGCATACAAGCGGTGCTCCCGAAGCTTCTCCAATGTTAGTGCCAAATGACGTGCATGTTCCTCCTCCGTCCTCGAATAGATAAGGATGTTGTCCATGAACACGATGACAAAGATGTCGGGATATGGCTCGAACACCCGGTCCATCAGGCTCATTAATGCTGATGGTGCATTCATGAGTCTGAATGGCATAGTGAACTCATATAGTCCGTATCGGCTGCTGAAAGCCGTCTTCGGGATGTCCTCCTCCTGAATCCACAGCTAATAATACCCTGACGGCAAATCCAGCTTTGAGAAGCAGTGGGCTCCCTTCAGCTACTCAAATAGCTCGTCTATCCTCGGTAGTGGGTACGTGTTCTGCACTGTCAGCTTGTTCAGGGCTCTATAATCAATGCAGACTCTGAGCGACCCATCCTTCTTCTTCACGAATAAAACTAGAGCTCCCTAAGGCGAGGAACTCGGTCTGACAAACCAACTTCAACTAGCTCCTGCAGCTACCTCCGAAACTCTGCTAGCTCTTTTGGGGCCATCCTATAGGGAGCTCTAGATATCGGCTTAGCCCCCGGCACCAATTGGACCTGAAAATCCTTCTCACGGAGCGGGGGCAGCCCCAGCAACTTCTCCGGGAATACGTCGACAAAATCCCGCAGTACTGGCATACTAGCCACAGAATCCTTCGCCTTGATCGCCTCGAACAACAACTGGTATACCTCATCTCCCTGTAGGTGGGCCTTGACGGCTGGAATAGATGATAATAAGAGACGGGAGGGAGGTTTGATACCTTCGACTACTACTTCCGTGTCCTCGAACTTCAGAACAATCCTTCGTGTCGGGCAGTCAATCCGTGCATGGTTCCAATACAGCCAATTCATGCCTAGGATCAGATCAAAGTCCTTCATCTTCAAGAGCATCGCCGGCGCTTCGAACAACTTCCCTCCAATCTCCACATTCATGTTGCACTTTGTGTTTGTTACTATCTCCGATCCGTCTGGGAACTGCATCCTCATGTGGATGCCCTCAAAGTGCTCGACTTGGTCCAGATCATCCACGAATTCTTCCGAGACGAATGAGTGTGAGGAACCCGTATCAAATTAAGTGTATGCGGGCTTGCTACAGACGAGTACTGTACCTGGGTGGTTTTTGTTTGTTTGGTTCAATGCTAAGGTAAAACTATGGTTTACTAAGTGTTAATGAACATAAAACAAAAGGACATTAAAAGTACCTGTAATGACCTTTGCGGGGTCCCGGGCTGAGCTAGGTCTAGGACGTACATTTGGCCCCTGTTCTGTCTCCAGTCTCCGCCTTGAAATCCATGGCCTCGACCACGTCCTCGACCTCCCAAATGCTGAGCCGGTGGGGCAGCCTGTAGTGCTGGTGGTGCATTCCTACGAGGGCAGTTCCTCCAGATGTGGCCTGGCTGATGGCAGTGGTAGCACTCCTGTGGGGGAGGTGGCCAACCTCCTCCAATTCTCGACATCTCCCGCATCTGTAAAGGCTGATGAGCCAACACTACCCGCTCTCACTACTCATGCCTCTCCTCCTGGCGGTGTCGGTCCTCCGCTCTTCTCTCCCCAATGTAACGACCCTTTTGCTGGTCTCTCCTGCCACTCCTTCCCTGGTCCTCTGTCAGCCTCTTCCTACCTCTAATAAGGTGCCGGTCGGCTTCCAGCTTCTTGGCCATATCTAAGATCTTGGCCATGTTGCCGTCAGAGACAAAGAGGAGGGCCTGCCTCAGCTCGTCACGGAGGCCCTTGTAGAATCTCTTTGTGTAGCCTGCATCATCCAGCTGATAGGAATCCGCAAACTGGGCCAGATGTGTGAACTCCCGGTGATACTCCACCACTGTCCTGCTACCCAGCCTCAACTGCAGGAACCTGTCTTCCAACTCATCCCTTGCTGACTGTGGTACGTAGTGCTACAGTAGTGCTGTCTTGAACTCATCCCATGAGATGTCAGCCGCCTCCACTCCAGCATAAGTGGTGTCTAGTAGTGACTTCCACCACCTCTTTGCATGAGATTCCAGGAAAAAAACCACTAGGGGTACTGCCAGCATCTCACAATGTCCACCCACTCCTCAGTCTGAACCATTGTCTCTATCCCAAGGTACGATGGAGGGGAAAGTCCTCAGAAGGCACTCATCCAGTTGGCCCTGGGGTGTGGCTGAGGAACCGGTGCCTGTTGTGCCCTGAATGCCTCCAGTATGGAAGTTTGTGTCTGCCCCATCTCTGTTTGCTAGAACGACGTAGGAGCCGGTGGTGGTGGGATGACGTTTGGAGTCGGAGGCACTCCATGCTATGGGGTAGGATTCGTCGTGGGCTACAAAAGAAAATTAACACTCGTAAGAGGGTTTGCCTAAGAAATTCAGTTAAAGGTGGACTTTTCATGTGATTCCCCATATGGGCACACCATTGCTTCTGCTGCTTAGTTTGTCCTCAAACTAAACTCGTGCGGGGTGGCCCAGGGTTTGTGGACTTCTTTTCTTTGGATCGAGGTTTGCTCTGATATCAGTTTGTAAGACCCCTTTTTTCTTTCAAAACCCAGGGCTTATGCCCAGAACCGCCACTTTGCGGTGACACCCTCTCTCGGGAAGGTCGCCACTACAAAACGCCGATGTTGCCGGCCATATCGATCACAATAGAAGAAAGAATACAATAGATTAATTAGAAATCAAGTCCACATCACATGAATGTAATATCTCAAAGTAGAAGAGGTCCACATGGAATAACATAATAAAATGTACGGTAATAATAAAGGGCTCATGCCCTGCACATCAATTCCTCACTACAATTTCACTCGCAGAAGCATAAACTACTAAAGCTAAAAGACACTCACGGATCATGTCATCGGTGCTCCCGTGCTAGATTGTCCCGCCTCCATCTGCACTGGCCTTTGGTGCTGCAGCGTCTCCTCGGCCGCCCTAAAATGATAAGGTCCGCCGACCGTTAGTCAAAAGACTAAGCCAATCCCCCACCCCTCCCCCAGTGACTCCTAGGCACCGTGCGGGAAGGATGAAGCAGAGGACATCAAGGGTTATAATCAAAAGCAGGTGACAGTGAATCTAACTCCGAAAGGGTCTATTGGTAAGCAATATATAGTACAATGAGTAAAGCAGTAGGAAGTAAAACAATAGCAAGTAAGCAGTAGTAACAAGTAAAGAAATGGTAAAGAAAGGCACTAAGGAAAAAAGTAATAAGAAAGTATGTAGCCTTAATTTATAGGAATGCCCACATAAACCTGTAGACCAAGGGGTCATTTAGCAGGGCCTATCGTATAAAAAGTCTCATAACCAATTTATACAATAGGGATAGAGGTTGAAATGCAATGCTTATGTTGTGTCATGCAAGGTATGCAGTTTAATGTTGTATTCGTACAAGTGCAACTCACACACTACGACTCTATGCGCACAGACCTTTAGTTCCCCCTTTTGGAGCTAGCAAAACTCCCAGGATACTTTCGTGCTGGCAAACAGAAGCGGTGGGTTGGGCCTCGCCCACCTCTAGGTTGGTATCTGCACTACCTAACCTAGACCTATCGTACGCCTCAACGCTAAGAACACAACATCGGAGCTCCTGCGTACTCTTACTGGTTAGTCCACCAGACCTTTCTTTGGTAATATGTTAACGACACTTACAGAGCCAAAGTATCGATGTCGGTGTGACGATCGTCGACACTAATGACCCACCACCTTATGCACATACAAAATGTCCTAATCTATCCCGAGCCATAAACTCCTCATGCTAACATGCCCGTCATCATAACCTTCTGAGCAAATGGCTCGCCGGACCAACTCGTCCGTACCAACAAGCATTACTGAGTCACAAGCTCACTGGACTAGCTAGTCCACTACTACAACCACCGAGCCTACCGCTCGTAGAACCAAACAAACTAACTTCCCATAACCACGGGGTGTGGGTGTGTGAATTATTAAGTTAATCTTGTACCACCATTTATTCCTACATTTTAGGGTTAACCATGGACTCCCCGAGGACTACCCTATGAGGGGCTCACTACGAAACTAGGAGCTACAATGGGATGACATCCCAAAGCTCCTTTCCAAGGCACTTTGTATTATTAGTGAATACCCACAAGTACACCCTCCTTATCATTACACTTGGATTACCCTACGTATTTTATGACATTCTAAAGGGAATGATGATCTTTCGTCGTCCCCGGACATAAACTTACCCCTTAGCTCATTGGGTACACCCAACTCATAGACCCCTAATAGTGACCACACATCTTCTCTACTAGACTAGGTACACTATATGCCTTCCATTCCCACCCAATAATCCATAAATTACTCAAGTTTTACAGTTTTACTATACACAGACCAAATGAATTATATGAGTTGCATAAGGGTAGGAACCCCAAATATTCATCCAACTGACTCAAGATTATTACTGGATGTCTAACATGATATTCTAAGTCCAAATCCAGAGGATCATATTTTTCCTTACTTAATTAGCATTTATTATAATTTTCCTCAACATTGACCCAGTATGAAATTGAACATGAAGTATAAAATCCTCTTATGAAACGACCTCCACAAAATTATGAAAAATATATGAAGTCAAAATAACAGTAAATACATAATGTACAACCCTGTATTCGCCGAGTAAGTCCTTGGGACGCAAGAGGTATTTTGGAGCACCGTCTTTTAATATAGACCAGAGCAGGGAGAGAGGAGGGCGAGCGGTAGAGGTAGAGACCCCCCACTCGCCCCACCCATGAAGGAGGCGAGCAAGAGGCGGGGCGGGGGGAGGAGGCCTCTAGCCCCCCTTGCCCCCGCCCCAGCAGTGGGGGGCGAGACCAGCAGGGGGCTGCCCTGGCTGGGTCTCGCCCAACCCCAGTAGGGGGCAGGGGGAGGAGGCCTCTGGCCCCCCCTTGCCCCCGCCCCAGCAGTGGGGCGAGACCAGCAGGGGGGCGACCCCTGGATCTCGCCCAACCCCAGTTAGGGGGTTCGCCGAGCCTCGTGAGGTACCCCCTCTCGCCTAGCTCCGGGGGGAGGGGTTGGTCTGCGTTTAGCGCTCCAGAACAGCGGGATTTGGCTATCTGCAGGCCATTTCCGAGGGTATTTTGGTAATTTCGCGGACCAGTTTGTGGCTATTTGCAGCCCAAATCCAAAAATCCTATAAATAGGACCAAGGGGGCACCATTTGGAGGCAAGCTTATCCTAGGCTATCTCTCTCTCTCTCTCCCTCCCCAGGTCTCTCTCTAGTGGGGTGAGGAGAGCCTCTAGTGGTGCCCAAGCCCGACATTGGCTTGGGAGGGGAAGCGCTCTAAAGATCTTCCGGGTATGTGGTGGGACCTCCTCGCCGAGCCCTTGGTCCAGTTCATAGTGCCTCAACCTTCAACCTAGAGCTCTCCCTTGAGGGGAGTAAGTGTTGGTCGCCCCTCAGCTTGCTGAAGGCCCCGAACTCCACAGAGACCGAGGCTTGTTCACCAAGTTGTCAGTTTCAACATTTTGGTGCGGTGAGCGTGGAGTGTGGCCGATTCAAGAAACTCTCAAGATGAGCTCCATGGATGGAGGTGGAGGAAGTTCCGACCCAAGTCACTCGCAGCCCCCGGTGGCTGGGGTGACGTTGGAGATGTTTGAAGACTTCAAGCGGGAGGTCACGCAGGTCTTGCAGGTTACTCTCAGCCGGCAGTCCCGGATGGAGGTGTCAGCATGGGGTGGGACCTCCTCGCCGAGCCCTTGGTCCAGTTCATAGTGCCTCAACCTTCAACCTAGAGCTCTCCCTTGAGGGGAGTAAGTGTTGGTCGCCCCTCAGCTTGCTGAGGGCCCCGAACTCCACAGAGACCGAGGCTTGTTCACCAAGTTGTCGGTTTCAACATTTTGGTGCGGTGAGCGTGGACTGTGGCCGATTCAAGAAACTCTCAAGATGAGCTCCATGGACGGAGGTGGAGGAAGTTCCGACCCAAGTCACTCGTAGCCCCCGGTGGCTGGGGTGACGTTGGAGATGTTTGAAGACTTCAAGCGGGAGGTCACGCAGGTCTTGCAGGTTACTCTTAGCTGGCAGTCCCGGATGGAGGTGTTAGCAGGGGGAGAGTGGGGAGGAGATGTACCCCCGCTCCCCCAGCAATAGGGCGAGATCTGGAGGGGGGCGCCTTCCCATCTCGCCCCGCCCCAGCAAGGGGGCGAGATCTGGAGGGGGCGCCCTCCCATCTCGCCCCGCCCCAGCAAGGGGGCGAGATCTGGAGGGGGCGCCCTCCCATCTCGCCCCTCCCCAGCAAGGGGGTGAGATCTGGAGGGGGGCGCCCTCCCATCTCGCCCCGCCCCAGCAAGATGGCGAGATCTGGAGGGGGGAGCCCTCCCATCTCGCCCCGCCCCAGCAAGGGGGCGAGATTTGGAGGGGGGCGCCCTCCCATCTCGCCCCGCCCCAGCAAGGGGGCGAGCTCAGGAGGGGGCGCCCTCCCAGCTCGCCCCGCCCCTTCTGGTCCAGCCGCAAAAGGGGGCGAGCGGGGAGGCATCCGACCCCCACTCACCCTGCCCCAAAATGAGTCGAGTGAATGTTGGCAGGCGAGACCACCTTGGGTGGCGGCCATCCGATAGCCCGACGGGCGCAGAGACCCCCCACTCGCCCCACCCATGAAGGAGGCGAGCAAGAGGGGGGCGGGGGCAGGGGGAGGAGGCCTCTAGCCCCCCTTGCCCCCGCCCCAGCAGTGGGGGGCGAGACCAGCAGGGGGCTGCCCTGGCTGGGTCTCGCCCAGCCCCAGCAGGGGGGCAGGAGGAGGAGGCCTCTGGCCCCCCCTTGCCCCCGTCCCAGCAGTGGGGCGAGACCAGCAGGGGGGGCGACCCCTGGGTCTCGCCCAGCCCAGTTAGGGGATTCGTCGAGCCCCGTGAGGTACCCCCTCTCGCCTAGCTCCGGGGGGAGGGGTTGGTCTGCGTTTAGCGCTCCAGAACAGCGGGATTTGGCTATCTGCCGGCCATTTCCGAGGGTATTTTCGTAATTTCGCGGACCAGTTTGTGGCTATTTGCAGCCCAAATCCAAAAATCCTATAAATAGGACCAAGGGGGCACCATTTGGAGGCAAGCCTATCCTAGGCTAGCTCTCTCTCTGTCCCTCCCAGGTCTCTCTCTAGTGGGGTGAGGAGAGCCTCCAGTGGTGCCCAAGCCCGGCATTGGCTTGGGAGGGGAAGCGCTCTAAAGATCTTCCGGGTAAGCTTCAGCAAGGGGGCGAGCTCAGGAGGGGGGCGCCCCAGCAAGGGGGCGAGATCTGGAGGGGGCGCCCTCCCATCTCGCCCCGCCCCAGCAAGGGGGAGAGCTCAGGATGGGGGCGCCCTCCCAGCTCGCCCCGCCCCTTCTGGTCCAGCCGCAAAAGGGGGCGAGCGGGGAGGCATCCGACCCCCACTCACCCCGCCCCAAAAGGAGTCGAGTGAATGTTGGCAGGCGAGACCACCTTGGGTGGCGGCCATCCGATAGCCCGACGGGCACAGAGGCCCGCAAGTCAGCTCCACGAGAGCAAAGAAGGGAGGACTTCTAAAGGAAAAGATCCAACCGCCCGAGGTGGAGGCAGGGGCAGAGGACACCCCCTCCACCGCCCCAACAAACCATGGTGATCGGCCAAAGAAGAAGAAGGAACCGCATGGGAGGAAGAAGGGGCATCCGAGTGGGGTTACCTTACTGTGACTTCCACGATGAGGAGGGTCACGCGACGTCCGCCTGCCCTGAGTTCTTGAAACTGAAGAAGGCAAGGGATCCAAGGCACAAAACATCAACCACCAGGAGAGGTCGAGGAGGACCAGGCCCGGGAGTAGGAGACCAAGTTTGGTCCCCATACTTAGTTTTTTCTTCCTTTAAGCATATGTAATGTAATGTTTCATTTCCATGTCTAGTGTTCTCACATGTACTCGGATGGTCAATATAATGAAAGTTTTTCAAAAAATACTTGGCCCCGAGCAGACCCGCTGACCAGGCTCTCATCTAGCTGGCAGGTCCGAAGGCTCACTTGGCGGC
Organism: Dactylorhiza incarnata; assembly: GCA_033032865.1. Classification (NCBI taxonomy): domain Eukaryota; kingdom Viridiplantae; phylum Streptophyta; class Magnoliopsida; order Asparagales; family Orchidaceae; genus Dactylorhiza; species Dactylorhiza incarnata. Next base: position 7,718,514 of record JAWHQI010000099.1, on the reverse strand, counting down.
AGGTTCCAAAGGTTTCAAAGGTTGGCCCCGAGCAGACCCGCTGACCAGGCTCTCATCTAGCTGGCATGTCCGAAGGCTCACTCGGCGGCAGGTTCCAAAGGTTTCAAAGGTTGGCCCTGAGCAGACTCGCTGACCAGGCTCTCATCTAGCTGGCAGGTCCGAAGGCTCACTCGGCGGCAGGTTCCAAAGGTTTTAAAGGTTGGCCCCGAGCAGAACCGCTGACCAGGCTCTCATCTAGCTGGCAGGTCCGAAGGCTCACTCGGCGGCAGGTTCCAAAGGTTTCAAAGGTTGGCCCCGAGTAGACCCGCTGACCAGGCTCTCATCTAGCTGGCAGGTCCGAAGGCTCACTCGTCGGCAGTTTCCAAAGGTTTCAAAGGTTGGCCCCAAGCAGACACGCTGACCATGCTCTCATCTAGCTGGCAGGTCCGAAGGCTCACTCGGCTGTAGGTTCCATGGGTTTCAAAGGTTGGCCCCGAGCAGACCCGCTGACTAGGCTCTCATCTAGCTGGCAGGTCTGAAGGCTCACTCGGCGGCAGGTTCCAAAGGTTTCAAAGGTTGGCCCCGAGCAGACCTGCTGACCAGGCTCTCATCTAGCTGGCAGGTCCGAAGGCTCACTCGGCGGCAGGTTCTAAGAGTTTCAAAGGTTGGCCCCGAGCAGACTCGCTGACCAGGCTCTCATCTAGTTGGCAGGTCCAAAGGCTCACTCAGCGGCAGGTTCCAAAGGTTTCAAAGGTTGGCCCCGAGCAGACCCGCTGACCAGGCTCTCATCTAGATGGCAAATCCGAAGGCTCACTCGGCGGCAGGTTCCAAAGGTTCAAAGATTGGCCCTGAGCAGACCCGCTGACCAGGCTCTCATCTAGCTGGCAGGTCCGAAGGCTCACTCAGCGGCAGGTTCCAAAGGTTTCAAAGGTTGGCCCCTAGCAAACCCGCTGACCAGGCTCTCATCTAGCTGGCAGGTCTGAAGGCTCACTCGGCGGCAGGTTCCAAAGGTTCCAAAGGTTGGCCCCGAGCAGACCCGCTGACCAGGCTCTCATCTAGCTGGCAGGTCCGAAGGATCACTCGGCGGCAGGTTCCAAAGGTTTCAAAGGTTGGCCCCGAGCAGACCCGCTGACCAGGCTCTCATCTAGCTGGCAGGTCTGAAGGCTCACTCGCGGCAGGTTATAAGAGTTTCAAAGTTTGTCCCCGAGCAGACCCGCTGACAAGGCTCTCATCTAGTTGGCAGGTCTGAAGGCTCACTCGGCCGCAGGTTCCAAAGGTTTCAAAGGTTGGCCCCGAGCAGACCCGCTGACCAGGCTCTCATCTAGCTGGCAGGTCCGAAGGCTCACTCGGCGGCAGGTTCCAAAGGTTTCAAAGGTTGGCCATGAGCAGACCCGCTGACCAGGCTCTCATCTAGCTGGCAGGTCCGAAGGCTCACTCTGCGGTAGGTTCTAAGAGTTTCAAAGGTTGGCCCCGAGCAGACCCGCTGACCAGGCTCTCATCTAGCTGGCAGGTCCGAAGGCTCACTCGGCGGCAGGTTCCAAAGGTTGGCCCCGAGCAAACCCACTGACCAGGCTCCCATCAAGCTGGCAGGGCCGAGGACCGCTCGGTGGCACGAAGTTTTCAAAGTGTTTTTCCCCAGGGTGGTTCCTCTAGCCGGGCTCTCACTAGCCGGCAGGATAGGATGACCTCTCAAGGAGGCTAAGTGTTTTTTCCCCGAGATGGCTCCGCTAGCCGGGCTCTCACTAGCCGGTAGGGCAGGATGACCTCTCGAGGAGGGTAAGTGTTTTTCCCCCCGAGGTGGCTCCGTTAGCTGGGATCCCGCTAGCCGGCAGGGTTGGAGGACCTCTCGAGGGGGCTTTATGTTCTTTCTCGAGGAAGCTCCGTTAGTCGGGTTTCCAGCGACACTCGTCGAATATACAGGGTTGGACATTTCTTTCCGAGCGTGTACCTCGCTCGAAAGAGCGTGGATTGTGTACAACCCTGTATTTGTCGAGTAAGTCCTCGGGACGCAAGAGGTATTTTGGAGCACCGTCTTTTAATATAGACCAGAGCAGGGAAAGAGGAGGGCGAGCGGTAGAGGTAGAGACCCCCCACTCACCCCACCCATGAAGGAGGCGAGCAAGAGGGGGGGCAGGGGGAGGAGGCCTCTAGCCCCCCTTGCCCCTGCCCCAGTAGTGGGGGGAGAGACCAGCAGGGGGCTGCCCTGGCTGGGTCTCGCCCAGCCCCAGCAGGGGGGCAGGGGGAGGAGGCCTCAGGCCCCCCTTGCCCCCGCCCCAGCAGTGGGGCGAGACCAGCAGGGGGGCGACCCCTGCATCTCGCCCAGCCCCAGTTAGGGGGTTCGCCGATCCCCGTGAGATACCCCCTCTCGCCTAGCTCCGGGGGGAGGGGTTGGTCTGCGTTTAGCGCTCCAAAACAGTGGGATTTGGCTATCTGCAGGCCATTTCCGAGGGTATTTTGGTAATTTCGCGGACCAGTTTGTGGCTATTTGTAGCCCAAATCCAGAAATCCTATAAATAGGACCAAGGGGGCACCATTTGGAGGCAAGCTTATCCTAGGCTAGCTCTCTCTCTCTCCCTCCCCAGGTCTCTCTCTAGTGGGGTGAGGAGAGCCTCTAGTGGTGCCCAAGCCCGGCATTGGCTTGGGAGGGGAAGCGCTCTAAAGATCTTCCGAGTATGTGGTGGGACCTCCTCGCCGAGCCCTTGGTCCAGTTCATAGTGCCTCAACCTTCAACCTAGAGCTCTCCCTTGAGGGGAGTAAGTGTTGGTCGCCCCTCAGCTTGCTGAGGGCCCCGAACTCCACAGAGACCGAGGCTTGTTCACCAAGTTTTCGGTTTCAACACATAATATCAAAATTTTGCAGTAAGAGGTTGGCCTCTAATTATAATATTGAACAATTTTCCCAAATTAGAATTTAAAGAAGGAACCACCAAAAATGCTTGTCTAAAAATTATAGGAAAATTAGCAGACCTTCTTACCAATCAGAAAAATCTACTGGCTAAATTTCAGAATTTATCAAGGCTAATTAATCACATAAGTAAATATTCCAACTAAACCCATACTAGGGGAAATTGTGAAGGAACCTACTGATAAATAATTCCAAATATTATACAAAAATTCAGAGAGCTCTCTAATGCCCTAAAATGTCCTACCACCAAGTTTCATAATTTTCCAGAGGATATTTGGCCCTCATTTACTTAACATATTCTTAAGGCCAAATAGATGACTTGTGAATGAAGTGCTAAATAACATAATTCAATAATTACACAAAAATTACCAGAGATCCATTACATGATTTTGAGGTTACCACCAAACTTTCATCACCATCCAAGATTATTTGAGCATGTAAATTTCTCTTATAAGGAGGTTCCTAAAAATGGTTATAACCTAAATCAGAGGGAATAAGCAGTCCTAAAATTCTATTAAAATTTCCTAGGGAATATTTACACCCCATGAACTTATCTACCAAGTTTCATGACCATCCAAGGACATATGCACATATATCTTTCACAAGGCTTAAAGTGCCACCCTAAGGTTAGAACTAGGGTCCTAGGGCATATCCACCCCACATCAGCCCAAATTAATCATGGGGGTGTCTTATGTTATCCTAAACCAGTGGCCAAGATTTCACACCACCTTGATGAGATTTGACCACCTAATTCCATCAAGTGCACTTTTGACCTAGTTTGACCAAACTTGGGTTAACAAAATACCCAACCAAATCAGTCCCAATTGGGCTGAGATTTTACCAGGGTCATATAATAACCCTAAATAGCACCCATCAAAATTTGGAGGGGATTGGAGGTCATTAGATTCTATAATTAAATAATATATAAATTATTATATTATTACAAAAACCTTAGAAAAATGTTTTCTAAAATTTCTCATCTTTGGATATGTTAAGGGTGTAAATACGTATAGCCTAGGTTTCAATTTTGAAGTCCATATCATTTCCCAATCAAAAGATATTCAAGAAATGGTGGCTGTCCTACCCTAGGGACCAGTCCCACCAAAATGGCCGTACAGGGAGCTGCAGTACCCATTTTTGGATGGAACAAATTTTAGAATAAAGTTCACACCAAGGTCTACAACTTTGATGTTGGCCACTTTTTCATCAGAGGGGCTCTAGTACTTTTAATAATTAAAACAAAACTCTGCAAATAGTTGTTGGAACATGGTTTTCGGCATCCCTCTGATTTTAGAATAACAAATCCTACTTGTATTTGATCTTTTTTGCCATTGTGTTTTTAGCATTTAGGTTTGGACAGTTATGACACCAGGTTGCTGCAACAATGGTCTGGCACTAACCAAAAGCTGAAGGATTGAAAGCTATTTAACGCCAGGCATTAAGTTTAGCGCTGGGCGTTAGCGCTAGACGAAAATGTCGTTCGACAAAATGAAAGATGCGTTCGACAAACTGAAAGCTATGTTCGACGAACTAGCATTCGATGAAATGAAACCGCTGAGATGGAAACCGCTGAGAAGGAAACCGCTGAGAACGGAAGCTCCGTTCGACAAAATGAAAGCTGCGTTCGACGAACTGGCATTCGACAAAATGAAACCGCTGAGAACGTAAGCTACGTTCGACGAAATGGAAACTGCGTTCGATGATCTGGCGTTCGAAGAAATTGTGTTCGACGAAAGAAGAAGCCCGTTCGACGAAATGTGTTCGACAAAGATGCTGTTCGACGAAATGGCGTGCCAGCTGATTAAAGAAAGAAACTCAATGCCAGGCGTTAGTCTTAATGCTGGGCGATATCCGGTCGATGAATTTGGCAAGGAGAATGCAGTCGTGATTACAGGAGGAACTTTAGGAATGATTTGCTCAATGCCCCGCATTAGCCTTAACGCTGGCATTGATATTGCCTAAAATAAAACATTTCCTAAAGTGCAGAATCTCCTTCCTCTTCTGAAGATCTGAGCCATAAATATGTTTTTATACATGGTCAACGCCAGGCGTTAGCACTTAATGCCGGCGTTAGCTCAAAGTCAATAAATTGGATGATTTCGACGTCTCTGACTACTGATTGCCAAGAGCCCTATTCCAGCACTTCAGAAACTTTGTGAGGGCCGTATTTCCAAACAAACACATCTCCCGCTCATATTTCAAAAGGAAGAATCAAAGGAGGCTTGGATCAACATGCTAACTCAACGCGAAGTATGCACGCTTGGACTTCAACGATCTTCAGCAATTCTTCGGCGTCTTCTTCAGATTACCTCATAGGGAGTTTTATATTTGTATTTTGTATTTTGTCCTTTATTTCATCTTTGTAATCGGTTCGTGAATTCGCCGCGTGTTGGCGACTAGTTCTGGGTAGGACTTAGGGAGGAATTTGCCTCATGTTGGCGAGTAGGTCTAGGGAGTAGATATAGGGGGTGCTCGAGGCCTTTCTGGTGATAGATTGGCTAGAGCGGCTTGAGGCCGCATCTGGCGAGAGATCGGCTAAAGCCAACCGGTTTGTGGGGATACGAGTCGGTATAGAAAATGAAAAGAGTCTTTCATTATTCGCTTTGATTTCTAGCGTCATTGAAATCAAATTTTGTAATCAAGTTTATTAATGATAATCATGCCTTTTCATGTTGAATAAAATTGATTTCATTATTCCAATCTCTTTACTCTTGATTCAACTTACTTCAACATAAAATATCAAAAGTTTTCTATTAATGTTTAAAGTTTTCAAAACCCTTATTCACCCCCCCCCCCCCCCCCCCCCTCTAAGTGCGCCTACTGATCCAACAAGTGGTATCAGAGCTAGGTTATTCCAAATCGGCTTAACAACCGGGAATAATGGCGTCTCTTGATCATGATCTCGCTTCTACTAGTGGGGAAAGTTTTAATGTAAATGAAAAAGGATTATCACCACCTTTATTTATCGGCAAAAATTATAAAAGGTGGAAAATATTAATGAAAAATTTTCTTAAAACTTTAGATGAAAAAGTCTGGAATATCACTATTGAAAAGCCACCTAGAGTATTAAATAGAAACGAAATTGTTTTAAATGCTAAATCCATAAATTGTCTATTTTGTGCGTTAGATGAAAATATTTTCAAACTTATTTATACTCTTCCTACCGCATATGAGATTTGGAATTTTCTTGAAAGAACTTATGATTCTCCTTCTACAGGTATGGAACAATCGCAAGAACCGGAGAATATGCAAGCTTGCACAAGTCTTCAAGAATGCTCCTCTCATGACGGATCCATGAAGTGCACATCATGTGAAAGAGAAGAAGAAATACTATCTTCGGTGTTGAAACCAATTTCCCGGTTTCAGCGTTCGAAAAGGGGTTGCGACTAACTCTTACTTGACCTAAGCCTAGACTCTTGACCGGTCACTAAGAACTAAGAGACTCAGACTTGATAACAACGGGAATCTAGGAACCCCTTAAGCTTCAGCGTGGAGGTCCCACTACACACCCGGAAGCGCACTCGGAACTTCCCCTCCCAAGCCAATGCTGAGCCTGGGCACCTTGGAGGGCACTGAGAACCACCTCACTGTCAGCTAAAGAATGACAAGGGAGGGGGGTGCTTGCTCACAAGACACATGCAAGGGGGGGGGGGGGGGGGGTAGTGACCAACCCTTCCCAAGGTGCCCATGGGGGCCTATTTATAGACTTTCCCAAAAATGGACTGCGAATAGCCAAAATTGGACTGCGAATAGCCAAAATTATGTTGTCCGCAGTCCGACCATGACCATGAACAACCAACGCATGAGGGGGGGTGGGGGGGGGGGGGGGGGGGGGGGGCGAGTGGGACTCGAGATGCCCACTTCCCCCCTCACGGGAGGCCATACCGGCCTCCCCCAAGGTATCGGGCGAGTGGGAGAGTCCCTCCTACTCGCCCAAAGGAGTTGGCGAGTGGGAGGGACCCTCCCACTCGCCCCCTAGGTGGCCGGCGAGTGGGAGTGTCTCTCCTACTCGCTCGGTGAGTGGGAGGGTCTCTCCCACTCGCCCGACGAGTGGGAGGGTCCCTCCCACTCGCCCAGGTGAGTGGCGAGTGGGAGGCTTCTCCCACTCGCCCGAAAGGAGTCGGGGGAGTTGATGCTCCCCCTGCCTCCCCTACGGCCTCTCTTTGCCTTGATTGTTCTCGACCGCTTATGCGCGGTCATTTTGCCTGTCTCGACAATCTTTACTGTCTTGGTCTCATCCGGATTGGGTCACACCAACTCGGGAAATATGAGGGTTGTACACAATCCCCGCTCTTTGCGAGCTTGTCCCAAGTTCGGAAAGAAATTCCAACCCACCTATTGGACGAGTAGGTGGGACCCGGAGGGAATCTTTGGGGGGCTCCACCCGATGGCTATATAAAATCCCTCGGAGAGGAGGGCAAGAGGAGCACCATTCCTGAGAGCTCTTCCTACTTCCCCTTCTAAAACAGATGGATCCACCTCGAGACTTCAGGGCTCGCATCAAGGCTCTCGCAGGGAAGGGTCCGTCTGACCTGACGGAGCTTAAAGCTCTAATGCATGGCCCTTCGTCCTCTCCTACCCGGTCCGCGGTGCGATCACCTCGAAAGAAGCCCCACCCCGAGTTGGCGAAGGAGGTTGCGTCGTCATCCTCTCATGGGGCGACCAAATTCATCCGAGGCCTGGATATGGATATGGTATTGGTTCTCCCCTCATCTCTATTTCACACCTGCGATTATTCATGACTATGGTGACGTGTTTCTTAATTGCCCACAGCTTCTCGCGGAGGACCTCGAGGGGGTCCGAAGAATGGTAGAGGGAGCGGGCGCAGACGCTCGGGTGAGCCCTGTCTCTCTCGCTCGGGAACCTGCAGTCCTCTCGACTTCTCACGATGACTCTTCTGCTGGAGGGAACCAGACCTCGATGGGTCAATCGAGCCGAAGGGAAGTCTCGGCGCCACCCCGCTCTTCTACTGCAGTCATGGAGCCCGTCGAGGACCGATCCGACGTCTTTGAGCGTCTGTGCCGCTTGGAGACCCTCACCTAGGAGCTGCGGGAGGGGAGGCTGTCTTCCGGACCCAACCCCCTCGCCCGTGTTTGCGTGCTGGAGCGTCGGGTCGAGAGGTTGGAGGCCGAACTCAACCTCCTACCGGGAGAGGTCCGGCTCGCATTCGGGGGCATGACGACACCGTTCGAGGATCACTTTCGCCGGGTGGAGGCCTCCGTGCGCACCGTGGGCAGGGAGCTCTCCTCAGCCAAGGCATGCTTTGAATCCACGCGCGGGGGGTCCCCTTCACCCAGGACCAGGGCTACTAGAAGTGGACGGCATGCTAGTTACCCTCTTTCTTTCAGGGATCTACTATTCGTTATGTAATAATAATGATCGACTCGCCATAGCAGTTCATCTGTTTCGCGACCGAACTGTTTGTTTCGTTATGTCTCCTTTACGTTTGCTTTAATAACCCTGCTGATTTATGCCTCGCTTGGGTTGCTATCTTTCGATTAACTAACATGCATGGTGATCGTAACGATGCTGAAACAGCTGACTAATGGGCGGGAGATAGAGGCCTCGAAAGGACGATCCGGGTACGAAGCGGTCGGGTGGTGTCAGGGAGAGGCATAGGTGAAGGGGACCCCTCGGTCCGTATCCTTACACCAGGCGAGAGGACCGCAGGGCCCTCCCTCCTCTGCCGGGCGAGTGGACCATGAGGTCCACCCCCGTGCACCGGGCGAGTGGACCTCAAGGTCCACTCGCCTGTGCTCGGGGCGAGTGGGCCTTGCGGTCCACTCGCCCGGGGCGAGTAGACCACCCGGCCCGCTCCCCCTCCATGCCCTTGGGCGAATGGACCCACGGTCCACTCGCCTTCTCTTTTATCCCCCCTATAAATACACCCCCTTCTGCCTCTAGATCCTCACCTTCCTCTCTCCCCTTGTCTTTCCTTCCTCTTATAGCTAGCTTCTACCTTTTCCCTTCACTCCTGCAAGATGGCATCCAACCGCCCACCTGTCAAGAGGAATGGCCGGGAGCAGAACGCGGCCAACTTTTCAGGGTGTTCTTTCCCCGCGGGAAAGGTATCCAAGGAGTACCTCTCGGCCTTCCGAAGTTCCTACCTCCCCGAGGGGTGGTCATGCAGGCGCCCGTCAAGGGATGAGGCCGTCAACTCTTTTTACGATGACTGGCTTGCATTCCCCCTCCCTCACTTTGAGGCTGGGCTACGGCTGCCCTTGTGTCCTGAGGTGAAGGAGTTCCTGGACTACTTCGGCGTAGTCCCGGCTCAAGTCAACACGAATGAGATTTCGATGTTGACAGCTTATGTGTGCTACCTGCGGGAGGAGAGGGTGGTGTTCGACCTGAGCGTGTTTCGCAAGGTCTTCGTCTTCCGAGCAACCACCGATGGGGTCTGCTTCTTGACCGGCACACACGTGGACGTGCATGAGACCTCCAACAAGGTCCATCACTGGAACGACTCATTTGTGTTCGTTCGGGGTGACCTAGGCGGCATCCCTTTTTCCCCCACTCAGAGACCTGAGAAGGTCTGCAGACCCCCCTCGCTACGTGGGGAGGCTGCTGAGCTGCACCGCTTCCTTAAGGGCGCGAGCTTTGAGGTTGAGCATCTCCGGAGGAACATTAATTGGCTCACCTACGTGGATCCGGGGACAAGTACTTGGGCCTCACCAACTCGTCTCCTTTATGGTTCATTTCTTCATATGGTTGCTTAACCCGCCCTAACTTGTGCAGGTGAACGGTCCCTTCCTCGACACCTTCCCTTTGCGGGGGGAAGTTCCTCCCTCGCCCATGGGCCCGTCGGGGAGGTAGCAGCTGCCTCTGCCTCGGCTCCGAAGGTGTCTGGGTCGAGGCTGAGGAAGGATAAGGAACTGGTGGGAGAGGAGGGTGTGCCCCCTCCCCTCCGAAGGGACCGAGGATGCGGCGAGGGGAAGTTGTCTGCCGGAGGGATTCCGGGGCGCCGGCCATGGAGAGGGGGGAACCGAGTGACCCTCATGCGTTGGCCAACCATCCCAACTTTGAGATGGGGGGGAAGGCCACGGATATTCTCGGCGAGCCGGTCATCCATTGGGATGAAACGATGAACCGGGTCTCCTTATCCTCTCAGCGACCTTCGTGGGTCGAGGGGGATGTCATCGACGACGCGGCGCATAGCTTTATCTATGGCATCTACGGCTGGCAGGACGCTGCATCCTATAAGGAGATGTCCATGCGTGACCTTGTGTATGCGAGCTCCCAAGCCCAGCTCCGCGCGACTGAGCTCTCCCACATGGCCGCCCGCCGAGGTCTTAGTCTCTCGCTCAGGTCGATGCGGGCGGATGCGTCAAAGCAGGATGCAGAAGAGAAGGCCACCAACCTTGCGGCTCGCTTGGCCACTGCTGAGAAACTCCTGGAGGAGTCATCCGGAGGCTTGGTTCGTGCCCACCTTAATGAATTTTCCTTTTCTCTTTTTAATTTCTCATTATTCGTAGGTTCTAATTCATTTGCCTTGCCGGCCTGCAGGGACCAGGTACCGCCGACTCGCTCAGGAGACGATGTGAGGAGTCAGACCAGGAGGTGCAGTACCTGAGGGCTCAGCTTGCCGAAGCTCATAGGCAGTTAAGGGAAGGGAGAGGAGAAGGAATTGCACCTTCGAGGGCGGCGATGCCGGTCCCACCTCAACCTGCTGAAGTCGAGCGCGGTCGGAGGAGAATCATGGCGTCAACGGCCCGAGCCATGGTGAGTCGCCTCCATGATGTGGATGCTCTTTGAGACAGCTGGAGGGGGGTTTCCGCCAGCGACCTCCTGCCTGAGTTTTTTCCTTCACCTGGGCGATCCGGCTCACCCCCTAGCAGCGGCGGCTACTCTCCACGGTCGTGAGGGTGGTCTGTGACTTCTTCTTTTCTCCCGTTCCTCATGGGAGCTATGTATTTTTTGTGTTTGTTCTTCTTCTTCAATCCTGCGTGTACTAGTAGAAGCGAAGCAACGATTCATGTAACATATATTATCAATGAATCAGTAGTCACTTAAAAGAATCTCCTCAGCTTACTTTCTCCCTTTACTGATTGAGGACTTGATACCTTACTTGAATCGATCACCGGGTGGTTGATTGGCCCGATGAGTCTCCCGTCTACCCACCTGCACCCTGAGTGCTTACCTTCACCCGGAGGCAGAGGAACTCAACGCTTTCCCAATCTGACTGGAGGTGGAAGTACCCATCCACGTCTTAGGTGCTTAGCTTACTTGGAGGCAGAGGAACTCAACGCCTTCCCAGCCTGACTGGAGGTGGAAGTACCCATCCACGTTCTAGGTACTCAGCTCACCTGGAGATAGAGGACCTCAACGCCTTCCCAGTCTCATTGGAGGCGGAAGTACCCATCCATGTCCTAGGGGCTTAGCTTACCTGGAGGCAGAGGAACTCAACGCCTTCCCAATCTGACTGGAGGTGGAAGTACCCATCCGCGTCCTTGATGCTTAGCGCACCTGGAGGTGGAGGAACTCAACGCCTTCCCAGCACAATTGCTGATTGGAGGTGGAAGTACACATCCGCGTCCTAGGTGCTTACCTTCACCTGGAGGCAGAGGAACTCAACGCCTTCCCAATCTGACTGGAGGTGGAAGTACCCATCCATGTCCTCGGTGCTTAGCGCACCTGGAGGTGGAGGAACTCAACGCCTTCCCAGTCCCAATTATAGATTGGAGGTGGAAGTACCCATCCACGTCCCTGGTGCTTAGCGCACCTGGAGGTGGAGGAACTCAACGCCTTCCCAATCTGACTGGAAGTGGAAGTACCCATCCATGTCCTTGGTGCTTAGTGCACCTGGAGGTGGAGGAACTCAACGCCTTCCCAATCTGACTGGAGGTGGAAGTACCCATCCATGTCCTTGGTGCTTAGCGCACCTGGAGGTGGAGGCACTCAACGCCTTCCCAGTCCCAATTACCGATTGGAGGTGGAAGTACCCATCCGCGTCCTAGGTGCTTACCTTCACCTGGAGGCAGAGGAACTCAACGCCTTCCCAATCTGACTGGAGGTGGAAGTACCCATCCACGTCTTTGGTGCTTAGCGCACCTGGAGGTGGAGGAACTCAACGCCTTCCCAGTCCCAATTACCGATTGGAGGTGGAAGTACCCATCCGCGTCCTAGGTGCTTACCTTCACCTGGAGGCAGAGGAACTCAACGCCTTCCCAATCTGACTGGAGGTAGAAGTACCCATCCACGTCCTTGGTGCTTATCGCACCTGGAGGTGGAGGAACTCAACACCTTCCCAGTCCCATTAGCAAGCAGCGAGTCGTCCCGATGCGCCCCTCATCCACCGGCATGTCTTAGCCCGACGGAGGGTCTCTAGCCAGGGATTTTGAACCTGGACTTCTTTCCAGAACCCCTTTCTCATTCATAGTTCTTACCTAATATAACTTGCCTATGCTACGCCCTCTTGGGTATCCTGTTACACCTCGCCCTTTTCTGGGCCCCTCTTTACATCTCGCCCCCATCCGGGCACTTCACTAAACTTCGCCCCTATCTGGGCACGCTGTTACACCTCGCCCCTCCCTGGGCACTTCCTTACACCCCGCCCATTCCGGGTTCACTCGGCTGCCTGCTCCTTAGTCATCTCTGCCATCGCTTCTTCCACTTCCTCAGCTGCTTGCATCCATCCGACCGTGTTGACCGCAGTAACATAACACTGGCACGCCTCACGGGGATCTCCTCTGACTCTCACCTAGAACTCCCCGGAGTTATACTTCAAGCACTGATGGTAGGAGGAGGGCACGCACTTGTACGCACTGATGAGGGGAAGCCCAAATATGGCATTGTAACTGCTCGGCGCATCCACGATGATGAACCGACAGTTCTTTGAAGTTCCCCCCAGGGTGACGAGGAGTTCGACTCCTCCTTCCACCTCCTTCCTCTCCCCGGAGAATCCGAAGAGTGGTCCATCCGATGAACTCGCCTTGCATCCACCTTCATCCCTTCAAATGCCTTTTTGAACACCACATTCACCGAGTCCCGTTGTCGACTAGGATTAGAGAGACGGTAAAGTTCTCGATTGCCGCCTTGATGACCAGCGCGTCGCAGAAGGGGTCCTCATGGGCCGGCAGGTCTTGGGTTGAGAAGGTAATCTTCTCGCTTAAAGGTGGGGATCGAGAGGTCGAAGTGATGCTCCGACGGTATATAGCGTGGAGGCTCCCCTTCCGGGTGGCCTCTTTGCCTGCTCCCCCATGGATGACCCCGATCCCTCCCAGGGCCCCTACATCGACCCTCTCTTCACACGGATCATCCTCTTCCTTGTTCTTCCCCTTTTCCCCTGCCCGCGGTCCTTCCAGACACAACTGCTTCCCCCCTGCTGGGGCTCTTCCTCCTTCCCTCATCTCGAGGAACTCTAGGCAAGCCGCGGTCGCGTGACCTTCTTGCTGATGGAAGTCACAGTATAGCGGTGCCGACTCCTCCCCCCCCCCCCCCCCCCCCCCCCCCCGTTTCTCCCAACGCTCCCTCTTTCTTCCGCCTTTCTTCCGTCCGATGGCCATGGCTTGCAGGGGCTGGACTTGCAGCGGCCCCGAGTTCTGTTGCCACCCTGCTGGGTGGAACCGCCCATGCCTCCCCTGATAACCTCCTCCTCCTTGGAAGTGGCCCCTTCCTTGGCCCTGAGGGGGACCAACCTGTGACCTCCAAGCTGGTCGGGCGGCTTTCGGTTGCGACTTCCAGCCTTGCTCCTGCCCATCGGGAGGTCCCTGTTGTCCCTGACTCCTCACTTCCTCCTTCTTTCTACCTCCACGCTCTCTCCTTTCCTCCTCTGCTACCTCGGCTAACCTAGCCACGAACTCCAGATTGGTAGCCTCACACTCGGTCTCACGATCAGCACGCTTCTTCAGCTCTTCGAAAGACAGGGGAGGGTCCCGAGTCAGAATCATCCGAAACAGCCCAGGCTGCAGCCCAAGGGTGAAGGCTAGCTGCTGGGTGTGCCCGGGAACTTCGACGATAAGAAGGACCTCCGCCTGGAAGCTATCCATGTAACTAGCCAGCGTCTCCCCTGGCTTTTGCCTGACTGCGAACAAGGCCTCCATGCTCTTTCTCCTCTTCTTCGAGGTAGAGAACCTCAACAAGAAACTTCGACGCAGATCCTCGAAGCGGTAGATGGTTCCTGCCGGAAGCGAGTGGAACCAATCCCTCGCCTTTCCCTGGAACGTGACGGCAAAAAGCCTGCACATGAAGGCGTCCGACATTTGCCTGATCGTGGTCATGTCCTCGAACCACTGAAGATGCTGGAGGGGATCGCTACCCCCCTCGTAGTAGGACATGGCAGGATCTCGAAACCCATCCGGAACAGGGGCTGACATGACCAACTCGCTGAAAGGGCTTCTTCATTCTTCTTGGTTGGGGGGAGGCGCTCCCATCACTTCCTCGTCGGGGCAGCTGGTCTGGGGCGAATTGTTGAAAAGCACTCACGCCTGGAGGCTCAAGCCCTCCTCCGAGGCTGGCCCCTTCTCTTGCTGACTGCTTCTCACTTCCACTAGGGGGAGTGAGGGGATCCTAGGTGCAGGTGGTGTTGAGCACTCGCCGCGAGCGGAGGATGCGGTCTGCATGAACTCCAGGATCCTCTTGCTGAATTCGTCGAAGTCTCTCTTCTTCACATACTCGCAAGGTGGAGGCGGGTCTCCCAACTCGTCGCTTCCAGCCATGAGACTTGGCTCAGAGTTTTCCGAACTAGTCGCTTCCACGCTCACCGCACCCGAATGTTGAAACCAGTTTCCCAGTTTTAACGTTCGAAAAGGGGTTGCGACTAACTCTTACTTGGCCTAAGCCTAGACTCTTGACCGGTCACTAAGAACTAAGAGACTCGTACTTGATAACAACGGGAATCTAGGAACAGACCCCTTAAGCTTCAGCGTGGAGGTCCCACCACACACCCGGAAGCCCACTCGGAACATCCCCTCCCAAGCCAATGCTGAGCCTGGGCACCTTGGAGGGCACTGAGAACCACCTCACTGTCAGCTGAAGGATGACAAGGGAGGGGGTGCTTGCTCACACACGCAAGGGGGGGGGGGGGGGGGGGGGGGGGTGTAGTGACCAACCCTTCCCAAGGTGCCCATGGGGGCCTATTTATAGACTTTCCCAAAAATGGACTGCGAATAGCCAAAATTGGACTGCGAATAGCCAAAATTCTGTTGTCCGCAGTCCGACCATGACCATGAACAACCAACGCATGAGGGTGGGGGGGGGGGGCTAGTGGGACTCGAGATGCCCAATTCCCCCCTCACGGGAGGCCATATCGGCCTCCCCCAAGGTGTCGGGCGAGTGGGAGACTCCCTCCCACTCGCCCAAAGGAGTTGGCGAGTGGGAGGGCCCCTCCCACTCCCCCATAGGTGGCCGGCGAGTGGGAGTGTCTCTCCCACTCGCCCGGCGAGTGGGAGGGTCTCTCCCACTCGCCCGGCGAGTGGGAGGGTCCCTCCCACTCGCCCAGGTGAGTGGCGAGTGGGAGGCTTCTCCCACTCGCCCGAAAGGAGTCGGGGGAGTGGATGCTCCCCCTGCCTCCCCTGCGGCCTCTCTTTGCCTTGATTGTTCTCGACCGCTTATGCATGGTCATTTTGCCTGTCTCGACCATCTTCACTGTCTTGGTCTCATCCGGATCGGGTCACACCAACTCGGGAAATATGAGGGTTGTACATTCGGAAGAGGAGTGCCAAAAAAATGTCAAAGGAACGATATGTTCAAATCGTGCCTCTCCCGAAAGCAATGTAAGGTAATCAAATTCCATTTTTTGCACTTCTATCTCTACATTACAACTGCTTCAAACTACAAAGCGCAAAATTAAGAAATAAAAAATGCTAATAAACATCTGCGCTTAGAAAATAAAAATTTAAAGGCAAAAATTAATGAAGAATCAAATTCTAATTTATCTAGTTCTACCCATAGCTCCTTAGTTGAAAGCATTACACCTTGTATGAAATTTGATGATTTAAAAGAAAAATGCAAGGAACTTGAAAAGGAACTTCTTTTTATAAAAGAACAAAATGAAAGATTATGTTTAGAAAATTCATCTGTGAAAAATGATTGTGCTAAGTGTAAAGACTATAAAATTGAAATTAAAGAGATGGATGAAACAATTGATGAATATAGAAATAACTATCAAAATCATATTGATTCAAATGTTTCCACTCTTAAAAATAACACAATCGCTTATAATAAAGCTAGACATAATTTAAAGATCAAGAATGATGAATTAAAATCAAAAATCAACTTGCTTATGAAAATTGTAAATACAAATTCACAATATCAAACTATATCTAAAAACAAGTTGAATATGAATATGAACATCTTAACTAAGTTTAAAAATGGGAGTAAGGAACATAAAGGATTTGTAAATCAAAATCAAAATCACCATTACTTACAAAATCATGTTTCTCCCAACCTAAAATTAAATGCAAACAAATTTCCTTCAAATTATAAATTCAAAAATCTTTTTGATCCAAATATTCAAGTAAATGATTATGGAAATTTGAAAGCAAAAAATAATGTTTGTCCAAGGTTTGAATGGAGGCCTAAAGTTAAAGATGAAACACTGACTCCACTTAAAAGGGCTCATTCATCACTATCTCCCCAAAATCAAACACGATGTATTTAGGTACCCAAAGGAACTATCACACCCGGTCCTCTTTGGATACCTAAATCTCTCATTCATTAGTATCCAATCATTTGCATGAAGTAGAAATCAACTAAAAATGAAATATCATTATTCTACTTCATGATATGCCTAACCTATTTTTTGTTAATTTTCTTTTTGTAACCATCATTATATGATCACTCTATATAACTTGTGATATGACTTCCACATAATAAACCAAAATTCATAAATAAATCAAATTGAATAAAGTTGAATAAAAAGTCATATCATTTTTCAAGTGATCTACTTATCCTTTTTATTTTTATCCTTCTAAATCCATTTCCTAAAAATCTTATAAAATTTGAAAAACTCAATTTGTCATATGATATTATTAAGACTAAATGAAATAAGTGTCAAAATGGATTCAAAAGGTGTTTTAGGGGTATTAGGCTAAATTTATAAAATGCGCAAGTTTTGCTTAGGTATGTAATACATTTGCATCATTTTTTATTACCCCTAGTATGCTTAATCATAATCATGTCAAACCAGAATTGAAAAATTGCATGAATATTATTTCACTTATTTATGATCATTTCACTCATGCATATGTTGTGCAAAACTCAAGAATTAAGGTTTAATGAATATGGAGCTTTAATGAATATGAAACCCAAGTATTAAAATTTTAACTTCCGCAACTTTTTGGGATTTCTTCTCGTCTCTTCACTTCATTAGACAGACCTTACGTTGCATAAACATAATTAAGAAAAATCGGAAGCAAAATCGAAGAAAATATAGGCTATATGAATAAAATAAGCATTCTCTGTGAGCTAACGCAGGCGTTAGGACCTAACGCGGGCGCTAGCTCAAGTATCTGATTTTCTGTAATTTTAAAATTCTAAAAAATTACTAAAAATATATGTTGTTGTTTAATATTCAAAAACCAAAGAGAAAATTTATAAAACCTTTTAAAAAATAACCAAAAAATAGTTTCTCATTGTATTCATCATTCACCTTACAATCTTTCTCTTTAATATTTTGAAAAGGTTGGATATGAATTGTTTTATATATTTCACTTACAATAATTAATTATGAGTATCAAAATCTCTATGTGATAAAATTAATGATCATAATTATATCATGTAATATCATATGATCTTTTAAGTCAAACATCAAATATAACTACAAAAGATCTTATTCCTTCCAAACATATTGTATGTGATCATGATTATTATATGAATCTATTATGTTTTGCATGTATCACATTTATTTTTAGACCAGAGAATCAACTCTATATCTATATAAATAAATCAATTAGAATCATCACTTTATTCTATGTCTAAAATTTGAATCACTGTTGTTAAATACATGCAACATTATATCAATTAACCTTATGGGATAACACTACATTCAAACTCATCATATCTAGCATTATCAACTAATAAATATTATCATCCGTGCTAGATATCTTATTATTGACATAATGAATAAATCTTAAAGAAGAACAATTGAAAGTTAAAACTCATAATAAACTATGTTGCTTTAATATCAAATATAATAAGAAATTAATCACGCATAAAAGCCATAGTTTATAAATTGATTCCATAGAACAAAATGCTTAGGATGTCCATGATTATTCACCCACATTATGTGTCTCACAATAGCGAGGGCGTAGGATTGTATGCATTAGAAGACCTAACCTCTATGTCATGTCTTGTCCTTAACCGGGGATGGTTCCAGTGGGGCCTTGCAAGGCACTGGGGGGAAAGAGTGCTAGATTGAGCGTTCTCTAGTGTGTGCATATGGGATTAACAACCCATCCTATGGCATGTGTGCAGTTCCTCATGCCCATCTGTCACTTAGTACGGGGCTAGTGTGTAGGCATATAGTTTGGATATTATTATCTAAGACATTCATATATCGTATATTTTGCATGCACTCTTTATGACTATATTATTCATGCATTCTTGTCTTGATCGAACATGCTTATTTTGTGTTTTGCATATTTTATCATTTTTGAGCTCTAATGATCTTATAAAACACAAATATATGAAAACCAAATAAATATATAAAAACCATTTTTGAACAAATAAAACATGCTTGAATAGCCTTCTAACCATTTCCAACGTCTCTGAAATTTCTACCCTAAGAAAGTCTATATATATACTATCTATGACAAAAGAAAATTTTTCAAAAAATCTCAAAAATCGAGTACTATTTCGGCGTTAACTAGTTAACGCCAGGCGTTAGCTCTTTTGGCCAAGTTCGAATTCTGATTTTTCTTCAATATTTCTGAAATTTTTCTAATGAATTCTCTCATTTTATTTTTCTTGATTTCAAAATTATGTTGTTCTTAATTTGTTAATTTTATTCTAAAATACAAAAAAATTCAAAATGATCAAAAATATGCTTTTGTCATTTGTTGTTGTTTTAAATATTTACAAAATTATGGTTTGACTACATGACTTCACAAGAGCAAACATCTTAGTTATTTTGTTTCAAATGGTCAAAATTGATTAGACATACACTTAAAGATTTTCTTCAATGTCTAATTTTAATTTCAAATGTTCTAAACATTGTTTTATCTTGTCATGCATTGACCCTAATCTAATTATGTGCAATGAAATAGTCTATAGAAAATTATGTATGATTTCCTAGCATGCCTCTAAGTATGAGTAATGTTTTATGTTAATCAATGATTCATACACTCACTATTTTATGTAATCTACATGTGTTCATAATCTTAGTCTTGCATGATTGTGTAGTGTAATAGTTTTAACAAATTAAGATGTATGTCTAAATTACCTACACCTCCATTAACAAAAAAAATTATTGCGCACATAGAAGTGTTAGTTCAAAACTTAGTTTTTTGTTTGCAACAACAAGTGAATTCGGAGACCTTTGGCCAACTATTACACTAATATGAAATAAAAAGCCAAAGATAACTCAACCAAGCACTACTCACCCTCCTGATAATTATTAATGAGCATTGTGAGGTTGAGCACCTTGGAAAGAATTGTAAAGTGTCTTGTGCAAACATATTTCTTTGATCACTTCTATTTGTACATCGGATCACTAAAAATAAAACTTTATAAAAAAATGCTTATGTGATCCCCCAAGCAATACTCCGCTCCCTGATAAGTCTTATTGAGCATTGTGTGGGCGAAGCACCTTGGTAGTTGTACGTATGTTATGTGCTTTGAAATTTTATTCTAGATGTGATGTGTGAAAGTAATTATATGATTACAATCTTAAAGTTGTTACTATTTCACTACATATGTCATGGGCTTAGATTATTTCACTTGTATACTTTTATCAAAACACCTAATATACACATCATTGATTTTCATAAAGCTTCTACTCATGAGAATTGGATCATAATGCAAACATTACATAATTATCTAAAAACTCAAGTAAAACACTAGATTGCAATGCATGATTTCTACAATATTTTCTTTACTTGAAATACGAATTGGTTACATTGTAGTTATTATCTTTTTGAATATGTTAATTCATGCTTGCCTATTTTGTTAAGAAAATTTTCAAAGTTAAAATGCTCAAAAGTGAAAAGTCTAGACATATTGTTGGAATGGTCAAACTATAACAAAAATACTACTCTTATTTGTTTTGTTTTTGTTTTCCGCATTTCTCTATCTAATCATTTATCCTTATATCATGTGTTCTCAAGCTTATTTCTACATTTTGTTTTCACTTCTGCTTTGTAAAACACTATTGCATCTTTTTCAACAAGTAATATTCTTCTTTAAAAATTAATTTGCAAAGCAAGTGATTACATTCCTGTGGTATAATCTTTGAATAATGTTCTTTCACGCTTATCATATATTTTTCCGCTGTGCTACTCTCTCCCTTAGCTCGATCATGACTTACTTTTTGTTTACACAAAACTCTTAATCCTCTCTTAGTTATGTCCCAACTTTTGCCTTCTTTATTCTAGTTTTGTTTAACTCCACCCTCTTTTGCTAATAACAAAGGGGGAGAATAAAATGATAAATCGTTGTGATTAATGGAGTAGGATTCACTAGATTAAGGGGGAGCATGTATCTAGTATATGGAAGTATACACTAAGGGGGAGCATTTTTGTAGGGGGAGCACTTTTAAATGATCTATAATCATTATCTTGTAATTGCTTAGTGTCATATATCCTTATAAAAACACAAATTCTTTATCTATGAATCTGATTTATCTCTATTGGATTTGTTATTATCAAAAGGGGGAGATTGTTGGAACATGGTTTTCCGCATCCCTCTGATTTGAGAATCACAAATCCTACTTGTATTTGATAGCATTCAGGTTTGGACAGTTATAACACAAGGTTGCTGCAACAATGGTCTGGCACTAACCACAAGCTGAAGGATTGAAAGCTGTTTAACGCCAGGCGTTAAGATTAACGTTGGGCATTAGCGCTAGACAAAAAAGGCATTCGGCGAGATGAAAGCTGCATTCGACGAACTAAAAGCTACGTTCGATGAACTGGCATTCGACGAAATGAAACCACTGAGATGGAAACCGCTGAGAAGGAAACCACTGAGAACGGAAGCTCCGTTCGACAAAATGAAAGCTGCGTTCGACGAACTGAAAGCTGCATTCAACAAACTGGCGTTCGACGAAATGAAACCGCTGAGAACGGAAGTTGTGTTCGACGAAATGGAAACTGCGTTCGACGATCTGGCGTTCGATGAAATTGTGTTCGACGAAATTTTGTTCGACGAAAGAAGAAGCTTGTTCGACGAAATGCGGTTGACGAAGATGCTGTTCGATGAAATGGCGTGCCAGCTGATTAAAGAAAGAAACTCTATGCCAGGCATTTGTCTTAACGCTGGGCGATATCCGGTCGATGAATTTGGCAAGGAGAAAGCAGCCGTGATTAGAGGAGGAACTTTAGGAATGATTTGCCCAACGCCCCGCGTTAGCCTTAACGTCGGCGTTGATATTGCCTAAAATAAAACATTCCTAAAGTGCAGAATCTCCTTCCTCTTCTGAAGATCCGAGCCATCAATATGTTGCAATACATGGTCAATGCCAGGCGTTAGCACTTAACGTCGGCGTTAGCTCAAAGTATATAAATTGGAAGATTTGGACGTCTCTGGCTACTGATTGCCAAGAGCCCTATTCCAGCACTTCAGAAACTGAGTGAGGGTCGTATTTCCAGACAAACACATCTCCCGCTCATATTTTAAAAGGAGGAATCAAAGGAGGCTGGGATCAACACGCTAACTCAATGCGAAGAACGTACGCTTGGACTTCAATGATCTTCAGCGATTCTTCGGCATCTCCTTTAGATTACCTTATAGGGAGTTTTATATTTGTATTTTGTATTTTGTCCTTTATTTCATCTTTGTAATCGGTTTGTGAATTCGTCGCATGTTGGCGACTAGGTCTGGGTAGGACTTAGAGAGGAATTCGCCTCGTGTTTGTGACTAGGTCTAGGGAGTAGATCTAGGGGGTGCCCTGTAAAACCCCAGTTTTGATGATCTGAGAATTAACGCCGCGCATTAGGTCTTCGTCGCTGAAAACTGCCGTAATGGCAGATTTTTCTTAAACGCACGATTGTGCGTTTGCTTGACGCACGATCGATCCGCCCGTGCGTGCTCTTCGGCTGGAAGATTTGGAGTTCTGAATTTACTCGTGCGTTTGTACGCACGGTTGTGCGTTCGACCGTGCGTTCGCAAACTGACGGAAATAGATCCGTAATCAGCGAATTTCTGGGCGCCCGTTTGGTTTGATTTCGATCGGACGGCTGTGAGGGGCTTGTGGGAGAACCCTAAGTAGGGCTGAGAAGCTCTCCCTCCTCATTTTCTCTTAAGTTGGGTCTTGAGGGTTTGAGAGAGAGGATGGGTTGGAGGAGGAAGAGAACTAGATCCCGCCATTGTTGGAGCTTCGGAGCTCCGTTCGCCGATCCGAGACCGTCAGCTCGTAGGGAACGTTGAGACGCTTCTTCTTCTCCATTTTTTTTCAAGTTTCCATGGCTAGGAGGAGATCTCAAAAGGTAATGACATTTCTCCTCCCGGTCTTTAGGATGCGTGCTTGGCATCCCTTTATTTTCTGCATTTTGGCACCGGATCCGTCGAGTGTGAGGGATCCGGGTCGCCTTGGTTCAAGAGGAACCATCGGGTTGATTGTGTCCGTCCCCGACATGATTTGCACTAGAAATCTGCTCAATTAGTGGATTAGGCATTGTGGGTGAAGCCGGTTTCGCGGCCGTTGGTCCGATTCGGTGATGTTGATTGACGCGCATTTTAGGGGTTTTGTTAGAAATCTGAATACGGTGAATTCGTCGTCGTGATGCCCTTGTAGCTTCATGTGGTAACGAATGTTGGGTTTTGGGCGGGGAAATTATGTGCGGATTATGGGGCTTGTGATGCCTAGTGTTGTGCGAAGGTGCGATTGGTCTTTGTGGTTGGCTGACTATCCCGTGAAGACTGATATTCACGTGTGGAGAGTGTCCCGGCAAGATTAGTCCCTTCGGGGTTAACTGACGAGAACGGCTGTGCTAACGGACGAGCCCGGAACGGTTGCTAGGCGAGGCAGTCGGTGGACGTTGTCCCGACGGTAAGACTAGGGCCTTGGAACGTTTGCTCAGAGTCTAAGCTAGGGTTCTTAGCATCGGTTGTGTGGTTTGAGGCAAGAACGTGTGAGCTGTTTGACAAGCCCGATGGCATGGAGAGCCAGGCGAGGTGGGTCTCGGTGTGAGTTCTTGGACTTGGGCTACGATGCCCTTTGGGGGAAGCGTTGAGTACCCCGTGATTGTGCTGATGATGTATGATGTTGTGTTAGACTCATACGCTTTAGGGTGCCTTGGGTGAAACCCGGGTTTGCGTTCATATCGCATTTGTAGGCCCCTTTATTACTTGCTCAACATAGAAACGTGGATGTTGTTTGTGACACTCATGTTTGTTGTCTTATGTTGCTTCTTTCCATATTTTTCATGTGCATATGAAGTGCTAACTTGCAGGGTAATGTAGTTCCCCGGGGTCCGCTAGGACGGCTGGGAGGAGGGGTGTTGTTACACCGTTTGTGGTCAGCCATAGCTGACCCTCGTTTACCGCTCTTTGTGATTTGGATGCAGGCCAGGGATCGCAGGCTGGAACGAGCTCGCGGGCCAAAAAGGTCTAAAGCCTCATGAAGTGTTTACCTTATTTTTCCTGTTTTCCCGTACTCATCTTTTGATGTTCCGGCTTGCATGTCGAGGTAGCCTAGGGAAGCTAGTTCCCCCCTCTTTTGGGATTTTATATTTATGATGAATGTTTGATGACTTGGACTTTGGTTTTGTAAGGCCTTAAGGCCAGTTTCGCTCCTATGTTAATTGTGGACAATCTATGTGGTTTTTAGTTTTGTTTCCGCTGTGTTGTCTGAGTTTTGAGCTGGGTAGTTTATATCATCTTTTAATGCTGAATCTGTGGCGATTATATGTTGTGGGGTCCCGGTCGGACCCATGTTATATGGTCATTATAGGGGAGGTGTTACAATTTGGTATCAGAGCCAGGTTCAGTATTCTTGCGAGGTCTAGTGTAGACGGATCGCGTGATGAGGTTGTCCACATAGGAATATTGTGCAGGATCATGAGTATCCCTGTGTTCGAGTCTTGCGAGTGGAACTTGATGAGTTTATTTCCTTTCTTATGCTAGGATGTTGGCGATGATGCGGGGACATCGAGAAGGCAAGAGGAGCCTTCGGAAAGCAGTGCTGCTGCTCCTGGCCTCATGAGTATGGGCATGCCCCCGGCTGATTTCTTTCGCATGCTAGCGGAAGCAATGGTAGCGGCTCAAGCTACAGTGATGCCACGGGCTCCGACGCCCGTTGTGCAAGTTACGACTGCTGTTACTCCGGCGGCTACACCAGCCACAGCTGAGGTTGAAGTGAGGCAGGCAGAGCCATTAGCGGAGAGAGCTTTTGTGATGGGCAATCGATTTATGAAGTATTTCTTGAGTTTCCATCCTCCGACATTCAAGGGAGTTGGCACTCCAACGGATGCCGAAGATTGGCTTTCAAGGATCCAGGAACTTTTGAAGGCAGCAGAGACCCCAGCGGAGAGGCAGTCCCAATTCGCGAGTTTTATGTTAGAGGGCGATGCGAAGATGTGGTGGGTGAACCATAGCGGTCGCTATTTTCTTGGGCGTGTTCCGTCCATGGAGGAGTTTGGGAACGCCTTCCTCAAGCGTTATATTCCGTCTTCGACAAAGTTAGCATTGCAGCGACAGTTCTTGCATTTGGTGCAGCGGGAGAGGACAGTGGATGAATACCTGCAAGAGTTCACTCAGTTGGGTCGTTATGCGGGAACGACTATGGCAGGCGATGAAGAGAGGGACAATCTCTTCTATCAAGGCCTGAGGGAGAATTTGAGGCAGCCATTGATAGCCTTGAAGAGCGCAGGATTTAACGAGTGGTCGAAGCCGCTCGCACTTTGGAAAGCGACATGGAGCGAACCCAGTGGCGAAAGGGTATGGCGGCAAAGCAGGGAGAAGGAAAGCCTTCTCAGTCTCAGTCTTAGTGGAGGTCCGAGGGCAACCGATGGAAGAAGAAGCCCTGTCCTAGCAGGCCTGGAGAGAGAAGTGGCGCACCTTCGGGAGACTTCCGCTCTAGAGGTCCGCTTACGTGTTTCAAATGTGGCAAGGTGGGCCACATAAGTCGGTTTTGTACCGAGGGCGGAGCTGAGCCAGAGCCGAGGCAGGAACAATCGGTGCGTTCCGGCCCTAGTGCCGTGGAGAAAGGAAAGGCGGCGAAGTCTAGTGCTTCGCGGTTCCCTCCGGTGCAGCCTAGAGCGTATAATCTTGTGCCGCAAGAAGCGATTCGTCAAACCGACGTGGTGACAGGTACGAAACGTTTAATTTTTTGTTCGTTACTGTAATGTAGTTTGCGGTCTTTTATGTTTGTTGTGCACATGGTTAGGTTTCGTTCTAGTTTCGGGCTACCCCTCTCGAGTGTTGTTCGACACGGGAGCATCACACTCTTTTCTCGCGGAAAGCTTTATCCGGAGGATTGGCGCTGAGTCCGTCGAGGCAGAGGTGGAGCTGAGCGTGCGCATGCCGAATGGGTCTTTCATGACCACCGTGAGGAAAGGACGCATTGTGTTGCAAATCTGTGATTGTGATTTTGAGTTGGTAGCAGCGATTCTGCCACTACCCGAATTTGACATTATCTTGGGGATGGACTGGCTTGCAGAGCAGCGAGCTAGTATCGACTGCCAGTTGAAGGTGGTAACCCTGAGAGGAAAAGGTAGAGCAGAGGTCAAGTTCGAAGGCCTAAGCGGAGTGGCTTGCTCCCTGATTTCCACTATGCAAATGAGGCGTGCGGTAAACCAAGGAGGCGAGGCGTTTATAGCTTTGTTGGAGACTCACTCCATAAGGTTGGATATTGGAGATGTTCTGGTGGTGGAAGGGTTTGAGGATGTATTCCCCGAGGAGCTTCCGTGAGCAGCTCCTCAGCGCAAAATCGATTTCTCGATAGAGTTGGTACCGGGTGCGAGGCCGGTGTCGCGTCCTCCGTTTAGGATGGCACCGAAGGAACTGGCTGAGGTTAAGGTTCAGTTGCAAGAGTTGTTAGAGCAAGGGTACATTAGGCCCCGCTCTTTGTCGTGGAGCGCGCCGGTATTGTTCGTAAAGAAGAAGGACGGAAGTATGCGGTTGTGCATTGACTACCGCGAGCTAAATAAGTTGACCGTCAAGAATAAATATCTGATTCCCCGAATCAATGATTTGTTCGACCAGTTAGTGGGGTCGGTGGTGTACTCCAAGTTGGACTTGAAATCGGGGTACTACCAGTTGAAGATTCGAGAAGAGGACATTGCCAAGACAGCATTTGGGACTCGGTATGGCCACTATGAGTTTTCGGTGATGCCGTTCGGATTGACGAACGCGCCATCTGTGTTCATGGAATTGATGAACAGGGTTTTTCGACCATTTTTAGATTCGTTCGTGGTGGTGTTCATAGATGATATTCTGGTTTATTCGAAATCGGAAGCGGAGCATGAGTCTCACTTGAGGGTAGTATTGCAGACTCTAAGGGAGAACCAGCTTTATGCTAAGTTCTCGAAGTGCGAGTTTTGGATCGAGAAGGTGGCCTTTTTGGGTCACGTAATCAGTGGAGATGGGGTGGCGGTAGATCCGGCGAAGATTGAAGCCATTAGAGATTGGCCTGTATTGAGAACCGTGGCGGAAGTCCGGAGCTTCCTTGGACTAGCCGGTTACTACAGAAGGCTCATGGAGAACTTTCCGTGGATGGCTTTGCCCCTCACTACTCTTACTCACAAGGACTAGAAGTTCGTGTGGACGCCGGAGTGCGCTCGTGCGTTTGAGAATTTGAAGGAAAGGTTGATGTCTGCTCTGATCCTTAGTCTTCCTAGTGGGACGGAAGGATTTCAGATTTTCAGTGACTCGTCAGGTTGCGGTTTGGGTTGCGTGCTGGTGCAGCACGGCAAGGTAATAGCTTATGGGTCAAGGCAGTTAAAGACTCATGAGAGAAATTACCCCGTCCATGATCTGGAGTTGTCGGCGTTAATCTTTGCGTTAAAATTATGGCGGCACTACGTTTATGGTGCAAAGGTGGAGATCTTCACGGATCACAAAAGCCTGAGGTATCTCCTAGACCAAAAGGATCTGAATATGCAGCAGCGTAGGTGGGTCGAGTTCCTTGGGGACTACGATGTGGATATTCAGTATACGCTAGGTAAAGCCAACGTGGTGGCCGATTCCTTGAGTAGGAAGTACTCCGGGCAAGGTAATTGGATTTAGGCGCATGACGAGCATTTGGTGCGAGACTTGGAGTCTCTTAACATTGCTTGTGTGGCTAGAGGTGAGTCTAGCGTGGCTCGGTTGAACTAGATTGAAGTGCAGTGTGATCTAACGGATCAAATCCGAGAGGCGACTAGTGCAGACGAAGAGTGCCAACGGTTGGTGTTGGAAGCTCAGCAAAGCGAAGACAGTGCTTGGGAGATGGTCGGTGGGATTTTGAAGAGAGACGGAAGGGTGTGTGTTCCGCGTTTTGGCAAGCTCCGTGAGGAGTTGATGTTTGAGGCTCACTTTACGATGTACTCCATTCATCCAGGTAGTACAAAGATGTACTCGGATATGAAGAAATCCTTTTGGTGGCCTGGGATGAAGCGGGACGTAGCTGAGTATGTAAGCCGATGTTAGACTTGTGCTTTAGTGAAGGCTGCGTGTCAAAGGCCCGGTGGGTTCTTGAAGCCTCTTCCTATCCCCGAGTGGAAATTTGATGATATCTCCAAGGACTTTGTACATGGCTTGCCTCGATCGCAGCAGGGTAACGATGCGATTTGGGTGATAGTGGATCACCTGACCAAGGTGCCTCACTTCATTCAGAATCAGAAGGGTGATGGCGTAGAGAAGCTCGTGGAGCTTTATGTTCGAAATGTTGTGCGATTGCACGGGATTCCTAGGAGCATTGTTAGTGATCGCGATGGGCGGTTCACGTCGAAGGACTGGAGGTTAGTGCAGAAAAGTGTAGGCACCAAACTCAAGTTTAGTACAGCGTTCCATACGCAGACCGATGGTCAGACGGAGCGAACGAACCGTACATTAGAGTATATGTTGAGGATGTGTGCTCTTGACTTTGGTAGGAGTTGGGAAGACCACCTTTTCATGGTGGAGTTCGCTTATAATAATAGCTTCCAGACAAGTATCAAGATGGCACCATACGAAGCATTGTATGGAAAGAGGTGTCGAACGCTGATGTCTTGGGCAGAGGCGGGAGACACTAAGCTTTTGGGAAAGCAAGTGGTGGCAGATGCTTGCGAGATCGTGCGGATGATTCAGGAGCGCTTGAAGGTTGCTCAAGATCGGCAAGCGAAGTATTTTAACGCGCGCCACATAAATGTGGAGTTTGCAGTGGGCGACATGGTCTACTTGAAGATCAAGTCGTTCAAGGGTGTTTCGCGTGTGCGGCGACTCAAGAAGTTGAGTCCGAGATATTTGGGCCCGTTAGAGGTTATAGAGCGTATAGGCGAAGCAGCCTATCGTTTGGCATTGTCCGCTGAGCTGAGTGGATTACATGAAGTTTTCCATGTCTCTGTGCTGAGGAAAGCTTTGGTAGAGCCAAGCGTCGTGGTTGAAGCGGCGGCGATGCCGGTGACAGAGGATTTGAGGACGAGAGTTCGTCCGGTTTGCGTGGAGGACTCGGAAGTTCGGCAGTTGCGTAACAAGGATGTCAGGCTTGTAAAGGTGCGATGGGACAGTTGCGGGCGAGACGAATTCTCTTGGGAGCGTGAGCAAGGGATGCGGGAGGACTTCCTGAACTTTTTGCATCAGGTATGCATCGCAATTTTCTGTTTCAGTTTTGAAATTTCGAGGACGAAATTCTTTTAAGGGGGGTGGAGTTGTAACACCCCAGTTTTGATGATCTGAGAATTAACGCAGCGAATTAGGTCTTCGTCGCTGAAAACTGCCGTAATGGCAGATTTTTCTTAAACGCACGATCGTGCGTTTCCTTGACGCACGATCGATCCGCCCGTACATGCTCTTCGTCTGGAAGGTTTGGAGTTCTGAATTTACTCGTGCATTTTTATGCACGGTCGTGCGTTCGACCGTGCGTTCGCAAACTGACAGAAATAGATCCGTAATCAGCAAATTTCTGGGAGCCCGTTTGGTTTGATTTCTATCGGACGGCTGTGAGGGGCTCGTGGGAGAACCCTAAGTAGGGCTGAGAAGCTCTCCCTCCTCATTTTCTCTTAAGTTGGGTCTTGAGGGTTTGAGAGAGAGGAAGGGTTGGAGGAGGAAGAGAACTAGATCCCGCCATTATTGGAGCTTCGGAGCTCCGTTCGACGATCCGAGACTGGCATCACGTAGGGAACGTCGAGACGCTTCTTCTTCTCTGTTTCTTTTCAAGTTTCTATGGCTAGGAGGAGATCTCAAAAGGTAACGACATTTCTCCTCCCGGTCTTTAGGATGCGTGCTTGGCATCCCTTTATTTTCTGCATTTTGGCACCGGATCCGTCGAGTGAGAGGGATCCGGGTCGCCTTGGTTCAAGAGGAACCATCGGGTTGATTGTGTCTGTCCCCGACATGATTTGCACTAGAAATCCGCTCCGTTAGTGGATTAGGCATTGTGGGTGAAGCCGATTTTGCGACTGTTGGTCCGATTCGGTGATGTTGATTGACGCACATTTTAGGGGTTTTGTTAGAAATCCGAATACGGCGAATTCGTCGTCGTGATGCCCTTGTAGCTTCGTGTGGTAACGAATGTTGGGTTTTGGGCGGGGAAATAATGTGCGGATTATGGGGCTTGTGATGCCTAGTGTTGTGCGAAGGTGCGATTGGTCTTTTTGGTCAGCTGGCTATCCCGTGAAGACTGATATTCACGTGTGGAGAGTGCCCCGGCAAGATTAGTCCCTTCGGGGTTAACTGACGAGAACGGCTGTGCTAACTGACGAGCCCGAAACGGTCGCCAGGCGAGGCAGTCGGTGGACGTTGTCCCGACGGTAAGACCAGGGCCTTAGGACGTTTGCTCGGAGTCTAAGCCAGGGTTCTTAGCATCGGTTGTGTGGTTTGAGGCAAGAACGTGTGAGCTGTTTGACAAGCCCGATGGCATGGAGAGCCAGGCGAGGTGGGTCTCGACGTGAGTTCTTGGCCTTGGGCTACGATGCCCTTTGGGGGAAGTGTTGAGTACCCCGTGATTGTTCTGATGATGTATGATGTTGTGTTAGACTAATACGCTTTAGGGCGCCTTGGGTGAAACCCAGGTTTGCATTCATATCGCATTTGTAGCCCCCTTTATTACTTGCTCAACATAGAAACGTGGATGTTGTTTGTGCTTATTGTCTTATGTTGCTTCTTTCCATATTTTTCATGTGCATACGAAGTGCTGACTTGCAGGGTGATGTAGTTCCCTGGGGTCCATTACGACGGCCAGGGATTGCAGGCTGGAACGAGCTCGCAGGCCAAAAAGGTCTAAAGCCTCATGAAGTGTTTACCTTGTTTTTCCTGGTTTCCCGTACTCATCTTTTGATGTTCCGGCTTGCATGCCGAGGTAGCCTAGGGAAGCTAGTTCCCCCCTCTTTTGGGATTTTATATTTGTGATGAATGTTTGATGACTTGGACTTTGGTTTTGTAAGTCCTTAAGGCCAGTTTCGCTCCTATGTTAATTGTGGACAATCTCTGTGGTTTTTAGTTTTGTTTCCGCTGTGTTGTCTGAGTTTTGAGCTAGGTAGTTTATATCATCTTTTAATGCTGAAACTGTGGCGGTTATATGCTGTGTGGTCCCGGCCGGACCCATATTATATGGTCATTACAGGGGAGGTGTTACATGCTCGAGGCCTTTCTAGTGATAGATTGGCTAGAGCGGCTTGAGGCCGTATCTGGGGAGAGATCAGCTAAAGCCAACCATTTCGTGGGGATACGAGTCGGTATAGAAAACGAAAAGAGTCTTTCATTATTCGCTTTAATTTCTAGCAACATTGAAATCAAATTTTGTAATCAAGTTTATTAATGATAATCAAGCCTTTTCATGTTGAATAAAATTGATTTCATTATTCCATTCTCTTTACTCTTGATTCAACTTACTTCAACATAAAATATCAAAAGTTTCTATTAAAGTTTAAAGTTTTCAAAACTCTTATTCACACCCCCCCCCCCCCCGCTCTAAAGGCGCCTACAGATCCAACAATAGTGTGACATAAATACATGCATAAACATTTAAATGCATTTAGATCAACACAGATCTTGGCGCAGTATTGGATGGCATCGGGCTGTCTTCTTCCTCCAGCCAACGGTCCCGATTCCCCGCGCCTGTTCCTCCTTCCACCTCATTTTCCCAGCCACCTGAGCGCCGCCCCGGACGACCAATGCCACCACCACCTCCGTTGAGGTGGTGGCCGACGATTAGGGGTGGTTGGCCTGCCGGAGGTGGCCGGAATGAGGAGTTATAGCGAGGTAGAGGGCTCAAAACAAGCCCTTTTGGGAGCTTGATTCGAGCTCGATTTGGCTCAAATCAAGCCCCAAACCAGATGAGGATCTAGCACTAGGGAAGGAGAGGAGGATCAGACCTGTGTGGTGGCCTGGTGTCGCGAATTCCAGTGGGTTGCCATGGCCGGAGCTTGAGTTTTAGGTTCCATGTTGATCTAGGCCTCCTCTGCACGATTCTCGCTGGAAGAAGGGGGGTTTCATTCCTCTCCGACTTCTGAAGGTGTTAAAGGAGTCAATTGGAGGAGGGGAGGAGCCATGGCATCAATTGCCATTAATCACCATTAATGGTGATTTTCGACCACCTCCAAATCTCCCTGAATTCAGCCTCTTGTGGGCTGGAAAATGCTCCAAATTCCTTGTAACTGCCAGAGGAGGTGAATCCCCATCAATGGGGAGATCAACTGGCCTCCTTTGGCCATGAATGCCATTAACTCCCTTCCTCTCTCTCCACTATTTTTTGTGATTTCTCTCTACTGGACGGCTCCTTTGAAATTGAATGGTAATTTTAGTGATTCTCAAGCCCATTAGGTGGTGGACCACCTTAATTGAGTCTAGCCCAAGAGGATTGTGCTTGATTTGGGCAAAATAGGTCATTTTGACCTAAATTTAGGTTAAGGTTGACTTTGGTTAAATTGGATATTTGGGTTGACCACAATGGGTGGGCAGTGACCCATTGGCCTCCCTTAAGGGTTAGGAAGGCCTAGTTTGGGTCAATTTCGCAAGGTGAGGGTCAATTGACCCTTAATAGCACTTTTGACCAAAATAGGGCTAGGGTTGACTTTTGTCAAATTGGACAAATTGGTGGTCCCATGATGGATACTTTTGGTCCATTGGGTCCCTAGTATCCTTATAATGGTAGGGGAAAGGTCAATTTGGCATGGTAGAGGCCAATTGGCCCTAATTAAGCTACTTTGACCAATTTAGGGTTAGTGTTGACTTTGGTCAATTTGGCCTCTATGGTTGACCCCAATGGGTCCTTGGTGCTCTAAGGGGACCCCTAATGGGTTAGGGATGTTATAGTGGGGTCAAAGGGTCAAGGTGAGGCCCTAAAGTCCAACCCTAGGCTTGATATCTAAAAATTGCTATTTGCAGACCACTTGGGTTTTCTCCTTCTTAAGATCACATGATCTTAAGTGCTTCCTATGGTTTTGTCACAACCTAGCCATGACAAAACCAACTTGGGGGTCTAGTTGTTTGGGGGATGTTATACCTGCCAGGATCCAACATCTTAGAGGGCTCACCGACACTAGTAGCAGTGCCCACAAGGACAAGAGTAGTCTTGGCAAACTCCTCCGACAGGTCTCAGGTCGGCGACTTTTGCCGCGAAGTAGAAGGCACGAGATCGATATAATCAGGCACTATAAAGTTGAATGTGGTTAGTATACCTATAAAGCGCGAGCCGAGTGCAACAATGAACAATGTCCGCTTACCAGCAACGGAGGGAACATCAGGGTTGACCTAGTGACTTGCCTCCTCCTGCTCGCCGATCTGCTGACCACTCGCGTTGCCTTCTGTGGCCGCGTTGACCTGCATATTGTATGTTTTAGTAACCTGACCTCGTAGAGGCTTTCGCGAGGAAACATATTAAGGAAAAAGTTCACCTATTCTGAGACCCTGAGGTCCAAGCTGAAACCGGGCTGCGAGGGGAGCTCAGCCAAATATGTTCCCTCTCCAATTGATACCCATCTCGCCCTCTTGGTTCCTTTCTAATCCACTAGCTTTGGAGTGGCTCGCGAAGTGTTCCCATCAATAAGCCTCAGGAGACCTACAGAGGTGGGCACGCTCTTGTTTTTGGTTGGAGCAAGATGAGCATGAAGTTTTTGAGAGAGCATCATGGTGGTCAACCAATATAATGTGAGAAAGAAGGGGAATAGGTTCGAGGATAAAGGGGGGTCTTCCC
This sequence comes from Dactylorhiza incarnata, assembly GCA_033032865.1. Classification (NCBI taxonomy): domain Eukaryota; kingdom Viridiplantae; phylum Streptophyta; class Magnoliopsida; order Asparagales; family Orchidaceae; genus Dactylorhiza; species Dactylorhiza incarnata. Next base: position 7,685,225 of record JAWHQI010000099.1, on the reverse strand, counting down.
TCCTAGTATATATAGCCCACAGTGGGGCCACCATAAGATTCTCCTCAAAGTGAAGGCACTCGCAAAGCATACGGGGCTGAACTGTCTTTCTGAGCTTGAGACAAACTCGCAATGAGGGGGATTTTGTACAACCCCGTGTTTGTCGAGTGGATTCATCATGCCATCAAGTGATCTGGAGCAGAATTGAGCCTGGGCGAGTCGGGCGAGTGTTAAAATTAATGTAATTAATATTATTTATTCTATATTCTGTTTTAGTCTCACACCGTCTGTGGTATTTTCGGGCTCTCCTCTTGCTTTATATGTAAGACCCCAAAAATCCTTCTTTTCAAGTCAATACATATAGTTACTTAATTTTCTCTCAAGTCTAACAACATGTTTAACATAACAATAATTATGATAGCCACCAAAAAGGATTACTAGTTTTGAACATAAAAGCGGATGAAATTCCACGTCTACGACCGCAGCCGTCCTAATTGCATCAACAAATTTTCAATTAATAACTCCCTTTCCACGCAAATTTTTTTTACAGCTTTACAAGATACATGCACGAACATAAAATGTATATTTGATTATTCCGGAAATTAGTACATGGATGAGAAGAACTATAACTTGAAAGCAGAGAGATTTATTTTAAAAATTCTACTTTGCAGCTTCACGTGAATCAACTTTGTTAGGAGGTGCATTCCACCAAGCAATTAAACAATAATTGCATTTTGGTGATAGAAATTTAAGTTAGGACCCTGCTGCATCTATCTAAAGTTAGTGAAGGCGCTGTGGAAGAAAAAGAAGAAGTGCGTGATAATACTCCAAATTTAATGTTGACAGCCGTTTTATCCAGCTCTGTGCTGACTGATTCTGAATCCCAGGTCTACCGGGCACTCGCCACTCTAGTGAGTCGGCCTAGGGCATCTTGGACTCGCCCATTAGGTGGATGGCATGTTTGTAAAGGGTTTCCTCTCAGGCATGCAGTTAGCCATTCCAAACAGCCGGATTTTGCTGTTGGCAGACCATTTTGTTATGCTTTTATTAAAAACATGAAGTGGGATTTAGCTATCCGCAGACCGTTTTAAGAAAACTATAAATAGACCCCCAAGGGCACCTTTGGGTATCATCTCTCACTTGTTTCTCTCTCCTCAGGTTAACTTCGGTCTGTTAGGGAGATCTAACTTGCTGCTTATCGTGGTTTCCGAGTGGGTGGACATGAACTCTCTACACACTCCTAATAGCATCTGGCTTGGGAGGGGAAGTTCATTAGATCTTTTAGGTTAGTGGCGGGACCTTCTTGTTACATCTCGGGGGTCTATTTTTAGTTTTCCACCCTTTGTGAGAGAGCATCCTAGTCCTGAGTGCCCGATCTAGAGATTGCGCTCAGGAGGAGTAAGATCAAACATTACTAGTCTGAACTCCTCTCGAGCCGTGGTTTATGGGCTCAGAGGTTGAACTGTGGTTTCCTAGTTCAACACTATGAGTTAAATGTCATGAATGCACTTTGGAATTTGCTACAACTCCGTAGTGCCAATGAGAAGGCATTTAGTCGAGAAATGACTATTAGGCATAATCAGATAATTTGATTCCCTGAGTACCAAGTTAGTGTGCATACGTATATTAGGAGTGCATGTCAAATAAATGGCATTTTTGATGTTTGGTACGTGGACGATTATCACAAGGGGTTAGTGGTTGAGCACGTGTGGTTTGCTTGTTCATGTCTTGTAACATTCTGGACGATAGTGCAAATAGGGCGTATAGTGTCTTTGGGGTAGCGAAGCCCAGATAAAACAATTTTTGATAGGCTTCTAGATGAAAGAAGATGCAAGAATGAACTAAATATTAGATTGAAATTGGAGGAAATATTGTTGTGCTTAAGTAATAATTAAAACTCCAAATATCAGAGATGTTTTTTTGGAGCAACTGATGTGTTGAAACCAAGACTTGAGAACAAGACTTAGTCTCTGTGGAGTTCGGGCCCTCAACAAGTTGGGGGGTGACCTCACACTTACTTCTCCCAAGGGAGAGCTCTAGGCTAAGAGGCTAAGGAACTAGGAATGAGACCAAGGGCTTAGCGAGGAGGTCCCACCACACACCCGGAAGATCTTAGAGCACTTCCCCTCCCAAGCCAATGCTAAGCTTGGGCACCCTTGGAGGCTCTCCTCGCCCACTAAAGAGACTTGGGGAGAGAGAGGCCAAAAGAGAGGGATCCTCCAAATGGTACCCCCTTGGGCTTATTTATAGGATTTTAAACTTGGTATGCAAATAGCCACAATCTGGCCTACGGGATTACGAAAATACCCTAGGATTTGGCCTGCGAACAGCCAAATCCTGCTGCTTAGGGGCGCTAAACGCAGCTCAGACCACCCTCTCGGGGCCGGGCGAGAGGGGGCTGACCTTCTCCCCTGCTCGCCCCCCTCACTGGGCTGGGGCGGGGCGAGCTAGGAGGGTGTCTCCCTCCTGAGATCGCCCCCCTGTTGGGGGCGGGGGCGAGAGTAGCTCGCCCCCCGCCTAGGGTCTCGCCCACCCTTTGCTGGGGGGTGGGGGCGAGAGGAGCTCACCCACCGCCTGTGATCTCGCCCCCCTTTCCTGCGGGGGCGGGGGCGGGGGCGAGAGGAGCTCGCCCCCCCCCCCCCCCCTCGCCTGGGGTCTCGCCCCCCTTTCCTGGGGGCGGGGGTGAGATGAGCTCGCACCCTGCCTGGGGTCTCGCCCCCCCCTTTGCTGGGGGTCAGGGGCGAGAGGAGCTCGCCCCCCCCCCCCCCCGCCTGGGGTCTCAACACCCCCCCCCCCCCTTGCTGGGGGGAGGGGGCGAGAGGAGGTCGCCCCCTGCCTGGGGTCTCGCCCCACCCTTTGCTGGGGGCGAGAGGAGCTCGCCCCCTCCTGGGGTTTCGCCCCCCCCCCCCCCCCCCCCCTTACTGGGGGTGGGGGCGGGGGCGAGAGGAGCTCCCCCCCCCCCCCCCCCCGCCTGGGGTCTCTCTCCCCCCCTTGTTGGGGGGCGGGGGCGAGAGGAGATCTCCCCTGCTGGGGCGGGGGCGAGAGGAGCTTGCCCCCCCCCCCCCCCCCCCCCCCCGCTTAGGGACTCCCCCCCCCCCCCCCCCCCCCTTTGCTGGGGTGCGGGGGCGAGAGGAGCTCGCCCCCCCCCCCCCCCGCCTGGGGTCTCGCCCCCTTTCCTGGGGGGAGGGGGCGAGAGGAGCTCGCCCCCTGCTGGGGGAGGGGGTGAGAGGAGCTCGCCCCCCCCCCCCCCCCCCTTGGGAGGCGGGGGAGAGAGGAGCTCACCCGCTGCTGGGTGCGGAGGCGAGAGGAGCTCGCCCCTGTGTTGGATCAACCAGTATTGATTTGGATTAGGATCCATGTATGTCTTTAATTAGGATCCCTGTTTTATATGTCTTTAATTTCAAATATGTATCTTAACTCAAATAGGGGGAGATTGTTGGAACCTTAGTTTTGATTTGAGTTAGGATCCATCTTTATGGTCTAAGTTTCTATCATAACACATCTTGTATAACATAGATCAAATCTCATTAAGACAAGAGACTCAGAAAAGAAAATAATATAAGTTGTCTGCGTTCGACGAAATGCTTCCTGCATTCGACGAACGTCTTGCATACTGCGTTCGACGAAATTGCTCTCTGCATTCGACGAATGGCTTATACTCTGCGTTCGACAAACGGCTTACACTCTGCGATCGACGAACGGCTTGCCTTAGTCTCAGCGGTCGACGATCTTCATCTCAGCGTCTCAGCGGCTCAGCGGTCGACGATCTGTCTCAACGGTCGACGAACTGACTAAGTCTCTGCAATCGACGAAAAGCCAAGCAGCGCTCGATGAAAGGACTCTGAAGCTGCATTCGATGAAATCCAAGCAGTGCTCGACGAAAAGCTCCGTTCGGCGAAATCCAAGCAGCGCTCGACGAAAAGCTGCATTCGACGAAATCCCAGCAACGCACGATGAAAGTTCATACAGCAATGATCGACAAAATATTCAATGATTAGATCGACGAACGGCGATCTCAACCTGACGAACTTCAAGCTGAGATCGACGAAATAATATCAGCTTTATAAAATCTTATTTCTCAGCTCGACTAATATTCTATATGTTGTCAGATCTAATAAAGCAATATTTTTAAATAGTTTCTATTTATATATTTGTATGAATTATCACAGCCTCACATTAATGATATAGCCATTGCAGAACAACAATTAATATAGCCATTGCAGAACATTAATGATATAGCCGTTGTAGAAACAGATAAAATTGAAGATGGCAGTTTACCTTCTCGAGGAGTCAAGTTGATAAAAAGAGACTTTATCTCTTCCCTTTCATCACAGACAATAAGAGAGAAGAAAGAAGAGGTGTATAACATAAGAGAGAGAAGCTCTGCAGATTACATACAAAAAGCAAGCAAAAAGAAGTTAGAGACAGACAACATATTATTATTATCTTGTTTGCTAACTCTTCTCTGCAGATCATCTTCATCCTGAGACACTCAATCTAGATCATTTGCTCATGATCTCAATTGCAGAAGAAGAAGAAAGGAGTACTACATTCTAAAGAAGAAGCTTCATCACCTGATCATCAAACACTACTCAAATTAGGGGGAGCTCTTCAACATCATCAAGGATCCACTAGAGTCTTCTTAGAAAGAGAAGAACAATATATTTTCTGTTTTATTTTCACCTGTATAAAGGGTTATAACTCCCTTCAAAAGTTACAGCCATCGGTGGCAGGGCACCTGATCAAAAACCTGTAGTTGGGTTAGAGCACCTGATCAAAAGCTCACTTGGTATGTGGACACCTGATCAAAACTCCCTTGGTGGCAGGGCACCTGATCAACAACCTGTAGTGGAATCCTACCAAGTGTGGTAGAAGAGTAGATATACCCAGGTTTAGTGGGGAACTACTATAAAATTCTTGTGTCGTCTTTGGTGTGCTTATTTTGCTGTGCTGTGCTGCTGTGCTTCTTTATTTTATTTTATTACTCACTCTGCATTACACATATAAGTATCACTACTTTAATTCCGCTATAAAATTAAGTGAAAAACCTTTTTAACACTCTATTCACCCCCCTCTAGAGTAAATCTAAGATCTAACCTCACCTTCAATTGGTATCAAAGCGTGGTTGATTATATTAATCACTTTCAACTAATATCAATTTTACTTTTAATTGGTATCAGAGATTGGTTGATTGTATACAAGCTAACACCTGAATCTGAAGATCAATTTGATCTTAATTTATTTTAGAGTTTTATCTTTTTCATGGCACAAGAAGAATTTCTCAGGCCAACTATCTGTAATTTGAATAACTTCTCTCTATAGCAAGTTAGAATCAGATTATATATGAATGCAATAGATGAAGAAATTTGTAATTCCATTCTGACAGGACCTTCAACTTCATCAACATCAACAGATGCTCAAAAGATGCTGAAAAGTGCTGATGCAAAGGCTATGGATATATTAGCTCAATCAATGTCAAATGACATTTTTCAAATGGTTGTTGATTGCACTTCATCAAGAGACATCTAGAACTCCCTCACAAGAATGGTAGCTGAATCTTCTTCCACCTCAAGTGATTCAGATACAGAATCAACATCTAGTTCAAGTGAAGAAGAAGAAGAAGAACAAAAAGCTATAGAATTCTGCATGATGGCCATAAATGGGTCAAACTACAACTCAGATGCAGAATCTGATGAAGATGAGGTAATTTTAAGTTTTGATCTTACTCCTAAACAATTCAAATCAGATTTTAAATTGCTATGTACAGATTTAATAGAAAAAGAAATCACATCTCTCAGGAAAGAGTTAACAGAAATAAACAATTTAAGTTCTGAAAATATTAAAATTAAAGAAGATTTGAAAATTTCAGAAGAGAAAATTATTTCTTTAAAAAGTAAGTCAATTAAGGATGAAAAAGTGAATAATCTCTTAATGAGAGAAATATCAAGATAATTAATATCATAAGCAATAAAATGCCAGATTAAATGGAAGCAAACTTAGCTTAAGAGTTTCATCTACTAAATCTCATATTCAAAAGAAAAATACTCTGAACACAGAGAATAATTATAACTATTCCTTAATCAGAGGTCAACGAAATCACTGCACTTTGTCAACCCGAGATCGACAAAATCAGAATAGTTTATCAAACATATATTTCAATGATTATAAAAGAAAACTTTCAATTGGTAAGAGAAACTTTCAATTGGTAAAACACTTAACAGATACAAAAGCCAATATAACTAACTATAAGGCAATGTTGAAAATCTTTTAACTCCAATTATAATCAAACAAAAATTTATAGGATTCACTTGAATTTTCTATCTTAAAAACAAAGTCAGATAACTTCATGTTCTAACAGACTTTCTCAGGTCCATCAAGATTTGAGTATTCTACTCTAGTTGCATTGATCAGAAATGATCATGACACTGAGTTTTGAATCTCTTTTGATGAGAGAATTCAGTAAGAAGGAAGGTATCAGGCAATGTATCTATAAGAAGATAAGAATTCCTTAGAATCCATTAACAGCTGTAGCAATTCATCATATTAATAGAATCAAAATTGCTTATTTTCCCATTTACCCTTCTTCTGAGGGTCTTGATCCAGGTTTCCCAGAATCAAGATAGGGGGAGAAATTTATTAGAAGAAGAGAAATTAAAAGAAGAAAAGAAATTTAAAAGAAGAAAAGAAATTTAAAAGAAGAAAGATTAAAAGAAGAAGAGAATTTAAAAGAAGAAGAGAATTTAAAAGAAGAAAGAGAAAATTATAAGAAGAGAAATTAAAAGAAGAAGAAATGTAGTAATAGAACAATTAATTTTATTATCTGTTCATCTCCTTAAAGCTTTACAATATCTTTTGAAATACTTTATGCTTTGAGTTATTCTTTTTTTGGCATCCTAAACCAAATAGGGGGAGATTGTTGGATCAACCAGTATTGATTTGGATTAGGATCCTTGTATGTCTTTAATTAGGATCCCTGTTTTATGTCTTTAATTTCCAATATGTATCCCAACTCAAATAGGGGGAGATTGTTGGAACCTTAGTTTTGATTTGAGTTAGGATCCATCTTTATGGTCTAAGTTTCTATCATAACACATCTTGTATAACCTAGATCAAATATCATTAAGACAAGAGACTCAGAAAAGAAAATAATATAAGTTGTCTGCGTTCGATGAAATGCTTCCTACGTTCGACGAACGTCTTGCATACTGCGTTCAACAAAATTGCTCTCTGCGTTCGACGAATGGCTTACACTTTGCGTTCGACGAACGGCTTACACTCTACGTTCGACGAACGGCTTGCCTCAGTCTCAGCGATCGACGATCTTCATCTCAGCATCTCAGCGTCTCAGCGGCTCAGCTGCTCAGCGGTCGATGATCTGTCTCAGCGGTAGACGAACTGACTAAGTCTCTGCGATCAACGAAAAGCAAAGTAGCGCTCGACGAAAGGGCTCTGAAGCTGCGTTCGACGAAATCCAAGCAGTGCTCGACGAAAAGTTGCGTTCGACGAAATCCAAGCAGCGCTCGACGAAAAGCTGCGTTCGACGAAATCCCAGTAGCTATCGACGAAAGTTCATACAGCAATGATCGATGAACTAATCAATGATCAGATCGACGAATGATGAGCTCAGCCCGACGAACTTCAAGCTGAGATCGACGAAATAATATCAGCTTTATAAAATCTTATTTCTCAGCTAGACTATTATTCTATATGTTGTCAGATCTAATAAAGCAATATTTTTGAATAGTTTCTATTTATATATTTGTATGAATTATCACTGCCTCACATTGATGATATAGCCGTTGCAAAACAACAATTAATATAGACTTTGCAGAACATTAATGATATAGCCATTGCAGAAGCAGCTAAAATTAAAGATGGCAGTTTACCTTCTCGAGGAGTCAAGTTGATAAAAAGAGACTTTATCTCTTCCCTTTCATCACAGTCAGCAAGAGAGAAGAAAGAAGAGGTGTAGAACATAAGATAGAGAAGCTCTCCAGATTAAATACACAGAGCAAGCAAAAAGAAGATAGAGACAGACAACATATTATTATTATCTTGTTTGCTAACTCTTCTCTGCAGATCATCTTCATCCTGAGACACTCAATCTAGATCATTTGCTCAGGATCTCAATTGCAAAAGAAGAAGAGAGGAGTACTACATTTTAAAGAAGAAGCTTCATCACCTGATCATCAAACACTACTCAAATCAGGGGGAGCTCTTCAATATCATCAAGGATCCACTAGAGTCTTCTTAGAAAGAGAAGAATAATATATTTTCTGCTTTATTTTCACATATATAAGGGGTTATAACTCCCTTCAAAAGTTACAGCCATTGGTGGTAGGGCACCTGATCAAAAGCATGTAGTTGGGTTAGAGCACCTGTTCAAAAGCTCACTTGGTGTGTGGACACCTGATCAAAACTCCCTTGGCGGCAGGGCACCTGATCAACAACCTATAGTGGAATCCTACCAAGTGTGGTAGAAGATTAGATGTACCCAGGTTTAGTGGGGAACTACTATAAAATTCGTGTATCATCTGTGGTGTGCTTATTTTGCTGTGCTTCTTTATTTTATTTTATTACTCACTCTGCATTACACATATAAGTATCACTGTTTTAATTCCGTTATAAAATTAAGTGAAAAACCTTTTTAACACTCTATTCACCCCCCTCTAGAGTAAATCTAAGATCTAACCTCGCCTTCACCCCATCTGGGGTCTCGCCCCCCCCCCCCCCCCCCCCCCCCCCTTTGCTAGGGGCGGGGGCGAGAGGATCTTGCCCCATGTTGGGGGCAGGGGCGAGAGGAGCTCTCCCCCTCCTGGGGTCTTGCCCCCCCCCCTTTCCTGGGGGCGGGGGCGAGAGGAGCTCGCCCCCAGCCTCCGGTCTCGCCCCCATGTCTCCCTGCTCTGGAACATGCTAAAAGAAGATGTTTTAAAAGAACTCTTGGGTCCCGGGAACCCACTCGTCGAATACAGGGTTGTACATAATCCCCGCTGTTTTCGAGCGAGGTACACGCTCGGAAAGAAAAGTCAAACCCTGTATATTCGGCGAGTGGTGCTCAACACCCGTCTAACGGAGCCATCTTGGGGGAAAAATACTTACCCTCCATGGGAGGTCAACCTGCCCTGCCGGCTAGAGAGAGCCCGGTCAGCGGAACCATCTGACGGGAAAAATACTTACCCTCCCTGGGAGATCAACCTGCCCTGCCGGCTAGAGAGAGCCCGGTCAGCGGAACCATCTGAGGGGAAAAATACTTACCCTCCCTGGGAGGTCAACCTGCCATGCCGGCTAGAGAGAGCCCGGTCAGCGAAACCATCCGAGGTGAAAAATACTTACCATCATTGGGAGGTCAACCTGCCCTGCCGGCTAGAGAGAGCCCGGTCAGCAGAACCATCCGAGTGGAAAAATAATTACCCTCCCTGGGAGGTCAACCTGCTCTGCCAGCTAGAGAGAGCCCAGTCAGCGGAACCATCTGAGGGGAAAAGTACTTGCCCTCCCTGGGAGGTCAACTTGCCCTTTCGGCTAGAGAGAGCCCGGTCAGCGGAACCATCCAAGGGGAAAAATACTTACCCTCCCTGGGAGGTCAACCTGCCCTGCCGGCTATAGAGAGCCAGGTCAGCGGAACCATCTGAGGGGAAAAGTACTTGCCCTCCCTGGGAGGTCAACCTGCCCTGCCGGCTAGAGAGAGCCCGGTCAGCGAAACCATCCGAGGGGAAAAGTACTTACTGTTGGAGCTTGCTTTCCGCATCTCTTTGTTTGAGAATAACAAATACCATGATGTATTTGATCTACTCTTTTGTGTGTTTATAGTGTACAGGTGATACATGTTAAATAAAGAAACACGTCCTCGTTCATGGATCAAAAAGACAAAATGACGAGTTTTGTATGTTAAACTTCAAACGGCAATAACTTTCAATCCAGGAAGAGTTACGGAACGTGCCACCCCATTTCGGAGATGAGAACGACTCAATCTACGGTCTGGAGAAGTTTCGGACGACAAAAATGAAGAGGAGCTATCGAAATTTTCCGACAGTCAATGTCGCCCAGGCGACAGCAGAGAAGTTACAACAACTGCATGCACGGCAGCACGACGAGCAGAAGTTTGACGCTGTCGGAATTTTCCGACAGCTACTGTCGCCCAGGAGACAGCTCGGAAGTTACCGCAACTGCCCGCACGACAGCACTACGAGCGGCAGTTTTGCGCTGTCGGAATTCCGATAGTGATGTCGCCCAGGAGACAGTGAAAATCTATAAAATGGTTCTTTCTGTTCGTGCATTGAAAGCTTTGAAGATTCTAAGTTCCTTCCTGAGTGCATACGAACCAGAGAGCTCCAGAACCAAAAGAACTCCTATTTGTGCTGAGAAGGTTTGAAATTGAAGACGAGATCGGACACGCTTCTACATCAACGATCATCTCGAGGCTTCAACCTTCCTTTCAGAGATCTGAATTTCTAGGGAGTTCTTATTTTATCTTGTATTTTCATTTATATACATTTTACTTTGTATTGGTAGGGAAAATCGCTTCCTTGTGCGGAGCGTCTAAGTCCTTGCGTGGCTTAGGGGAAAATCGCTTCCTTGTGCGGAGCGTCCAAGTCCTTGCGTGGCTTGGTGGGAAATCGTGGCCTTGTGTGCTACATCTAGATCTTGGGAAGATCTAGAGGATAGGCTTGGGCTTGGTCTAAGGAAAGATAAGTCATAGCCTTCCGGTCCTTAGTAGAAGGACCGGTAAAATTGTAAAAGTTTTATTTTACCATTATTGTCTTGATCTTAAGCTTTATTAAGATCATTATGTTCATGTATGTCTTGGTCATATTTAATAAAATTATGAATGTTACTTTATTGAAAATTAATTGAGTATTTATTAATATAAAATTTGTGTTTGGAAAATTTCGATTAATTTTTTTTAAGAAAAGTGAAAGTTGGTGAAAAATTCTTAAGTAAAAATCATAATTTAAAAAGGCCCTTATTCACCCCCCCCCCCCCCCTCTAAGGGCGCAACAAGATCCAACACGTGGTATCAGAGCCAGGTTATTCCAATACGGCTTCACAGCTGGGAATAACGGCGCTTCATGATCTCGCATCTTCTAGAGGGGATAATTTTTATGAAAATGAAAAATCATTATGTCCACCATTATTTATGGGTGAAAATTATAATGGGTGGAGAATACTTATGGAAAAATTTCTTAAATCCTTGGATATTGAAGTTTGGAATATTACAATTAAAATGCCCCCAAATATTTTAAATAAAAAATGAAATGTTTTTAAATGCCAAATCAATGAATAGTCTATATTGTGCATTAGATCAAAATATTTTCAAACTTATTTATACACTTCCTAATGCTTATGAAGTTTGGAAATTTCTTGAGAATTTTTATAGTCTTCCTTCCGCAGATGATGCCTGTGAGCAATTCCTTATGGATCCAAGAGAAGAAGACAAGGTCACAATATTGGACTCAGTTGATGGCAAAACATCAAGCAAAAGAGAAGACGGAAACTATAGCAAGGTAAGAAAATCTAAATCTTCTCTTTTAGTAACTAATTCTATTTCTACATTTTGTGTGCTTAAATTTGCTAAACGTAAAGTTTCAAAGTTGAAACATGCTAATTCCAAATTACGTTTAGAAAATAAAACTTTAATAGCAAACGCTAAAGTAGAATCTTATATTGATGTTTCAAATTCTTGTTCATGCTCTTTAATTGAAAATGCTAAACCTTGTTTTGATTATAATACATTTAAAGAAGAACTCAAGGTTTTGGAAAAAGGTCTTTTAACTTCAAAAGAGCATAATGAAAAATTGTTAAAAGAAAATGATAATTTAAAGGATAAATTAGAATCATTAAAAATGTTTATTCAAAACTTTTCATATAATAAAACATCTTTTATTTCTAGCTTATCAAATTATCAAAAGTCTAAAAGCTTAACTTCATATTATAAGAGTACGTCTATAAGAAAGAGTGGAAATAAAAATCATCAAAATAAGAACCAATCATTTAAAACATATTGTAACCCACTTTTTCAACATTCAATTCTTAAGAAAGACCATCACTCTTATAAACTCGCAAAGAATCAATATAATAAAATTCATTATGATTATCAACATCAATGTATTTTGAAAACTAATTTGAATAAACATAAATCCCAAATGAATTATTTTTCAAACAACTATCATTCCAAAAAGATGTCAAATAATCATAATATGAATTTAAAAGATAAACAACCAAAGTATGAATGGAGGCCCAAAATTAAAACACTAACTCCACTTGTAAAGGCCCATTCATCACTATCTCTCCAGAAGCCTACACGATGTATTTGGGTACCCAAAGGAACCATCACACTTGGTCCCCTTTGGATACCTAAGTCTATCATTCACTAGGAATCATTATATTGCATGAAGTAGAAATTAATTAAAATGAAATATCAGTACTCTACTTCATGATATGCTTAATTGCTTTTTCTTTTGTTTGTTTTCTTATTTTTGAGCCAACACGCTAAGGTCACTTAGATATATTATGAATTATGACTTTTACATTTTAAGCCTAATGTTTATCAAAACAAAATTGAATTAAATTGAACATAAAGTCATAATTTTTAAGTGATCTATCTTTTCTTTTTGTTTTATCCTTTTTAAATCCTTTGCCTATAAATGTCAAATATTATCATTATAAATTGAATGCTAAATTTTCTAAATGATATTATCAAGACTAATGAAATTACTTTCAAAATTGGATTTAAATGGATTTTTAGGGGTCTTAGGCTAAAATATTAAATGCGCAACTAATTGCATATTTGTCTATTTTTCGTTGCTGCATATAATAGCCCCTATATTGAAAATCATAATCGAGAAAAATCAGAATCAAATAATATCAAAAACAATGTGTTTTAAATCAAATATAGTAACTCTGTCACTAACGCTGGCGGTAGCATATTTTCCTAAAAATTCTGATTTTCTCTGAAAAATTATTTTTACTATCATTGTTGTCAAATACCTTGTATTTGTTTTGTCTAATTTCTAAAAATTAAAATCAAAAAGAAAATTTACAAAAATGATGAATATGATTTCACAATCACCGCCATGATCTATTAATATCCTATGCTAAAATTCACTATAATCATATATCATAATTCATGATCCACCAAGACCTATCTTAAATCAACTAATTCTATCAACCTTAGGAATTATGAAATATATGATTGCAATTGGTATTATAGTTTCATATCTTGTTTTGTGTGTGTGATGTGCATCTTTATTGCTTGCATGAATCTCATTATCTTTAGACCTATGAATTAACTTGATATCAACAAGATGAAATCAAATAGAATTGTCACTTCTTTCTAGGTCTATGAAAATTCAAAACTCTATGTTTGAATACATGCAACTCAATCTTATATTTGTCCATCTTTACACTACACCATATCATGCATTTGGTAATGCTTAATTTGTAGCGGTTTAGTACACGCTACCAAAAGTTATTTATGGTAGCGTTTTTAAGCGCAACTGTAAATAAATAAATGATACTACTACATGTCATACCAAAACTGGTGTGCAAATAGACAAAACTGGTGTGCTAATAACAATTGCCTTAAATTTCCGCCCTTACTAATACCCGACTACTCCCTTTTCCCTCTTTCTCTCGCTCCCGAAAACGCCGCTCCGATCCTGACCTACTCGCGAAAACCTTCCATCACCAACGGATTCAGGCTCATTACCGACGCTCCGAACCACGCTTTCATCGCCGACGCTTCCATCGTTAACGGCCATCACAGGTATCTTCCGTCTCCTCACTATCGAGAAACTAGGGCTTTCCAAAAGTCGCAGGTTTACGGGTATTTTGCCACTTACCTCTTGCAGATCCTCCATCTGAATCCCAAGTTTTTCCTCTTGATCTGCATTCTTCAGCATTTCGAAGTCTCCTCTGGCATTTCAAAGCCATCTCCTGTCTTCTACAAGTAAGAAATCCAAATCCTAGAAAACCTAGAAAATGCATTGTGCGTTTTCTCTTATTTTTTAGGCCGATTGTTTTAAGTAGATTGTTTTTAGGGCTTAGGGCAGTTTTTTTTAGGCAGATTGTTTTAAGTAGTTTTTTTAGGTAGATTATTTTAGGTAGATTATATCTTGACCATCAAAGAATCTGCCATGATCCATTGTTCATGATGGTAGATTATTTCTTTGACCTAAAGAATATGCCATGCTAGATTCTTTGACTTAAAACAATCTGCCACGATGCTTTGACCTAAAAAATATGATAAAGAGGTGGCTTTGTACTTGTTTTTTCCAAACAGCTGTAATTAGGGACTCATCATATTTTTTTATAACTCTCAATGCCCCCTCTTTATCAATTGTTAAATTTTCAAGTCCTTATATATATATATATTTTTTGTCATTCAAGATCTTGAATTTGAGCTTCTTTGATTATATCGGGAAGTATCGTGTCTATAGATAGATACTCACAGTCTACAAATGGTCATAATATCAACTTGTTAACGTCAGCTGAGTTCCAAAGCCTGTCCAACTAATGTCTGATTTCATACGCCGGAAATACTAGAGATTCAGGTTGAATGATCTTGTATAATTCTTTTATGAATTATTTTAATTTGTTTTCTTCTTTGTGATTGAACTAAAGTTTATTACGGTGGCTAACTCTCGTGTATAACTTGTGAACTAAAGTTTCTATAGTTTTTTTAATCAATATAGTTTCCTCCCCTCTATAATTTTTACTGAATTTTTTTATGCCCATTTTCATTCTTTAATCACTATCACTATGCATTTTTGTCTTCTTTAGAAATACATTTGTGATCTTGCTAATGGATGGAGATAAGAGTTGGATGACCCTTCCTAGATGGCATCATGATTACGTTGAAGGGGTTGATCATTTCCTTCAAATAGCATTTGTCCAAAAAACTCAAGGGGAAGAAATTTGTTGTCCATGCATCAAATGTGTTTTTCGTTATTATCATACCAAGGATATCGTGAGAGATCACTTGATTGTTGATGGCTTTATTGATGGTTACGATGACTGGGTTTTCCATGGGGAAAGTGATGAGATGAGTGTTGACAATCGAATTGATGATGGTGGGTTCATCCATGATGACATCGATGGTATGTTGCATGACATGTGTAGAAATGTTGAACAAGATTCTCCTACACCTCAAGAAGTTAGGGGAGAAGCAAGGGCAGAGTTAAATGAAGACGCCAAAAAATTCTATAGGTTAGTGGAGGAAGGCCAAGAACAGCTGTATCCTGGGTGTACTAGCTTTTCTAAGCTATCATTTACCATTCTTTTGTATATCAGCAAGTGTGTCCATGGAATGAGCAATGAAGCTTTTGATGATCTTTTAAGTCTGCTAAGAGAAGCATTCCCAAATGCAAAACTTCCCGATTCTTTCAATGATGCAAAAAAGACGGTGAAGGATTTAGGTCTTCATTATCAAAAAGTACATGCATGCCAAAATGATTGTATGTTGTACTGGAAGGAGCACAGTGATGCTTCATCTTGTCATATTTGTGGATCTTCTAGGTGGAAATCTGAAGGAGATAATAAAGAAAAAGAAGCTGATTCATTAGCTAAGAAGACTCGTCAAATTCCAACAAAAGTTTTGTGGCATTTCCCATTGAAGCCTAGGCTTCAAAGGCTGTTCATGTGCTCAAAAACAACTGATTTGATGACTTGGCATGCTAATAAATTGCCAAAGGATGGAAATTTAAGGCATCCAGCTGATGGTGAAGCTTGAAGGACTCTTGATGCCTTAGATCTTGATTTTGCTACGGACCCTAGGAATGTAAGGTTCGGTTTTTCTAGTGACGGATTCAATCCATATCGAACAATGAGTAGTGTCTACAGCACATGGCCTGTGGTGTTGATCAATTATAATTTACCACCATGGCTAAGCATAAAGCCAGAGTTTCTGATATTGTCTCTTCTAATTCAAGGACCCCAATCTCCTGGAAATAATATTGATGTTTATCTGCAACCATTGGTTGAGGAATTAAAGGAGTTGTGGGAGTTCGGTTTGGAAGTATATGATGCTTCAAAGAATCAAACATTTCAAATGCGTGCAGCTTTATTGTGGACAATCAGCGACTTTCCAGCATATGCCATGTTATCAGGGTGGAGCACCAAAGGAAAATTTGCATGCCCTTCCTGCAATTATGAAACATCTTCTCAATACCTAAAGCATAGTAGGAAGTTTTGTTATCTGTCCTCTAGGTTGTTCTTAGAGGAAGACCACCCTTGGAGATTTGATACAAGATCATTCAATGGGAAAGTGGAAGTAAGGACCACTCCTACCCCCTTATCAGGACAAGAAGTGATGGAGTTGACGAATTTTAAAACAGTGTTTGGAAAAAAACCGAAGAGGAAGTCAGACAGCGACACCCCATGGAAGAAAAGACCAATATTTTTCCAATTGCCCTATTGGGAGCATAATCCTTGTCGACATTGCCTTGACGTTATGCACATTGAAAAGAATATATGTGAGAATGTGCTTGGAACTTTGCTAGACATTCCAGGAAAGACAAAAGATCATGCAAAGGCTCGCTATGACCTTAAAGAGATGAGTATCAGAAAGGAACTTCAACCTTTTTTTGTAAGAAACGTAAAAAAACCATCTTCAGGGCAGCAACTTTCTCTATGACAGATGCTGAAAAGAGAACCTTTTGTAGTGTCTTAAAGGATGCTAAGCTGCCATATACTTGCTCATCCAATATATCCCGCTTTGTGCAAGACAAAAAGCTTTCTGGCGGATATAAGAGTCATGATGCACATATTTTAATGCAGTACTTGCTTCAAGTTGCTGTTTGGAAGGCATTACCAAAACAGGTTGCACTTACTTTAATGAGACTAGGAGCTTTTTTCAAGTCCATATGCAGTAAAGTTATCAAAGTTCACGACCTTGATCAATTGCAGAGAGAAATTGTTGAAATACTCTGTCAACTTGAAAAGATTTTTCCTCCAAGTTTTTTGACATAATGGTGCACTTGCCTATTCATCTCATTCATCAAATTAGACTGGGTGGACCAGTGCATTTCCAATGGATGTATTGGATGGAAAGATATCTTTGTAGATTGAAATCATATGTTCGTAATCAGAGTCGTCCAGAAGGATCTATTGCAGAAGCATACTTGGCTGATGATTTTTTAACATTTTGTTCAAGGTATATGAATGACGGGGTGAAAACAAGATTGAATAGGTATTCTAGGGGTCAGAACTCAGGTGAAACACATTCCACTCTTCCCTTTGTACAAAAGGGTTATCCGCTAGGGGGAAAGAAGAAAAAAGGAAAAGGGAATAAAAAGCTAAAGGGTGTGGCTATTATGCTAGATAATCTTACTTTAACAATAGCCCATCGATATGCTATCTTCAATTGTAGAGACGAAACAGTTGAGAAATACATAACGTAATATAATAATTACTTTGACTTTTTTTCCAATTAATACACATGCTTTAATTTGATTCAATGTCATCAGATTATTCTTCCTAACTTTATTTTATGTAAATGCAGAGAGCATAAAAAATTGATTGATAGTAGACGTGGATCGAGTAAATGGGCTAAAGAAAAGATGCATAGTCAAGAATTTGTGCATTGGTTTGAGGCTAGAGTAACTAATGAAGAAGTTCCTGATTACGTAAGCTGGCTTTCCAAATTTCCTAATCCAGTGGCAAGGAGATACAAAGGCTATTGTATCTCTGGTTATAAATTTTATACCCGGGAACGAGATGGGAAATGCAAGACTCAAAATAGTGGAGTTACTTTAGTAGCAACAACTCCAAGTTTTGCTAGCTCAAGGGACCAAAACCCTATTGTCGGTAATGTAGAATATTATGGGGCAATAGATGACATAATTAAGATAGATTATTGGGGAACATCTAGTGTTGTGCTATTTAGATGTGTCTGGTTTGATGTTCTGAAAGATGAATTCGGGCTTACATGTGTTAACTTCATGAAGCTCTGCTACATGGATGATCCTTTTGTGTTGGCTTCTCAAGTCCATCAAATTTTTTATGTTCAAGATCCTTTAGAAGAAGAACGTCACTATGTCCTACAAAACATTCCTAGAGATTTGTTAGATCTTGACCAATCTCTAGTAGCCAGTGAAGAATCATATTGGGCAGATGCGTGTAATGTTGGGGTTGATGTGAGTCTAGCTATTGCGGATGATGATGATACTTGGTGTAGACGTGATGTGGATCTTGAAATGCCTTTTAGTGCCGGTGATCTTGATAGACAGGAAATTCAAGATGATTCTGAATGATTTTGGATGTGTATTTACATTATAACTTCCATGTTGGCCTGGTTGAAAATTGGTTCTTGTACTTTCATATTATAACTTCCATGTTTACTTTTAGTGCCTTAATTAAATTAACCTCTTTTGTAGATTTTCTTACTAATTAGTTAATGTGTTGTGCTATTAGCTTATTTTCTTGACCTCTTTTGGATGTTTACTTTTAGTGCCTTAATTAAATTAACCTCTTTTGTAGATTTTCATACTAATTAGTTAATGTGTTGTGCTATTAGCTTATTTTCTTGACCTCTTTTGGATGTTTACTTTTAGTGCCTTAATTAAATTAATCTCTTTTAAGATTCGAAGGCACAATGCAAGGAAAAAATCAGACCAAACAACCGGTGAAATATTGTAAACCGGGCTCCATGGTCCATTATCTACGAATGAGAAAGAGAAAAAATATGATTGATGATTTGTTAGAAATACATGAACCTCATCGTGATGGTGAAATTGCTGATGGTGAACAAGATCTTCATGTTGTTGTGGATGATGATGCAAATTTACTTCCGGATAATTGGGAAGATATAGTTTCAGAGGAGCCAGAACTTAATAATAATGAGGAGGATCGACATGAAAAAAGTTTGCCTGATATAGAGACTTACTCTTTTGGTGTTGTCCTCTGTAATCAACATGTATTTTAACATATTTTTGATATTCTTTGATTTTTGTCGCAGTTGAAGCAAAAATGTGCAGGGGGCGAACCATGATGAAAGAGATACACAGTAGAAAGTTTGAGCAGCGTGTTGCCATTATGTTAAATGAGTACAACCAGCCAATAGGCCCTGATAAAGCAACAGTGAACCAATTTTCAAGCTTTTTGGGTACATTGGCTCGAATTCCAAGTCTTTGTCATATAGATTGTGCAGATTGGAGGTTGATGAAGACTAAAGAAAAGATGTGGAGTTATGCACAAGTAAATTGTTGCTACTTCTATTTTGTTCTGTTCATTTGGATTTATATATAAGTTGCACAAGTAAATTGCTTTTTTTGTAGAAAAAGTGGATAATACCGGATGAAGGAAAGAAGTGGGTTCTTGCAACAATTAATTGTAGCTGGCGAAGATATAAGACGATAATCAAACAAAAGTTTTATAAACCATATGACAATGATAAGGAGAGACTCTCCAATCGACCAAAAGGCATTCCTGAAGATCAATTAAAGGGATATCTGGAGATGGTAGGATCCAAGCCATATAAGGTATGCTATTTTGATTTTATATAATTCCAAGGTTATTAAAAGTAATTATAATTAGATGTTTTACCTTTCCTTTTTTTAATTTGCTAAGTTTATAAATTTTGATAATTAATGTGCAGAAATTGGCTAGAAGAAATAAGCGATGCCGTAAAAAGCAAAAAAAATATTCACACAACTGGCCGAACAAGTTTTGCATGCGTAAGAAATGACCTGGAAGGTGATTTTATTTTGTGATTAATTAATTGGTGTCTACTGAAGAATATAGCTTAATTAAATTTAATTCTGTTGCCATTTACAGCAAAAGGCAGATCCAAAAAAAGAACCTCCCACAATAGTGCAGATGTTTACCGAGACCCGCAAAAGAGTTGTTACCCGAGAGTACAAGAAATCCTACGAAGATACCCAAAGAAAAATTGTAATTATGCAAGCTATATTGCTTAAGTCTTTGGATTTTGTTTTAGTAATTACTAAAATGTCTAATTAAGTTGTAATATAATATAGGCTGAAATGGAGCAATTGCAAGCGCAACAGGGAACAAGTGATCCGTTCAATGTTGTGATGTCGACGGATCATATGGGTCGTGTTAGGCTACTAGGAAAGGGTGTCACTAAGTCTGATCTTAAGGCATCATCATCAAGTAATAGTAGTACATTGGTTGATGGCATCAGTGTAAAAGTTCCGGTAGAGCTTGTGAAGTCTATCACAGCAAGGGTTAAGGATGAGTTGACGCAGGAGATTCTTTCAACAGTCTTAATCAACCTCCAACGTGTCATTCCTAATCTTGATTCGGATTCTATTCTTGCTGGATTGGTTGCAGGGGTCCAATCTCCAGGAGAAGCCGTTAGTGGACATGGGACGACAAGGAATGCAAGCAGCTCATCTTATGTTCATTTGGAGTAATATCTTATAGTATATGTCTTGTTTGCAGGATGGATGCATGCTTCTTTTATCTTATGTACCCGCACTGCTTCTTTTATCTTTTTGGACATTTTGATGATGATATTGGTCGTGTTAGGCTAGTAGGAAAATCAATTTGCTGAAACAGCTGACCTGCTGCAGGATTGGAAAATCAATTTGCTGATATTGGCCGTGTTATCCTAATGAGTAGATACTTTCATATTTTTGTTCAAGCATATTGCTCTAATATAATTTCAGATTTTATTCAAGTATATAATGCTCTGTTTACAGCCTAACTGGCATCCCTTTTTTCTCATAAAATGCCTATATATGGGTTGTCCATTATTCAAGCTACTTGCATTTGTTGATTGCTATTACTTTCTCTCCATCATGCATGAGTGTGATGTCATTACAAAAACTTGAAGTACTCAATTCCCAGTTCTTAATCAGGTACTACTCAACAGTTGAATGTGTTGAGGTTAAGCTATATGAAATTACTGAACAGTTGAATGTTATTGATGAGATATGATATATATACATATAAATATATAGTTATTGATCTTATGTACCAGGCAACAACTATTTGCTCTATTTGTTCAAGCAACAGGGAACTACTACCTGGATGGGATACCCTCATGAAAGTTGGGTAAGTGGTTAACTATTTGCTCATGTCAATTCTAGGTTGGAAGCTTTTTCATCTTGCTTGCTGAAATCAGGAAGGTTTAAGTCCGCATTGTCCGCTATCTCACCTACACATTGATCTTGAACTCACTTCGTGGGTGGGACATTTGCATAGCTTGTTTCAGGTATAATCTCTAGATGACTTTATTGAGTCCTCTATATTATCTGTGTGCTATATATAGTTTCACTTTGGTTTTTTTCCTTTTAGTTGAGTGTTATAGCTCTGTTCCCGTATTCTACGCAAAATGAAGTAGAGACTGGTTGTGATTATGGGGATAAATTCCCAGTCAGCTACATTGATAACGAATATCTTTGAACAAAGGAAAACTCCACACGTGTATTAATATTTTATCAGATTTATGCTGTCAAATTTATGCAGAGTGAGGGGACTGCAGGCCTTAGTATGTGCTAATGAACTTCCAGTATACAAAATATAACATGCGCTTTGAAACCGTATTGACTACTGTTGAAGTGCTTACTAATGATCTTCAATACTGGATGTATCGTGAGTTCTAAGAGCTATTTGACTATTGCTTGCTGATAACATTTTGAATAAGATCAAGGTCTAACTATCATTCGATTAAAGGCTTCTAATAGCTCATATTGCTACTTTGTTTCAGTTAAATGCCCATTCACTCAGCGCTTTGTAATGATATCTTCTCAATTTGGTTAAGTTTCCATTCATCTACTTGTAAATAGATAAAGTGTAGGTAGACATGGGAACCCTTTAGAATCAGCAATATATTGTTTTAGAAAATTGTACTAAAACTCATCTAAGCTATAGGGACTTATTTGTTGAAAATCTGAAAATAGTGTAACCACATACTATTTGAGCTAATCTAAGGACCTAGATTTAATTTATTCTAGACCTAATTGATGATTCTATTGGCACTGGATTTAGTTATCTATATGCTTGCAGGATCTATTTACTGGAGTTTATTCAACATCATCTGCTTCATATCCAGCCTGGCGCATGGGACCTCACCATGGTATGGTCTACAGAATGCAATATCCTGTCATGATGGTGTGTTATCTTGCATTTGTCTCTATAAGATTGTTTGTTAAAATACCATCCAGTTGTTCTTGTTCTCTAATATGTTGTGCGCCTGTGCCTATGATACTAGCAGCAACCCGCGACATATGGTGTTGTTAAGCAGTCTGCACCAACATTTCATACTCCGGTTCCGACAAATCCATTTGGACAAACGGAGTTTCATCACGAGCAATAGGTGATCGTGGGCAGCTTATACTATTGAACCTTCAAAACGAGCAGCAGGTGATCGTGAGCAGCAGGTGATCATGATCAGCAGGTGATCGTGATCGTGAGCCTTCAAAATGAGCAGCAGGTTATACTATTGAACCTCATTTTTTTTAGTTCTGTTTGTAGGAGGAGGAGGATGTTCCCAAAGTTTTTGTTACCACTCTCTTCCATAATGTTTTTGGCTTGTGCGAACTGCATGTGCAGGTGTTCGTGGGCAGCTTTATGTATTGCGGAAGCAAATTAAATCAAAGAGCAAGGCCATGACAAATCAATAAGGGGGGTGGAGGCCGAGCAAGCTGAGGGTGACGAGCAGCATGCTCGTGCCATCGATCAGTATCCCGAGCCAAGGCCACACTTCATCGATGATGGGGGAATAGGTGAGTGCCCGCAATGCTCACATGGATATTGACTTGATGTGCGGATAAATGATATTTATCTGCGGCGACATCATCACTAGGGGAGAGAGAGAGAGAGAGAAATGGTTGATGCTTGTATGTTGTGATGGGGGAGGAATAGATATATTGATTGTATTCATGAAGGGTTTGGGCTATCTCCCACCTTCTTTTTATTATTAATAAAAAAAATTTATTTGAATTCTTTTACAAAATAGCTATATTATCTCCATTATTATATTATTCAATTTAATAGAAAATAATTGAATTTATTAAACGTCTGACGATGAAGAATAAATGTTGCCTAATATAAGAATAAACGCCTGGCGATGAAGAATCGTAGTGATTGCTGTAGAATGGTATCGCTCATTAACCGCTACCATTGAAAGCTATAAATGCTATAATAGATGTACCTATGGTAGCGGTTTCAGGACGCCACAATACATTGTGTAACCGCTACCATACCCTACGACCACGGCGGCAGATACAACACACATGCAACCGCTACCGTAGTCCTACAGTAGCGAGTTTTTCATATATAGTAGCTATTTTTGAGTGCTACCATATGCATGATATGGTGTAGTGTTACTTAGTTTTGCACCATGTTGTCCTAATTCATTACACTAGCATTATCACATACCATAAATAGAAATCAATGCTCATGCTAGTTATATCTTGCAATGCTAAAGTAAATTATATCATTAAAATATGAAAATCTTATTTTCCTTTGTAGTTATTTGCATGAATAAAACTTTTCTAAATGGATTTAAAATCAACAATCTTCGATAAAATTGTTAATCCAAAACTAATCATGAATTATAACATAGTTAATATATTTAAGGCTTACACGCTTAGTATGTCCATAATCAATAAACCTATGACATGTGTCTCACAATAGCGAGGGCGTAGGATTGTGTGCATTAGAGACCTAACCTCTAAGTCATGTCTTGTCCTTAACCAGGGAGGGTTCCAGTGGGGCCTTGAGAGGCACTAGGGGGGAAGAGGGCAAGGTTGAGCGTCATCTTTTGTATGCATATGGGATTAACACCCCAACCTGCGGCATGTGTGCAGCTCCTCATGCCCATCCGTCACTTAGTACGGGGCTAGAGTGTAGTGATGTAGTTAAGGTATGTTGATCTTAGATATACTTATATTATATTCATTGCATGAACATTATCTCACTCTTTATACATAAATCATGCATATTTTTTTTATTCTAACATTGCATCATGTGTTTGCATATTTTAATATTTCGAGCTTTAATGATTTTACCAAACACAAGTATTTGAAAAATCACCAAATACATGCTAAAAGAGCCTTCATATCTAATCAATATACTCTGAAATTTCAACTAAAGGAAGGTCTCTTTATAATACAAATGAATTGAGAAAAATATTTTTCAAAACATCAAGAAATGCAGTTCTGTTTTGGAGTTAAGAAGTTAATGCCTGGTGTTAGCTCCTTTGCTCCAAAATATTTTTTTTGAATTATTTCTGGTATTATTTTAATATTTTGTTTGTTTGTAAATGTTTTCTATCTTTTTATTCCTTTTAAAATAAAATTTTATTTCTTTTAAAAATATATATATGTATTTTCTCATACATTATTTTTGTTTATTTCTCTGGCATAGATTATCATTTACTGAAAGGGCTATTAAAAACTTCTATGATTTCCAGAGAATATATACAAAAAAAACAAATACAAATTTACAAAACAATTTCAAAGAACAAAAATATGTTTTTCTTTATGTATGTTTATTGTTTTGTGCATATATAAAAAAAATTCAAAACTTTATAAAAAAACTGATTGTTATTCATTGCCATTGTCAAGGATGGATGATTAATTATATCAATTAAAGGTTAAATACAATGTTTAATTTAACTTTCAAGTTTCTTAAAAACATTGTTTTGTATTTGTCATGCCTTGAAAATTATCTTGTTATGTGCAATGAAATTGATTGTAGATAAACATGTATAGAAATGTTTAGCATGCCTCTAAGTATGAGTAATGTATTATGTTTGATAATGATTCATTCACTCACTTATTTTTGATAACCTACATGTGTTTACAATCTTATTCTTACATGATTGTATAGTGTAATAACTTAAATAATTAAAGTGCCTAAATAGATTACCTACACAACATTGAATTGGTTATTACAATTCTTTGTCTTTCATGCACTTATTCTTTAACGAAATGTGGTTTAAAATGCTATGTTTGCAAAACAAGTGAATTCGGAGTCCTTAGTCACTAAACTAAAAAGCAAATAATAAATGACAAGGAAAACTCCACCAAGCACTACTCACCCTCCTGATAAATCTTAATAAGCATTGTGAGGTTGAGCACCTTGGCTAAGAATTATAAAGTGTCTTGTAGCAAACAATTTATACACCACTTCTCTTTTGTAAACCGGATCACAAAGAAATTGAAAATAAAGCTAAAAAGTATAAAAGTGATCCCCCAAGCACTACTTTGCACCCTGATAAGTCTTAATAAGCATTGTGTGTACAGAGTGCCTTGGTAGTTGTACTATTTATTCATGTGCATTGAAATAGTGTGGAAGTAATATTATTTGTGTATTTTAATGTTGTGTTATTTCATTATATATGTCATGTGTTTTTGATTGATTCACTTGTATACTTTATCAAAACATTACTTTGTACACATCATTATCTTTCATAAAACTTCTACTCATGATAATTGGATCCTAAAGCTCATCTACTCAAATCTCTATAAACTTAAGTAAATGCACTAGATAACAAATCATGACCGCTATAATGTTTAAGTTTACTTGAAATGCAAATTTTATTACATTGTAGTTTGTGTATCTTTTCTTGATATTATGAAATCATGCTTGCAATTTTTTTTATCTTAATGGAATAGCATCTCTTCAATCTTTAACTCAAACATCAACTTTTCAAATTTAAAACTCATTATCCTTTATATGGTTTTATCTTCTAAAATGATGTTTATGTTTAAGAGTGCTTATTATTTTTAACACCGTGTTTTCCTTTAAGCAAGTGGTATCTTAAAATAGAATGCTTACTTTATCATGTTAGCTATGTTGCTTACTACTTTATGTTACATCATGCTTATATTTTTCTCAACAAGTAGTATTTAACAAGCTTTTGATTGCATCTTATTTTTCTTCTCGACATAAAATCTATTACTCTTATATACTCCCATATTTATTATTTCTTCATAATTATTCATTCTTTCTTTCAAAATAACTTTTGATAATATCAAAAAGGGGAGAACTATAAATTCAAGAAATCTCTTACTAATCTCAATTTTTCAGAATGCACCATTGCAATTAATTATAACATTTAAGGGGAACATACATTTAGGGGGAGAATACAATTTAAGGGGAGTATATTAAAATGTTTTCATGGAAAGCGTCTATGTAGAGGGAGTGATAATGCTCGATCATGACAACCCACTTTTGGTAATAACAAAAGGGGGAGAATAAAATGAGAAATCTAGTGACATAGATATTTAGGGGGAGTAAAATATATCACGCAGTAAACCTTTTATTCATGCATATCTTTTATCGCACTTATCTATAAACTCACTAATTTCTCATATGGGTATTTGTTATTATCAAAAGGGGGAGATTGTTGGAGCTTGCTTTCCGCATCTCTTGGTTTGAGAATAACAAATACCATGATGTATTTGATCTACTATTTTGTGTGTTTATAGTGTACAGGTGATACATGTTAAATAAAGAAACACGTCCTCGTTCATGGATCAAAAAGACAAAATGATGAGTTTTGTATGTTAAACTTCAAACGGCAATAACTTTCAATACAGGAAGAGTTACGGAATGTGCCACCCCATTTAGGAGATGAGAACGACTCAATCTACAGTCTGGAGAAGTATCAGACGACAAAAATGAAGAGGAGCTGTCAGAATTTTCCGACAGTCAATGTCGCCCAGACGACAGCAGAGAAGTTACAACAACTGCCCGCACGGCAGCACGACGAGCAGCAGTTTGGCGCTGTCGGAATTTTCCGACAGCTACTGTTGCCCAGGAGACAGCTCGGAAGTTACCGCAACTGCCTGCACGACAGCACTACGAGCGGCAGTTTTGCGCTGTCGGAATTCCGACAGTGATGTCGCCCAGGCGACAGTGAAAATCTATAAAATGGTTCTTTCTGTTCGTGCATTGAAAGCTTTGAAGATTTTAAGTTCCTTCCTGAGTGCATACGAACCAGAGAGCTCCAGAACCTCAAGAACTCCCATTTGTGCTGAGAATGTTTGAAATTGAAGACGAGATCGGACACGCTTCTACATCAACGATCATCTCGAGGTTTCAACCTTCCTTTCAGAGATCTGAATTTCTAGGGAGTTCTTATTTTATCTTGTATTTTCATTTATATACATTTTACTTTGTATTGGTAAGGAAAATCGCTTCCTTGTGCGGAGCGTCTAAGTCCTTGCGTGGCTTAGGGGAAAATCGCTTCCTTGTGCGGAGCGTCCAAGTCCTTGCGTGGCTTGGTGGGAAATCGTGGCCTTGTGTGCTACATCTAGATCTTGGGAAGATCTAGAGGATAGGCTTGGGCTTGTTCTAGGGAAAGATAAGTCATAGCCTTCCGGTCCTTAGTAGAAGGATCGGTAAAATTGTAAAAGTTTTATTTTACCATTATTTCCTTGATCTTAAGCTTTATTAAGATCATTATGTTCATGTATGTCTTTGTCATATTTAATAAAATTTTGAATGTTACTTTATTGAAAATTAATTGAGTATTTATTAATATAAAATTTATGTTTGGAAAATTTCGATTAATTATTTTTAAGAAAAGTGAAAGTTGGTGAAAAATTCTTAAGTAAAAATCATAATTTAAAAAGGCCCTTATTCACCCCCCCCCCCCCTCTAAGGGCGCCACAAGATCCAACACTTACCCTCCTTGGGAGGTCAACATGCCCTGCCGGCTAGAGAGAGCCCAGTCAGCGGAACCATCTGAGGAGAAAAATACTTAGCCTCCCTGGGAGGTCAACCTCCCCTGCCGGCTAGAGAGAGCCCGGTCAGCAGAACCATCCGAGGGGAAAAATACTTAGCCTCCCTGGGAGGTCAACCTGCCCTGCCGACTAGAGAGAGCCTAGTCAGCGGAACCATCTGAGGGGAAAAGTACTTAGCCTCCCTGGGAGGTCAACCTGCCCTGCCGACTAGAGAGAGCCCGGTCAGCGGAACCATTCGAGGGCAAAAATACTTACCCTCCCTGGGAGGTCAACCTGCCCTGCCGGCTAGAGAGAGCCCGGTCAGCGGAACCATCCTAGGGGAAAAATACTTAGCCTCCCTGGGAGGTCAACCTGCCCTGCCAGCTAGAGAGAGCCCGGTCAGCGGAACCATATAAGGGGAAAATACTTAGCCTCTCTGGGAGGTCAACCTGCCCTGCCGGCTAGAGAGAGCCCGGTCAGCGGAACCATCAGAGGGGAAAAGTACTTAGCCTCCTTGGGAGGTCAACTTGCCCTGCCGGCTAGAGAGAGCCCGGTCAGCGGAACCATCTGAGGGGAAAAATACTTACCCTCCCTGGGAGGTCAACCTGCCCTGCCGGCTAGAGAGAGCCCGGTCAGCAGAACCATCCGAGGGGAAAAGTACTTACCCTCCCTGGGAGGTCAACCTACCTTGCCGGCTAGAGAGAGCCCTGTCAGCGGAACCATCCGAGGGGAAAAATACTTTGAAAAACTTTCATTACATTAGTCATCCAGTTATATGCAAGTTAAACTGAGTAGGGAAATAAACCATCATACTACATGGGTTTAAAGAAAAAGCTAAGCACGGAGACCGGGACTTTGTCTTCTACTCCCAGGCATGGTCCTCCTCGACCTCCTCTGGTTGCTGACGTTGCGACTTCGAACACCTCGCCTCCCTCATTTCCAAGAACTCGAGGCAGGTGGATGTCGCGTGACCCTCCTCATCGTGGAAGTCACAGTAAGGTAACTCCACCCGGACGCCCCCTCTTCCTCCCGTATGTTTTCTCCTTCTTCTGTGGCTGATCGCCATGGTTTGTTGGGGTGGTGGAGAGGGTGCCTTCGGTCCCTGCCTCCACCCTAGGGAATTGGGCCCTCTCCCACGAAGTTATCCTCCTCTTGGTCAAAATTCTTCTTGGGAGCCCCTACCCTCCCGCCCTACTGTCTTGCCTCTGGCTCACTCAGCTTGGTTAACCTTCTCGCGAACTCCGGGTTGGCCTCCTCACTCTCAACTTCTTCCGCCACCCTTTCCATCAACTCCTCAAAAGACGAAGGAGCTCTCCTCTTGAGGCCCATCTTGAAGAATCCCCCCTGCAGCCCCACGATGAAAGCAAGCTGGAGGGTGTAGCCTGGCACCTCTTGGGTGAGGAGAATCTCCTCCTGGAACCGGTCAACATAGTGAGCCAGTGACTCCTCTGGCTCTTGCTTGATCTTGAAAAGTGCTTCAGCATCTTTCTTCCTCTTTCTTGATGTCGAGAAGAGTAGCAGGAAAACGCGACGCAAATCTTCGAAGGCATAAATGGATCCCTCAGGGAGCTGGTGGAACCAATCTCTAGCCTTCTCCTTCAGAGTTGTCACGAAGAGTCAACAATTGAAAGCGTCCGACATGGGCATGATGGAGACTATGTCCTCAAATCACTGCAGTTGCAGGACGGTGTCATCCTTGCCGGAGTAGTGAGACATCTCCATCCCTATGGACCCCCTTTGGAACCGGGGCCAGAGGATCAGCTCGCACAAAGTACTTCTTATGCTCGCCCCCCTTTGGGGCCGGGCGAGTGGGTGCTGGCTGCCTCCATACTCGCCCCCTTGGGGCTGGGCAAGTGGGGGTCTGGGACCTCCCCACTCTCCCCCTTGGGGCTGGGCTAGTGGGGGTCTGGGATCTCCCCACTCGCTCCCTTGGGGTTGGGCGAGTGGGGGTCTGGGACCTACCCACTAGCCCCCTCCTAGGGGACTGGGCGAGTGGGGGCTGAATGCCTCCCCACTCCCCCCCACTGGCACCTCCTTCCTGGATTGCTGGCCGAGAGTGCTCTCGCCCACCTGCTGAGGCGAGACCTCCGGACCACTTCCTCTCCTGCCTTCGCCTATCGTGGCGAAAGTTAGCTGCAAGGTCTGCAGGGCCTCCAGCTTGAAAATTTCAAGCATCTCCAACGTCACTCCAGCCACCGGGGGCTGCGAGTGGCCTGGGTCAGATCCTCCACCTCCAGCCATGGAGCTCATCTTGAGAGTTTCTTGAGTTGGTCACTCTCCACGCTCACCGCACCATAAATGTTTAAACCAAGACTTGAGAACAAGACTTAGTCTCTGTGGAATTCGGGCCCTCAACAAGTTGGGGGGTGACCTCATACTTACTTCTCCCAAGGGAGAGCTTTAGGCTAAGAGGCTAAGGAACTAGGAATGGGACCAAGGGCTTAGCGAGGAGGTCCCACCACACACCCGGAAGATCTTAGAGCGCTTCCCCTCCCAAGCCAATGCTAAGCTTGGGAACCCTTGGAGGCTCTCCTCACCCACTAAAGAGACTTGGGGAGAGAGAGGCCAAAAGAGAGAGATCCTCCAAATGGTGCCACCTTCGGCTTATTTATAGGATTTTGAACTTGGTCTGCAGATAGCCATAATCTGGCCTATGAGATTACGAAAATACCCTCGGATTTGGCCTGCGAACAGCCAAATCCCGCTGCTTAGGGGCACTAACGCAGCGAAGACCAACCTCTCGGGGCCGGGCGAGAGGGGGTTGACCTCCTCCCCTGCTCGCCCCCCCCCCCCCCCCCCTCACTGGGCCGGGGCGGGGCAAGCTGGGAGGGTGTCTCCCTCCTGAGCTCTCCCCCTGCTGGGGGCGGGGGCGAGAGAAGCTCGCCCCCCGCTTGGGGTCTCGCCCCCCTTTCCTGGGGGCGGGGGCGAGAGGAGCTCACCCCCTGCTGGGGGCGGGGGCGAGAGGAGCTCGCCCCCCCCCCCCCCCCCCCCCCGCCTGGGGTCTCGCCTCCCCTTTACTGGGGGGCGGGGGCGAGAGGAGCTCACCCCCTGCTGGGGGCGGGGCCGAGAGGAGCTCGCCCCCGCCTGGGGTCTCGCCCCGCCTTTCCTGGGGGGCGGGGGCAATAGAAGCTCACCCGCTGCTGGGGGCGGGGGTGAGAGGAGCTCGTCACCTGCCTGGGGTATCGCCCCCCTTTACTGGGGGCGGGGGAGAGAGGAGCTCTGTTGGATCTTGCGGCGCCCTTAGAGGGGGGGTGAATAAGGGAATAAAAATCTTTTTATAATTTTATTGAAATTACTAAATTGTTTAAAGTAATATTAGACCACAAAATAACAATTTAGCTAAAGGAAGAAAACATCATAATTTGCAAGTTTAGGATTTAGAAACAAGTGCTAAATTATTATATGATGAAATAGATTAAGATAAACAATTTAGACAAAGTGATTTGAATTGAAAGCTTTGTAACCAATATTTTAGAGATAATGCCAAAAGTGAGAAATCAAGTAAACACAAATAGAGACATGATTGTATTTATATAAAAATGGTGTTTACAAAAATTTGATTTCTATATCGCTAGAAATCGGAGGCATACAAATGAAAATATCTTTTCCTTTTCTATACCGACTCGTATCCCCACGAACCGGTTGGCTTTAGCCTATCCTTCCCCGGATAAGGCCTCAAGCCGCTCTAGCCAATCCTTCCCCGGATATGGCCTTGAGCCCCCCTAGATCTAATCACTTAGAACTAGTCGCCAACACAAGGCGAATTTCCCCCTAAGTCCTACCCAGACCTAGTCGCCAACACAAGGCGAATTAACTAAACGGTTACAAAGAAAGTATGGAATGGAAATAATGAA
The DNA here is from genome assembly GCA_033032865.1 of Dactylorhiza incarnata. Lineage (NCBI taxonomy): Eukaryota > Viridiplantae > Streptophyta > Magnoliopsida > Asparagales > Orchidaceae > Dactylorhiza > Dactylorhiza incarnata. The sequence continues at coordinate 7,653,751 of JAWHQI010000099.1, read as the reverse complement.
AAACAATAATAAAACTCCCTATATGAGATCTCTGGAGTTGAGGATGAAGGATCGCTGTAGTATAAGCGAGATCGAAGCGATCGTCCTTCGGATGTAGCGTGACGTAGCCCTCCTCCAGAATTCTCCTTAAGCTTTTTGTGGGAGATCCATCTTCGGCAGCATAACAGCACTGGAATTGTGGCACAAGCAACCTCTCTGGGATGGATAGATAAAATGATCATAGTTGGCTCATTTTATAGAACTTGGAGCTAGCGCCTGCGGTAGTGGCTAGCGTCTGCGGTAGCGTTCGTGTGGAGCGGTTGCGAAACCGTCGGCGGAGTGGCGCTGTGCACGAACAGGAGATAGCACCTGGCGGTAGCGATAGCGCTGAAGGTAGCGAAAACTGTCGGTGGCGTGGCAGAACAAACTTTCGTCGGTCAGAGCTTCAAGTTCGTCGAACGGACATTTTGTCGAACGGAGCCAAATTCGTCGAACGAAATTTCATCGAACGCAGCTTCAATTTCGTCAGACGGCTAGATCCTGGCGGTAGCGCAGCTCCTTTCAAAAGTTTGATTCCATGCTGCCTTCTACTTGTGGAGTATTGCACCTATAGTTCCTGTACACTATAAACATACTACAAGCAATATCAAATACAATATGGGATTTGTTATTCTCAAACAAAGGGATGTGACACACATGTCCAACAGCTCGCCCCCTGCTGGGGGCGGGGGCGAGAGGAGCTCTCCCCCCCCCCCCACCCCCCACCCTGCCCTCGCCTGGGGTCTCGCCCCCCCCCCCCCCCCCCCCTTTGCTGGGGGGCGGGGGCGAGAAGATCTCATCCCCTGCTGGGGGGCGGGGGCGAGAGGACATCCTAGGGTCTCGCCCCCCATTTGCTGGGGTACGGGGGCGAGAGGAGCTCGCCCCCCCTCCCCCCCCTCCCCCCCCCCCTCCCCCCCCCCCCTCCCCCCCCTCCCCCCCCGCCTGGGGTCTCTCCCACCCCCCTTTCCTAGGGGGCGGGGGCGAGAGGAGCTCACCCCCCCCCGCCTGGGGTATCGCCCCCCCTTTGCTGGGGGGCGAGGGCGAGAGGAGATCCCCCCCTTGCGGGGGGGGGGGGGGGGGGGGGGGGGCGAGAGGAGCTCGCCCCCTACTGGGGGCGGGGGCAAAAGGAGCTCGCCCACCCCCCCCCCCCCCCCCGCCTGGGGTCTCGCCCCCCTTTGCTGGGGGGCGGGGGCGAGAGGAGCTCGCCCCCCCCCCCCCCCCCGCCCGGGGTCTCCCCCCCCCCCCCCCTGCTGGGGGGCGGGGGCGAGAGGAGCTCACCCCCTGCTGGGGGCAGGGGAGAGAGGAGCTCGCCCCCCCCCCCCTTTCTAGGGGCGGGGGCGAGCGGGGCTCTCCCCCCCCCCTGCCTGGGGTCTCACTCCCCCTTTACTAGGGGGCGGGGGCGAGAGGAGCTCGCCCCCGCCTGGGGTCCCCCCCCCCTTTGCTGGGGGGCAGGGGCGAGAGGATCTCGCCCCCCCCCCCTCCCCTCCTGGGGGGTGGGGGCGAGAGGAGCTCACCCCCCCCCCTTTGCTGGGGGGCGGGGTCGAGAGGAGCTCGCCCCCCTGCCTCGCATGTCTCCCTGCTCTGGAACATGCTAAAAGAAGATGTTCTAAAAGAACTCTTGGGTCCCGGGAACCCACTCGGCGAATACAGGGTTGTACATGATGGACTTGTGTTAGAAACTTTATAGTTAAGCGTGTTCCGATGAGAGTAATTCCGGGATGGGTGACCTCCTAAGAAGTGTTCCTAGCCACATGTAAAAAAAGAAGAAACTATGTGGTTCAACTTAATATGTGTTGGGTTAAACTAAAGTGAACAATACTTATGATATTATGGGGATTGAGTCATTATAAATAGTATTAGAGTCAGACATCCTACAATATGATGTCTTGTTCAAGAATAACCCATGCGGAAATAGATGGGTTTAGGGTCAGACATCCTACAATATGATGTCTTGTACAATATGTATCATCATGAACGATGAAGCGGGCAATGTCTTGGAGTTGTTTACTTCAAAGATTGTGACCAAGTAAGGTAGGCAATGGATCAATAGTACTACGCCTAATCAAAAACACAAAATATCCAATCACCGCATCTCAACATGATTTTGATACCACATATTGGAAATTTAACCGACTTCAACAAAGTACCTATGATAATCAATGTATGCACCTAGAACAAACAAACATAATTCACACACAAAATCAATGTGCATAAATTTTGTGTAGAAAACCCAAAATTTGGGTGAAAACCCATAAGACGATCATAATCTAAGAAGAGCACCCAACCTTCTACAAACATTTCCATTCGATAGAATATAAATAACTACAACCACAAAAAATGAAGACACAAATGAGAAAAGATAACCAAATTTGCAAGCCCACTTGCTAGCAGTTAATAGTAGCTTATGCCTTTGATTTTAAAGCATTTGCCGCTAAGGATCCTGTTATTCACACCATGGTGGGTCAATGGCTATATATTAGTTATATTTAGAGATCAAGCAAGATAATCTAGTATTTTGTTTTTCATGTAAGAGATATTCAATGAAGCTTAGAGTCCAATTTTTTGCGTGGAAGTGTTATATGAAGCAATGATGAGTACACGAGTATTGTATTAATAGCTTATATCATATGTAATAAACAAAAAACATAACAATGTGTAATGAATTGTATACTAACATCATCACTATGTAAAGTAAAATTACTTCCACAACTTCAATGTTCAAAAAGTATAACTACTAAGATACTTTGCTCACACAATACTCATTAAGACATATCAGGGATACTAGGCATTCTTTAGAGGATCACAATATTTTAAAAGATTTTTTACTTTGTGATGATCTAGTGTACCAAAAAGAAGTAAGAACGTGGTGTTTTTTGAGATAGATTGCACATGATATTTTTATAATTCACTCCAAAGTACTCAACTTCACAATGCTCATGAAAATTTATCAGAAGAAGTATGACTAGGTGGTGGGATATCCTTGTTATTATTCAATTTTTTAATTTTATTTAATTAAGATGAGCAAGGACTTTAAATTAACTTGCAAGCAAACATACATATATAAATCACACTTCTTTAATGTAGTGCATAAATATCAATGGATCGCATGAACGTAATCCGATTGAGTGTGTGCAATTTATTTGTGCATACGAACTAGTAGTGACATAGGCACTACACAATATTTGGCGGGTCCATAAAGCCCGGCAGGCCCGGGCCTGGCTTCTGCCAGGCCCATGCATCCTCTTCAAGAGGGGGCCTTTCTACGTCCTGGAGGTCGGGCGGACTGACAATAATAGTAATATTTATTTATAAATATAGTTATTTTAAATAAAAAAAATAAAATTAAAATGTTTTAAATATAAAAAATAGTACAACATGCCAGCTTGCCTAGCCGCCTAGGCCTGCTTCCAGGCATTGAATTCCGACAAATTAGGGGGGGGTTAGTGTAAATCCCGCCCAATTGCGGTAAAATCCTCCCATGGGTGGGATGTACATTCGTAAATCCCGTCTTAGGCGGGATTAAAACTATGCAAATCCTGACTAGTCCTGGTCCCGAGCTCGCACCAGGCTAGGTCTGGTGCCCGGGCCTGGCCTTAGTTGGGCTGCAGGCAAAGCTTTTGGCCAAAATGGGGGCCTTTTTAGGCCCCCAAGGCCTAGCCTGGGCCTGGTACCGGGCCTATCCAGGACCAGGCCTAGCCAGGCCAGGCCCGGGTGGGCCTTCCAGGCCCGGGCCAAATGAATACCCCTAGTACTTACACATACATGTAAATTAGATTATATGCATCAGTATTAACATGATAGTTGCTAGGGTTCCCCATAATGATTTCGGTCAAACCAAAGATTCTTTAAGTACGATCTTGACCAAAGTAAACCTCACTAGCCCTATAACCACCCAACATAGGGGTGCAAATAGTAAAATCCCCAATCATGGGGTGCAAATAGTAAAATCCCCCATCATGGGTGCAAATAGTAAAATCCTCGGAGTGTAATTAGTAAAATCCACCAACATGGGGGTGCAAATAGTAAAATCCCATATCGTGGGATGCAAATAGTATAATCCCCAATCATGGGGTGCAAATAGTAAAATCCTCCAACATGGGAGTGTAAATAGTAAAATCCTCCAACATGGGGTGTAAATAGTAAAATCCTCGAACATGGGGGTGTAAATAGTAAAATCCTCCAACATATGGGTGCAAATAGTAAAATCCCATACCGTAGGATGCAAATAGTAAAATCCCATATCGTGGGATAAAAATAGTAAAATCCTCCAATACGGTCTATATATAGCAAATAATATGGTTATGGTGTGTGCATAACCATATCCATCATATGAGTACATATCACCACAAAACTGTACAAATGGGTGTGCGTATAGCACATAAATTGGTGATGGTGTGCAGGTAGCCGCATAACCATCATAACCACCCATTATGAGTGGGCGTAAATATCTGAAATTATATCGGTTTGCTCGTAGTAAATTATTATGAAATATGTATATTAGTCTATATTAAATCGGCCTACAAATAGTAAAAAGGGTAGTTATGGCCTACGGATAACCATGTAACCACCATAACTACCCCTGAGCCCAATAAATAAGACCTCAGGGCCCTCCTTCCAATCAATTTTTCTCTCCTCCCAGCTTTCCTCCTTTGAGCAAGAGAGATCCTCGAAGAAACCTTCGAAGATCTCCTTCGCCTTCGAAGAATGCTTCGAAGATGGATCTTCGAGCCCACTTTAAGCACACTCGGGGATTCCACGATGCTAACACACTTCATGCACATTGCGCTTTGTGCGTACTGCGCCTTGCGCACATTGCGCCTTGTGCACCCCATGCACACATTGTGCCTTGCACACACCACACACGCATTGCGCCTTGCACACACCACGCACACATTGTGCCTTGCGCACACCCCGCGGCCACTACGCCTTGCACACACATCGCGCACACTGTGTCTTTCACACACCTAATGCGCATTGTGCCTTGCGCTAACCGCGATATGTGCACAACTCGCGCACATTGTGCCTCCCGCACACTGCACCTTGCGCACACCTCATGCACATTATACCTTACGCACACTGCTCCTTGCGCACACATTGCGCCTTGTGTACACCCTGCGCACATTTCACCTTGCGTGCATTTTTCTACGCACTCGGCACACACTCCACCACGAGCAGAGCATGCCCCACGTGGACCGCAGTAAGCGCCACGCATGCACCACAAAAAGCATCCCGCATGCAATGCGCTCAGCGCTCACATGGCCCTCAACTTAGTTGGAAGCCCTTCAGTCGACAATAAGTTCACGGCTCTAGTGTCCCCTCCACTCTCAACCAGTTACAAGCCGCAGACTCCAAATCACACAAAGTGTGCCAGTCCCGCTTCCCAACGCCCGTTGTAGAGTCCAAATCACGTGAAGCGTGCTTCTCCCACTGCTGGCACACCTCTCACGGAAGAGGTCATGCATACACCCCGTGCGGCATTGGAGGAACGTGTATGCAAGATTGAAGAGTACCTCGCAAACAGAGAAGCGCCACGTGCTCATAATCCTACCCCCGAACAAGGCAATCCGCCTCCGCCATCCTTGGACTATACTCCAACAGAGGACTTCGCTCGCGAGCACCACTTCCCTGAAGAAGAGTCCTCCAACACGACCAACTCAACGCACCTAATCCATCTGGCTGGAGAACCTAAAGCTCATCACCACAACTGCTCAGAAACGGCAACCATCAGGCATGCAATTGAAGGGCCTACTGTTAGTTATGGAAGTTATCAAATCACCTAGAGGGGGGGGAATAGGTATTTTAAAAACTCCTGACCCACTTACTTTTGGGTCTATTTCTATGAAGGTTTTAGCATAAGTCTTTATAGATTAAGAGCACATCACAAAAAGCAGTCAAAGATTTATAGTGGTTCCTCATGACAGAGTATCTTGAGTAGTCCACTATCCATCTGTGCCTATCTAGCAGTGAGCTAAGGTCAGCAAACTTTGCCAAAAACTCAGACATGAAGCCCTACAATCTCAGTCCCTCAAGCCCTACAATCTCAGGCCCTCAAGCCCTACAACTCAGGCCCTCAAGCCCTATAACTCAGATCTGATGCAGATCCTACAAACTCAGGCCCTCAAGCCCTACATCTCAGGCCCTCAAGCTCTACAGCTCAGGCCCTCAAGCCCTACTACTCATATCTGATGCAGATCCTACAAACTCAGGCCATCAAGCCCCACAACTCAGACCCTCAATCCCTACAACTCAGATCTAAAACAGATCATACAAACTCAGGCTTGGAAAGCCCTACAGAGAAAGAATAAGAAAAACTTCTTTAGTCGGATGAAGATTGTCTTCTGAACTTGAAGAGAATGCTTTTTGATGTTATCTTGGACAACACAAATTCCTCTTCAATCCCTTCTTAAATATGGAACAGTTTTTATCAGCTGATGTTGCTGGACTGAAACTTGGAGAACACTTGATGAAGATTGTTTTGTTTTCTTATTCTTGTTCCTTCTTCACACGGCCTTGTTACTGTTCTATTGATTCGTGTGTATATTATGTGCATTTCTTACTTGTTAGAATTAGGGCAGACACTTATCTCTTTTATATGACAAAGGAGTCGTCTAACGGTCTCCTTTGATGTCCTTTAAGTGTCAGAGAACCATTCCTTAATGGCATGCGCTGATTGGACCATCAGGCTGCGGCATTAAATGCAGACAACGCGATTTGAAATAACTTGATCTTTCTTGACGACATTTGCATTGTCTCGACGACAGAACTTGTCGTTACGCCGATCCATCTTGCACTTGGACAAATCTTTAAGTCTTCTTAACTCTTCTTTAGAGAAGGATATCTTGACGATACAAGATATATCAGCTGCACTTGAACTCACGACGACATGAAGTCATCTTAAAGATGTCAACGTAATCTAATTGATGACTTGCGGTCTTCTCGACGATGTCGTTGAAACCATGCTGTCATATCGACGATATTGTTGAAACCATTCTGTCTTATCGACGATATCGTTGAAACCATATCTTATCGACGATATCGTTGAAACCATTCTGTCATATCGACGATATCATCTTGATCATTCTAACGATATGCGGTTCTTCTTGTATAAATTGTCTTCACGAGTTCTCTTTTAACCTTCTCGACGACTGGCCTTCTTTACAACGATGTCGTTGACATTGCTGAATACTTTGGCTTAAGTCTTCTGAGAGCTTATAGCGATATCGTCGTGTGATTCTGGTTGACACGACAATACTAGACTTTGATCGATTCTTCTTGTTCTTATGATGATATCGTCGTGTGTACTTTGATGTCACAACGATATCGTCGAATTGTCCACATTATCTCAACGATAACTGACATGAACCTTCTGCTTAACTCTGAGAATAATCTCGATGATGTATGAGTGCTTATTCGACGATATGTCCAGTCCTTCTCGACGATATTAGACTTAGTGAGATTGGAGAAGTACTGGACATATAATTTAATCTCTGTAAGTATAAACTAAGCATACCATCAAATACATAATGATTTTATCATTGACCAGAGCACTTCTTCGAAACAGGAACATTGCTGGGCACTGTTCCCAACAATCCCCCTATTTAAAGAAGCCATAATTCATTCAATGATAAAGTACATCTAAAGGAAATCAACATATAATAATGAAATTTCAGTTTAGTTTATGTGATCACAGAAAGAGACATTTTGGCACATATCGTTTCATTGAGAAATTACTAATAGTGATATATGTTTTGAAGTTTTCAGCATTGCTACATATGCCCACAATGAGTCAGCCATCTATATCTCTGGTTCCTTTATAGCAATTTCATTCCTTTCTTTCTTGGCAGCAGCTTCCTGTTTCTTCTCAGATTGCCTGGTGAAATATTTATATGGCTTGGGATGATATTTGAGTGGTTCTGGAGCATCTGCTGGGATTCTTCCTGTTAGCTTGTCTCTTCTGTGGCTTCTTCTTGACTCTTCTTAATCTTCAAATTTAGTCCACTCTTGGGAGCTATACAACTTATGTCTTTGAGATTTGTTTACTTTCATGAGCTCACATGCATTTAATATTATGACTCTGGATTTGGGACTCCACTTCTCATAGTCATCCCTCTTCTCCATTTTTTCTCTGTATATTTTCTTTCTCAGCTTTACCTCATCTACCTCTAATATCTCCTTTCCCTTACTCTGGTCAGTAGTAGTAGCAGGAATATCAGCATTTTGATCAGCAGGGTAATCATAGTTTAGGGGAGGGAGATTCATTGCTCCCCTGATAGTATTGGAGGTCAAGATGGCATGCACACCACTAGCCTTTATCATTGATCTCTCCCCCTTTATGACTTCTTCTGATATTTCCCTCTAGATGTTCCCTAGAAGATTCAGAATCTTATCTTTAATCATATGAATTCCCTTTTCTAGATGATTCTTTGTCTCAAGTAGATGACTGTCCAGTTCCTGACTGTGTTGATCTAATTTTTCTTGGAGATTGGTTTTGTGTTCATCCATCCACCTGTTAGTAGCTATATAGGCATTCTCTATGTTGTTGCAAATCATGCCTTGATTTTCCAGAAGTTCAGTTATACCCTGGTGAGTAATTGCTAGTTGTTTGGCCGTGTCTTCTTGCAGACTCTTCATATCAGTTCTTAGATTTATAGTCTCATTAGATAAGTCTCTTCTTATCTCATTGACAACAATGTCAATATAGCTCTCAATTTTGAACCTTTGTTATTCCAAGAGCATCCTTATCTGAGGCGGTAATGAGGAGTTTTCTAGCCTTTGCTATGTGGAAGAGTTGGGTCTGTCAGTCTGTCCTTGAGCCTTCTTCTGCATTATGGTGGAGAGAAAAGATGTCCATCCCTTCAGCCTCATCATACATGGGGGATGTGGATCTTCTAAGGAGTGTTTGTCTTGGTCCATCCTCAGGCACAGTTGGCTTTTCAGCAATTGGTAGGTCTCTGCTAGTCTCATCAGTAGGATTATCTTGACTGGCTTCCTGGTTAGCTTCACTTGGATCCTCTTGGACTGTTAGTCTAGAATGGATAGCATACTCAGTCAAAGTGAGATTGTGGATGACATCTTCCATGTGAGCAGGGAGCTCAGTATCCTGCTCCCCCTCAGTGTCATCCTCCCCTTGATCTACTCCAGCAATGGTCCTGGACCCCAAGCCCAGTGCTGAGGTTTGGAGGGAGACATTCCTCTGCTCCACATTCTCTTCAGAGCTAGACAGTTCTGGGTTGTGGATGAGCTCACTTTCTTCTGGTGAGCTTTCTTCTTCACTCACCACATTCTCTACAGCCTGTGACCTCTTGGGAGACCTTGTTATAACCTTTTCTCACCTCTCTAAACCTTAATGTCCATCCTTCTCATGTGATGGATTTTTACTCCAAATTTCTCATTGAAGTTTTCATGATATGATAGTTGCATATAAAGAGATAGTATTCTTCCCAAGTTGGGCACTTGAAAGCTCTCTTGTATTCTCTTGAAAATGATCTGAGCCCAATTGGTTTTCTTGCTTAGGATTCTCCTGGTCATTATATCAAACATCTGTTTGGATATCCTGTCATGAGACCCTACCTTGCAGAGAAGGGTCTTTCCCACTATATCAGTCAGTAGCTTTCCTTGCTGATTAAAGTTCTTCCATTCTAGAGACCCATAGGTCTTCCTAGAATGCTCACACCATGCAAGAGCTTTATCTAAGTCCTCTTGGGTGACCTCTTCATTCTCCTCCTCTTTAGCAAAGGTCGGCAGCTGCAGAACCCTGGCCAATTTATTTGGAGTTACCTTAACTCTTATCCCATTGACTTGACTTTTGATGGAGGTTCCTTTAGAGCCACCCTTGGCATTCGAGTAGAATTCCATAACTTCCCTCTTCATTATTATTGTTGATTATGAGAGAATGAACTCCAAGCTAACGGGGTCGAGCAGTCTTATGGTGCTTTGAATTTCTTCAGGAGCCTTCGCGAAGCCATTCCTTACAAGTTCACTTCCTTCATATAAATATCCTTCCTTCTTTGATGCCATTTCTTGGTTAATCAAGGGAGGGTTCACCAGTATCATATTGTTCACACTCTGAAGTCAAGGAGTCCAAGACGGCTTTTTAGGGCAAATGTAGGAAGTGCTTTTCATTCAAGATATCTAACCCTATTTATAATTTATGGTGTGGGAGGCGAAGTGCCGCTTGTTAAATGGTTAATTAAATGTTTAATTAAATCAGATTGAATGGTCGTGATCAATTAATTTCAGAATTCTGAATTTTCGAGTAGACACATAGGTATCGTCGTGACTTTACGATGAAGTCGTAGAGTCATTTCGATGACACACACTGTTTATACGATGATATCATTTTTTAGACACAACGATATTGTCTTTGTTTGCTCTTTTGCATCATCAGTGCGTTTCGACAACACACACTGTTTATATAACGATATCATTTTGTAGACACAATGATATTGTCTTTGTTTGCTCTTTTGCTTCACATTTATGTGTTGAAGTAGTTGCATATTAAAGAGTATCACTACTTTATTTAGTTAAGCTAGATGTTTTCAAAATAGAATTTCAACCACATTTTCTTTTAGCTATCACATGAGCCAGTTCAGTTCCTTTTATTCTCTGCAGCTTTTTCTTTCCTTTAATCCTTCTACTCTTGACTTTCTAGACCATCACACTTGGGAAAATTGGATGTCTTAGCAGATGGGGATGATGGATCCATCTTATCCTACTCATGGATACGTGTATGCTCCCTTTTAACTGCAGCATTGTTCAGTTGGACAGAAGCTTCACTAAGATTATCATTATAAGAAGCACATCACCTTGTAGCTTCTTTAGACTTCTTGCATTGCATCTTCAGTGTTAGCAGTCTCCTCAACCTCTGGAGCAGTGACTTCATTTTGAGACTCCCCCTTAACAGCAGCCTCATCCCTGATTGGCAGCCAAGTTTCTTGTGCTGAGAGCTCAACATGAGTCTCCCCCTCAACTATTGCACTATTCTTTCTGGTAGACAAGTCTTCTTGTACTGTCATCCAGCAACCTAAGTCTTTGCATGTTGTTTTGGACTTGATATGTTGTTTAACTATGCTAAAGAACTGAACTCACATTTAGTTACTTTTTTCCTTTCTCTTCAGAATTATCATGTCACTCTTCTTCATGTGATGTCTTAGAGAAAATGTATGTTTTACTCTATTTCTAAACAAGTGATTTATTTGAATATTTCTTATTTTAGATTGTGAAAGGACACATACCTGGGTTGTTGGACTAATTGTGAGAACCAATAATTATGTCATGCAAGATACCTTTGTTTGTGATGAATTTCTTCTAATTCCAGATTTATACCTGGATTACTTATTGTCCATTGACCATATTGACTTTTGGTTGGCTGCTTGGGTAATCCTGCAAGACAGAGATTTACTATCCCTTAGGAACCCAAATGAGTTTGGGTCCTAGGTTCTTGTCAGCACAGTAAAAAAAATCTCTACTTACTGTAGCTTTTGCAGTCAAATCATTGACTGTCTTCGCATGCCTTGCTCTAGGTACTGTTGGGTTGAACCAACAATCTATAGCAAAGTGCTCAACCTTGCCACATCACCAGCACCCAAATTTATTGTACCTCCTCTTATGAGTCACCTTCTGAGTGGGGGATAGGTGATTAGATAAGCAGGTTGCTTTACAACATTCATTTCTACTAATCATGTGATTATGCTTTGATTTTAGAATTGGTTGCACAGTCAATGATCTTTCTTTTGGAATAGGTTTTTGAGGTAAAGCTTTTCCCTTCTATTTGGTTGGTGGTGCATGTGGAGAGATAACTTTTTGAAAGACAGTTCTAGCTTGGGAAGTCTCTCCAACTTCCTTATTATAAACAGTCCTCCTCTGTCTTGAGTGGAGAAGCAGTCTACAATAGGGAGAATCGTTTTGGGCCTAGAGAAGATAGTCACAAGCTTTCTCTCTGCTATTAGCTTATTTTCTAGAGACTTGATTGTCCTATCCTGAGCATCATATTTCTTCTGAAGTAGGACAAGCTCACCATACAATCTAATCTCCTCCTTAATCTTCTCACCAATTTGAGATCCGAAGGGCTTGAGGATTCTGATTTCCTCAGCTTGAGATTTTACCAATTTCTCGCTCTTGCAAGAGCTGCCAAGAGAATCCCAAAATGTTCTATTAGTTCAGTATGGTTCTCATTACTGCATGATGAGCAGTATTCTGCATCATTTTCAGACGATGAGCAATCATCTAGTGCAATCTTGGTCTTTTCAAATGAAGCAGGTATTGGAAATGTGTGAGTAGTGCATACCTAAGCAGGATGTGAATCATCATGACTTTCTTTATTTGATGAAGCAACCAACCCATAGAGCTCCTCATCATCAGAGTCACAGTCTGAGAGAGAGAGTGGTGCTCTTATCCTTTCTCTAGCTTCAGAGCCTTCTTCATCCTCAGATTCACTATCTGAGAGAGTCAGAGGTGCTCTGATTCCTTTCTCATTTAGCCATATACATCTTTCTTCTTCAGAATAAGAAGTGTCGCAGCTGCTTTCACTTAGAGATCTGAACTTCTTAATATTAGATCTTCTCATTTTCTTCATAAAACTTTAATCTTTTTGAGCTGATGGTTTGACACACCCAATGACAGATCTATTCAATTTGTTAGGCTTCCTTTGAACAACCTCCCTCTGATACCACTAGTTAGTTATGGATGTTGTCAAATCACCTAGAGGGGAGGGGTGAATATGTATTTTAAAAACTCTTGACCCTCTTACTTTCGAGTCTATTTCTATGAAGGTTCTAGCATAAGTTTTATAGATTAAGAGCATATCACAAAAAACACTCAAAGATTTATAGTGGTTCCTCAAGACAGAGTGTCTTGAGTAGTCCACTGTCCCTCTGCGTGTATATAGCAGTGAGCTATGGTCGGCAAACTCTGCCAAAAACTCAGGCCCGCAAGCCCTACAATCTCAGACCCTCAAGCCCTACAACTCTGGCCCTCAAGCCCTACAACTCTGGCCCTCAAGCACTACAACTCAGATCTAATGTAGATCCTACAAACTCAGGGCCTCAAGACCTACAGCTCAGGCACTCAAGCCCTACAACTCAAATCTGATGCAGATCATACAAACTCAGGCCCTCAAGCCCTACAGCTCAGGCCCTCAAGCCCTGCAACTCAGATCTGAAATAGATCCGACAAACTTAGGCTTGGAAAGCCCTATAGAGAAAGAATAAGAAAAACTTCTTTAGCCGGATGAAGATTGGCTTCTGGACTTGAAGAGAATGTTTTTGATGTTATCTTGGACAACACAGATTCCTCTTCAATCCCTTCTTCAATCTAAAATAGTTCTTATCAGTCGATGTTGTTGGACTGAAACTTGGTGAACACTTGATGAAGATCATTTTGTTCTCTGGTTCTTGATCTTGTTGGATCGGTAGGCGCCCTTAGAGGGGGGTGAATAAGGGTTTTAAAAACTTTAGATATATTTTGAATAACTTTGAAAAAGCTTTGATTTTTAAACTAAAGAAGATCAAGACATATCAAGTGAAGTAAAAGTAAAGACATGATTTTATTAACTTGAGAAGCATGATTACAAAACTTGATCTCTTATCGAAGCTAGAAATCAAAGCTAATAGAAAAAGACTCCTTTTTATTTTCTATCCCGACATGCTTCCCCACGAATCGGTGGCCCTAGCCTATCCTCCCCGGATTCGGCCTCAAGCCGCTCTAGCCAACCCTCCCCCGGATATGGCCTTGAGCACCCCCTAGACCTAGCCTAGATCTAGTCGCCAACACGAGGCGAATTTCAGCCCTAAGTCCTACCCAGACCTAGTCGCCAACACGAGGCGAATTCACTAACGATTACAGGAATAAAGATGTGAAAATAAAAACATCAATAATACAAACTCCCTCTAAGAACTTCTGAAGTTGGAGACGTTTGACCGCTGTAGTATAAGCGTTGTTGAAGCGGTCGCCGGTTGGATGAAGCGTGAAGAAGTACTCCTTCATAAATTCTCTCAAAGCTTTTAGTGGGAGTATCTCTCTGAACCTTCCTCTATATTCTGTGGCACGAAGCTCTGGAGTTTAGGTTGTAGAAGAGTCAGGAAGACGGAGCCAATGGGTCCTTTTTATAGCCTCAGCGCTAGCGCCTGCGCTAGTGCTATCGCCGGCGCTATCACATATTAAGTAATATTTTGCGCGCGAGAATCTTTAATCCGGGGAAACAATTTTGCCATTCCTCTTGTGCTCTGCGCTACCGCCAGCGTTATCGGCTACCGCCAGCGCTATCCCATATTAGGACACATTCTGTGCGGCAGAATCTTCAATCCGGGGAAATAATTCATCCTTGCCAACTGTGTGCGTCGCTACCGCCTGTGCTATCGGCTACCGCCAGGCGCTATCTCCTTCCATATGTGCTCCCGGAATTGCGCTATCATCGCTAGCGCCAGGCACTAAGTGCTACCGCCGGCGCTAGTGAGAAACTTGGAATTGCTGGCTCAAAATTGGGGGCAACCATCCTTGAGTCATGTGGTCTTTGATTTCCTGCACACTTAAACACACAAGATCAAATACACATAAGATTTGTTATTCTCAAACCTAGGAGATGCGGAAGACCATGTTCCAACAAACTCCCCCTTTTGATAATAACAAATCCATTAATGATAAATCAGAGCATTAATAAATAAGCATGATGAAACTATATTTGTGTGTGTGTGAGAGTGATGACTTAGGATAATTATTGATTTTAGCATTTAGAATTTCTCCCCCTAAATACATGCTCCACCTAAGTGAATGCTCTCCTAATATGTAAGCTATCATCTTAATTAAGCATTATAGTTTGATAGTAGATTAATATTTATCATGTTAGTTCTCCCCCTTTTGTTATTAGCAAAAGCGGGTAAGGAGACACCACTTAAAAGTTGATAATTAGATAAAAGCATGATCGAGCTTGTAGAGAAGGAAATGATAAGGAGTTTTAGGATACTTTTCATTTAAATAGATCAGAGTTTGAGTATTACAACATTTTCATAAATCAGAGTTTGTAGTATAACCAAATTGTAATGATTTCCAAGTAACTAAACTACCCAGACAATATGTCTACACCCTAGCCCCATACTAACTGACGGATGGGCATGAGGAGCTGCAAACATGTCGTTGGTTGGGGTGTTAGTCCCATATGCAAACACTAGACAAAACTCAACCTAGCACTCTCCCCCCCCCCCCCCTAGTGCCTCGCAAGGCCCCACTGGAACCCTCCCCGGTTAAGGACAAGACATGACTAGAGATAAGGTTATCTAATGTCTACAACCCTACGCCCCTGCTATGGTGAGATATGAAGTCATGGATAATAATTATTGGAGACATTTAAGCATTTTAAATCTAATGGCATAGCCTATGGATTTATATTTTTATTTGAATTTATGAAAACACTCACATAGCTATTTTGAAGTCCATTAATAAATCAGAGTTTTAGCATTACAATATTTTAAAAAAAATTCATGTTAAAAACAACCAATATAGAGTTTACCAAGCAAGTCTACCACTTGTTGCAAGAAAGGAATTTGAGGATTCAAGTGATGATGCACACAAAATAGAAGACTTTAAATAAGCATGAAAGCGCAAGGTAAAACAATTATATGGTTATAATGCGTAAGACTTATAGAAATACAAGAAACATCTTATTGTACTTAATGATGATCCACAAAAAGATATATGAGTTAAATTTCAAAAAGAAGATGTTTTTGTAAATCATTTTTCAATTAAAATCTTTAAGTTAATAAAGTAACCAAGCATGAAATAATGTTATCAAAAAGAGATTACTACAATGTTATGTTAATTCACAATTTCAAAACAAACTAAACATTGTAGAAAGCATGCTAGGTTATCTAGTGCATTTCATAAGTAAAGAGTAGTATAGAATTAGCATTAGGATCCAATACTCATGAGAAGAAGTGTTATGGAAGATAATGATGTGCACATAAGTGTATTTTGAATAAAGTAAACAAATGTTTTAATCAAAAATACAAGTAATATGTAAAGTAAAGAGCACAATAAAACACAAATAATTTTACTTCCACTCACTTCAATGCACAAAACAATGTACAACTACCAAGGTGCTTTGCACACACAATGCTCATTAAGACTTTTCAGGGTGCAAAGTAGTGTTTGGGGGATCACATAATTTTATTCTTCAATATTGATTTTTTTTATTGTGATCCGGTGTACTTAAGAAGAAGTGGTTTTTATTTTGAAAGAAAGTTATGGTTTGCACAAGATACTTTACTATTCTTTCCAAGGTGCTCAACCTGACAACGCTTATTAAGACTTATCAGGAGGTTCAAGTAGTGCTTGGTGGAGTTATCTTTGTCATTTTATTTTATGATTGTTGTTTTGTACAAAGTTCTCTGAATACACTTGTTTTGCAAACCAATATAATTTATGAAAAGATAACCACTTTTCTTAACTTTTAAAAGTGCAAATAAAGGTTGTGTAGGTAAGATACTTGTGCAATTTTAATTCATTGTACTATTACAAAACATACACAAGCATTCTTAGATTAAACACATATGTAGACAATGCCAAAATAAGTGAGTGAATAGCGATCATTATCAAACATAAAACATTTACTCATACTTAGAGGCATGCTAAGCTTAGTTCTACACAACTTTTTCACAATAATTGATGCACATATTAATAGATATATCAAAGCATGATGAAAGCAATGTTCAAAGTAGTTTGAAAAGATAAATTGCAACATTATAGAAGTTCTAAATAATAGATTAAATCATGCTTGATTTTCAATGAAGTCCATACAATATTTTTGATATTTTTGAAGAATAATTTTTATTTAAAGTTTGAACTTATAAAATTGATCTTGGACATCCCGAGGACTACCTTGTGAGAGGTTCGCCCGGTACTAGGTGATACGATGGGATGATAGCCCAAATCACCTTTTCGCAAGATACATGTAAATAGAAAAGTTAAGTTCAAAAAATAACAATTTTTGATAATACTTTTTTTTGTTTTATATTTTTGTATTTGATTTTTGCTTTTAGAAATAGGATTTAAACAAATGACAAAAAAAAGGCAAAACATATAATTCCTTTTATTTTTTGTAATTTGGCTTTTGTATTTTTGTATTTGATTTTTCAAAAATCAAATAAAGCCAGAAGTGCAAAAATAAATAGTTCATATAGAATAATATATTTTTAAGAATTTTTCAAAATATTAAAATTACAGAAAACCGGATAGGTTCGCTAGCACCGGCGTTAGCGCTAGCGCTGAAAACAGTACGTGATTTTCAATGATTTTGAAAATTTTACTTGTTGATCTTGATTAATTATCCCAATAGTAGTTTCATGCAGAAATTTCAGAATTTTAGGAAATGTTTTGGATGGTCCAAATTGCATGAAACATTAGCGATTTCTTATACGACTTGACAAAATAATCATTGCATGAGATATATTTGCTTATGTTTTCATTTTGATTTTTCTAAAGACTTGTGCTTATAACTTGAAAAGGATAGGAAATGAAAACCCAAGATATCATGTTTGAACAAATCAAATATGCATGGCATATTTCGAGGAACAAAGAGTAATGTTCCCGCAAATAGTAACATGGATATAAATATTCTTTAGGTGACAATGTAAATTTGAGATTAATGTTATGCCAAAGTTTGATAGTGTTTCAACTAATAGACCTAAAATGAAGTGAAGATTCAATTTGATTTGATCTTATTGATATCAAGATGATTCTAAGGTCTAAACTTGAAGTAAATCACAATACACACATAATACACCATAACACCAACCATGGTAAACAATTATAATGTCAATTGTTATCATATAATTCATATGCATGTGATAAGGATAGTAGTTTTTATATGATTTTTGATATGAATTATTACATATGATGTTAGAGAATTTTAGCAAAGGACATCAATAGATCATGGTGGTGCATGTGAACTCAAATGACGGTAAATTCTTTCAATACATTTTATGAATTTTTAATATATATATGATTTTTGATGGGTGAACAATAGTGATGGTTTAGATCTTGTTTGGCATCAAGAAGTGAACATAATATAATTTTTTTGTTGTGAACAAAGATAACCATATTGAAAGTTGAGCTTTTATTTAGATCTTGAATTTTCTTTTAGATCATGTTATTTCACTAAACCACTTGTTGGTGAAGGCTAAAACTCTTAATAGCCTAATAACTGGATTTAATTTGAAATATCTTATAGCAATTTTAGTGTTCGATTCATATGGATAATATAAGATATTTAGAGGCAATGAATATAAGAATAAAAAAATAGGTCATCAAAATAAAATATGATTTTTGAATTCTGATCAATTTGATTTTGTAAACTTATTAAGCTTTTAAGAGATAGAATCAAATTTCCAATAATATATAGGATGACCATGACATGATAGTTTTAAAAAAAACAAGAAAAATTAAAAGACATGAAAGCATATCATGAAGTAGAACTTTGTATATTTCATTTTGAAAGGATTCTACTTCATGCAATTGATGGTACCTAATGAATAGGATATTTAGGTATCCAAAGAGGACCGGATGTGACGGTTCCTTTGGGTACCCAAATACATCATGTTTGCTTTTGGGGAAATGGAAGTGAATGAGCCCTTTTGAGTGGAGTTTGTGTTTCATCTTTAACTTTGGGTCTCCATTCAAATCTTGGTTTAACATTATTTTTATTTCTCAAATTTCCATTATGATAATATTTATATTGATGATTATGATTGTAATGATTATTAAAAGTATTGTTCATAGGAAATTTGTGCACATTAGAATTTAATTTGGGAGATACATAATGTGGGTTAGAATTCATTATGTTTGTGTGGTTAAACATTCTACTAGGTGCATGTTTAATATGTTTTAACATACTAGTAGAAGTTTTACACATGATTGATGATAAACTAGAAATAAGATATTTAGAATTATTTAATCCTTTTTGAAAGAGTGATTTTAAAGATTCTAGTTTATAAGAGAGACTATTATTTTTGTTTATTAATTTTTCGTTATGTTCTTTTGAAATTAAAAGTTCTTTTTCTAAATCCTTGAATTTTTCTTTAATATTATTATAATCAAAATTAGGTGTATAGTTTTCAAATGAAGAGCATGATTGAGATTCAAACACATCCTTTTTGGATTCTTTATTCACATTTGCTTTCAAAGTTTTATTTTCTAAACGTAATCTCTTATTAGCAATTTTTAATTTTCTTCATTCTACGTTTAACAATTTTTTGTATATGGAAATAAGATAAAAAATTAGACTTTCTTACTGCGTAATCGGAAGAGGCAAAATGTGAACATGACGTTCCTTTGTCGTCTTTTAGGCCTTCCTTCTTTATAGATGGATTTTCATCTTCTCTTGATGAATTGCTCTCTTTGGCTAAGTCAATTTCTATGATTTCCATTGTTTTGCTACAAGAGAGATTTTCTTGAATAATGGTGGATGCTTGTATGTCCTTCTCTTCCTGTGTTTGTTCCATACCTGCAAGAGGAAGATCATAAGTTATCTCAAGAAAATTCCACATCTCGTATGCAGTAGGAAAAGTATGAATGAGTTTGGAAATATTTTGATCTAACGCACAAAATAGACTATTCATCGATTTTGCATTTAAAACCATTTCGTTTTTATTTAATACGCTAGGTGGCTTTTTAATAGTGATGTTCCAAACTTTTTCATCTAAAGCTTTAAGAAAATTTTCCATTAATATTTTCCATCCTTTAAAATTTCTTCCTTCAAATAGAGGTGGTGCTAGTGATTTTCCTTCTTCATAAAAATTTACCCCACTAGTAGAAGCGAGATCATGAGATGCCATTATTCCCGGTTGTTAAGCCGATTTGGAATAACCTCGCTTTGATACCACTTGTTGGATCGGTAGGCGCCCTTAAAGGGGGGGTGAATAAGGGTTTTAAAAACTTTAGATATATTTTGAATAACTTTGAAAAAGCTTTGATTTTTAAACTAAAGAAGATCAAGACATATCAAGTGAAGTAAAAGTAAAGACATGATTTTATTAACTTGAGACGCATGATTACAAAACTTGATCTCTTATCGAAGCTAGAAATCAAAGCTAATAGAAAAAGACTCCTTTTTATTTTCTATCCCGACACGCTTCCCCACGAACCAGTGGCCCTAGCCTATCCTCCCCGTATTCGGCCTCAAGCCGCTCTAGCCAACCCTCCCCCGGATATGGCCTCGAGCTCCCCCTAAACCTAGCCTAGATCTAGTCGCCAACACGAGGCGAATTTCAGCCCTAAGTCCTACCCAGACCTAGTCGCCAACACGAGGCGAATTCACTAACGATTACAGGAATAAAGATGTGAAAATAAAAACATCAATAATAAAAACTCCCTCTAAGAACTTCTGAAGTTGGAGGCGTTGGACCGCTGTAGTATAAGCGTTGTTGAAGCGGTCGCCGGTCGGATGAAGCGTGAAGAAGTCCTCCTTCATAAATTCTCTCTAAGCTTTTGGTGGGAGTACCTATCTGAACCTTCCTCTATATGTTGTGGCATGAATCTCTAGAGTTTAGGTTGTAGAAGAGTCAGGAAGATGGAGCCAATGGGTCCTTTTTATAGCCTCAGCGCTAGCGCCTGCGCTAGTGCTACCGTCGGCGCTATCCCATATTAAGTAATATTTTGCGCGCGAGAATCTTTAATCCGGGGAAACAATTTCGCCATTCCTCTTGTGCTCTGCGCTACCGCCAGCGCTATCGGCTACCGCCAGCGCTATCCCATATTAGGACACATTCTGCGTGGCAGAATCTTTAATCCGAGGAAACAATTCCTCCTTGCCAACTGTGTGCGTCGCTACCGCCTGCGCTATCGGCTACCGCCAGGCGCTATCTCCTTCCATATGTGCTCCCGGAATTGCGCTATCCTCGCTAGCGCCAGGCGCTAAGTGCTATCGCCGGCGCTAGTGAGAGACTTGGAATTGCAGGCTCAAAATTGGGGGCAACCATCCTTGAGTCATGTGGTCTTTGATTTCCTGCACACTTAAACACACAAGATCAAATACACATAGGATTTGTTATTCTCAAACCTAGGAGATGCGGAAGACCATGTTCCAACAGATCCTTCTTCACGCAGCCTTGTTACCGTTCTATTGATTTGTGCGTATATTATCTATGTTTCTTATTTGTTAGAATTAGGGTAGAAACTTATCTCTTTTATATGACAGGATCCGTCTAACGGTCTCATATGATGTCCTTTAAGTGTTAGAGACCCATTCCTTAACGGCATGCGCTGATTGGACCATCAGGCGGCAACATTAAATGCAGACAACGCGATTTGAAATAACTTGAACTGTCTCGGCGATAGAACTTGCCGTAATGCCGATCCATCTTGGACTTGGACAAATCTTCAAGTCTTCTTAATTCTTCTTTAGAGAAGGATATCTCGACGATAAAAGATATCTCAGCTGCACTTGAACTCACGATGACATGAAGTCATCTTAAAGATGTCGTCGTAATCTTGTTGACGACTTGCGGTTTTCTCGACGATGTCATTGAAACCATACTATCATATCGACGATATCATTGAAACAATTCTGTCTTATCGACGATATCATTGAAACCATACAATCTTATCGACGATATCGTTGAAACCATTATGTCTTTTCGACGATATCGTCTTGATCATTCTGACGACAGGAGATTCTTCTTTTATAAGATGTCTTCACGAGTTCTCTCTTAGCCTTCTCGACGACTGGCCTTCTTTATAACGATGTCGTCGACATTACAGAATACTTTGACTTAAGTCTTCTTAGAGCTTACAGCGATATCTTCGTGTGATTCCGGTTGACACGACGATACTAGACTTTGATCAATTCTTCTTGTTCTTACGACGATATCGTCATGTGTACTTTGATATCACAATGATATCATCAAATTGTCCATATTATCTCAACGATAACTGATATGAACCTTCTGCTTAACTCTGAGAATAATCTCGATGATGTATGAGTGCTTATTCGATGATATGTCCAGTCCTTCTCGACGATTTTAGACTTAGTGAGATTGGAGAAGTACTTGACATATGATTTAATCTCTGCAAGTATAAACTAAGCATACCATCAAATACATAATGATTTTATCATTGACATGAGCACTTCTTCAAATCAGGAAAATTGCTGGGCACTATTCCCAACACCTACTCGCAAAGAAATTCTTAATATGATTGCTGAAGAACATGAAAAAGCTAGGAAGCGTGCCGCTTTGACTCGCCACCCTCTCCGCCATCACTCACCAATAGCACTTAAGGTCCTGACACATCCAGTCTCGCACAGATTTGATCTTCCGAACATCGAGATGTTCGACAGAACAAATGATCCGTCAAAGCACATCCACCACTTCATCACCATCATGAGGATCAACAGTGCCCCAGATCAAATACAATGTCAAGTGTTCCCGACAACACTAAAGGGACAAGCTTGCACCTGGTTCTACTCTCTGAAGGAAGGAGGGATAGACAAATTTGCTAATTTATCTCAACTCTTTGTCAACCAGTTCATCGCAAACCGGAGGATTGCAAGGGACCCCTCTCAACTTTTGGGGATTCATTAAGCGAGGGTGAAACCCTCAAGGATTTTTTCCGTCACTTCACATCTGAAGCGCGACAGATTCTAGGAATCGACCCTCAACTCCTGCGTAGCTTCCTCTTGAAAGGGCTCTGGCCCAGCAGATTTTATTCAGCACTAATGAGGTAGATGGTCTTTAACTACGCCAACCTCGTACGCCGAATCGAAGCTCAGATTTGTTGAAAATGTTGAAGTGGAAGTTTGGGAGTTGGCGATCTGGGAGGGTGATCGCGCGGTCCGGTGAGACCGCACGTCTGGCTATCTGCTATGTTGTCTAACTTATCTTAGTCTAGTCGCGGTCTCCTGGCGTGACTGTCGTTCTGTGTCCAAGGTGCTGGGGTAAGGCTGCGTGGTCTGGACTGTGACCGCGTGGCGGGCTGACTATCTCAGGGCTGTGCCGGTCTGGTTTGATCGCACAGGTTGATTCAGGTTTCCAAGAAGCTGGTCTCATGGCTATCCAGGTTCCTGGTTGTATTCGCTGGCTAAGGCATCATTGTCGAGCGGTCTATGTTCGCGGTCTCAGGAGGAGGCTGGCAGACGAACAAGTTGTGTTCGATGTGGCGTTGGCGAACAAGTTGTGTTCGCGATCTCGTTTGCGAACATTGGTGGTGGGCGGCTTCATTGTGGGAGTGGCGATCTCCTACGGTCTGTTGTTGAAGATGGCGATCTCACCTAAGCAGAATGATCTATTGCTGATCGCGCGGGTTGACCGGTTCTGGTCGCGCGATCTAGAGGATGGTGATCCTATCTCATAGGGTGGTGACTGGATCAGGTCTCACGCCTATAAATAGGATCCACTGTAGCACCATTAACATCAATCGCACCAAGTGTAAGCTGAGCTCACGTCTAATTCTTGCGGTCTCAATTCTTGTGACCGGTCGGTCTTGCTGATTGAATTTTCCTTGTGCAGCTTCTGCGGATTGTGCGGGCAGCAGCGATCACCTCTTCTTCTGAAAGTGTTCGGGCGGTCTCGCGGCTTGTAGTGTGGGTTGCTCAACAGTCAGGAGTGTTGATCGGTGACCGGCAGAGTTTGCGGTCAGGCAGCTATCGGAGATCGGCAAGCAGACCGTGCGGTCTGCGGTCTCAGTTATCTTTCTTTTCAGCATTGTATTTTTCCCTTTGGTTTTGTGTACTGGCGAAATCATGTCTCGGCATGTATACCTCTCCCTGTAATGAAGATTGTTGTTATAAATAAAGACTATATTTCCTTCATGTGCTTCTGGTTGTTTGGCTTGTGAACTCTAAGTTGTATGATTCCTGCTCACTCCATAAAGATTCGGAAAATTTCACATGGTATCAAAGCGAGGTTAGAGTGGATAGAGCAGTGAACAACTTAGTGTAGCCATCGCCTTTGTGAAGGAGGAACCAGTGGTAGAGCCATGGAAGCGAGGGGTCTTGGAATTGAGATGCTAAACTCGACCAACTTTAAGAAGTGGAGGTCTTGTATGCAGTGTTATCTTCTGGGTGAGGACCTCTGGGAGGTGGTTGGAGGAGAGAGAACGGAGGAAGTTTTTCTGGTTGGAGATAACCATCATGAGGTGAGGAACTGGAAGTGGATTAATGCCAAAGCAGAGTTCGCCCTGAAGAGGGCAATATCACCTGATTTGTTTGATCACATCTTGGGGTGTGCATCAGCTGCAGAGATCTGGAGAGCCCTGGATGGGCTGTTTAACAAAAAGAATGTGGCAAGACTTCAATTACTGGAGAATGAGCTGGCCAGATCGGCTCAAGGTGACCTTTCTATCTCTACGTTCTTCTTGAAGTTGAAGAACTTGTGCGCCGAGATTTCAGGGTTGGATCCTGATGAGCCAATTTCTGAGGCGAAGCTGGAGAGGCACATCATCCATGGCTTACGGAAGGAATATGTTTCCTTTGTGACGTCGGTGCAGGGTTGGGCAAATCAGTCATCTCTGTTGGAGCTGGAAAATCTGCTTGCTTCGCAGGAGAGTTTGGCAAGGCAGCTGGCGGGGGTTTCAGTGTCTGGGGGAGATGGCGATGTTCTCTTCATGGGAAAGAAGAAGAAGTGGAATAAGAAGAAGAACGTTGGAGGAGGCAATGGGCCTTCAACTTCTGGACAGTAGGAGAGGGGCTATGCTCCTAAGGCTGAAGGGAAGAAGAAGGGGGAAGGTCCCAAGTGCTTCAGGTGCGGAAAGGTTGGTCACATCAGGAAGGAGTGCCGGGTGAATCTTCAGCCGGGGCATGCTGCTGCAGAAAAGGGGGAAGCTGAAGCCAGGCAGGTTGATGGAGGATGGGGAGGAGCCTTCTCGGCTTCTATTGGAGCTGCGGCTCCTATCAACTATCAGGAGGACTGGATCATGGACTCGGGGTGTGGTCATCACCTCACCGGGGACGAGTCGAAGCTTTCTTCAGCGCAGCCTTATTCAGGTAATGATGCCATTATTACTGCTGATAATACCGTGTAAAAGTGCACAGTTAACCTCACTAGAATTCTCTAGAGGGGGGTGAATAGAGATTTAAAATATTTTGTGCAAAGTAAATATATATATATATATGTATATATATATATGTATGATCACAGATTAGAGCTTCCACACACACACCAACAAGAATTAAACAAATAAAGAAAGTAAATGCAAGAAAAGAAATCATAGCACAACACAAGAAAATATAGTGGTTCCCCAAACTTTGGGTAGTCCACTCTTCTACCCCCTTGGTAGGAATTCACTATCTTGTACTGAGTCTTTTGATAAGGAGACTCTTAGAACCACCCTGAGTCTTTTGATAAGGAGACTCTTAGAACCAACTGAGTCTTTTGATAAGGAGACTCTTAGAACCAGTACAACTAAATTTTTTGAAGAGAGATTCTAAAACTCCTTTACAATGTTTTAAGTAAGAATAAGAAGGAAGAAAGAAATGAGAACAAGAATGAATCTTCTTCCTAGCAAGAAGATTGGAAGCACAAGAAGCAGTGAATAAAATCTCTCTTCTATGGTGAGAAGGAGATTGAGAAAAACTTTTCTCTCTTTTGAGAGAGCTTTCAGAGTGTGCAGTAGAATGGCTTCAGAAGAAGAAGGAGAAGATGAAGTCTTTTTCTCTGCAGCACACTATCACTTTTCTCAGCTTATCTCTCTATTCTTTTGGGAGCTTTTCCTCTATTTCAAATGTATGTGGTAGATCTCTCTCACTCCATCTTTCTGCCGACCTCCTCTTTTTATAGCTCTGTTTCAGTCAAATAATACTATAGGAGGAAAATCAATTAGCAATCAGACAAATAGAAAGAAAGAAATATTTCCATAATGACATTTTCTGTAGAAGGAAAGAATGAGTCCTGATTTCAAATAATATCCAAAGTAGAGTTAATCAGATTAGCCAAGAATCAAATAGAAGGAAAGAATGATTCAGAACGGCTATAAAATATTAACATTATTCCATACAAATCAGATCTACTGAAAGAAGGAAAGAGATCTGGCGCATATTTAAATCTGTCATATAAATCGACATGCGTCGATTACCATTCGACGTAAACGTCGAGTTCTTCTTGGCTGAACGTTGAAAGGAGAATATGGAAGGTACGTCGACTAAGATGCGTCGACTTCATTAGATGCATCGACTAGAAATCAGAGTAGCGTCGACAACACATACGTCGAAATCTTCCTAAAGTTACTTCGACTCAATCTGAAGGAAACGTCGACTACATTTCGACGTTGCGTCGAATAGTATTCGACGCATATTTACTTAACCTTGTTTTTCTTTCTTAGAATTCATATTCAACTTATTTCTAGGGGTTAAGAGAAATCATTTCCCCAACAATCTCCCCCTATTTGTCTTAACCCTACTTAGAGAGAAATTGTATTAGCATAAAATCAACCCAGCACAGCATTTGTATAGAAAAGAAATATGTCACTCAATCAAAAGTGAAATTTAGAAGAAAATATCATATAAACAAATTTTCAGAATCATATAAACAGATTTCATGTTCATACCAAGTAGTATTCAACTATAGGGTAAGATATATCAGCATTGTTTTCAAATATTACTCAGGAGGGGTAGGAGGGGTCTTTCTCTTTCTCTTGAATACTACTATTTTAGGAGAGGAGGGTTTCTCTTTCTCATTTGTAGGAAGTTCACCTAGCTCCCCCTGAGCAGATTGCTCCCCCTGGGATGGAACTTCCTTTAATCTTTCTACTTCTTATATTTCTCTATCATCTCTAGCTCCAGTAGCATCTAGCTGTCCTTTTTCATTTCCAGCTTTATTCATATCAGTATCCAGCTCCCCCTGATTTGTAGTTTCTTTATCTTTCTTCCCAACTGCCATATCTTCCTTTTCAGTTTCTGCTCTGCTTGCCTCCCCTTGTAATAGTACAACTTGACTTACAGCCTCTCTTACTATATGAAGTACCTCTATAGTTTGTTCATCATTGTGTAGAGCAGGTACTATCTCATTCCCAAGGATTTTGTCAGACTTTGAAGAAGGAGGGGACTTGTGAGAGAGAGATTTAGGATTGGAGGGCTGCTCTTCATCTAGATTCTCCCCCTTCTTGACCTTCTTGGCCAGGGAGGTTAAGAAAGACCTTGTCACTCTAGATGAAGAGAGAGAGGTCTTTAGGCCTTGCACAGAGGCACTGACCCCATCTATTTGGGTGTGCATGTGAAGGATGGAGGAATGAATTTGGGAGCAATGCTCATCCGCATCACTTGGAATTTTTCAGCTGCTGATTTGATGCACTGAGTGATGAGAGCCTCAGTGGATGAAGATGTTTCATGGTGTGAAAGGTGAGGAGGTGATGGAGGAGGAAGAGGTTATAGAGGAGGAGAGAAGTGAGTTGATTCATGAGGTATGGGTGATAATGGAGGTAGAGAAGATGGGAAATTTGGAGGAGGAAGAGAAGGAGAAACTTCTGTTTGAGCAGGTGTTTGAGAAGAGGTAGGTAGAGTAGGAGTTGTGAGGGTAGTAGAGAGTATTTGAGTGGATGATGGTGGTAGAGAAGGGTTGTCTCTTTGAGGAGGAGGAGGAGGAGAAGGAGGAGAAGGAGTTCTTGCAGGGATGGAACCAGGCTTAGGGATTTGCCTGGTCCACTTAGAAAAGAGAGCAATTGACATCCTCTTCCCTGGAGGAATGGGGATTCCTTTTGACCTACATAGGTCAGGGAAGGAGTGGAAGAGTACTTGGCTCATGATTCTCATGTAGGCATTTTCCTTGTGAGAGTATTTGGAAGCTATCATTTTGAGAAGACAGCTGGCCCAGTCCACCTTCTTCTTCAGCACAAGGGCCCCCATGATGTTCAGTTGCAGCTTGGGCACTGCATCATGAGCTGATATCTTGCATAGTAGTATCTTCCCTACTATATCTGCCAGCAATCTGTACTCATCAGAAAAGTCTATCTTTTTCAGATGGATTGGCCTATCTTTTGAGAAATTCATGGTGGTTAGCAAGTGCCTGATTTCATCAGGTGTCAGTTCAATGGATTCATCACCTAATAGGGAAATAATTAAGACTTGTTTAGTCATTCTTTTTAGAGGCTCTTTTTCTTTCCTTATTTCATTTAAACAAAGATGATATTAGGATATACCTGATGGTAGATCAAAGGTGGCCCTAATATGTTCTGCTGAGATTGAGACTGGTGTCTCATATAGTGTTCCTTGGATTTCTCCTTGTTCAGATATCTGAACATGAGTTATTAGCTCTGTGAGCTCTGATTCCAGGAGCTTGCACCTAGTGGAGATGAGCTTGTCCAGTCCTGCTTCAGTAAAGAGAGCAATGATGCTCTTGTAGTTTTCTGCGGCTTCTTGGAAGGACTCAAGGTCAATGTCGAAGCCTGAATTGGTCTTTGGAGCCATTTTAGGTTAATGAAAGAGAGAGGAAGAAGTCGGCTGGTCTGAGGAGCAAGAAGGATGAAAGATGCAGAGTAGTGAAGGCTTCCAACTGAAGAGATTATTTAAGTCAGGTGAAGCGTCAAAACTGGGCTCAAGTCGAGGCTTATTTGATACTTCCGTGGATGTGACCGAAAATTTTTTTGTATTGCCGCTCGTTTTCATGAAGTCGACGTTACGTCGAGTGGAATTCGACGTGAGCGTCAATATAGTCTGATTTGGGATGATAGGGTTTCCTATCGACGTATGCATCGAGTGGAGTCGACGCATGCGTCGATTTTACTTATTGAGTTGAGTTATCGACGGTGCGTTGATTAGAGATCGACGTGACTTTTAATTTTCCTGAAGAATTCTAGGTGTCTAGTTCTAAGTCAGCCTTGGACTAATTTGTACAGATAGTTTGATTGGTTGTACCAGCATTGTTTGGCAAGGTGGCCACTTTTGTTACATATATGGCACTTGATTATCTTATTATTATGATAATTTGAGTTTAGAGAAGAATAGAAGGGTTGATCAGGATAGAAAGTTTTATTTTGGTTAGGATAGAAATTTTGGTTAAAATGGGAATTTTGGTTACCATGTTTAGTGTAGAAATCATGATAGAGGTGTTGATTAGGATAGAAATCATGATTGGGATGAATGGGTCCTGAATATGGGTTAGGATGAAAGGCTTTTGGAGGAAAGGTATTTAAGTTGCTCTGAACTTTTGTGCGTCAATATCTATTCGACGCATGTTGATAGTTGCGTTGATTTATATTCGGCGCATTCCTTAGATTGCGTTGATCTGGTATCGATGCATGGAGGAAGTTGCGTCGATTGGATGTCGACGTATCTTTATTCAAGCGTCGAGTAGAGGTCGAGGCATCTAAGAGGGTACGTCGAGTAAAAGTCGACGCATTATCATTCATGCGTCGATATGAAGTCGACGCGACTGTGTCTTCATAAATTTTCATTTTATCTTTTTCTATTTTTACTCCTTTGTATGTTGTTTCTTTTGGTTTAGTTGCCTCTTCAGATGAAGTTTGTGAGTCATCAGCTGAATAATATGATGTTTCATCAAATTCCTTTATTTCCTTGAAGAAGTGTTCTTTCTTATGTTGTGATTCTTTTTCTTGGTTTGCTGATTGGATGGGTTTAGTGAATTTTATAGGGCTCACCCATGCAGGCTTGTTGGATGGAATTAGACTGATTGATGGATCAGCCCCTAGCCCAAGATTTTTGTGTCTTATTGTTTGTTTTTCAGTGATTTCTTTAAGAGTTTGGCTTCTCATTTTTATTGATTCTTCAAAGGTCTTTGCCTGAGTAACCTTATCCTTAAGGAACTGATTTTCTATTCTAGCCCTTTCTATTTCCTTCTCTCTTATGTTAGCCCTTAATACATGATCTATTGAGCTTATATCCTTTTTATTTCTTTGGTTCTTGACCATATGAATTTGTTCTTTTAGGTCCTTGATTTCTTGTTTAGCTTTTAATTGATCTAGACACATTCCCATAAAATCATTTCTGAACTTATCACTTTGAAAATCTATTTTATCAAAGATGCTTACCTCATCCTTATCCTCAGATTCCTCTATGAGAATAAGGCCATTTTCTTTTTCATCTTCAGAAGATATGCTTTCTTCTGATCCTGTCTCACTCCAAGATTTAACACCATCATCATTCTTGGGGCCTTCAAAGGCCATCAAACATAGGTCTTCTTGCCTAGATTCTTCATTGTCACTCTCAGAGGATGAACTGTCCTCAGAGTCTGTTTCACTCCAGGCTTCTGCAATAAAGCCTCTTTCTTTCTTCTTCCCCTTTTTCTTGAGATCTTTTCTTTTTAGATCTTTCTTTGTTTCAGCATTCTCTGGACATTCTGGGGCAATATGTCCAGGTTTCCTGCAAGAATAGCAAATAATTTCTTTAGTGGGAGTTTTGTCATACCTTGGTTTTGACTCCCTACTTTTTGGTCCATCTGTCTTGACCCATTTCTTAAATCTCCTGGCTAGAAAACTGAATAGTTCTTCTTCAGTGACAGGAGTCCTTTCTTATGTTGCCTTTAAAGCTATGTTCCTGTCTTTTGAGGAGATCAGAGTGTTTTCTCTTCTTTTCTTCTCTTCTCTAGTTTTCAGCAGTTGCTCATAGGATTTGAGTTTTCCTAAGAGAGCATATGTAGAGATTTCCTTTTGTCCTCTTGTGTCTCTTATTGCCCATATTCTTGAGTCCCATGAACTGGGGAGACTCATTAGCAATTTGTCATTAATCTCAGTGAGGGAGATCTCTCTATCCAAGTTTTTCAATTGGTTGATGATTAGACTGAATCTGTCATACATCTCAGAGATACTCTCTTCATTCTTCTTTTGGAAGTTCTCATATTGGGAGATCAATAGGGCCTTCTTATCTTTCTTTTCATCAGCACTTCCTTCCACCATCTTTGTAAGAGCATCCCAAATTTCTTTGGATGATTCACAGTCAACAACCCTTTGAAAGATGTCATCTGAGAGAGTTGAGACAAGTATGTTCATGGCCTTTAGATCATATGTTCTAGCCTTCTTCTCATCTTCTGTCCACTCAGATCTTGGAACAAGTGTTTGTGTGACATTGCCACTTGCATCCTTTCTATAGGGCTTTGGGGGACTTGTCACAGTAATATTAAACAAGTCAGCATCAATGGAATTCATATAAATTCTGATTCTTGTTTTCCAAACTGCAAACTTTTCAAGATTGCACATTGGTGGTCTGGTGGAAGCATGATCTTTGATTTGTGCCATGAAAGTAGTTAAAAAATATATATATAAATACAAGAGGTAGGATCTTTTTGATCAAGGAGTTAACCTTTTTAGATCAACCTCGCTTTGATACCAATTAAAAGTGCACAGTTAACCTCACTAGAATTCTCTAGAGGGGGGGTGAATAGAGATTTAAAATATTTTGTGCAAAGTAAATATATATGTGTATGATCACAGATTAGAGCTTCCACACACACACCAACAAGAATTAAACAAATAAAGAAAGTAAATGCAAGAAAAGAAATCACAGCACAACACAAGAAAATATAGTGGTTCCCCAAACTTTGGGTAGTCCACTCTTCTACCCCCTTGGTAGGAATTCGCTATCTTGTACTGAGTCTTTTGATAAGGAGACTCTTGGAACCACCCTAAGTCTTTTGATAAGGAGACTCTTAGAACCAACTGAGTCTTTTGATAAGGAGACTCTTAGAACCAGTACAACTGAATTTTTTGAAGAGAGATTCTAAAAACTCTTTTACAATGTTTTAAGTAAGAATAAGAAGGAAGAAAGAAATGAGAACAAGAATGAATCTTCTTCCTAGCAAGAAGATTGGAAGCATAAGAAGTAGTGAATGAAATCTCTCTTCTATAGTGATAAGGAGATTGAGAAAAACTTTTCTCTCTTTTGAGAGAGCTTTCAGAGTTTGCAGTAGAATGGCTTCAGAAGAAGAAGGAGAAGATGAAGTTTTTTTCTCTGCAGCACACTATCACTTTTCTCAGCTTATCTCTTTATTCTTTTGGGATCTTTTCCTCTATTTCAAATGTATGTGGTAGATCTCTCTCACTCCATTTTTCTGCCGACCTCCTCTTTTTATAGCTCTGTTTCAGTCAAATAATACTATAGGAGGAAAATCAATTAGCAATCAGACAAATAGAAAGAAAGAAATATTTCCATAATGACATTTTCTGTAGAAGGAAAGAATGAGTCCTGATTTCAAATAATATCCAAAGTAGAGTTAATCTGATTAGCCAAGAATCAAATAGAAGGAAAGAATGATTCAGAACGGCTATAAAATATTAACATTATTCCATACAAATCAGATCTACTGAAAGAAGGAAAGAGATCTGGCGCATATTTAAATCTGTCATATAAATCGACGTGCGTCGATTACCATTCGACGTAAACGTCGAGTTCTTCTTGGCTGAACATTGAAAGGAGAATATGGAAGGTACGTCGACTAAGATGCGTCGACTTCATTAGATGCGTCGACTAGAAATCAGAGTAGCGTCGACAACACATACGTCGAAATCTTCCTAAAGTTACTTCGACTCAATCTGAAAGAAACGTCGACTACATTTCGACGTTGCGTCGAATAGTATTCGACGCATATTTACTTAACCTTGTTTTTCTTTCTTAGAATTCATATTCAACTTATTTCTAGGGGTTAAGTGAAATCATTTCCCCAACACCGTGCATGTTGTAGAGAAGGTGGGGGTTGTTTCCTTGGGCAGTGATAGGGGGCCACTAACCTTGAAGAGTGTCTATCATGTGCCCGGAATGAGGAAAAACCTCTTCTCCGTGACCAACGCTGTAGACGCTGGGTATCACGTTCTGTTTGGCCCAACAGAAGTGAGGTTTCTTCAGAATGTGGAGGCAGTGAAGGCTGAGGTAGTTCATGTGGGGAGGAGAGATAAAGACTTGTTCATGTTTTCGACAAGTTCTTATGTTGACAAGATGAGGACAAACTGTACAACCCCGATATTCGCCGGATAAAGAAATCAAGCGAGACGGGAGTGGCGAGATCCAGACCTCGCTGAGATTAACCCCCAGCCGACGAGACCTCAGCAGACCACCAAAATGGGCTAGCGCGGTCCTCGCAAGGCCACCCTCCAAAGGGGATGCCGCTGGCGGTATTCGCGAGAGGGCTCGCGAGAGCTCCTTCAGCGGGGTTCTCGCAACGCTACCCCCTAGAGGAGGGGTCACGGACAGGATCCGCGAGAAGGCAGGCGAGAGCTCCGATCGTAATGTTCTCGCAATCCCTTATCCATGAATCAGTAGGGTCAATTTACCATTTTACCCTCGGTGGTCTGCCCTTAGCCTCCTCAAACAGCGGAGCTTGGCTGTTAGCAGACCCACCTGGGGTACAGTTAGCCATTTTGGGGTGCGGATAGCCATTTTGGGGCTTGGCCGGGTCGCAATTGGCGAGCCCAACCAGTTGAGGAAGGAGTTCGCTAGGCGAGCCCGCCTAGAGTGAGAGCGGATAGTCATCCTGGGACTCGCCGAGGTAGTGCAGGCGAGCGAGCCATGTAATGTGTCGATAATACCTCTGGGATTCGCTGACCCAGAGGCTCGCGAGCTCCACTCGCGAGGGAGGTCGCGAAGCGGGCTGGCTCGCCCCGTAAAAGTCCAGGAAGGGATTTTTACCAAGAGGCCCCCGGTGGTCTGCGTTTAGCCTCTCCGAACAGCGGAGTTTGGCTGTTAGCAGACCAATCCGGTGTGCGGATAGTGAGAATGGACAGCGGGATTTGGTTATTGACAGGCCACAAAACTAAAATCTATAAATAGACCTCAAAGGGCACCTTGGAAGAGGACCGGTTCATTATTTTTGAGCTCTTCTCTTCCTAGGTCGCTTTGGTTTGAGCTCTCTAGCTCTCCAAGGTGCCCGAGTCTTAGCTTTGGCTTGGGAGGGGAAGCGCTCAACGATCTTCCGGGTTAGTGGAGGGACCTCCTCGCTGAGACTAGGGTCTTCGTTCTTGGCTCGAGTCATCAACCTTACCTCTCCCGAGGGACCGGTAAGGGCTAGCTGCCCCTCATTTCGGTGAGGGCCCCGAGCTCCACTCGAGACCGAGAAATCGGTTTCAACATTTTGGTGCGGTGAGCGTGGAGCGCGGCTGGTTCAAGAAAGTCCCAGAGAAGAGTTATGGCTGGAGATGAAGAGCAAGGCGAGGAGTTCGGCGAGACCCCTCAGGAGGCCATGGCTAGGATGTTCGCGGACTTCAGGAAGGAGGTGCTCGACACTTTGGGGTTCACGGTCACGGCTCTGCGGAGCGAATTCGCGACCCCGGCACCTCAGGCGACCACTCCCCCAACAACAGTCGGCGAGAAGGCACCAGGAGGAAGGGCTGGAAAAGAAGTTGCCATTGAACCAGGACATGACAGGGAAGGGCGAGTGTTGTTCGCCAGTCCGGCGAGCCCGGTGTTAGCGAGCTCCGCGCCGGCGAATTTGGTGCCGGCGAGCTCTGCCCCAGCGAGCACGACACAGGCGAGCGCACGCCAGGAAGACGCGACGACAGCCGGGGTGGTTCAGGCGAGCGTCGCCCTCGCGAGTGCGATCCCGAGCTTGGCGAGCGAGCTGGGTCCGCGAGCCGAGCGAGAGAAGATGGTAGGAGGGGGAAGCCCCTTCTGCGAGTTAGTGTTGTCTGCGCCCGTTCCGGCGGGATTCGGAGAATGGGATAGAGTGTACTACAATGGCAGAGATGACCCAGTTCAGCATCTGCAGTCTTTCGAGGACTCGGTCTCCATTAGGCCGATGTCCGATGCCTTCAAGTGTCGGCTCTTCGCCGTCACTCTCAAGGAGAAGGCCAGGGACTGGTTTCATTCGCTTCCGGCAGGCTCTATCTACGCGTTCGAGGACCTGCGCCGAGGTTTTCTGTTAAGGTTTTCGACTTCAAAGAGGAGGAAGAAGGACGCTGACTCTCTTTTCGCGGTGAAGCAGGAGTCCCGGGAGACGTTGGCTCAGTATGCGGATCGGTTCCAAGAGGAAGTGCAGCTCACTCAGGAGGTGCCTGGGTTTGCACTTCAACTCGCTTTCACGGTCGGGTTGAAGGAAAGTTTCTTCAAGATGGCGTTGAAGAGGAAGGCCCCCGTCTCCTATGAGGAGTTGATGGAGAGGGTGGCGGAGGAAGTAGCGAGCGAAGAAGCTAACCCCGAGCTCACCAAGAGGCTTGCAAAGCTCAGTGAGCCGGAGTTGAGGCAGCAAGAGGTCAGAAGAAGGGAAGAGCCCCGGGCCCCGGAAGGGGGATGGAGGCCGCAAGGTGGAGGAATGCAGGGGCAGGGAAGGGGTTACGGCCCAGGAAGGGGTAACCGTTTCGAGGGTCAGTGGAGGCCCCCCCAGTTGGGGTGGAGGCAAGGCCCGATGCAGCTACCTCCCCCACCTCAACAGGCCATGGCGATTGGCCGGGGGAGAGGAAGAGGGAGGGGAGGAGAAGCGGAAACGGCGGCCGCTAGGAGAAGGAGAAATAGGGTGGCGGAGGCCGAGGCCAGGGAAACGGCGGTGCCCTACTGCATCTTCCACGATGTGGAAGGCCACTCCACGGACACCTGTCCGGAGTTCCTGGAGGTGAAGAGGGGTCGAGCACCCGCGCCGCCACCGCAGCAGCCATTAAGA
The DNA here is from genome assembly GCA_033032865.1 of Dactylorhiza incarnata. Taxonomy (NCBI): domain Eukaryota; kingdom Viridiplantae; phylum Streptophyta; class Magnoliopsida; order Asparagales; family Orchidaceae; genus Dactylorhiza; species Dactylorhiza incarnata. Next base: position 7,618,223 of record JAWHQI010000099.1, on the reverse strand, counting down.
ATCGTGGAGGTGGAACCTCGGGAGGAGGAGGAGGAAAGATGTGAGGATAGAGCAGATCTGGGGAATAGAGGAGGGATCGGAGTGATCCATGGGGGGGTAGGGGTGGAGGCAACCCGCAAGGCTAGCCTCCATACCATCTACCGCCGGAGCGTAGCGTCAACATCCACCGCTCCACCCCCGACCAAAAAAATTATTTTCACCCAAAAGGACATGCCGAGCTACGAAGACCCGTTCTGCGACGCGCTGGTCATCCAGACGGCGATCGAGAACTTCACCGTCTCCCGAATCCTAGTGGACAATGGGAGTTCGGTCAATGTCATCTTCAAGAAAGCATTCGACAAAATGGAGGTGGAGCCCAGAAGGGTGTTGGCCTCGGATGGCCCTCTGTTCGGATTTTCGGGGGAGAGGAAGGAAGTAGAAGGAGGGGTGGGGCTCCATGTGACCCTGGGTGGGCAGTCTCGGAACTGTCGCTTCGTCATAGTGGACGCCCCGAGCAGTTACAGCGCCATCTTCGGACGGCCACTCATCAGCGCATTCCGTTGCGTCCCTTCCACTTTCCATCAGTGCCTCAAGTTCAACGACGGAGGGGTCCAGGTGCGGGTCAGGGGGGATCCCAAGGTGGCAAGACAGTGCTACGTGACGGCTGTCAACACCATCTCCTGGATGGGAGAGGCCGAGGAGTGGGACAAGGTGATGGAAGAGGTAGCCGAAGTCGGAGGTCTGGAGGTGGCTGAAGAGAAGAAGGGAGGTGAGGTTCATGCCCAGGAAGGGGTGGCTGAGATACCCCGGGCGGAGAGAAAGGAAGAAGAGGAGAAGGCCCAGGAGGAAAGGGCGGAAGGGCTGATGATGATAGGGAAGGAGGCCGAGGAAGAGACTCAAGCTCCCACTTGTGCCGGGGAAGAGAAGGCTTGGGGGGAGCAGTCCCGGTTGGAGGCCGTGGACGAGGTCGTGGAGCTCGAGGTCGTCACCCGGCTGGGGGTGGTGGAAAAAGTCCGGGTCAGCGGAGGACTCAGCCCAGGAGATCAGGCGGAGATTCTAGCCTGCGTGCAACAGAACGTGGACGTCTTCGCTTGGAGCGCCGCCGAAATGCCCGGGATCGATGCAGATGTGGCGTGCCATCGCCTCAACCTCGACCCCGGTGCCCGTCCCATCCGCCAGAAGAGGAGAGCCGTCGCAGACAAGCTAGAAGGGCCCATCCGCGAGGAGGTGGGCAAACTCCTGCAGGCCGGATTTGTATCGGAGATCCAGTATCCAGGCTGGGTCTCCAACGTCGTTATGGTAAAGAAGGGCGGAGGTAAGTGGCGTATGTGTATCGATTTTTCACTTCTTAATAAAGCATGCCCGAAAGATTGCTACCCCTTGCCTAGAATCGACGCGCTGGTTGACTCAGCCGTCGGTTTTACTGTAATGTCCTTCTTAGATGCTTTTTCAGGTTACCATCAAATCCGCATGCATCCCCCGGACATTAAGGACGTTTCCTTCATCACGGGGGATGGATGTTATTGCTATAAGATGATGCCCTTCGGGCTCAAGAACGCCGGGGCAACATACCAAAGGATGATGGATAGGGTCTTCCGCGAACAGAAAGGAAGAAATTTAGAGGTCTATGTCGACGACCTCATGGTTAAGAGCCGAGACCTCGGGACCCACCTCCGAGACCTCGAAGAGACATTCGGGACCCTGCGGCGGTACAAGATGAAGCTCAATCCCTTGAAGTGTGTCTTCGGGGCAAGCCGAGGGAAGTTCCTGGGCCATTTGCTCACCCCCACGGGAGTGGAGCCCAACCCGGACAAAGTTAAAGCGGTAATGGAGTTAGAGTCGCCGAAGAACCCGAAGGAGGTCCAGAGCCTCACAGGGAAATTGGCTGGGCTCAGTAGATTCCTCTCCAAGGCGGGAGAGAAATGTGCACCTTTTTTCAAAGTACTGCGGGGAAACAAGAAGTTCGAATGGACCCCGGAGTGCGAGAGGGCCTTCCAAGCCCTGAAAGAACAGCTCACTAAAACCCCTCTACTCCAGGGACCGAGACCGGGAGAGGACCTATCTCTATACCTAGGGGTAGGATCCGAGGCAGTAAGTTCCGTGCTAATCCGAGAGGAGGGGAAGAAACAGTTCCCGATCTACTATGTTAGTCGAGTGCTGAAGAAGGCGGAACTCCGATACCAAATCCTAGAAAAGTTAGCCTTCGCCTTGGTGGTATCGGCCCGGAGGCTCCGGCCTTACTTTCAAGCCCATTCAATTAAAGTGGTGACCGACCATCCGCTCCGCAAAATCATGGAAGGGGTGGAACACTCAGGAAGGTTGGCAAAGTGGTCCGTGGAATTAAGCGAGTTCAATATCACCTTCGTACCTAGGACATCCATCAGGGCTCAAGCAGTGGCAGACTTCATGGCCGACTACGCGGCCGAAGTGGAGGAGCACGAGCCACCTTCCCCGGAAGCATGGAAGATGTTGGTGGACGGAGCGTCGGGAAAACACTCCTTCGGGGGGGAATAGTCCTAGTGAGTCCTCAGGGGACTCGGATTGAGCAAGCCTTGAACATCCATTTTCCAATTACCAACAACCAGGCGGAGTACGAAGCAGTGATAGCGGGCCTTCGATTGGCCCAAGAACTGGGTGTGCAGGACGTGGAGGTCTCCACGGATTCCATGGTGGTAGCGTGCCAGATCAAAGGAGAGTTCGAGGCAAAGGACCCAACCCTCGTGCTATACCTGGAAAAGGTTAAGGGGGTCATCGGACAGTTCCGCACCTTCTCGATTAAACATGTGCCGAGGGAGGAGAGCACCCAGGCGGACCTCCTAGCCAAGTTCGGTCCTCGGGCAGGGGGGACTACCTCGGAACTCTTCCGGCCCTCTATCGAAGAGGGAGAGTCGATGGAAGTGGATCAGCAGGCCTCATGGATGGATCCATTCATCACCTTCCTATCCTCCGGACAGTTCCCAGGAAAGGAAGTGGACAAGAGGCGCTTCAGGTATAAATCTGCATATTACTCTTTGCATGCAGGGGGGCTACATAGAAAAACTCTCTCGGGACTCCTGGCTCGCTGTGTCTCCGAGAAGGAGGTCCCGAGGGTGCTGGAAGAAATCCACTCCGGGGAATGCGGCAGTCACTCCGGGAGTCGGACCCTGGAAGGGAGGGTGTTGAGACAAGGCTATTTCTGGCCCACTCTCAGCAAGGATGCAGCAGAGTTCACAAGAAAGTGTCAGAAGTGCCAACTCTACGCTCCGCTCCAACTCCTCCCCGCTCAGAGACTCCGGACCATCACGGCTCCCTGGCCTTTCGCCATATGGGGGTTAGACCTGGTCGGCCCCTTCCCCCAAGCCAGCGGTCAGAGGAAGTTCCTGCTAGTCATGATTGACTACTTCTCCAAGTGGGTAGAGGTGAAGGCGCTAGCTAAGGTAACCTCTCAGGTTGTAAGGAATTTTGTGTGGGGGGAAATAATCTGCAGGCACGGGCTCCCACTAGCCATAGTAACAGACAATGGGCCACAGTTTGCAAGTGAAGAATTTGTTAGCTTTTGCACCCAGCTCGGCATTGACCTCAGGTTCGCTTCGGTCCACCACCCAAGGAGCAATGGGCAAGTGGAGGCCGCGAACAAGATAATCGTCAACCTGCTCAAAAAGAAAGTGGAAAACCTACGAGGAAGTTGGGTAGAACAACTACCCTCCGTCCTCTGGGCCATTAGGACTACTCCGAATACCGCCACCGGGGAGACTCCATTCAAGCTCTCTCACGGGTCAGAGGCCGTCCTCCCCATAGAGTTTGAGGTGAAGACCCCCCGGGTGACCGCTGCGAGCGAAGGGGATGAAGAGTGGCTAGAGGGTAATAATGCAGAACAGAGGCTGTCCTTGGACCTGGTGGAAGAACTCCGGGACTTGGCCACCATCAGGCAGGAAGAGGTCAAGCGGCGGATGGCCCGATATTTTGACAAACATATCCGGATCAAGCACTTCCAGAAAGGGGACCTAGTCCTGAAAAAGGTCGATGCGGCCGGAAGAGGGGCCGCAGTGGGTAAGCTTAACCCAAACTGGGAAGGCCCGTATATTATAAGCGAGGTGCTCAAGTCGGGGGGGTATCACCTCCAGGATGTGGAAGGGATGTCCCTTGACCGAGCTCGAAGTGGGGATGATTTGAAACGATTCTACCCTTAAAAACTTTATTATGTCATTCAATCATTATCTTACTTTCGTTCGTTGTGTTTCTGACTGCTGCTGTGCCAAGATTAGATATGTTGGTGCTGGAATGCCCCAGATCGATTCCGCTCCCGGGCTCTCATCTAGACGGGGGGTTCTGGTTGATCTCTGGAGAGGCTGGCAAGGTTGGATATGTTGGTGCTGGAATGCCCCAGATCGATTCCGCTCCCGGGCTCTCATCTAGACGGGGGGTTCTGGTTGATCTCTGGAGAGGCTGGCAAGGTTGGATATGTTGGTGCTGGAATGCCCCAGATCGATTCCGCTCCCGGGCTCTCATCTAGACGGGGGGTTCTGGTTGATCTCTGGAGAGGCTGGCAAGGTTGGATATGTTGGTGCTGGAATGCCCCAGATCGATTCCGCTCCCGGGCTCTCATCTAGACGGGGGGTTCTGGTTGATCTCTGGAGAGGCTGGCAAGGTTGGATATGTTGGTGCTGGAATGCCCCAGATCGATTCCGCTCCCGGGCTCTCATCTAGACGGGGGGTTCTGGTTGATCTCTGGAGAGGCTGGCAAGGTTGGATATGTTGGTGCTGGAATGCCCCAGATCGATTCCGCTCCCGGGCTCTCATCTAGACGGGGGGTTCTGGTTGATCTCTGGAGAGGCTGGCAAGCTTGGATACGATGGTGCTGGAATGCCCCAGATCGATTCCGCTCCCAGGCTTTCACCCAGACGGGGGGTTCTGGTTGATCTCTGGAGAGGCTGGCAAGGTTGGATACTTTGGAGCTAGAATGCCCCAGATCGATCCCGCTCCCGGGCTCTCATCTAGACGGGGGGTTCCGGGTGGTTTCGGGAGAAATGGTAGGCTGACGTCTTTTGTCAGCAAACCGTCTCGCTCGTCGGACATGCTCGCTCGGCCAAGAAAGGTCGCGTATAATACTACGCAAGTAGCGAGGATCAATCTCATACGATCCCAAACATCTAGTCCTCGGCAGAAAGGTCGCCTGCACTAGGTAAGAGGCGAGTTCTCGCCAAGAGAAAAAATACCCTACGAGACAGATACCCAAAAGCGCAACAAGCCTAAGGCAAACGGCGAGAGATCCAAGCAGCCGGAGCGTCCGGAGCGCACCTACCCAATAGCGTGCGGCGCGAGAATGACCTCCGCGAAAGCGAAGGATGAGATAAACAATAGCGGGACATTCAACACATGAAAATAACAATACAAAAAAAAAAGAGGGGGCGAGACAAGATGAGCAAAGCAAAAATTTATATTCAACACTTTAGAGTTCGGTTACAACTTTTTGGCAACCTCGCCAATCAAAAATTACAACACAAAATGAGAAAGTCGGCGAGCCTCAGGAATCGCCTGCGGATCCTTCTTCATCATCGCTGTCCTTCACTGGCGGGAGGGGGAGGAAGAGCTCTGGAACGATGTCTTCCAGGGTCATGTCAGCTGCGTCGTCCGCCAAGAGGCCAATCGCCTTCGCCACCGAGAAAATGTAGCGAGCCGACTCTATCGACCCCACGCGGACTTCTTCGTCTCGCGCTCGCCGGTCTTCCTTTACACGACGAGGCGAGGGGGGGACAACGGCACGGGTAAGGTCGCTGTTCAAAGCCTTCAACCCGGTCACCTCGCTCTCCAGATCCTTGATGCGAGCGTTGGCCCTCCCGGCGTCCTCGACATCCTGCTAGCAGGTCCGGTTAGAGAGATGAAGGGGCTAAGAGAAAAAGGAAGTTGGAGGTATAGATAACTCACCACCCCACCCTCCGCGGCGAGGAGCTTCTCCTTCAGCTGCGTGTTCTCGGCAAGGATTCCCTGGTAGGCCCTCGCGAGCTCCACGTTCTGAAGCTCAAGCTGTAGACAGCGCCTCCCCGTCATGTGGGCGAGCTCAGCAGAGCGCAGTTGGGACCTCGCGCTCTCATAGGCGAGAGTCCTCGCAGTCTCATCCTTGTAGGACCCCGCGTCTTCGCGACCGTAGAGAGCGAATGAGAAATCGAAGGCGTGGCCACTGACGGTCTCCTTCTCCACCCAGGAGGGGAGGATAGAAGAAATGTCCACCCGGTTGGTCTCTGGTTTCCAAGTCACAAGGGGCTCGCCAGTCTCGTCTCGACGCCTCTGGCCGAGCCCGAAATTGTAATGATTCACCGGGATAGGGAGGACCGAGGTCCTGGTCGGCTCCTGGCCAGGCTCTTCGTCCTCGCCCACCGAGAGACCAGTAAGGTCAAACTCATCAAAGGCAGCCTCGCGAGGCTCCTTACCTTTCGGTGCAGCAAGCGAGGCTGCGCTTTTCTTACTCCTCTTTTTTGGCGGAGACTTTGGGGGCGCGCCGTGACCACCGGAAGCTCCCTGCCTCTTGCGAGAGGGGTGCTCGGCCGGGGTGGCTTCGCCTCGGCAAGCTTCGGCCCCCATGGTAGCGAGGGACATGAGAGCATCAGGTTTCCGGTTGCTCGCGTAAGGGGGACGGAGGGGGAGATCTCGCTCGCCTATAAACAGGGGCATTAATATGACAAACTTGCGAATTGAGGCGGACATATTAGGCAAAAATCTATACCTTCTCCGGCGAGAACCGGGAGCAACGTGTCCAGGTTTTGGCGGAGGTAGGCGACTTCGAAGTTCTTCTTGTTTAGGAATTGATGGAGGAGGGCTTCATGCCCGCCCAGGGCGGTGGGCCGATAGGTGGTCTCGCCATGTTGGACCGGCGAAAAGGGAACGTTGCCGAAGTTCCCCCTGACGATGACGAACTTTTGGGCCCAGAAGTGGGCCTTGTTGACGGTCTCAACCACTTTCGGGCCCGTACCCACGAAATACGCGGTCCCATACTTGTAGGCGCGGAAGGAGAACGCCTTTCTGAAGACGGGAAGGCTGAACTCTATTCGCTCTTCGCGGAGGTAGCAAGCGAAGGCAGTAATCACCGCCATGGCGTTGGGTGTGAGCTGACCAGGAACTACGCCGTAGTGCTTGAGCACCTAAGGACAGAGAGCGAGATTAATTCACGCGGCGAGCGAGACTAGAGTGTCAAAATGAGTAAGAGGTAAGCGAGAGCGAGGATTACCTGGCGAACCTCCGGCCACAATGGAAGGCGCAAACCAACCGCAAAGTGGGCGATGGGGATGGCCAACTCGTCGACCAACGGATCGTTGATCGTGTCATCCTCGCTGGGGCGGCGCGCCTCGAATGGGGGGGTGACGTAATCAGCGACCGCGCTGAAATACTCCTCGTCTGTTAGGTTGCAGTTAAAGAATCCGTGCTCGGCGAAGGCCTTCGCAATCCTTCGCCGTCCCTCCGATTCCGCATCACCACCCATCTTGCGAACCTGCGAGAAGCGAAAAAAGGCGAGAACGAGAAATAGCGAGAGCTCTGCAAAAGGAGAAGAAGAGGATCAAGAATAAATGCGGTGGTTGGCTCGATAAACACCGCTTATTTATAGCAAAAGCAAAAAGGCGGGAAGAAGTCCAAGCGCCGGCGAGCACGCATATCAACAAAAAACATCGGGTCATGTCCGCGAGGGATAAATACCTGCAGGGTTAGCGTAATCAACACTTTCAAGACATATCTTTGGCAAAAATAGAGGGTTCGCACGAGCAATGTAATGTGAAATAAAGCAGACTAGCCAGCAGCCGAGCGAGAAGTCATAAAGAACAGATACAACTTATTGTCAATAGAAATAAAGCCAATATATATAAATGGCAATTACGCAAGTCACCCACAGTAGCGAGATTTTCTAACAACAAGCGACATCCATTGCAATTAAATCCATGACATAACAACTAGCGGGAATCGTGGGAGGTAGCCCGCCGGCTCTCATCGCCCTCAGGCGAGCCTCTGCCTCTTCGGAAATCGGCATCTCCCGGCAGCTAGAACGGGAAAGGAGGGAAAAGAAGCGACGTGCACCCATGGGGGTTCGGGATGATATTTATAACCTGCATGGTGGGTCCCACAAAAGATTCCTGACAGGTCATCCAGGAGCGGTCGAATATCAGGGGTTGGACGATTCTTCGCGAAGACATTAGTCCTCGCGAAGAGCGGGGATTGTGTACAACCCCGATATTCGCCGGATAAAGAAATCAAGCGAGACGGGAGTGGCGAGATCCAGACCTCGCTGAGATTAACCCCCAGCCGACGAGACCTCAGCAGACCACCAAAATGGGCTAGCGCGGTCCTCGCAAGGCCACCCTCCAAAGGGGATGCCGCTGGCGGTATTCGCGAGAGGGCTCGCGAGAGCTCCTTCAGCGGGGTTCTCGCAACGCTACCCCCTAGAGGAGGGGTCACGGACAGGATCCGCGAGAAGGCAGGCGAGAGCTCCGATCGTAATGTTCTCGCAATCCCTTATCCATGAATCAGTAGGGTCAATTTACCATTTTACCCTCGGTGGTCTGCCCTTAGCCTCCTCAAACAGCGGAGCTTGGCTGTTAGCAGACCCACCTGGGGTACAGTTAGCCATTTTGGGGTGCGGATAGCCATTTTGGGGCTTGGCCGGGTCGCAATTGGCGAGCCCAACCAGTTGAGGAAGGAGTTCGCTAGGCGAGCCCGCCTAGAGTGAGAGCGGATAGTCATCCTGGGACTCGCCGAGGTAGTGCAGGCGAGCGAGCCATGTAATGTGTCGATAATACCTCTGGGATTCGCTGACCCAGAGGCTCGCGAGCTCCACTCGCGAGGGAGGTCGCGAAGCGGGCTGGCTTGCCCCGTAAAAGTCCAGGAAGGGATTTTTACCAAGAGGCCCCCGGTGGTCTGCGTTTAGCCTCTCCGAACAGCGGAGTTTGGCTGTTAGCAGACCAATCCGGTGTGCGGATAGTGAGAATGGACAGCGGGATTTGGTTATTGACAGGCCACAAAACTAAAATCTATAAATAGACCTCAAAGGGCACCTTGGAAGAGGACCGGTTCATTATTTTTGAGCTCTTCTCTTCCTAGGTCGCTTTGGTTTGAGCTCTCTAGCTCTCCAAGGTGCCCGAGTCTTAGCTTTGGCTTGGGAGGGGAAGCGCTCAACGATCTTCCGGGTTAGTGGAGGGACCTCCTCGCTGAGACTAGGGTCTTCGTTCTTGGCTCGAGTCATCAACCTTACCTCTCCCGAGGGACCGGTAAGGGCTAGCTGCCCCTCATTTCGGTGAGGGCCCCGAGCTCCACTCGAGACCGAGAAATCGGTTTCAACACAAACGACAGTACTGTGATATGGCACGAGAGGTTGGGGCACGTCGGGATGGATAAGCTGAAAGTTATGGCGGTGAAGGGTCTGGTCAAGGGCCTGCCTAGTCTATCTTCCTACGAAGACGGTCATGTGTGCGCAGGATGTCAGTTCGGTAAGTCTCATCGACTACCATTTGACAAGTCGCAGACAAGGAGTAGTGTGTCATTGGAGTGTATCCACGGTGACTTGATGGGACCGACTGCTACCCCAAGCCTCGGAGGCAGCAGATATATGATGGTGCTCATCGATGATTACACCAGATATGTCTGGGTATATTTCTTAAAGGAGAAGGCGGAGGCGTTTGCCAAGTTCGTGGAGTTCAAGGAGCTTGTGGAGGGTCGGCTTGGCCTGCGGGTTAAGAAGCTGATAACTGACAATGGAGGGGAGTTCACCTCTGGTGAGTTCTCTACTTTTTACAGGAAGGTAGTCATCCGGAGGGAGCTTACTTGTGCACATACTCCACAACAAAACGGAGTTGCAGAGCAGAAGATCCATCATCTGACGGAGACCTGCAAGTGTTGGCTGCATGCCAAGAGTATTCCAAAGTCCTTCTGGGTGGAGGGAATGTCTTGTGCTGCCTACGTCATCAACAGGATGCCTCTTAGTCCCATCAATATGAAGACCCCGCATGAATTGATGTTCAAGGAAAATCCAAGCGTGGCACACCTTCGGGTGTTTGGTTCCACCTGCTATGTGCACATTCCATATGCGCTTCGGACGAAGCTAGATGCGAAGGCAAGGAAGCTAGTCTTCGTGGGTTATGATGACCGGAAGAAGGGTTGGAATTGCATGGACTCCGAGACGCGGAGATTTTTTGTATCTCACGACGTCGTGTTCGACGAGGTGACATCTTACAAGGGGGTTCTGGTGTTGAGGTACCAGAAAGCAGGGTGGAGGAGCCAGAGATAGCTGTGGAAAATCTTCAGGTGGAGCTACCTGTGTTACCAGGTGGTCCATCTATATCTAGTTCTGAGACAGAGGCTTCTGGTTCAGGAAGCAGGGGGAGCGATGCTCCAAGTACGTCTGGGAGAGGAGCTAGGGAAGAAGCAGTTGAGGATACTGCGAGTCAGGGGAAGGCATTGCGGAGATCGAAGCGAACTATCATTGCCCCTGATCTCTATACAGGAGGAAACATGGTGAGCTTTGTCTCATGTTTCTTTGCTGGTCCCTTGGATGAGAGGGAGCCATCGAGCTTTGAAAAGGCCAAAGGCGTGGAATAGTGGGATTTGGCTATGCAGGAAGAGATGAGTGCTCTTGAGAAGAATGAGACTTGGTCTCTGGTGCCCAAGCCCTAGGGCATCACCCCTGTGACATGCAAGTGGGTCTACAAGCTTAAGAAAAAGGCTGACGGAAGTATCGAGCGATACAAGGCTCGCCTTGTGGCTCGGGGGTTCTCGTAGCAATACGGTGAAGACTATGAAGAGACATTCAGTCCAGTGGCAAAAATGACTTCAGTTCGGGTTGTGATTGCCTTGGCGGCGTGTTGGGGGTGGAAGATTTGGCAGCTTGACGTAAAGAATGCGTTCTTGTACGGCGAGATTGACAAGGACATCTTCATGGTCCAGCCGCCAGGCTTCGTATCTGAAGATTTTCCGGAGCATGTCTACAAGTTGAAGAAGGCCCTGTATGGGTTGAAGCAAGCGCCGAGGGCGTGGTATGGAAAGATTGCAGAATATCTCCTATTCTGCGGGTTTGGTACTTCAGACTCAGACTCAAGCTTGTTCGTCAAGAATAGCGGGGAGCTTCAAGTCATTGTGCTGCTATACGTCGACGATATGATCGTGATGGGGAATTCGAAAGAGGAGGTAGCGCAGCTTCGGGCAGAGCTATCCATCAGGTTTGAGATGAAGGATCTGGGTGAGCTTCACCATTTCCTTGGACTCGAGGTGTAGAGGAAGGAGAGTGGAGTGCTGGTGTCCCAGGCTGGATATGCGGAGCGAATCGTGGAGTGGTTCGGCATGAAGGAAGGGAAGTGCATCTCTACACCTCTGGAGAAGGCGATGAAACTTCGCAAGGATGAGGGAAGGATTTTGGGAGATCCGTTGGTGTTCCGAGCTCTAGTTGGGAGCTTGATCTATCTGACGATCACTAGGCCGGATATTGCATATGCAGTTGGCAGGGTGAGCCGTTATATGGCGGAACCACGGATGCCTCAACTTCTAGCGGCCAAGAGTATATTGAAGTATGTCAAGGCGACTTCAGATATGGGTCTCCTTTACAGGAGGGATGCGGGCTTGGAGGTGCATGGGTACATGGATGCTGATTACGGGGGATATTCGGGTGATCAGAAGTCGACGTCTGGATACGTCTTCATGGCGGGCCCCACGGCTATATCATGGTGCAGTAAGAAGCAGGATTCCGTGTCTGTCTCAACCACAGAAGCGGAATACAAGGCTTCAGCTTTGGCAGCTCAGGAAGCCATCTGGCTTAGGAGGTTGGTTGGAGATGTCCATAAGGAGGTTCGGGGTCTGGATCTGCTTCGCGGCGACAATGAGAGTGCTCTCAAATTGGTTACTAATCCAGTTTGTCACGCGAGGACCAATCATATCGATATCGAGCACCATTTCATTCGTGAGAAGGTGTTGGAGGGGTCTCTTTAGGTCGAGCATGTTCGGAGTCAGGACAACATTGCTGACATCTTCACAAAGGCACTGTTGAAGGGGCCGTTTACTCGGCTAAGGAGTTTACTGGGGCTGTTTTCCACTTCCCACTTCAAGGGGGAGTGTTGAAAATGTTGAAGTGGAAGTTTTGGGAGTTGGCGGTCTGGCAGGGTGATCGCGCGGTCTGGTGAGACCGCACGTCTAGCGATCTGCTTTGCGGTCTGACTTATCTTAGTCTAGCCGCGGTCTCCTGGCGTGACTGTCATTCTGTGTCCAAGGTGTTGGGGTAAGGCCGTGCGGTCTGGTCTGTGACCGCGTGGCGGGCTGACTATCTCAGGGCTGTGCCGGTCTGGTGTGACTGCACAGGTTGATTCAGGTTTCCAAGAAGCCGGTCTCATGGCTATCCAGGTTCCTGGTTGTATTCGCTGGCTAAGGCATCTTAGTCGAGCGGTCTCTGTTCGCGGTCTCAGGAGGAGGCTGGCAGGCGAACAGGTTGTGTTCGATGTGGCGTTAGCAAACAAGTTGTGTTCGCAGTCTCATTTGTGAACATTGGTGGTGGGCGGCTTCATTGTGGGAGTGGCGATCTCCCGCGGTCTGTTGTTGAAGCCGGCAATCTCACCTAAGCAGAATGATCTGTTGCTGATCGTGCGGGTTGACCAGTTCTGGTCGCGCGATCTAGAGGGTGGTGATCCTATCTCATAGGGTGGTGACTGGATCAGGCCTTACGCCTATAAATAGGAGCCACTGTAGCAGTATTAACATCAATCGCACCAAGTGTAAGCTGAGCTCGCGTCTAATTCTTGCGGTCTCAATTCTTGTGACCGGTCGGTCTTGCTGATTGAATTTTCCTTGTGCAGCTTCTACGGATTGTGCGGGCATCAGCGATCACCTCTTCTTCTGAAAGTGTTCGGGCGGTCTAGTGGCTTGCAGTGTGGGTTGCTGGAGTTCGGGAGAATCAGTGGAGTTCGGAAGGAGGTCGCGGAAGCTCAGCGGTCAGGAGTGTTGATCGGTGACCGGCAGAGTTTGCGGTCAGGCAGCTATCCGAGATCGGCAAGCAGACCGTGCGGTCTCAGTTATCTTTCTTTTCAGCATTGTATTTTTTCCTTTGGTTTTGTGTACTGGTGAAATCATGTCTCGCCATGTATACCTCTCCCTGTAATGAAGATTGTTGTTATCAATAAAGACTATATTTCCTTCATGTGCTTTTGGTTGTTTGGCTTGTGAACTCAAAGTTGTATGATTCCTGCTCACTCCATAAAGATTCAGAAAATTTCACAAGATTATGGCAGATGAGGCGGTCGATGCACACCGGCAACAGTTCAAAGGAAGTTCGAAGCAAAAGGAGCGAGAACAGTCGCCCCCCTAAAGAAGAATAATGACTATTATGGTGAACCTCGCACTCAGCAACGTCAGAACCATACTCCCCTCAACACTTCCAAGACCAACATACTTTACGCAATCCAAGATAAGGTGGTGCTTCATAGGCCCAAGTTGATCGCTCCGAACAAAGGAGACCAATCACAGCACTGTGAGTTCCACTGTAGACACGGGCACGACAAAGAAGATTGTACCAAGTTAAAGAAGGAAATCGAGCGTCTTATTCGACAAGGGCTTCTGAGAAAAGGTTCTTGAGAAGCAAAACATTAAATCGGTTGACGCCACCCAGGACAACGAGTGATCGACCACTCGCTTGCCAGGAAAGACTGGGTGGCAACCCCTAAAGTAATCACACTAGGAGAAAGCTCCCTCCCCATTCACCGAGTTATACTTACGCCTCCTCTCCGCCATGTCAGCTTTATCAGCATTCCATAAAGACAAGTGATTGAACTTCCGCACATTCTGCGAATTACTTTTTTCCGACTTCATTTACTTCATATGGTTTAGATAACAAAGTTACAATAGGTAAGGTCGCCAGACCTCTGCCTACCATCACCAAGGGCATGTCCCCTTGGCGATCGGTCCCTGCCAAGTTACAATAGGTACAGTCGTTAGACCTCCGCCTACCATCGCCAAGGTCATGCCCCCTTTGGCAGTCGGTCCCTGCCAAATTACAATGGGTAAGGTCAAACATACACCCGCCATCGCCAAGGGCCTGCCCCTTTTGGCGGTCGGTCCCTGCCCACCTACAATGGGTAAGGTCAAACCTACACCCGCCATCGCCAAGGTCCTGCACCTTTTGGCGGTCGGTCCCTACCAAACTACAATGGGTAAGGTCAAACCTACACCCGCCATCGCCAAGGGTCTGCCCCATTTGGCGGTCGGTCCCTGCAAAATTACAATGGGTAAGGTCAAACCTACACCCGCCATCGCCAAGCGCCTGCCCCTTTTGGCGGTCGGTCTCTGCCAAATTACAATGGGTAAGGTCAAACCTACACCCCCATCGCCAAGGGCCTATCCCATTTGGCAGTCGGTCCCTGCCAAATTATAATGGATAAGGTCAAACCTATAGCCGTCATCGCCAAGGGTCTACCCCCTTTGACGGGCGGTCCCTACCAAATTACAATGGGTAAGGTCAAACTTACACCCGCCATCACCAAGGGCCTTCCCCTTTTGGCGGCCGTTCCCTGCCAAATTACAATGGGAAGGTCAAACCTACACCCGCCATCACGAAGGGACTGCCCCTTTTGGCGGTCGGTCTCTGCCAAATTATAATGGGCAAGGTCAAACCTACACCCGCCATCGCCAAGTACCTGACCCCTTTGGCGGTCGGTCCCTGCCAAATTACAATGGGTACGGTCAAACCTACATCCTCCATCACCAAGTGCCTTCGGGCAGTGCGCACATTAACAGCAACTGCCTCTGGGCAGCGCGCTCCTTTATAGCAATGGCCTCTGAGCAGCGCGCTCATTTACAGCAACTTCCTCCGGGCAGCGCGCTCATTTACAGCAACTTCCTCCAGGCAGCGTGCTCATTTACAGCAACTGCCTTTGTGCAGCGCGCTCCTTTACAACAACTGCCTCCAAGCACCGCACTCATTTACAGCAACTGCCTCCGAGTAGGATGCTTATTTACAGCAACTGCCTTCGGGCAGCGTGCTCCTTTACAACAATTACTTCCGGGCAGCGCGCTCATTTACAGTAACTGCCTATGGGCACCGCGCACATTTACAGCAACTGCCTCTGGGCAGCGCGCTCATTTACAGCAACTGCCTCTGGGCAGCGCACTCATTTACAGCAACTACCTCTAGGCAGCGCGCTCGTTTACAGCAACTGCCTCCGGACAGCGCACTCATTTATAGCTACTGCCTCTGGGCAGCGCCCTCATTTACAGCAACTGCCACTGGCCAGTGCCATCATTTACAGCAACTGCCTCCGGGCAGCGCGCTCATTTACAGCAACTGCCTTCGAGCAGCTCACTTATTTACATCAACTGCCTTCGGGCAGCATGCTCAACTATATCAACTGCCTCACGACAACGCACTCTCAATTATAGCAACCACCTCCGGGAAGGACGTTAGCACCAAGTAACATGCTCGCAGTAATCTCGGACGCTAGCACTATGCGACAAGCTCACGACGATCTCCGACACAAAACAGCAAGCTCACAACTTCTGACACCAAAGCAGAACGACAAGTTAATAAATGTGTGAGTTACGACAATTCAAGCAAACAAACACCACACTCGGAAAAATCCCGCGCTCGTTTTCTACCAAAATGACCTCTTAAAATTGGGGGCATTTGATGGGGTTCCCCATAATGGTTTCGGTCAAACCAAAGATTCATTCAGTACGATCATGACCAAAGTAAACCCCAATAGCCCTGTAACCACATAATATAGGGGTGCAAATAGCAAAATCCCCAATTGTGGGGTGCAAATAGTAAAATCCCCCGTCATGGGGTGCAAATAGTAAAATCCTCCAACGGGGGGGGGGGGGGGGGGGGGGGGGGGGGGGGGGGGGAATAGTAAAATCCTCCAATATGAGAGTGCAAATAATAAAATCCCATATCATAGGATGTAAATAGTAAAATCTCATGTTGTGGGATGCAAATAGTAAAATCTCAAATCGTGGAATGCAAATAGTAAAATTCCCAATCATGAGGTGCAAATGCTAAATCCTCAATCATGGGGTGCAAATAGTAAAATCCTCTAATAGGGGGTGTAAATAGTAAAATCCTCCAACATGGGAGAATAGTAAAATCCTCCAACATATGAGTGCAAATAGTAAAATCCCATACCGTGGGATACAAATAGTAAAATCTCATATTGTGGGATAAAAATAGTAAAATCCTTTAATATGGTCTGCATATGGAAAATAATATGGTTATGGTGTGTGCATATCCATATCCGTCATATAAGTACATATCACCACAAAATTATACAAATGGATGTGCGTATAGCACATAAATTGGTTATGGTGTGCGGGTAGCCGAATAACCACCGTAATCACCCATTATGGGTGGGTGTAAATATCCGAAATTATATTGGTCTGCGCATAGTAAATTATTATGAAATATGTGTATTAGTTTATTTTAAATCGAACTACAAATAGTAAAATGGTGGTTATAGTCTTCGGATAATCATGTAACCACCATAACCACTCATGAGGCTTATAAATAAGACCTCAGGCCCTCCTTCCATTCCATCTCACCCCCCCCCCCCCCCCCCCCCCCCCCCCCCCCCCCCCCCCCCCCCCCCCCCCCCCCCCCCCCCCCCCCCCCCCCCCCCCCCCCCCCCCCCCCCCCCCCGTCTTTCCTCCTTCGAACAAGAGAGATCCTCGAAGACACCTTTGAAGATCTCCTTCGCCTTCTAAGAATCCTTCGAAGCTCTTTGAGCTTCTTCGAAGATCTTCGAGCTCCCTTTAAGTGCACACGGGAATTTCGCGACGCTTGCTCACCTCGTGCACATTGCGCTTTGTGCGCCTTGCGCCCCCCTCCCCCGCGCACATTGCATCTTGCGCACACCCCGCGGCCGCTGCGCCTTGCACACACCACGCGCACACTGCGTCTTGCGCCCACCTCGCACACACCACGCCTTGCGAACACCTCGCGCACATTGCGCCTTGCGCACTCCTCGTGCACATTGTACCTTATGCACATTGCGCCTTGCGCACACCCTACGCACGTTTCACCTTGCGTGTATTTTGCTACGCACTCAGCATGCACTCCACCATAAGCAGAGCACGCCTCAGGCACCCCGAAGTAAGCGCCATGCGTGCACCGCAAAAATCATTCCGCGTGCAACTCGCTCAACGCTCACAGGGCCCTCAACTCAGTTGGAAGCCCTCCAGTCGACAATAAGTCCACGGCTCCAGACTCCCCTCCGCTCTCAACCAGAGACAAGCCGCAGACTTCAGATCGTGCTAAGTGTGCCAGTCCCGCTTCCCAACGCCCGCTACAGAGTCCAGATCGCGTGATGCGCGCTTCTCCCGATCCAGATCATCAACAAACGATTCCATAGAACTCAGAGTGCAGTGCTCCCCACTGCAGCGAGAAAATGACTTAGCTCCGCGAGCGCTGGCCTGTCACCCACCAAACACATCTCTCTCCCTCTTCCAGCAATTGTAGCGAGGAGCGGCCTGTCGCCCTCGCCTTGTCTTAAAAAGCTTTGTACAACACCAACAAATAGTGAAGTTTGGTCGGCACAGCTCCGACCACGCGACTTTTCACCCCTTTTTGGGTTTTTCACTTTAAAAAAAACCTCCTTGCCTGCCGTCTCATTTTCATTGACTGTTTGCGCGCTCGACCGCACCCGAGCTAAGACGGTGTAATTTAGACCGATTTGCAGGTGCCTCGAGTTGACCTCAACAATAGTGAATGTGTGTAAACATTATTTCAAAGAAATCATCACACATATATAGAGATATATAAGCATCATGTAACAATCTCATATACTTTATTTTCTAACATTTTTATGTGAAATTTTCCGTAGATCTAGGAGTGAGCAGGAATAGTATAACTCAAAGTTCAAGCCAACAACCAGAAGCACATGAAAAACAACTTCAATCTTTATTAATGCTAGCAGAAAACTTCATTACAAGGCGAGGTATACATGGCGAGACATGATTTCGCCAGTACACAAAAAACAGGAGAAGAAAAACAACTGAAAGATTGTTGAAATTGTTGAAGTGGAAGTGAAGGAGGCTTTTGGACCTGGACGGTCTGGGAGGAGGTCGGGCGGTCTGACGTGACCGCACGACCTGGCGGTCTGCATCTGCGGTCTGGCTGATCTAAGCCTAGCTGCGGTCTCCCGGGTTGACCGCTGGTCCTGTCCAAAGTCTGCTGAAGGTGGAGCCGCGCGGTCTGTGCGTGACTGCGTGGCGTGATGTCCTCTTCAAGGCTGTGGCGGTCTGGTGTGACCGCACAGTTTGATCCAGGTTCTCTCCGGAATGCGGTCTGGTAGCTGACCGGGCTTTCTGGGGGTATTCGCGGACTAAGGGTCTTAGTCGCGCGGTCTCAGTTCGCGGTCTCAGGAGGAGACTGGTATGCGAGCTGGTTGCAGTTCGCTGTCTCAGGAGGAGACTGGTATGCGAGCTGGTTGCTGTTCGCGGTCTCAGAAGGAGATCGGCATGCGGACAGGACGTTCGCGATCTGATGGCGAACTGACTGTGTTCGCGGTCTCGTGCGAACACAGGTGGTGAATAGCTTCGGGCGGTCTGGCGAGCTCTTTGTGGAGTCGCGGTCTGCTGTGAGAGTGGCGGTCTCTCATGGCGACATTGAAGCTGGCGGGTTCACCAAAAATGAAGCAGAAGTAATGTTGCTGATCGCGCAGTGTGACCGGTCAGGTCGCGCGGTCTGGGGGGTGGTGATCCTATCTCTAGGGTGGTGACCAGATCAGGTCTCACGCCTATAAATAGGAGCCACTGTTGCAGCAAACATAGACACACCAAGTGTAATACGAGTTCGCTCTTGTTCTTGCGGTTTGTTTATTTCTGACCGGGCGGTCTCTGATTGAACTCTTCTTGTGCAGCTTCTGCGGATAGTGTGGGCAGCAGCGATCACCTCTTCCTCTGAAAGTGTTCGGGCGGTCTGCGGCTTGGATTTGTGGTGCTGGAGTTCGGGAGAATCAGGAGGTCGGAAGAAGGGAGCGGAAAGTGCAGCGGTCTAGTGGTGTTCTGTGGTCAGCAGAGAGTTGCGGTCTTGCAACTGGCAGAGATCGCAGGGGAGGTCGCGCGGTCTGGGCGGTCTCCAGTTATCCTCAGTTTTTTGTATTTCTCTTTGGAGTTTTTTGTGCTGACGAAATCATGTCTCGTCAAGCATGTCTTGCCCTGTAATTGAAGTTTGCTATCAATAAAGATCGTTTGTTTGCCTAAGATTGTTTCTGGTTGTTTTGGCTTGTATCTCTAGTTGTTATTCCTGCTTGCTCTCACAAGGTCCGAGAAATTTTTACATGGTATCAGAGGCAGGTTGGAGTGGATAGAGCAGCGAATAACTTAGAGTAGCCATCGCCTTTGTGAAGAAGGAACCAGAGGAAGAACAATGGAAGGTGGATATTCAAGAGGTCTTGGTATTGAGATGCTTACATCGACTAACTTCAAAAAGTGGAAGTCGTGTATGCAGAGATATCTTCTGGGTGAGGACCTATGGGAAGTTGTTGGAGGAAATGAGACAGAAGAGGTGAAGGCAACGGAAGCTGGTGATAACGGTCCGGCTGTAAGGGCATGGAGGAAGACCAATGCTAAGGCCGAGTTCACCTTGAAGCGTGCTATTTCACCTGATCTCTTTGATCACATCTTGGGGTATGGATCGGCTGCAGAGATCTGGAGAGCCCTGGATGGGCTGTTTAACAAGAAGAATGTAGCGTGGCTACAGTTCTTAGAGAATGAGCTGGCAAGGTCGGCTCAGGGTGATCTTTCTATCTCAAATTTCTTTCTGAAGATGAAGAACCTCTGCGTTGAGATATCAGCACTGGATCCTGATGAGCCAATTTCTGAGGCGAAGCTGAAGAGGCACATCATCCGCGGCCTGCGGAAGGAATATGTGGCCTTTGTGACGTCGGTGCAGGGTTGGGCTAATCAGCCGTCTTTGATAGAGCTGGAGAATCTGCTAGCGTCGCAGGAAAGTCTGGCAAGGCAGATGGCAGGGGTGTCCGTGTCTGGGGGAGATGGCGAGGTTCTCTTCTCAGGAAAGAAGAAGAAGTGGGATAAGAAGAAGAAGACCGCTGGAGGCTATGGGCCTTCAACTTCCGGACAGCAGGAGAGGGGCTATCCTCCTAAGGCTGAGGAGAAGAAGAAGAAGGAAGGTCTCAAATGCTACAAATGCGGGAAAGTTGGGCACTTCAAGAAGGACTGCAGGCTGAATACTCAGCCAGGGCATGCTGCTAAAAAGGAGGAAGCACCGGCCAGTCATATTGATGGAGGATGGGGAGGAGCCTTCTCGGCTTCTATTGGAGTCTCGGCTCCTATCAACTATCAGGAGGACTGGATCGTGGACTCGGGGTGTGGTCATCACCTCACCGGGGATGGATCGAAGCTTTCTTCAGCGGAGCCCTACACAGGTAACAATGCTATTATTACTGCAGATAATACTGTGCATGCAGTCGAGAAGGTCGGGGTTGTTTCCTTGGGCAGTGATAGAGGGCCATTAACCTTGAAGAGTGTCTATCATGTGCCCGGTATGAGGAAAAACCTCTTCTCCGTGACCAACGCTGTTGACGCTGGGTATCACGTTCTGTTCGGCCCAACAGAAGTGAAATTTCTACGTAATGTAGAGGCCGTGAAGGCCGAGGTCGTCCATGTCGGGAGGAGAGCGAAAGACTTGTTCGTTTTATCGACAAGTTCTTATGTCGACAAGATGAAGACGAATGATGGTGCCGTGATATGGCATGAGAGGTTGGGGCACGTAGGGATGGATAAGCTGAAAGCTATGGCGGTGAGAGGTCTGGTCAAGGGCCTGCCAAATCTATCTTCCTACGGTGAAGGTCATGTTTGCGAGGGATGTCAGTTCGGCAAGTCTCATCGACTGCCGTTTGATAAGTCGCAGACGAGGAGTAGTGTGCCATTGGAGTGCATCCACGGTGACTTGAAGGGACCAACTGCTACCCCAAGCCTCGGAGGCAGCAGGTATATGCTGGTGTTGATCGATGATTACACCAGATATGTCTGGGTTTATTTTCTGAAGGAGAAGGCGGAGGCGTTTGCCAAGTTCGTGGAGTTCAAGGAGCTCGTGGAGGGTCGGCTGAATCTGCGGATCAAGAAGCTGAGGACGGACAACGGAGGGGAGTTCACCTCTGCTGAGTTCTCCAGTTTTTGCAGGAAGGCAGACATCCGGAGGGAGCTCACTTATGCTCATACTCCACAACAGAACGGAGTTGCAGAGCGGAAGATCCGTCATCTGACGGAGACCTGCAAGTGTTGGCTGCATGCCAAGAGCATCCCAAAGTCCTTCTGGGCGGAGGGAATGTCTTGTGCTGCCTACGTCATCAACCGGATGCCTTTGAGTCCAATCAATATGTTGACTCCTCATGAGATGATGTTCAAGGAGAAGCCAAGCGTGGCTCACCTTCGGGTATTTGGCTCCACCTGCTACGTGCATGTTCCAGATGCTCTTCGGACGAAGCTAGATGTGAAATCAAGGAAGCTAGTCTTCGTGGGATACGATGAGAGGAAGAAAGGCTGGAAGTGCATGGACCCGGAGACGCAGAGATTTGTTGTTTCTCGCGACGTCGTGTTCGATGAGGTGACATCTTACAAGGAGTCTTCTGATGTGGAGCTACCAGAGAGCAGGGTGGAGGTGCCGGAGAAAGCTGTGGAGAATCTTCAGGTGGAGCTACCTGTGTCACCAGGTGGTCCATCAGTTTCTAGTTCTGAGACGGAGGCTTCTGGTTCAAGGAGCAGGGGGAGCGGTGCTCCTAGCACGTCTGTAAGAGGAGCTAGGGAAGGAGCAGCTGGAGATAATGCGGTTCAGGGGAAGGAGCTGAGGAGGTCGAAGCGAGCGATCACCACCCCTGATCGCTATGCAGGAGGAAACGCAGTGAGCTTTGTCTCATGTTTCTTCGCTGGTCCCTTGGATGAGAGGGAGCCGTCGAGCTTTGAGCAGGCCCAAGGCGTGAAGGAGTGGGATGTTGCAATGCAAGAAGAGATGGCAGCTCTTGAGAAAAATGAGACCTGGTCTCTAGTGCCCAAGCCAAAGGGCACCACTCCGGTGACATGCAAGTGGGTCTACAAGCTCAAGAAGAAGGCTGACGGCAGTATCGAGCGGTACAAGGCTCGTCTTGTAGCTCGGGGGTTCTCGCAGCAATACGGTGAAGACTACGAAGAGACTTTCAGTCCGGTGGCAAAAATGACTTCAGTTGGGTTCATCATTGCCTTGGCGGCGTTCAGTGGATGGGAGATTTGGCAGCTCGACGTCAAGAACGCCTTCTTGTACGGCGAGATTGACAAGGACATCTTCATGGTCCAGCCACCAGGCTTTGTGTCTGAAGATTTTCCGGAGCATGTCTGCAAGCTGAAGAAGGCCCTGTATGGGTTGAAGCAAGCGTCGAGGGCGTGGTACGGGAAGATCGCAGAATATCTCCTATTCTGTGGGTTTTGTGCTTCAGACTCAGACTCAAGCTTGTTCGTCAAGAAGAGCGGGGAGCTTCAAGTCATCGTGCTGCTATACGTCGACGACATGATCGTGACGGGGAACTCGAAGGAGGAAGTAGCACAGCTACGGGCTGAGCTAGCTATCAGGTTCGAGATGAAGGACTTAGGTGAGCTTCAGCATTTCCTTGGACTCGAGGTGCAGAGGAAGGAAAGTGGAGTGCTGGTGTCCCAGGCTGGATATGCGGAGCGGATCGTGGAGCGATTCGGCATGAAGGAAGGGAAGTGCACTTCCACACCTCTGGAGAAGGCTATGAAGCTTCGGAAAGATGAGGGGAGGATTATGCAAGATCCGTTGGTGTTCCGAGCTCTGGTAGGGAGCTTGATTTATCTGACGATCACAAGGCCGGATATTGCATATGCAGTTTGCAGAGTGAGTCGGTATATGGCGGAGCCACGGGTACCTCATCTGCTAGCGGCCAAAAACATTCTGAAGTATGTCAAGGCAACCTCGGACTTGGGTCTCATGTACAGGAGGGATGCGGGTTTCGAGGTGCATGGATACATGGATACTGATTACGGGGGAGATTCGGATGATCGGAAGTGGACATCTGGATTCGTCTTCATGGCGGGCCCTACGGCTATATCATGGTGCAGCAAGAAGCAGGATTCCGTATCGGTCTCCACCACAGAAGCGGAATACAAGGCTTCGGCCTTGGCAGCTCAGGAAGCCATCTGGCTTAGGAGGTTGGTGGGAGACGTCCACAAGGAGGTTCGGGGAGCCGACTTTGCTACGCGGTGACAACGAGAGTGCTCTCAAACTGGTAACCAATCCAGTTTTTCACGCGAGGACCAAGCATATCGAGATCGAGCATCACTTCATACGGGAGAAGGTGCTGGAGGGATCTCTTTCGGTCGGGCATGTGCGGAGTGCGGACAATGTCGCGGACATCTTCACAAAGGCGTTGGCAAAGGGGCCGTTCACACGGCTAAGGGAGCTACTTGGGCTGGTTTCCACTTCCCACTTCAAGGGGGAGTGTTGAAATTGTTGAAGTGGAAGTGAAGGAGGCTTTTGGACCTGGACGGTCTGGAAGGAGGTCGGGCGGTCTGACGTGACCGCACGACCTGGCGGTCTGCATCTGCGGTCTGGCTGATCTAAGCCTAGCTGCGGTCTCCCGGGTTGACCGCTGGTCCTGTCCAAAGTCTGCTGAAGGTGGAGCCGCGCGGTCTGTGCGTGACTGCGTGGCGTGATGTCCTCTTTAAGGCTGTGGCGATCTGGTGTGACCACACAGTTTGATCCAGGTTCTCTCCGGAATGCGGTCTATTAGCTGACCGGGCTTTCTGGGGGTATTCGCGGACTAAGGGTCTTAGTCGCGCAAGTCTCAGTTCGCGGTCTCAGGAGGAGACTGGTATGCGAGCTGGTTGCAGTTCGCGGTCTCAGGAGGAGACTGGTATGCGAGCTGGTTGCTGTTCGCGGTCTCAGAAGGAGATCGGCATGCGGACAGGAGTTCGCGATCTGATGGCGAACTGACTGTGTTCGCGGTCTCGTGCGAACACAGGTGGTGAATAGCTTCGGGCGGTCTGGCGAGCTCTTTGTGGAGTCGCGGTCTGCTGTGAGAGTGGCGGTCTCTCATGGCGACATTGAAGCTGGCGGGTTCACCAAAAATGAAGCAGAAGTAATGTTGCTGATCGCGCAGTGTGACCGGTCAGGTCGCGCGGTCTGGAGGGGTGGTGATCCTATCTCTAGGGTGATGACCAGATCAGGTCTCACGCCTATAAATAGGAGACACTGTTGCAGCAAACATAGACACACCAAGTGTAAGCTGAGTTCGCTCTTGTTCTTGCGGTCTGTTTATTTCTGACCGGGCGGTCTCTGATTGAACTCTTCTTGTGCAGCTTCTGCGGATAGTGTGGGCAGCAGCGATCACCTCTTCCTCTGAAAGTGTTCGGGCGGTCTGCGGCTTGGAGTTGTGGTGCTGGAGTTCGGGAGAATCAGGAGGTCGGAAGAAGGGAGCGGTCTTGGCAGCGGTCTGGTGGTGTTCTATGGTCAGCAGAGAGTTGCGGTCTTGCAACTGGCAGAGATCGCAGGGGAGGTCGCGCGGTCTGGGCGGTCTCCAGTTATCCTCAGTTTTTTGTATTTCTCTTTGGAGTTTTTTGTGCTGACGAAATCATGTCTCGTCAAGCATGTCTTGCCCTGTAATTGAAGTTTGCTATCAATAAAGATTGTTTGTTTGCCTAAGATTGTTTCTGGTTGTTTTGGCTTGTATCTCTAGTTGTTATTCCTGCTTGCTCTCACAAGGTCCGAGAAATTTTCACAAAGATAACCAGCGGTCTGACTTCCTGAGACCGCCTGACCGCCCGACCTGCGAGTTCGCGCGACTAGGAAACGAGACCTCCCGAACTGCTTGCCTGCGACTTGAACAACACCAACTGAGAACCCCGCGATCTGCCACTGATTCTCCCGAACTCCAGCAACCCGCACTACAAGCCGCGAGACCGCCCGAACACCTTCAGAAAAGGAGATGACCGCTGCTGCCCGCACAATCCGCTGAAGCTGCACAAAAGAAGTTCAATCAGCGAGACCGACGGGTCACAAGAAATGAGACCGTAAGAACTAGCCGCGAGTTCTGCTTACACTTGGTGCGATTTATTTTGCTTCTACAGTGGCTCCGATTTATAGGCGTGAGACCTGATCCAGTCACCACCCTATGAGATAGGGTCACCACCCTTGATCGCGCGACCAGACCGGTCAACCCGAGCGATCAGCAAAAGTTATTTCTGCTTAGTGAGCTCGCCAGCTTCAACATAGACAAGGAGATCGCCACTCCTCCAAGAAGCCTCCCACCACCAGTGTTCGCCAACGAGACTGCAAACACAACCTGTTTGCCAAAGACGGCGAACACAACCTGTTCGCATTGCCAGCCTCCACCAG
Organism: Dactylorhiza incarnata; assembly: GCA_033032865.1. Lineage (NCBI taxonomy): Eukaryota > Viridiplantae > Streptophyta > Magnoliopsida > Asparagales > Orchidaceae > Dactylorhiza > Dactylorhiza incarnata. The sequence continues at coordinate 7,592,920 of JAWHQI010000099.1, read as the reverse complement.
AGACCGCGAACAGAGACCCGCGCGATCATGACAACACGCCCGGTCATGATGCTCACCACCTATGTTCTCCACCCGACCTCCTCCAGAGACCGCGAACACACCAGGCCGACTAGGGAACCAGCCCGCCAAGTCGACCAAACACCAGTGACCGCATATACAAGTTGATCGCCGAAGGACCAGCTATGCGATCACACACCGGAGACCGCGCTACTAAGAATACCTTAGTCTGCGCACACCACCAAGAGACCGGACATCCGGATACCTGAACCAACCCTGTGCGGTCACAGCTTGACCGACACAGTCCTGAAGTGACAACCCACCACGCGGTCACAGAACCAGACCGCGCGGTCTCACCTCAGCAACCTTGGACAGAAGAACGACGGTCACGCCAAATAGCCCGCGACTAGACCAGAGAGGTCAGACCGCCAGAGGAGACCGCAAGACCATGCGATCAGACCAGGCCGCGCGACCTCCCCCCAGACCGCCAACTTCCACAAACTTCCACTTCAACATTTTCAACACTCCCCCTTGAAGTGGGAAGTTGAAAACAGCCCAAGTAAACTCCTTAGCCGAGTAAACGGCCCCTTCGCCAGCGCCTTTGTGAATATGTCAGCAATGTTGTCCTGACTCCAAACATGCTCGACCGAAAGAGACCCCTCCAGCACCTTCTCACGAATGAAATGATGCTCGATCTCGATATGCTTGGTCCTCGCGTGACAAACTAGATTAGTAACCAGTTTGAGAACACTCTCATTGTCGCCGCGGAGCAGAGTCGGACCCCGAACCGCTTTATGGACATCTCCCACCAAACTCCTATGCCAGATGGCTTCTTGAGCTGCCAAGGCCGAAGCCTTGTATTCCACTTCTGTGGTGGAGACCGACACGGAATCCTGCTTCTTGCTGCACAATGATATAGCCGTGGGGCCCGCCATGAAGACGTATCCAGACGTTGACTTCCGATCATCTGAATCTCCCCCGTAATCAGCATACATGTACTCATGCACCTCAAAGCCCGCATCCCTCCTGTAAAGGAGACCCATATCCGAAGTCGCCTTGACATACTTCAATATATTCTTGGCCGCTAGAAGATGAGGCATCCGTGGTTCCGCCATATACCGACTCACCCTGCCAACTGCATATGCAATATCCGGCCTAGTGAACCAAACACCCGAAGGTGTGCCACACTTGGCTTTTCTTTGAACATCATCTCATGCGGGGTCAATATGTTGATGGGACTGAGAGGCATCTTGATGATGACGTAGGCAGCACAAGACATTCCCTCCTCCCAGAAGGACTTTGGGATACTCTTGGCATGCAGCCAACACTTGCAGGTCTCCGTCAGATGATGGATTTTCCGCTCTGCAACTTCGTTTTATTGTGGAGTATCTGCACAAGTAAGATCCCTCCGGATGCCCGCCTTCCTGCAAAAACTAGAGAACTCACCAGAGGTGAACTCCCCTCCGTTGTCAGTTCTCAGCTTCTTAACCCGCAGACCTAGCCGACCCTCCACACTCCTTGAACTCCACAAACTTGGCAAACGCCTCCGCCTTCTCCTTCAGGAAATAAACCCAGACATATCTGGTGTAATCATCGATCAACACCAGCATATACCTGCTGCCTCCAAGGCTTGGGGTAGTCGTCGGTCCCATCAAGTCACCGTGGATGCACTCCAACGACACACTACTCCTTGTCTGCGACTTATCAAACGGTAGTCAATGAGACTTACCGAACTGACATCCCGCACAAACGTGACCGTCACCGTAGGTAGATAAACTAGGCAGGCCCTTGACCAGACTTTTCACCGCCATAGCCTTCAGTTTGTCCATTCCTACATGCCCCAACCTCTCGTGCCATATCACGGCACTATCATTCGTCCTCATCTTATTGACATAAGAACTTGTCGAAAGAACGAACAAGTCTTTTGCCCTTCTCCCCACATGAACGACCTCCGCTTTCACCGCTTCAACATTTCGAAGAAACCTCACTTATGTTGGGCCAAACAGAACGTGATACCCAGCATCTACAGCGTTGGTCACGGAGAAGAGGTTTTTCCTCATTCCGGGCACATGATAGACACTCTTCAAAGTTAGTGGCCCTCTATCACTACCCAAGGAAACAACCCCACCTTCTCGACACTATGCACAGTGTTATCAGCAGTTATGATGGCATCATTACTTGAGTAAGGCTGCGCTGAAGTGAGCTTCGACTCGTCCCCTGTGAGGTGATGACCACACCCCGAGTCCACGATCCAGTCCTCCTGATAGTTGATAGGAGCTGCAGCTCCAACAGAAGCTGAGAAGGCTCCTCCCCATCCTCCATCAATCTGCCTGGCTTCAGCTTCCTCCTTTCCTGCAGCAGCATGCCCTCGCTGAAGATTCACCAGGCAATCCTTCCTGATGTGACCAAGCTTCCCACACCTGAAGCACTTGGGACCTTCTCCTTTCTTCTTCCCTTCAGTCTTGGGAGCTCTGTTGTTCAGAAGTTGAAGGCCCATTGCCTCCTCCAACGGAATTCTTTCTTCTTATACCACTTCTTCTTCTTCCCCGTGAAGTGAACCTCGCCTTCTCCCCCAGACACTAACACCCCCACCATCTGCCTTGCCAGACTCTCCTGCGATGCAAGGAGATTTTCCAGCTCCAGTAGAGATGGCTGATTTGCCCAACCCTGCATCGACGTCACAAAGGCCACATACTCTTTCCGCAAGTCATGGATGATGTGCCTCTTCAGCTTCGCCTTAGAAATTGGCTCATCAGGATCCAGTGCTGAAATCTCAGCGCACAGGTTCTTCATCTTCAAGAAGAACGTAGAGATAGAAAGATCACCTTGAGCCGATCTGGCCAGCTCATTCTCCAGGAATTGAAGTCTTGCCACATTCTTCTTGTAAAACAGCCCATCCAGGGCTCTCCAGATCTCAGCAGCTGATCCACACCCCAAGATGTGATCGAACAGATCAGGTGATATTGCCCTTTTCAGGGCGAACTCTGCTTTGGCATTAATCCGCCTCCAGTTCCTCACCTCATGACCGTTATTCCCAATCAGGATAACTTCCTCCGTGCTCTCTCCTCCAACCACCTCCCAGAGGTCCTCACCCAGAAGATAACTCTGCATACAAGACCTCCACTTCTTAAAGTTGGTCGAGTTTAGCATCTCAATTCCAAGACCCCTTGCTTCCATGGCTCTACCACTGGTTCCTTCTTCACAAAGGCGACGGCAACTATGAGTTAATCACTGCTCTATCCACTCCAACCTCCCTCTGATACCATGTGAAATTTTCCGTAGATCTAGGAAGTGAGCAGGAATAGTATAACTCAAAGTTCAAGCCAACAACCAGAAGCACATGAAAAACAACTTCAATCTTTATTGATGCTAGCAGAAAACTTCATTACAAGGCGAGGTATACATGGCGAGACATGATTTCGCCAGTACACAAAAAACAGGAGAAGAAAAAAACTGAAAGATAACCAGCGGTCTGACTTCCTGAGACCGCCCTGACCTCCCGACCTGCGAGTTCGTGCGACTAGGAAACGAGACCGCCCGAACTGCCTGCCTGCGACTTGAACAACACCAACTGAGAACCCCGCAATCTGCCACTGATTCTCCCGAACTCCAGGAACCCGCACTGCAAGCCGCGAGACCGTCCGAACACCTTCAGAAAAGGAGATGACCGCTGCTGCCTGCACAATCCGCAGAAGCTGCACAAAAGAAGTTCAATCAGCGAGACCGACCGGTCACAAGAAATGAGACCGCAAGAACTAGCCGCGATTTCTGCTTACACTTGGTGCGATTTATTTTGCTGCTACAGTGACTCCTATTTATAGGCGTGAGACCTGATCCAGTCACCACCCTATGAGATAGGGTCACCACCCTTGATCGCGCGACCAGATCGGTCAACCCGCGCGATCAGCAAAAGTTCTTTCTGCTTAGTGAGCTCGCCAGCTTCAACATAGACAAGGAGATCGCCACTCCTCCAAGAAGCCGCCCACCACCAGTGTTCGCCAACGAGACCGCAAACACAACCTGTTTGTCAAAGACGGCGAACACAGCCTGTTCGCATTGCCAGCCTCCACCAGAGACCGCGAACAGAGACCGCGCGATCATGACAACACGCCCGGTCATGATGCTCACCACCTGTGTTCGCCACCCCGACCTCCTCCAGAGACCGCGAACACACCAGGCCGGCTAGGGCACCAGCCCGCCAAGTCGACCAAACACCAGTGACCGCATATAACAGCTGATCGCCGAAGGACCAGCTATGCGATCACACACCGGAGACCGCGCGACAAAGAATACCTTAGTCCGCGCGCACCACCAAGAGACCGGACATCCGGATACCTGAACCAACCCTGTGTGGTCACAGCTTGACCGGCACAGTCCTGAAGTAACAACCCGCCACGCGGTCACAGAACCAGACCGCGCGGTCTCACCTCAACAACCTTGGACAGAAGAACGGCGGTCACGCCGAATAGCCCGCGGCTAGACCAGAGAGGTCAGACCACCAGAGGAGACCGCAAGACCGTGCGGTCAGACCAGACCGCGCGACCTCCCCCCAGACCGCCAACTTCCACAAACTTCCACTTCAACATTTTCAACAGTTTATTTAGTTATATTTATATAATATAAACATCATTTATATACAGATATATATCCCGCCTACGGAATATTCACATGTATTCAGGAAATTACAAAACTTTAAAAAAAAATGTTATTTTATAAAAGGTTAAATATAAACTGTATATAAAACCAAGGTTTTGTAAACCGGACCAGAGATAGAACCGATCTTTGAAGAGGTTCATGGTTCAAACCGGTTGGTTCGGTTAAACCGGTGTTGAACCGGGTTGAACCGTTTTGACATAAATAACTAATTTTGTTTCATCAGTAACAATATACATAGTATATTCAATAGGGTATAGATATCAGTGTATCAAAAATAAACAATTAGAGTAAATATATGATAAACAAAGTGTCACACGTTGAGTTAAAATCATAAAATGAAGAAGTAACTTTGCAAAACATATTCACTAAAACATGTTTAGAGTTCATGACAAATATTGGAACAAAACAATTCAATCATTCAGTCATTCATGACAAATATTGGAACAAAACAATTCACAAAATAATGAAATATAACATATTAATTAACATGGACAAGATAATATCAAATCCTAACACATGATAATTAAATCTTATAATGAAATATAACTCATACTTATATAGTAATGCATTCATAAGGTGATAAGATAATATCAAATCCTGCACGATCTAACAGCAAGAAGAAGCAACTGCCAAATCCTAACAAATAATCAGATAGCTTACTTAGAAGTAGGTGGTCACTGTAATGAGCTCAATTGTTTTTCTTTTATCAGTCCTCTCCAATGTTTGGCAACTGTAATGAGCTCCAATCTAAAGCAAACATAGAAATGCATAAGAGTGTAGCAGACCCACAAATCAGCTCTTAAAGTAAGGAAATCAAAATTGATCTCAAGGCTAAATATTTGCATGTGACACAGATTTGATATTATCTTGTCATACATCAAAGATCAGATAATAAACATGGACACAGATTTCTTATAAATTAATAAAATCAAGCTACCTGAATGCGGCTGCCAGAGAGGTACAGATATTCGCAACTCGTCGTCGTTAGGAAATCCCCACCATAGCTGCAATCGGAAGCCACAGTCAAAACTGAAGAAAAACAGGAAAAATTCAAAAAATAGTGAGAGGAGGGTTTCCAATTTCCATTAGATTTCGGCGGCTAGAGTGCAGCAGAGAGCAACAATACCTGGATTCCAGTGGCTGGAGGCGAGGAACGAGCAAGTCGGCGCGATAGGGGAGATCTGTTAGGTCGGGAATGGCTTCAGGCAAGGAACTACGAACACCAAGAGGAGATCTCGTGGAGATCTGCCGGGCTCTGCCGATGGGTTGCGATCAACTTGTGGAAGAAGAAGAGATCCGTTTTTCTCGTTCTGGGCTGCGTTAAGAATAAGCGGCAGACTGTGGGAAATAATAAACCTAAATCCTAAACAAAATCTTGACCGCCTGATTCCAAATGGACGGTGAAACGACATCAGATATGAACCGTCTGGTTGCCTAAAAACCGGTCCGGTTTCCGGTTAACCGGCCCAACCGTCCAGTTACCCGGTTCTGAGCCGGTTTTCAACGGACGCGACTTTAAGAGTCTGATCGGACCGGTCGAGGAACCGGCCGGCGGTCCAACCGGTTGAACCGGCCGGTCCGGTCCGGTTTTCAAAACCTTGTATAAAACGTTATTTTATATATTTATACGAGCAACAAAGCACGGGCTTCGCCCGTGCTCGCTGATTCTTAGCGGGCTACGCCCACATTCGAGCGGGATGCGCCCGTATATAAACACTTACTTTTTATTTAAAACATATACATATAAGTACTTAAAATGACCGTAAAAAATATGAATCAATATTCCTATTTTATTTTGTAAAAAAATATAAATGTTTACCTACAAAATCAATTTCTCTCTCCATTTCTCTTCTCTCCCTTTCTCTTCTCTCCCCTCTTCATAAATGTAGGTATAGAAGGAATATAAAGATTCGCTCTCCCTTTCTCCCCTCTCTCTCTTCTCTAGCGTGTCACATATTGGATGACTAAGATTAATTCTACAACTCCAAACTAACTTTTAGCAGGTTGCGCCCGCATTCGAGCGAGTTGCCCCCGCATATGAGCACTTACCTTTTATTCAAAACATATAAATATGAGTACTTAAAATGACCATAAAAAAATATGAATCAATATTCCTATGTTTACTTGGTAAAAAATGTAAATATTTTTTTTAAAAAAATCAATTTCTCTCACTTTCTCTTCTCTCCCTTATATCCCTAAATGTAGGTATAAGAGGGCTATAAAGATTCTCTCTTCCTCTCCCTCTTCTCTCTTTCTTTCTCTCTCTTCATTGGATGGCTGAGATCAAAAGCTTGTCACATATTGGATGGCTAAAATTAATTCTACAACTCCAAACTGACTCTTAGCGGGCTGCGCCCGCATTCGAGCGGGCCGCACCCGCTTATAAGCGGTTTGCGCTCGCATATGAGCAATTATTTTTTATTCAAAACATATAAATATGAGTACTTAAAATGACGTAAAAAAATATGAATCAATATTCCTATTTTTATTTTGTAAAAAAATGTAAATTTTTATCTGAAAAAAACAAATTCTCTCTCCCTCTCTCCCCCCGCTCTCTTCTCTCTTTCTTTCCCTCTCTTTATTGGATGACTAGATCAAAAGCTTGTCATATATTAGATGGCTAAGATTAATTCTACAACTTCAAACTACTTCTTTAATGTAGTTACAAATATATATACTTATTTTATATATTTATATATAATTTGTATAACTATTTACAAAAAAAACCTATATAAAACGCTATTTGATATATTAATTTATATAAAAAAGGTATATGATAATTTAAGTATATAAATTATAAACCATTATTTAACATATTATTAATATATGAATGCAATCAATATATATGAATAAAGTTCGATGATAATGATTTCTGGCAAGAAAACAAATCCAACATGACTTCCTGTTCTGAAAGAAACAAGCGCGTGGGAAGATGTTGAGGAAGCATAGTCCACATTTATAATTACCTTTATGATTACAAGCTTGAATCAATTTAAATAATTATTGGGCTTTAATATTTTAATGTTTGCATTAGCCCTGAACATAAAGCCCGATCGGGCCGGCCTGGACCGCGCCCGATCGGGCTTTTTCTTGTATCGGGCCGGGCCGGCCCGGTCCTCCCCTGGAATCGGGCCGGCCCGGGCCGGGCAGGCAGCACATAAGTGCTGCCTGCTCCGGCCCTTCAGGCCGGGCCGGGCAGGACCGGGCCGGTCTCGAGCCCGATCCGGGCCGGCCTGATTTTATTATTTTTTTAATTTTAATTTTAATTTTTTAATTTTTATTTTTATAAATTATTAAATATTGCACCAAATGAAAAATTTGGAATAAAAAATTTTATTAATATTGAAAATTTGGAACAAAATACAAAGTTACAAACGCGTCCATTTCGTACAAAATTGAAAATACAAAATTGAAAATACAAAATTTAAGCCGTACAAAATACAAAATTGAAAATATAATTGCTCGATTTAATCATCTTGTAGATTCAACGCGTCCATTTCGTCTTCTATCTCCTCCGAGCTATCCTCCAATGTTGTTATGTGTTGCTTCCTCATTACACTGTCCAAGTAGTCCTTGTAGCATATGCAAACCTCCAGCGAATCTTCGTTAAGACGGCTCCTCCGCTCGTTCAAAACCCTGCCACTAAGAGAAAAAGCGGACTCCGAAGCTACTGTACTAGCTTGGACAGTTAATAAATCACGGGCCATATAGGCCAAAACAGGATAGGTATTAGCTTTACCTTTCCACCAATTTAAGATATCGAAGTTTTCGATCTCTTCCGAACTCATAAATTCGCTAAATTGAGTTTTTGTGTATAATCCTAATTCATCTAAACTACTAGATGTGCGCGCTTTTTTCCTAGAAGCTAAATCTAAAATTTTATTTTTAAGACTATCCTTCGTTTTGGGTTTTGTTATTTCTTCGCGGGGTCGTGACCCGTATAAGTTATTGTAATAATTATAACTTTGCGTAAAAAAAGTAGTAAAACTTGAAGTACTAACGGGGTCATCCGCATCATCATAATTTATATTTAAGGTTAGATTAGTGTTGATTTCGTCGATCAAATTTTCTACGCCTTTTATGTTAAGTAGCGGATTTAAAGCGGCGGCGCACGAAAACATAGGCGGTATTTCTCTATAATATTTTAAAAACATTTCTTCCATTACTTTAATTAAAGGAGCCCAACCTTGGTGTTTCCTATAATAACTAAATTTTTCTGTGATATGTACGAAATGTTCAATTACTAATGCGCTCGTTGGATAATAGACTCCAGATAAAGAAACGGTGGCCCTATAAAAACACTTTAGTAAATCTATATAATATTCTATAATAACCCAATCAGTTTCACCTAAACCGTGTTCAATATTAAGCAAACTATAATATTCCATTAGAAGTGCTTTTTGTTGAAGGGCTCTTTTTAACATTTTATAGGTTGAGTTCCATCTAATAGGCATATCGAATTGAGGTTTCAAATATTTTTGATTTTGTGCTTTACAAAATTTTCTAAAATCTTGAGCTCGTTGTTTAGTACAATAAATTGTTTTTAACATGTCGCGAATTTTATTAATATATGTTGACATTGCCTTTAAACTATCCTGTACCACTAAATTTAGGACGTGACAAACACATCTAGTATGAAAAAAATGCGCCGTTGAGAAATGGTTTTAAATCTCATTTTAACAATTCAATTGCGGCGCCATTATTGGAGGCGTTATCAAGAGAAAAACTAAGTATTTTATCGTTAATTTTAAATTCCTGCGCACATTTCATAATAACCTTATATAAAGCTATAGCCGTGTGCGGGAATTCAAAACCCGTAAAACATATTACGCGTTTATATAGCTCCCACGAAATGGGATCAATCCAATGACAAGTGATGCAAAGATAAGCTAATCCTAAATTTAAATTACTCGTCCAAACGCCACTCGTTAGACTCACACGTCCTTCGAAATTTTCAAAATACGTAATTAATTCTTGTTTTGCTTCTAAATATAACAAAATTGTGTCGCGCCTTAAAGTAATTTTACTAACCTTTTGGTATTTGGGCTGAAGCCCCCCATGTATGTACTCTGTGCCGTCGTCATTGTCGAAGACGCTGAATGGCAGCCCACGTTTGATGACGAACTTCGCCTGCATCTCTCGCTGTCGCATTTGATCGTACGTCCAAATTTGTCCTGCTCCAGAAATTTGAGTTTGACTTGACACGGGAGTAGCTTGTTTCGACTCGCAAGATTTTTGGTGTCTAACGAGCGTCGATTTGCCGCTGATGGATAGCAACTTCGAGCACATCTTGCAGCGCGCATTTCTTTCGGTGCCGACTTGGACCATGTCGAAATGCTCCCAAATACCCACTCTACGATTGTGCTCCACCACCGAAGTCGTACTTTGGGAAGACGACGCTGGAGTTGAGGAGGACGACGCCATTGGGAGAGCTAAGAGAGAGAGAGAGAGAGAGGAGGTGTGAGAAAAGAGAGAGGGGAGGGAGGGTATTTATAGGATTTTTTGGTATTTTTTTAATTAAAAAAATAATAAAAATAATAATAATAATAATAATATTATTATTATATATATAATGGCAGCCAACGGCTCTAATAGCCGTTGGCTGCCTTCATGGAAGCATGGCTGCCACATGGCAGCCATGCTGCCATGATATGAGCCTAACGGCTCTAATAAGAGCCGTTAGGCTCAATCGGGTCTAGCGCGAGACCGGATCGGGCTATGCCCGGCCCGGTCTCGGGCTAGCCCGATTATCGGGCTTTACCCGGCCCGGACCGGGCCGGGTACCAGGCCGGGTACCGGGCCGGGTAACGGCTCCAAACCGGGGCCCTTTCAGGGCCCCGCGTAAGGGCTCGGCCCGGTTCGGGCCTGAACCGGGCCGGGCTTGACCGGGCCTTGACCGGGCCGGGCTCGAGCCGGCCCGTCAGGCCCAGTTTTTTTGTTCAGGACTAGTTTGCATATGACATATCTGATATTTATATTAACTCAATTTAAGCCATCCAATTAAGATATTAATTATTTCGGATTAGTCATATCTCATGTTGTATAAACTATTAAACATAATTCTATATTGGAATAATGGGGATAAGCTTAGAGTGCAAGTTGGAATTTCGTATCTTCTCCCTTGGAGCCTTGTGGATATGAAGGATTCAGATGTGGGGTGCGGATAGAAGTTATAATACTTAAGATTTTTGTACTTGGTGCGCAAATAGTTGAGAGGGGTGTGCGGATAGCAATTTAAGTTAGGGTTTTAATAAAAAAACCCAAGCCTCCCCACTCTTCTTCACCCGATCGGTTGCCCCCCTCTTTTCGCGTGAGCAGCCGCACAGGAAGCCCCCTTCCCTCCCGTTTCGTGTGAAACCGCCGCCAGGCGCCGCCAATCCCACGCCTCCTCTCTTCGTTTCTCTCTGACGTCGACAAGCTATTGTTCCAAAGCCGAGAACCCTTGTTCTCTCTCTCCCTCTACCACGCTTGCGTCAACAGGGAGCAAACCTGCGGCCACTATTTTGCCAAGAGCTGCAACCATGTTTGTCGAGACTCTCCTAGCCGAGGTTTGCTAGAGCACCATTCTTTCTTGTCGAGCCCTGATGGAATCTATAGTGTATGAGGCCCCCATTTAGACCCCACAACAATCTGTATCTAAGCTATTTAAATTACATAAGTCCTAGGCTGAAGTAAGGCTAGTGAATACAATATAAAAACAAATAATAAGAAATTTACTTTCATACCTTGAATTATTCGTCCCGTGTCTTTTCTGTCCTACCATACTCAATTTATTTGGTTGTATGTATCCAAAGTCAAGTCGGTTACCTACAAAAATTGACGACGGGCTTAGTCATAAAAATATGACTAAGTGAGGATATACCTCTTTTATTGCTGTATATAATTAGAAAAAATTACGCATAGCAAAACATAGTTTTGTACTAACCTTTTTTCTGCATCAGTGGTGAACTTATGAAACAACAATATCACTGTATGAACATGTTAGTAGCAATAAAACAGTATAAGCAGTTATATGATCATATCGGTATCTATACCATAGTGGCAGCATAAGTAAGAAAGCTATGCAACCCTTTATCAGTATAACAGTACAAGTAACCAAAATATGAACTAGTTATCATATCAGTATTTGTAGCAATGTAGCAATATATCAGTGTATACAATAAATCAATGTATCAGTATTTCTATATCAATTCTCATCTTTGGTTTCAGTTTTCATCTTTCAGTTAGGTTATGTTAAGGGTAGCTGTTACAATATCAGTATTCATTTTCAGTATTTCAGTCCTTGGGGCTGACCCCTCGGGTCATCAGTATCCAAAACCAGTACGTTCAACACGTGTCTATGCCTTTCGGCCGACTAGTTTGGAAATCATCAGTGTACTTTTCGTGCGCATTTACATTCAGTCGTACCCTTAACATAGTCATGCATCGATGCATTTTCATTTATGTTAGTCATATTCAGTTCTCATTTAGACCTACGATTTGTTTCTTTATTAATCCCCTCAGAAATGAATCGCATATTTGCCTTTGTCAAGGCCATACAATATAGCGATAATAAGTATCAGTGATATCACTATGCATTTAACATTCTGTATAAGAAGAGTGCATATAATGAAAGAAAGTAAAACAATAAAGCTAAAATAAAATAGGTAGCTCTCACCATCAGTAACGCATATCATTGTCATGTATATTTTTGAGGTGCCATCCTTCACGGTATCTGTATAAAAACCGTATCATTTAGGGTCATTTATATCGGGGTTGCACCTTGCTATAGCGACAATATTGACTATTATGATGACATCATTTGGAAGCTACTTAACCAGACCTCTAAGGGACACATGCAAAATAATTCCAAAACTCAATCCAACCCCTCACTCTTTATTAACCAAGTAACAACCCAATGTATACTCATTGTGTTAAATAATAGCAGCTGGTTAATTAGTAAAGCAAAGACCAATCTCCTAACATCAATACTGGAAAGAGGAGAAGGAACAGCCGGCCATAACAGCAGCAATCCCCTCCAATAATTCATTGAAGTTGGGTTAGGGCATCATATAGCTTTTCTATTAAAAAACAAATCAAATCAGAATGCAGGAGAGAGCCCAAAACCTCCAAATAAACATCTTCAGGCGGCCAAAACAGGTAACAATACAACAACTAACCACAAGTAAGCAAGGACTCCATTCAGAAATCTAAACCAATATATAGTTGCTGGCCACTATTAAAACAAGCACATCAAAATCCTCCATTTTACGAAATAGAAAACAAGGTAAAATCAGCCCCTTGATTTCCCTGATAAGACAACAAAACAACACAAGGAGAGAAAAACCCCAAAGAAAAAACATTGGATAATCATCAAAATTCCCCTACCAGAACCCTAGCCGGCCAAGGCCAAGGCAAATAAAGCAAGAGAGTTTGAGATTAATTAGGCCACCATTCATGAAATCCCCCCCCCCCCCCCAACCATGAATCGATAAAGCCATAAGTAGCCACTAGAAACCAGGAATTAAATAGAAGAAGAGGGGAAGAGGTAGGAGGAGCTCACAGTGCAGATGATTTCAACCCAAACCTGCCGGCCAAAGTCCAAAGACAACCCAGCACAACAGTAGCTGCGCAAGAAGTACAAGACCACAGCCCTATGTCGACCATGGAGAAGTAGTCGCTGAGCATAGGGGAGAAGAGTCGCAGAAGCCCTAGCGTTTCCGTGCCCGTCAAGAGCTCCAGATGGTGAGAAAAAAAATATCTAGCGAGAGCAATTATCGTGGATAAGGATATAAGAGCCAACAACCCATCGCCCAACACTCTTATTTCTTCTTTATTTGCACACCAAGTAGCCCACCAAATGCCTATTAGCACCCCAACCTCATAAATTTCCGCTCTCAGCACACCAATGTGCCCAACTTTAATGAACTGATATATCTATAAGTCTCCCAACAACAAAGCTATATTTTTCATATGTTTATACAATGCCAATAACTCGAAAGCAAAAATTCATTGCGATGGACAATGTTCACACTAATTTTATATTTTCACCATAGGGGACGAACTTTTTATGTCATTAATATTATCACTTTCGGTCACTTCATGTTTTTGGGTCATTACAAACTCTCCTCCTCTTATAGAAATTTTCGTCCTCGAAAATAGGACATAATATTGATTCTCAAAGATTATATTACTTACGTTTCCATTTATTCAAACATTCACCTGCTTTCCCTTGTTTTAAACTCCTAATTTTATAGCTATCGACAAACCGTCCCAAACGATAATAATAAAAAAATTGAAACAATTAACACATTTCAGTACATTCTGCAGTAAAACATTTTCACAAAACATTTTCATATTTCACGTTACTACGTTCTCTTGCCTGCTTTACACACCTTGATTATCATATTTCCTTGTCATGTAGCAATTTCAAATACTTCTCATGTTGTTTACTCGTTACTCGAAGCACAACTAGGACTTCCATTATTCATAGCAATATCCTGCGTCGAAGTTTTAAATCGTTGCTTATCCTATCATTCCCTCTTTGTAACACTTCTTTCAGAACGACCTATAACATATAGAGTGTCAGTTGACTTTCATTTTCCTTAGCCTCGTATTTTCATATTCACGTTGTTATCGTTTGCAACTTCCTTTTATTGCTTATTATGTACCTCAATCTCGGTTTCAGTTATAGTTTATAACGTATTACTTACTTTCTCATTCCTTGAAGTCAGTACATAATAGCGAAACGACGTACTTGGTAAACAATTTAACTTGTAACCTTATTTCATTTTCATTTTACCTGTGTGTGTAACACTTTGTTCAAAACCATATATATCATATAAGACGAAGATAGACTTCAATGCATATTCATTTCCTTAACTATGGCTTGCAAATGGTCTCAAAGCTTTTACAATGAATATTGTTATGTAACCTTTCCACGGACGTTTAACAGTGTCTCCATGACAACTTTTAGAAAATTGTACACCCTTCATTACGTGTTTAACTATTTTTCATATCTCCGTCTTCCCATTCTAGAAAGATACAACTATGTACATATAATCTTTCTTCCAATTCTACAAACATTCATCTTTCAACTCATTTATGCTTAGCATACTCGTTTACCTATCGCAAATAATACGAAGACATTTCTTTGTGGAACCATTTGTGTTGACTCATGCAATAAGAATAATATCAATATCTACTTGAATTAATTTCACTTTAAGTTCGTGTCAAATTCATTTGATTTCTATCCTTTCACGCGCTCCTTCTAAAATCCTTCGACATAAATTGATTTAGACAAATTCCGAATAAGTAACCTTCTCTAAGCGATCTTTTCACCAACATATAATGTGTACTTATTTAGTACTCACTACAACCAAACTTCTTCAAAACCTGACTCTGATACCAAATTGTGAGGCCCCCATTTAAACCCCACGACAATCTGTATCTAAGCTATTTACATTACATAAGTCACAGGCTGAAGTAAGACTAGTGAATACAAAATAAAAACACATAATAAGAAATTTACTTTCATACCTTGAATTATTCGTCCCATATTTTTCTGTCCTACCATGCTCAATTCATTTGGTTGTATGTATCCAAAGTCACGTCAGTTACCTACAAAAATTGACGACGGGCTTAGTCATAAAAATATGACTAAGTGAGGATCTACCTCATTTATTGTTGTATACAATTAGAAAAACTTACGCATAGCAAAACATAGTTTTGTACTAACCCTTTTTCTGTATCAGTAGTGAACTTATGAAACAAAAATATCACTGTATGAACATGTTAGTAGCAATAAAACAATATAAGCAGGTATAGGATCATAGCGGTATCTATATCATAGTGGCAGCGTAAATAAGAAAGCTATGCAACCTTTTATCAGTATAACAGTACAAGTATCCAAAATATGAACTAGTTATCATATCAGTATTTGTAGCAATGTAGAAATATATCAGTGTATGCAATAAATCAATGTATCGGTATTTCTATATCAATTCTCATCTTTGGTTTCAGTTTTCATCTTTCAGTTAGGTTATGTTAAGGGTAGCTGTTACAGTATCAGTATTCATTTTCAGTATTTCAGTCCTTGGGCCCGACCCCTCGAGGTCATCAGTATCCAAAACCAGTACGTTCAACACGCGTGTATACCTTTCAGCCAACTGGTTTGGCAATCATCGGTACTTTTCATGCGCATTTACATTCAGTCCCACCCTTAACATATCCATGCATCGATGCATTTTCATTTATGTTAGCTATATTCAGTTCTCATTTAGACCTACGATTTGTTTCTTTATTAATCCTCTCAGAAATGAATCGCATGTTTGCCTTTGTCAAGGCCATACAATATAGTGATAATAAGTATCAGTGATATCAAACTATGCATTTAACATTATGTATAAGAAGAGTGCATATAATGAAAGAAAATAAAGCAATAAAGCTTAAATAAAATAGGTAGCTATCACCATCAGTAACTCATATCATTGTCATGTCTATTTTTGAGGTGCCATCCTTTGCGATATCGGTATAAAAATTGTATCATTTAGGGTCATTTATATCGGGGTTGCACCTTGCTATAATGAAAATATTGACTATTATGATGACATCATTTGGAAGCTACTTAACCAGCCCTCTAAGGGACACATGCAAAATATTTCCAAAACTCAATCCAACCCCTCACTCTTTCTTAACCAAGTAACAACCCAATGTATATTCATTGTGTTAAATAACAACAACTGGTTAATAAGTAAAGCAAAGCCCAAATATCCTAACAGTAATACTGGAAAGAGGAGAAGCAACAACCAGCCACAATAGCAGCAATCCCCTCCAATAATTCATTGAAGTGGGGTTGGGGCATCATATAGCTTTTCTATTAAAAACAAATCAAATCAGAATGCAGGAGAGAGCCCAAAACCCCCAAATAAACATCTTCAGGCGGCTAAAACAGGTAACAATACAACAGCTGACCACAAGTAAGCAAGGACTCCATTCAGAAATCTAAACCAATATAGCAATTGGCCACTATTAAAACAAACACATCAAAATCCTCCATTTTTACGAAATAGAAAACAAGGTAAAATCAGCCCCTTTATTTCCCTGATAAGACAACAAAACAACACAACCAGAGCAAAAACCCATAGCAAAAACTTTGGATAATCATCAAAATTCCCCTACCAAAACCCTAGACGACCAAGGCCAAGGTGAAAGTGCACAGTTAACCTCACTAGAATTCTCTAGAGGGGGGGGGGGTGGGGTGAATAGAGATTTAAAAATATTTTGTGCAAAGTTAACAAATATATATGTGTAATATTCACAGATTTAAGCTTCCCACACACCAACAAGAATTAAGCAAATAAAGAAAGAAATAGCAAAAAGAAAATCACAGCACAACACAAAAAAATATAGTGGTTCCCCAAACTTTGGGTAGTCCACTCTTCTACTCCCTTGGTAGGAATTCACTATCTTGCACTGAGTCTTTTGATAAGGAGACTCTTAGAACCAGCCTGAGTCTTTTGATAAGGAGACTCTTAGAACCACTACAACTGAATTTTTTTAAGAGAGATTCTTAAAACTCTTTTACACAATTTGAAAATGGAATAAGAATAAGAAGAAGAAGTAGAAGAAAAACAATTGAAGCAAGAAAGAATCTTCTTCCTAGTAAGAAGATTAGAAGCACAAGTATAGTGAATGAAATCTCTCTTCTATAGTGAGAAGGAGATTGAAAGCCCTTTTCTCTTTCAGTGAGAGCTTTCAAAAATCGCAGTAGTATGGCTTCAGAAGGAGGAGAAGAAGAAGGCTTTTGCTGCAGCACTCTTTCACTTTTCTCAGCTTTCTCACTTTTCACTTGGGAGCTTTTCCTCTTTTTCAAATGGATGGAGTGGATCACATCTTATTATTCTTTGCCGACCACCTTCTGTATTTATAGCTCTGTTTATTCAAAAGTATTGCTATAGGAGAATAATCAATTAGCAGCCAGAGAAATAGTAAGAGAGAAAAGTTTCCATAATCATTATATCTGTAGAAGGAAAGAGATCATTCTATTTTCAAATATTGCCCATAATAATCTTAATCAAATTAGCCAAGAATCATTTAGAAGGAAAGACTGATTCAGAACGGTTAGAAAAGAATAATATAATTCCATAAAATTCAGATCTACAGAAAGAAGGAAAGAGATCTGGCGTGTTTTTGAATCTGTCACAGAAATCGACGTGCGTTGATTACTATTCGACGTAAGCGTTTATTTCAGCCTGGCTAGACGTCGAGAAGAAAATATGGAAGGAGCGTCGACTAAGGTGCGTCGACTTTACTGGGTGCGTCGACTAGAAATCAGAGTTACGCCGACTTTGGTTACGTCGAATTCTGTTTAGAGTTACTTCGACTCAGTATGAGAGATGCGTCGACTATACTTCGACGTTGCGTCGATTACAATTCTATGCATATTTTACTTAAACTAATTTTTCACTCTGAGAATACATATTCTACTCATTTCTAGGGGTTAAGATAAATCATTTCCCCAACAATCTCCCCATATTTATCTTAACCCTATTAGAGAGAAATTTTACCTTTTGTCTAAGGAATATCTTGATATATTAAAGAAGTTTGTCCAGCATTCATCAGAAAAGAAAGAAATCATATAAACAATTAAGTATCTTTCACAGGGTTTAAACCAAGAACTTCTTGTTATACATGAAATTAACAAAGGCAGAGTAGAGTTTCTTAGATAATTGTTCAACAGCTTCAAAAATGTAGGGCCTGGATTTATCAGGATGCTCCTGAACATTTCTGATAATTGTGTGCAGTTTTGCCAAGCTCTTTTCAGCATCAGGGAGAGTGTCATTTATGGAATAACCCTTGCTAATGATAATTGCTGTCTTTTCATCAATCATTTCTATTGTAATGCCTTGAGGTTTCTCTCTCTTTTGTGTAGGTTTGGGCTCAGATGGTCCCTTGTTGTCAACCTTGGGCCTATATTTCCTTTTCTTTTCTGGTTCCTGTTTCTCAGACATCTTTTCTTTCCCTTTCCAGGGTGAATCAAGCCATTTGTCTAGTCCTTCTGGTTTTTTAGGCTTCTTATAGGGAATGTAGACATCTTCTGAACACCCTACACCCCTTTTGTGCTTTTGTCCTTTATCTAGGATAAGCCCTGCTTGAGGATTTTTCTTTTGATATGCTTCAACATCAAACAATTTCTTTGGAATTTTGGTGGATGGTTCAGCAAGAATCTGTTCTTTGGTCATTCCCTTCTTGATCTATCCAAGCATTTCTCTTATCCACTGTTTCTTTCATGGCTGCTTCAAATTCATACATGTCTCTTTCTCTTATTTCATTATTCCTCTTTTACATTTCAGGGTCATTGTACTCCTTTACAGTACTGTCAGGAGAGATATTAGGAATCTTTTCAAACCTCTTTATCTCCTCACAAGCTTTTCTGTATTTCTTTTCCTTTGCATATTCTTTCCTTTCTTCTATGGAATATTTTTGCCAGTGAGGGATGACCTCTCTTTTTCTTTTCATTTGTCCTCTTGGACTTTGCCTAGGTAAGATTTGAGTAGGTGCTATAAACTGTTTGGTAGAAGTAAGTTTTGTTGATGGTGGAGATAAAGGTAGTGGAGGAGGTGGAGTTTTCTTTTTAGGAAGATAAGGTGGAGAAGGAACTGTTGCAGGAGGAGGAGTTTGTTCTGCAACAGGAGGTAGAATGTCCTCAGGTAGGGTAGACTCTGTTTAAGAATGTTTTTCTCCTTCAATTTCCTCTGGAGGAACATCCTCAAGTAGAGGTGTCCTAAGTTTGTTGTGACTGGCAGAGAAGCCAGGAGAGTGATACTGATATTCTTCCACACAGAGGGGTGCATCAATCCAGACTTGCCCTTTCCAGTCATCAGAAGTAGCTGCTTCTTCCTCCCCCTAGACTTCTGTATTTTTTGCTACAACAATCTCCCCCTGAACATATGGGGCATCTGCTTTGAATGCTGAATCCACAGCATGGTCTCCTTTTGTATGGTAGGATGAGGATATACCAAAGGGGTTTTTCTCCTTGAAGGTGTAATCAGAGTGAGTGGAGAAGATTTGTGCCTATAGTAAGAAATGGATTTTAGGGTTTAGAGATTTGAGAAGAATTAACCCTGAGCTTAAGAGTAATAGAGAAGAATATGAAGCTTAAGAGTAATAGAGAACCTGATTGGAGGGGTTTCTGGAGCAACTCGCCCCTGGTTTATATCCTGCAGAAAGGATATAAACCCTTTTGGCGACAGATTTTATTCTTGAAGAAGAATATGAAGCTCAGGAAGAGATGCAGAGATGTCGGCTAATTTGGCTTCACAAGTGGTTAGCATGGAGGCACACTCGTTGGAGAAATTGATCAGTCGTGACTGAAATTCATTCACAAGTTTTTCCAGGGCATCATTCATCGCTTTGATGATGGCAGATTGAGCAGGAGTCGGCACCATTGATGCAGAGAGAAAGGTAGAAGATGAAGTTTTTGGCGGTTTAGGAGAGTAGGAGTTATGAAATATAAGGTATTATTTAAAGAAGGTGAGACGTCGAAAAGGAAACAGAAATCGAGGTATATTAGTTAATCCAATCGTCAAAAGAAGAAGGGAAGATTTGTTTCTAGTTTTATCATGAAGTCGACGGTTCGTCGAGAAAGGATCGACGTATCTTTTCCTGTAAGAAATCAATGCCAGCGTTGAGTTCTTCTCGACGGTGCGTCGATAGGTAATCGACGTATCTTCAAGTGCTTTCTTAGTTTTGTTGACCTCTTTTAAATTTGCCCAATAATGGTGTTTACAAGCTTCCATCAAGCATTCCTAAGGTGTTGATGAAGTAAGTATGCTTAGTTTCATCCAAGGGTTTGGTAAAAATGTCTGCTCTTTGACTGTCTGTAGGAATATATTCTAAGGTTATCTTGCCTTTTTCTACATTGTCTCTAAGAAAGTGATGTCTGATCTCTATATGTTTGATTCTACTATGAAGGACTGGGTTGGATGCTATGGATATAGCACTAGAACTATCACAATAGATCTTAGAGTTATTGACTTCCAATTTATAGTCAAGAAGCTGATTTTACATCCATAGGATTTGTGAACAACAGCTCCCAGCAGATATATATTCAGCTTCAGTTGTTGAGGTTGAGACTGAAGTTTGTTTCTTACTGAACCATGATATCAGTCTGTCACCTAGGAATTGGCAAGTGCCAGAAGTGCTTTTTCTATCAACCCTACAACCAGCATAGTCAGCATCTGAGAAACCTGTCAATTCAAAGTTGGTTTCTGCTGAGTACCATAGACCTAGTTTAGGTGTTCCCTTTAGGTATCTAAGAATCCTTTTTACAGAGGAGAGATGGGATTCTTTTGGATCAACCTGAAATCGAGCACATATGCAGGTGGCAAACATAATGTCAAGTCTGCTAGCTGTTAGATAGAGAAGGGATCCAATGATTGCCCTATAGGTCTTTTGTTCAACTGATTTTCCCTTTTCATCCTTTTCTATAATGGCATTAGTTGTCATAGGTGTTTTCATGGTAGAAGCTGATTCCATGCCAAACTTTTTGATTAATTCTTTAGTGTATTTAGATTGTGAGATGAAGATCCCCTCACTGTTTTGTTTTACTTGTAGCCCTAAGAAATAAGAGAGTTCTCCCATACTACTCATTTCAAATTTAGATTGCATTAGATTAGCAAATCTTTTACAGAGTTTGGGATGAGTTGAGCCAAAGATGATGTCATCTACATATATTTGAACAAGAAGGAGTTGATTCTTGTGGGTTCTAGTAAAAAATGTTTTATCTACTTTTCCTCTTTCAAAAGAGTTTTCTATAAGAAAGTTTGAGAGAGTGTCATACCAAGCTCTAGGTGCTTGCTTAAGGCCATAAAGTGCTTTGTTAAGTCTATAAACACAGTTAGGAGAGGAGGGATTGATAAAACCTGGTGGTTGCTCTACATACACCTCTTCTTGAAGGTCACCATTCAGAAAAGCACCCTTGACATCCATCTGGTAGACTTTCATCTTCATGAAAGCTGCATAGGCAAGAAAAAGTCTGATTGCTTCCAATCTGGCTACTGGAGCAAAGGTTTGGTTGTAGTCTATTCCTTCTTCTTGTCTGTACCCTTGTGCTAGAAGTCTTGCCTTGTTCCTGATGATTACTCCAGTGGAATCTAGTTTGTTTCTGTATACCCACTTTGTACCCATAACTGGGTAGTTTCTTGGTCTCTCAACTAAGTTTCATACTTTGTTTCTCTCAAATTGGCTTAGTTCTTCTTGCATAGCTATAATCCAGTGAGGATCACAATTTGCTTCTTCAAACTTCTTTGGTTCAACTTGTGATAAGAAGCATTGGAGCATCATTCCACTGCAGACTTGGTGTCTTGTTCTTACTCCAGTATTGGTGTCTCCAATTACTTGGGATTGTGGATGATTTTTCATATTGATTCCTGTCCTGCTTGGATTTGTCAGAGGCTCTTCTTCCACATTAATGATAGGATCATTTCCCACCTGTTCTTCTTGAATCATGTTCTCTTGTGGGAGTTGGTTTTGATTGCTCTTTTTCTGAATCTTCTTCATGTTCCTGTTCAGATTCATCACTTGGTTCCTGCAGCTGGTTTTCTTTCCCAGTGTCTGTGTTCTCTAGAGTCAGTTGTTCAAGTTGAGTCTCTATGCAGCTGTTTTCCTGTGGAAAAGGACTGGTGGAAGTTTTCTCCCCCTTAAAAAGCATGTTAGTTTCATCAAATATAATATGCATGGATTCTTCAATTCTGAGAGTTCTCCTGTTATAGCACCTATAAGCTTTACTAGATGATGAGTACCCCAGAAATATCCCATCATCAAACTTCTTGTCAAACTTGGCAAGATGATCTTTCCCATTGTTTAGTATAAAGCAAGTACATCCAAAAGTCTTAAAGTATCTAACAGTGGGTGTTTTTTCCCTTCAGAAGCTCATATGGAGTTTTTAGCTTAGTTTTGTGTATGAGGCTTCTATTCAGAACATAGTTTGCAGTGTTGACTGCTTCAGACTAGAAGGTTTTTGGTAATCCTGATTCTGCAAGCAAGGTCCTTCCTGATTTAATTAAGGTTCTATTCTTTCTTTCAGCAACTCCATTTTGTTGAGGAGTTCTAGGTGCTGAGAAGCTTTGTTTGATACCTTCATCCTCACAGAAACTACAGATTAACTGATTTTCAAATTCAGTCCCAGGATCACTTCTGATAATGGAAACATGAGTATTGAATTCAAATTTGATTTGTCTTATGAATCTTGAGAGAATCTTGTGGGTTTCAGACTTAGCCCTTAGAAAGAATACCCAGCTATATCTAGAATAGTCATCCACAATGATTAGGGTATAAGACTTTCCACCTAAGCTCTGAGTGGATATAGGTCCAAAGAGATCCATGTGCAGTAAGTAGAGAATCCTAGGGGAGTCATCTTTACCAATTGGTTTGAAGGATGATTTGGTCTGTTTTCCTAGTTGGCAAGGTCTACATGGAGAATCCTTAGAGTACCTACCCTTTGGTAGGCCTCTGACTAGGTTATTCTTTGCTAATTCACTAATGGTTTTATATTTTAAGTGGCCCAGCCTCCTATGCCATAATTCACTTTTATCAATAATGTTGTTGAATAAACAAATGTCTGTGTGTGTGGAGCTAAAATCTACTATATATACTTTCCCTTCTATGATTCCATTGAGTACAATGGCACCAGTCATGACATCAATAAAATGGCAAACTAGTTTGGTAAATTTTACCTCATACTTACCACTATCACATATCTGACTTATACTTATCAGATTGTGTTTTAGTCCTTTGACTACAGCCACATTCTTAAAGGTTACTTTCCCTTCTTTGAAATCTCCAAAACCCTTGGTTTGCCCACAGCTAGAGTCTCCAAAAGCCACTGGAGGTCCAAGTCTATCCTCAAAGTTGGTTAATATATTTTTGTACCCTGTAATGTGCATGGAGCATCCACTGTCCAAGCACCACACTAGCCTGAAGATGTGATACACCTGCACATAAAATTTAAACATTAGTTTGGACCCTGCTAAGCTGGGGTCCCTTCCTTCCAACAGTGAAAGGTTCAATGAAAGAATAAGTGGGTCTTTCAGAGTACCCTTTCTTCTTTAGATGTGTTGGCTTATCATACCAACATTCTTTGGTAATATTACAGAAATAGCATTTAGAATAAAAGGAAATGGATTGAGAAGACTTTCTGGAAAAGGAGAGATTCTTGTCAGATTGGTTGCGTCGATAGAAATTCGACGTATGTTTATAGTTGCGTCGAGTGGAAGTTGACGCACTTTGGTGTATGCGTTGATTAGAAATTGATGCATCAGTTAAGTTGCGGCGAGTAGAACTCAACGCACGTTGATAATAACTCGGTGCAAATTTATTTCTTTTCTGAGGATATTTACCTAGGATTCCTTCATATATAGTGAAATTGTTTTTATTAAAAACAGTAGTTGTTTTTGGATTTTCTTGTGAATTTTCTCCTATCAGATGATTCTTCCTAGTGAAGTGGATAAGATGTCTCCAGACAGATTTGCTGGATGATTGAGGTCTGGGTTCTAAATCAGTATTAAACTCTAGTTGTCTAAATCTATCAGTGAGATTTTCAGAGATATTCTTGAGCCTTTGGCTTCTGCCATTTAGGGAATCTTCAAAGGCTTTTGCCTTTGCTAGCTCATTTCTTAGTGTTTGATTTTCAGTATTGATTTTATCTAGTTGCTCCTCTGATCTAGAGAGTTCTTGACTGAGCTCATAGTTTTTATATTGTGTATCCATTTGTTTGAGATTGTTCAATTCATTTCTTAGTTCTTTTATTTCTTTCTCAGATTTGACTTGATCTAAACAAAGTTCATTGAAACTATTTTTGAAATCAGTAGAAGAAAAATCTATATCATCAGATATATTTACCAGAGATTTATCTTCAGGCTTCTCAGTAGCCATCAAACATGTTTACTCTTGCTTAGCCTCTTCTTGATCATTTTCAAATGAGGTACTTCCTTCAGATTCTGAATCACTCCATGATTGAGCAATGAATCCTTTCTCTTTCTTCTTCTTCTTTAGATCTGTTCTTTTCAGATCTTTCTTATTACTGATCTATTTAGGACATTCAGGTGCAATGTGTCCAGGTTTCTTGCAAGAGTAACATATAATCTCTTTAGTAGGAGTTTTGTCATACCTGGTTTTTGAGTCTCTCCTTCTGGATCCTTCTGTTTTGATCCACTTCTTGAACCTTCTGTCCAGTAGACTGATCAGCTCCTCATCACTTGTAGAGAATTCACCTGCAGTAGCCTTTAAGGCAATACTCCTTTCCTTTGAGAGTGAAGGAGTCTTTTCTTTCTCTTCTTTCTTAGCTCTTGTTTTCAACAACATGTCATAAGATCTTAATTTACCCAATACATCTGTTGAGATTTCTTTTTGGCTTCTGTAGTCTCTAATTGGCCATATTCTTGAGTCCCATGAGCTTGGGAGACTCATTAATAATTTGTCATTGATCTCTGTGAGAGAGATCTCTCTGTCCAGGCTCCTTAATTGGTTGATGATCAGACTGAATCTGTCATACATCTCAGATATGCTTTCTTCATGCTTCTTTTGAAAGTTCTCATATTGGAAGATCAATAGAGCATTTCTATCTTTCCTTTCATCAGCACTTCCTTCTACTATCTTTGTAAGAGCCTCCCAGATTTCTTTGGCTGATTCACAGTCAGCAATCTTTTGGAAGATTTCATCTGAGAGGGTTGAGGCAAAGATATTCATAGCCTTGGCATCACATGCTTGAGCTTTCTTTTCTTCATTTGTCCATTCAGCCCTTGGAGCAAGTGTTTGTGTAACCTTTCCACTTGAATCTTTCCTGAATGGCTTGGGAGGACCTGTCAAAATAACATTAAACAATTCTTCATCAATGGAATTCATATAAATCCTAATTCTTGTTTTCCAAAGTGCAAACTTTTCAAGGTTGCAAATTGGAGGTCTGGTAGAAGCATAATCTTTGATTTGTGCCATAAAGAAAATTATATATATATATGAGATAGGATCTTTTTGATCAAGGAGTTACCCCTTTTGATCAACCTCGCTTTGATGCCAATTGAAAGTGCACAGTTAACCTCACTAGAATTCTCTAGAGGGGGGTGAATAGAGATTTAAAAATATTTTGTGCAAAGTTAACAAATATATATATATGTGTAATATTCACAGATTTAAGCTTCACACACACCAACAAGAATTAAGCAAATAAAGAAAGAAATAGCAACAAGAAAATCACAGCACAACACAAAGAAATATAGTGGTTCCCCAAACTTTGGGTAGTCCACTCTTCTACCCCCTTGGTAGGAATTCACTATCTTGCACTGAGTCTTTTGATAAGGAGACTCTTAGAATCAGCCTGAGTCTTTTGATAAGAAGACTCTTAGAACCACTACAACTGAAGTTTTTGAAGAGAGATTCTTAAAACTCTTTTACACAATTTGAAAATGGAATAAGAATAAGAAGAAGAAGTAGAAGAAAACAATTGAAGCAAGAAAGAATCTTCTTCCTAGCAAGAAGATTAGAAGCACAAGTATAGTGAATGAAATCTCTCTTCTATAGTGAGAAGGAGATTGAAAACCCTTTTCTCTTTTAGTGAGAGATTTCAGAAATGGCAACAGTATGGCTTCAGAAGAAGGAGAAGAAGAAGGCTTTTGCTGCAGCACTCTTTCACTTTTCTCAGCTTTCTCACTTTTCACTTGGGAGCTATTCCTCTTTTTCAAATGGATGGAGTAGATCACTTCTTATTATTCTTTGCCGACCTCCTTCTGTATTTATAGCTCTGTTTATTCTAAAATATTGCTATAGGAGAATAATCAATTAGCAGTCAGAGAAATAGTAAGAGAGAAAAGTTTCCATAATCATTATATCTGTAGAAGGAAAGAGATCATTCTATTTTCAAATAATGTCCATAATAATCTTAATCAAATTAGCCAAGAATCATTTAGAAGGAAAGACTGATTCAGAACGGCTAGAAAAGAATAATATAATTCCATAAAATTCAGATCTACAGAAAGAAGGAAAGAGATCTGGCGTGTTTTTGAATCTGTCACAGAAATCGACGTGCGTCGATTACTATTCGACGTAAGCGTTGATTTCAGCCTGGCTAGACGTCGAGAAGAAAATATGGAAGGAGCGTCTACTGAGGTGCGTCGACTTTATTGGGTGCGTCGACTAGAAATCAGAGTTACGTCGACTTTGGTTACGTCGAATTCTGTTTAGAGTTACTTCGACTCAGTATGAGAGATGCGTCGACTATAATTCGACGTTGCGTCGATTACTATTCTACGCATATTTTACTTAAACTAATTTTTCACTCTGAGAATACATATTCTACTTATTTCTAGGTGTTAAGATAACTCATTTCCCCAACACAAGGCAAATATAGCAAGAGAGTTTGAGATTTATTAGGTCACCATTCATAAAATCCCCCCACCCCAAACCATGGATCGATAAAGCCATAGCCAGCCACTAGAAACCTGGAATTAAATAGAAGAAGAGGGGAAGAGGAAGGACGTGCTCACAGTGCAGATGATATCAACCCAAGCCTGCCGGTCAAAGTCCAAAAATAGCCCAGCACAGTAGTAGTTGCGCAAGAAGTACAAGACCACATCCCTATGTCGACCATGGAGAAGTAGTCGCTGAGCATAGGGGAGAAGAGTCGCAGAAGACCTAGTGTTTCCGTGCGCGTCAAGAGCTCCAGACGGTGAGAAAGAAAAATATCCAGCGAGAGCAATTATCGTGGATAAGGATATAAGAGCCAACAGCCCACCGCCCAACACTCTCATTTCTTCTTTATTTGCACACCAAGTAGCCCGCCAAATGCCTATTAGCACCCCAACCTCATAAATTTTCTCTCTCAGCACACCAATGTGCCCAACTTTAATGAACTGATATATCTATAAGTCTCCCAACAACAAAGCTATATTTTCATATTTTTATACAATGCCAATAACTCGAAAGAAACAATTCGTTGCGATGGACAATGTTCACACTGATTTTATATTTTCATCATAGGGGAGGAACGTTTTATATCATTAATATTATCACTTTCGGTCACTTCATGTTTTTGGGTCGTTACTTGGGGTTTCTGCTCCACTCTTCCTGTTGGTCCGACCCTCATGTGGTGATTCCATTGCCCAGGCTTTGTGGCCCCTCTCGATCTAGAGAGCTTCAAGAAGGAGGAGCCTTCGTTATAGAATTACATTCTCGAGATCCGTGTGTGAAGTCGAGCCGAGGCTAGAATCGTCGGAAGGAAGGCAGATCTGAAAGAGAACAGCAGTTACGATCATCTCGATGCCTCCACGACACTCTACAAGGGTAACAACCATTTTCCCCCTATTTTAGGGCCATTATTTCTATATTTTTGTGTTTATGTTTATTTTCTGCAATGAGAGTCCCCTCACGCCATTTCGGTTGAGGATGTGGACTCCGCTAGGGCGTGGGATTGCGACCCCGATGTATTTCTATAGAGATGCGTGCAGAGTCCCTCTCCCACCACGCGGTGGAGAGTAGGGACTCCGCCAGGGCGTGGGATTGCGACCCGGGTGTACTATTTCTGACTTTATTTTGCTTAGGAAGGCCACCCGCCTCCAATTGGACGCGGCGTATGTTTTCCCCTGTTCATTACAAACCTCTGGGTCGAGTGTGTCCATCCCTGGCATAAATATGCATTAGTGATCTGACGCTCGAGTCTAGATTTAGGCATGTTGTGTGAAGCCTACCTGTTGCAATAATCCCAGATCTGTGATGTTTCTGTGATGTGCGTTGCGATTAGCCCTAGGTGCGCGAATGGGAATGTCATGTTCTATTCTTCATAGTGATTACAGGGATTCGTGGGCTCTATTCATGAATGTCGTATTCCTAGACGGGCCTGTGTTAGGCCCGGTAGAACAATGCTCCTATGGGTTTTCGTAGGACAGGTGGATTCCCTGTCACATTGTAATTACGTTCATACACCTATTAATCTTAGTCACGTCGTCCGTATGTTTTAGAGCCTCTTTAGGATACATTGAGAGTCTATCGTTGTTAGACCGGAGACGAGATCGTTCCTCCAATCATGACGTTTCTGAACCATGAGTAATGTTATACTCTCTGTCACGCTCATTTGAACAGTTGCAGACTGTTTCCCCTCTCTGTCGGGC
This sequence comes from Dactylorhiza incarnata, assembly GCA_033032865.1. Classification (NCBI taxonomy): domain Eukaryota; kingdom Viridiplantae; phylum Streptophyta; class Magnoliopsida; order Asparagales; family Orchidaceae; genus Dactylorhiza; species Dactylorhiza incarnata. Next base: position 7,564,130 of record JAWHQI010000099.1, on the reverse strand, counting down.
TCATTTGGACAATTGTGGACTGTTTTCCTCCCTATTGCGCTTCTTTTGGATAGATATGGACTTTGTGCCTCTCTATTGTACTCTCTTAGATAGATGTGAAATTTATTGCTCTTATCGCTTCGGTTGAGTGCAAAAGGCGACCGCACGCCTCTCGTCATGGGTGCTTGAATTAGAATGTCTCCAGAGCTTAAGTGTATGAATTTGGGAGTGAACGACGCATGTGCGATGGTATGCCCTGGGGACCCCTTTGTGTGCCCCATTAATCTTTGTTTGTATGCTTTGGTTTTCGTGTGTACGTGCAGAGGAGCGATGTACTTACCCCGGAGTCCGCTAGGATGGTTGAGGGGAGGGTTCGTTACGTTGTGTTGGTCAGCCCCATGCTGACCTTCATTTGCCGCCCGCTTGTTCTTGGTTTAGGTGGCATAGCTCGTAGCAGTGTGTAGTGGGCCGGAGCCCAAGAGATGCTGAGGAGCTGGAGATTCTTTTCTCCTTTTGTGTTTTCTTTAGATGTACTCTTTTTTCTATTCTGAAAGTCATGTAAGTCCTTAAGGCTGAGTACCTCTTTCATGTACGTTTCATTCCTAGTAGATGTGGACATTTGGACCCCTGTGTTTTGGGCTTTTGTTTAGCTTTCAGTTACTCTGAGATGTTGATTAGTTTTCTTTTTTCTGTTTCCTTTTACTAACATCTTAGGTTTGTGAATATTATATGTCATGGGGTCCCGATCAGACCCATGTTATATTCTATTTGTAGATCAGAGATGTTACAATTGGTATCATAGCTTAGGTTTTGATGGCGCAAATCTTAGCACACCGCTATAGGCGGTAGCAAGACTGCGGCACGAAACGGCAGTGTACCGATCGTTCAAGTAATATAAAATGGGAATGAATCCCCAAGTATCGATCTCAAAGGAACACAGTAAGGTGGAGTTTATTATCGAGGAAGGACTTGAGATTGAAGTCCTTTCGAGCGGATGGATGCGGAAATGGGGTGATTTGGCTTTTGGAAAATAAAAGAAAACAACTACAACTACTCCTATGCAAAGTCGCTATGCAGTGCTTCGCTTGGCGGGATGGAGACTAGGCAGGCCTTGAGCGCGCTGCGTCGCAAGGGTGGATGGACGATTAGGCAAGCGGAGTCGAACTGTGCAGGCCTTGAGAGCACTGCTTCGTTGGGCGAAGGGATTACACGGGCCGCTATGCCACGCTTCGCTAGGCGGATGGAAGAGTAGGCATATGGATGAGGGTCGCAAGCACCTCGTCGACAAGCATGCCACTAGCAATTGCTAGTGCGGCACACGAACGTGGCGGCGGGATGGAGGATGGATGGTGGCGCACCTCATACACAAATAAACAAAATATAACTTCACATAGACATGAAATTAAGATTACAAGCACGATTCATAGTGTTCATCATCCATACATGAGAGATCTAGCTACAAACGCATCAATAAGAGAAGAACAAGGCAAGAAATCGACCGAATCCGAAGGCTCGTTGGAGATTCACGGTTGGAATCGCTGGGTTGTCAATCCGCGTCCAAGCTCGGTCCGCAACTACGTCCGGGGTAGAGAGAGCTGTCACGACTCTCCAATGAACCTGTCTTCTTCGTGTCACGATCCGGTAGAGGTTGCAAACTTCCTCTTGCTTGATGGCGATGGCGTCTAGATCTTCCTTTGAAGCGCTAGGATGAAGGAGGAGGCCGAGAGGAAGCTCCGGCTCAAGATTGGCGTGAAGAACAAGCCTGGAGCAACTCCAGATGGTGGGCGGCGATGGAGGGGCGAAATCGGGGCTCTGGCGCGAGAAAACGGCGGACTGGAATCAACTCCTCGACCTAATTCGGGAGCAGGTCTTTAAATAGGCGCTGGAATTAACAGTGCGCATGATCGGTGGCGCACGACCAGTGGTCGTGCGCACTAGAATCCTGTGATCGTGTGCCTGCCTGGGCGGAGCCTGCAATGTAAGAAATTTATAAAATATAATGTTCGCATGACCAGTGGCGCACGACCAGTGGTCGTGCGCACTATCGTAAGTGGTTGTGCGCACTGGTCAAGACAGAACTCAAATTTTGGGGGTTGAGTGCGCACGATCAGTGGCGCACGACTAGTGGTCGTGCGCAATAAAACCAGTGATCGTGCGCAGTGTTCCTGTACAGAATTGTACCGGGAACACCTGCACGACTCCTGTTCCTACAGAAATGCTAATCAGGCCACTAAAAGTGGCACTCAATAATACGATAAGGCTATCAAAAGAGAATAAACATAAAACACACCAAATTAGGCCAAGAAGTGCACCTAGCATAGAATGACAAATATGAGCTAAAACAAGGCTAAAGTGCAGTGGAATGACTAGATAAACGGCTCAGATGAGTCCATATATGTGTATATAATTGGGACTCATCAGGTTTCACGATTTGATTGTCTTTAGGTTCGGGATGAACTCTTTTAAGGGTGGTGAGCACATACAGTGCAAGAGCCTGAATGACTAAATTTAAGGAGATTGTCCACTTAGGAATGACGGAAAGCGTGTGGTTGCGTTGTTTTAGGGAACTTGAATGTTCTAATTTCTTTATTTTGCCTAATTTAGGCCGCTTAATGTAGTCTTTTTGCGTGTTTAGGCAGCTAGAAGTAGTGCGGGCCCTTCCCGCAATGTTGCCGACATTAGTATTTTTGGGTCTACTGCTACTAGTCCGCTATCTGCTGAAATGGTTAGAATAATCACGGAAGCAGTACTTGTTGCTTTGGATGCGAGATATGGCAGATTGATATCAAATGCCGCACCCGCCATACCTGCCACTCATGAAGTGGCCCTGATGCCTAATCATGTTGTGGTACCCATTGATATTGCGGTACCAGTTGTTGCTGCTACTGCGGTACCCATTGATGTTGCGGCACCAGTTGTTGCTGTTATACCTGTTGTTGCTGCTACGGTACTTGTTGCTGTTGCGGTGTCGTTGGTTAATACCTGAGTCGGTGATGACCCTTTGAAGTACTTCTTAAGCATCAACACACCATCTTTCTCGAGGAGAGAGACTTATATTGAAGCCTAGGACTGGTTATCCAGAATTAGGAGAAGTCTGGCTGCCACTCACACTTCTTGGGAGCATATGGTGACTCTGGCCACCTTCCTACTCAATGGGGAGGCGATGCTTTGGTGGGAAGATGAAGCCGAGATGAGTTTCTGCGGGAGAGTGCTGACAGAGATATTTATGGAGGAATTCTCCGAGTCCTTCTTGGAGCGCTTCATAACTGAGGCGACTCGTCTGCAACTGCTGAACCAGCTCTTCCGTTTGCTGTAGAGAGTCATGAAAGTGGACGAGTATCTCCATAAGTTCACCCACCCAGGTTGCTACTCTGGTGGATTATTAGCTAATGAGAAGACCAAAACTCAAAGGTTTTTTGATGGACTACATGATAATTTGAGGTTGGATCTGTCAGGGCCTAAGGCCCTTGGATTCAATGCCTGGTGGAGGAGGCAAGAGCGTTAGATATGGACTTGGAGAGAGTCCAACGCTGCAGAGGATTTTAATCAAAGAGCACTGAGTTCAAGGCGTCGAAGTCCTAGGGGAGGTCAGAGTCCAAAAGGTATAGCAAGAGGCAGAAACATCACACTCCAACTCAGTCTACCGCTTCATTGGTCACTACAGGTCATGGACCCATTTGCTATAACTGTGGGATGGTAGGAGACATTGCACAATCATGTTGTTATCCCCCCCCCCCACCCCCCCGAGGTCTGACCACTTAGCGTTGGAAGCTCCCATAGCGGCAGGGTCCAACTATCCAGAAAAAGGGTAGGGTGCAGAGTCATCATCCTCCCAGTACCCCCGACTTAGCCGAGGGTCTTTTCTCTCGATTAGCAGGACACCATTTGGCATAATGACATTATGACACGTACATTAATGCCATAATTATTGTCATGTATATTGCTTATAATGCTTGTGCATGCTTAATCTTCATGTACTAGTTAGGATTCGTATTGGTCTTTAATCATCCTACGAGAGCGTTGTCGACACTGGCATATCTCACTCTTTTTATCAGAAGATTTCGCGGGGCGAATCGAAGTGTCTTATTTATTGGCAGAAGAGAAGTTGGATGTGCTCTTACCCAATGGGTGCTTAATGAGTGTGAGGAGGAAGAGCCGTGTGAAGGTTCATATTAGAGAACAAGACTTTGATTTGGAAACTGCACTATTATCGTTGTCGTAGTTTGACATCATCTTCGACATGGATTGACTGACAAAGCAGAGAGCATGTATTAATTTCATGTCAAAACAAGTATTGTTAGGCAAAGGAGGCGAAGGCGGAACTCATTTTACTGGTTTGCGGGGTACGACAAAACCCTGATGACTGCCCTACATGTAGTGAAAGCAACTCAGAAAGGCGCGGTGTTATTTTTTGCATTGGTAGAGGCTTCAGAGCATATGCCCAAACTATGTAACGTGCCATTTGTAGCGGAATTTGCGGGCGTCTTTCCAGATGAGCTTCCTGTTGGATCTTGTGGCGCCCTTAGCGGGGGGGTGAATAAGGGCCTTTTTAGATTATGATTTTTTTACTTAAGAATTTTTAAAACAAATTTTGCTTTTCTAAAAATCACTTATAAAAATTTTCAAACTATGAAATTTTTAAATTAATTCAAACACAAATTTTTAAGTTAAAAATTAAACAATCAAATTTGCAATTAAAAGAAGGTCATAATTTTATTAATTAAGAAAATGACATACAACAAAAGTGATCTTAACAATGCTTAAGATCAAGGCACAAGTTTGATAATAAAATTTCTACAATTTGAGTTTACCAATCCTTCTCCTATGGATTGGAAGGTTATCACTTGTCTCTCCCTAGACCAAGCCCAAGCCTATCCTCTAGATCTTCCCAAGATCTAGACATAGCACACAAGGCCACGATTTCCTACCAAGCCACGCAAGGACTTGGACACTCCGCACAAGGAAGCGATTTTCCCCTAAGCCACGCAAGGACTTAGACGTCACGCACAAGGAGACGATTTCCCTACCAATACAAAATGAAATGTATATAAATGAAAATACAAAATCAAATGAAGAACTCCCTAGAAATTCAGATCTCTGAAAGGAAGGTTGAAGCCTCGAGATGATCGTTGATGTAGAAGCGCGTCCGATCTCATCTTCAATTTCAAACCTTCTAAGCACAAATGAGAGTTGATGAGGTTCTGGAGCTCTCTGGTTCGTATGCACTCAGGAAAGGACTTGGAGATCTGAAAGCTTGAATTAAACGAAGTTCTGAGCCCTTTTGTGTAAAAGATAGATAACTCCATACGTTAGCTAGCTATCGCCAAAATCCGATAGCTCCAGAGGTGCCACGTGTCCCATGTATTCAGCATTTTTGCAGAGAGTGACGATCGCAAATGAGTCGTGGTTGAGACGTGGGCTGTCGGATATCCGATAGCACTATCAGATATCCGTTAGCTTGCGTAAGTGTTGCACGTCGTAGAGTTACGAGAAGATCGTGCACTCTCGGAAATCTATTACTGTTGTCAGAAATCCGATAGCTCTAAAACGTTGAGTAGAGATCGGAGAACGGAAGAAATCGTGCGCTGTCGGAAATCCGGTACTGCTGTCGGAAATCCGATAGCTCCAATTTCTGGAAAATCGGTATTTTGCTCCAATTGCAAACATGTTATTCTTGCACCTGTTATCTGCACACCATTAATCAAAAATAGGATCAAATACATTCGGGATTTGTTATTCTCAAATCGGACGAGTGCGGAACGCATGCTCCAACAATCTCCCCATTTTGATAATAACAAATCCTTATAAAAAGAAATCAAATAAATCCTATAGAGATATTGAAAAGTATATCATGTGTCTACAAGTGTGAACATATGATCTCCATGATCTCCCCCTTAATATTAGCTCTGTCTAAAAATATTCTCCCCCGACATATAAACTCCCCCTACATGTATGCTCCGTGTATTAATTAAGTATTTTAAGTGATTTCTTATTATCTTCTCCCCCTTTGATATTATCAAAAGTAATGAATAGAGATGAGGAAGGAGTATCATAGAGATATGGTAGAAAATAAGAAAGAATATAAGGAAAGTTGGAGTACACTAGCGGAAGCTTTGTAAGTGATATGATATTGAGATAGGAAACCTTAGAGATGAGGCCAAGCATTCTAGTTATCTGTTATCAATATACATAAAGCAAATATACATAACCATTATGAGATTCAAGTTCAATTATGAGAGAAAGACACATTAGCAGATAGAATATTGAATCGTTTCGGTCCAATTCTCATAAGAAGAAATTTTATAAATAACAATGAAGTGTAGTAGTGATACTTTGAGAAAGAATACATATGAATATATTTAAAATATACATGATCATGGAATTGTTAAACATAACATAAATATACATAAAGCCAAACTTATGAACTTATAGAAACCTTGCAAGTATACATAAAAGGACCATTTTGTTTTTGCAAAACAAGACACTTTACAATTCTTTCCAAGGTGCTTAACCTCACAATGCTCATTAAGACTTATCAGGAGGTTAAGTAGTGCTTGGTGGAGGATCCTTTTCAAATTTTTTTAATTTATTTCTTTCAAAAATTTTGGCAAAATATATGTTTTGCATTTGAATTTGTTTTTTTTTTTGAATAGTTATATATGTAAAGGATCTCCGAATTCACTTGCATGCAAAAAATGGTATAATGTGAATAAGTGCAAAGTAGCAAAGTTGAAGGTAGCATTTATGAAATGTATTTTGTTATGTTCGATCAATCCTGATGTATGAATAAAATAAATTTTATTAACATGTATTAGCAAAGTAAGTGTTTGTGATTGCTCATTGTCATAGATAAAAGATTTCTTATACTTAGAGGCATGCGAAAACAATTCTTAATTCCTATATGAAAGTGTCATTACAGTGATAACTTAAGATTGAACATCATAATCATGTGTTAAGCTATTTTTACGAAAAATAACACATGAAGAATCATTTATGCAAGATTAAAAAATTCTCATATGAACATTAATAGAAACAGAGAATGAAAAAGCTAGAGAAGAATAGAAGTTTATTTTTGGGAGCTGTTGGATATCCGACAGCTAGATGTCGCCATCCGACACCTCTAAAAAGATAAAAAGAATTGTTTTGTCTTTCAACCGATGCCTCACTTCACTTTTTAGGAAATTTTCCGAGATTTAGAACTCCAGGTCGCCGAAAAACTTTAGATCTAAGGTGAGGAACTTTGATTTTTCAAGTTTAGTTTAAAAGTTTTCAAATTTTTTGTGATTTTGATATTCCCTCTTGGTTTTCATTGAGTTTTTGTGAAGAAAAAAAAATGTAGAAGTTTTAGGCGATCTAGACATTTTAAATCTTGGTGTTCAAAAGAGGGTTTAGATCTTGTGATGTTTTTAATTTTATAGGTTATAAGTAGTGATATAATCATTATAAAATGTCTAGGATTCCCAATTATAGCCTAAGCATAAAAAACGGGAATCCAGTAACGGTTTAGTGAATATATCCGCTAGTTGATTATCCGTGCCTATAAATGAAATTTTAATGTGGTTATTTTTAATATGATCTTTAATAAAATGATGTCTCACATCAATGTGTTTAGACCTTGAATGATGGACCGGGTTGTATGTTAAATCAATTGCACTTTTATTATCACACCATAATTCAATAGTTTGTTGTTTAATATTAAAATCTTCTAATGTTTGTTTCATACAAAGAGCTTGTGCACAACAACTACCAAGTGCGATATATTCGGCCTCGGTGGCTAAGAGGGCAACAAAATTCTATTTCCTACTCGACTAAGAGATAAGTGAAGGGCCTAAAAAATGATAAGTGCCACTACTGCTTTTCCTATCTAGTGAACAACCGGCATAATCGGAATCAGAATAACCAAATAAAGTAAAATCATCACTGTGTGGATACCACAAACCAAGTTTAGATGTGCCAATTAAATATCTAAAGATTCTTTTAACCTCTTTTAAATGAGATTCTTTGGGATTAGCTTGAAATCTAGCACATAAACAAACTGAAAACATAATATTTGGTCTAGATGCAGTCAAATATAAAAGTGAACCTATCATGCCTCTATATAAAGTTTGATCTATAGATATTCCATTTTCATCTTTTCCTAATTTTAAAGATACACTCATAGGAGTATTTGCTTGTTTGAGATTTTCAAATACAAATCGTTTTAAAACATCATGAATATATTTTGATTGGTTAATAAAAATTCCATCATGTTTTTGAACAATTTGAAATCCTAAGAAATATTTTAATTCTCCTACCATACTCATCTCAAATTCACTTTCCATCATTTTTACAACATAATTACACAGCTCTTCATTAGTGGCTCCAAAAATAATATCATCAACATAAATTTGTAAAACAATTAAATCATCATCAACTTGCTTAATGAAGAGTGTACAATCAACACCACCCATTTTAAAACCATTTTGTAATAAATATAAAGTCAATCTATCATACCATGCTCGTGGTGCTTGTTTTAAACCATACAAAGCTTTTAGCAATCTATATATGCGATTAGGAGATTTTTCATTTATAAATCCTGGGGGTTGTTCAACATAAACTTCTTCTTTAATCAACCCGTTTAAAAATGCAGTTTTAATATCCATTTGCAACAATTTGAATCTTTTATGACTAGCAAATGCACCAAAAATTCTAACTGCTTGCAATCGTGCTACGGGTGCAAATGTTTCATCAAAATCTACCCCTTCAATTTGATTATATCCTTTCGCTACAAGCCTAGCTTTGTTTCTAGTGACCCTAGAGTCACTATCTAATTTATTTTTGAAAACCCATTTGACTCCTACCACTGGATGATCACTAGGTCTATCAACAAGAGTCCAAACTTTATTTCTTTCAAATTGGTTAAGTTCTTCATTCATAGCTAAAAACCAAGATTCATCATTTAAAGTGGTGGCAATATCTTTTGGTTCTATATTAGAGACAAAACATAATTTGAAAAACTTTCATGTAAACTAGAATGTGTACGTATCCCACTTGATGGTTCTCCAATAACAAATTCTTGTGGATAATCTTTTGAGAACCTTAGCTCGGTTGGAGGTACATATCCTTGTTCTTCTTCTTCTTCACCATCTTTTTCGTCTTCTTTCTCTACTTTTTCTTCATCATCATCATCATTTTTCCTCAGATTTTGTTCCACATCTTCTTCATTTTTCTCATTACCTGCAACTTTAGTATTTTCTACACAAGAAATGTTTTCATCAAATTTTACATGAATAGTTTCTTCAACCACTTTAGTACATTTATTATAAACTCTACAGGCCTTGCTAGTTGAAGAATAACCAATCAAAATTCCTTCATCACATTTTTCATCAAATTTACCTAAGTTATCTTTTGTATTCAAAATAAAGCATTTACAACCAAAAACTTTAAAGTAAGATACATTTGGTTTTCTTTGAAAATAAATTTCATAAGGAGTTAATTGTAATGTAGGACGAATCATGACACGATTAATAATATAGCATGCAGTACTAACCGCTTCGGCCCAAAAATATTTTGGCAATTTAAATTCACAAAGCATAGTACGTCCTAATTCTTGAAGTGTTCTATTTTTCCTCTGCACTACACCATTTTGCTATGGTGTGCGAGGAGCGGAAAATTCATGTTTTATCCCAAATTCATTACAATATGAAATAAATTTTTCATTATCAAACTCTTCTCCATGATCTGATCTAATGCATTTTACTTTTAAATCAAGTTCATTTTGAATACGTGAAATTAGTTTTACAAATTCATCAAAAGCATCAGATTTTGAATTTAAAAATATTGTCCAACAAAATCTAGAATAATCATCAATAATAACAAATGTATATTTTCTACCTCCTAGACTTTGTGTAATTGGACCAAATAAATCCATATGTACTAACTGTAAAGGTCTAGAAGTAGAAATAACATTTTGCTCTTAAACAATGATTTAGTAAACTTTCCTTTTTGGCATGGTGAACACAATGATGAAAGCTTTCCATTTAAATTCGGTAAACCTTTAATTATTTTATTCTTTGAAAGCTTTACTATTCGTTTAGCACTAGAATGTCCTAGTCGCCTATGCCATAATTCAAGTTCATCATTCTTTGAAATAAAACATTTAAGTGTAGAATGAGATAAATCATGAAAAGTGATTGTTAGACATTGTTTATTCTTGGTGCAGTAAGTACGATTTCATTTGTTTTAGAATCAATAATTTTGCAAAGGTTTGAGCTAGAGTCAAATAAAACATTTAGATTTTTATCACATAGTTGACTAATAGAAATTAAATTATGTTTCAAACCTTTAACATATAAAACATTTGAAATTTTAAATTCTTCGTTACCTACTACTCCAATGCGTTTGACTTTTCCCTTGCCATTATCTCCAAATGTCACTGTTCCACCTTTCTTCATCTCCAGGCTAAGGAACTTTGATTTATCGCCCGTCATGTGTTTTGAACATCCAGAGTCCAAATACCACACGTCTTCCTTGTTCCTAGCCTGCACGGACATCTAAAAAGATGATGAGAGTAAAGATCTGGTTACCCAAGTGGTCCCTCCCATGGTATAGGTGGAATCCTTAGGTACCCAGATTTGTTTAACATTAACTTTTCCTTTCTTCCAGCATGAGTCCGAGATGTGACCAAATCGATGACATTTGGCACATGCAATGAATAGTGAGGAACCATTCTTCAATGGTTTCTCTGGACTCTTGCAGGAGGAAACATCTTTATGTGTGGACTTAGAAAAAATTTTATTTTGAAAAAAAAGGTTGTCTGAACCTGGAGCTGTCGCTGGCGACAGCAGCTGTCGAAATTTTCCGATAGCTTCCAGAAACGTATCCTAGTCCAAATTTTGCTGACTCATGGCATTGGTTGCCTAAAATCACATCCAGAGATTTTTTTCCCAACACCAAATTTTCCAATTGCCATGTTCAATTCATTTACTTTGGACTTTAAAATTGAATTTTCTTTTATTATCACGCCACATCGATTTGCAAATTTTTTCTTGTAATTCTCTAATTGATAATGAGAAGTTTTGACAACCTTTTCTAAGTCCTTTTTCTATTTTAGAAGTTGATCAATTTTTTTATCGGACTTAGAAATAGTGTTTTCAAGTTCTTTTATCCTTGTCGAAGAGTGATCACACTCTTGACAAATTACCTTCTCGTTCCCAATAGATTTCAACTCATTTGATAACTTTTTATTTACTTTCAAAAGATCTTTATTTTTACATTTTAAAAATTCGATTTCCTTTAGGCTTTTATCCAAAAATTTGCAAGTTTTCATAAATTCAGAATATAAATTATCATAAGATGGAGGAGTTACCTCAGTGTCACTTTGGACACTGCTATCGTCGTCAGATGACGCATTTTCTTTCCCCATCAAGCATACATTTGCTTCTTCTTTATCTTCATCGCTTGCTTCACTTGAGCCTTCAGAAGTTGTGTCATCCCAAGTCTCCGCCTTCAGAACCTTCTTTTTGAACTTCTTATCGTGCCTCTTCTCTTTCTGCTCTCTCAGATATTTTGGGCACTTGCTTCTTATATGTCCAATCTTTTTGCAATGATAGCATTCCGATAGCGGACATTCTTCTTCATCATCCATTTTTCCTTTGCCTTTGTTGTAGGAAAAGTCCTTCTTTTTGAAAAATTTTCTAAATGAGTTTCTCCTCTCAGGATTTCTCATAAACTTCTTGAAGTTCCTCACAAACAGTCCTTCTTCATCTTCCTCACTTTCTTCAGTCTCACTTTCAATTTCCTTTTTAGATTTCAACGCCAAGCTCTTCTTTTTGGGCTCCAAATTGTACTCTTGGCTTTGAATCTTCAACTCCACTTCATGGTTTTTTAGATTCCCAATGAGGCTCTCCAATTGTAAGGTCTTAAGATCATGTGACTCAAAAATTGCAGTCACTTTAGGATTAAAATTCGGGGGAAGTGATCAAGATTTTCCTTACTAAATCTCCATTGGAGAAAACCTTACCCAGCACCTTTGAATCGTTCACAATTTTAGTGAATCGTGTGTACATTGTATCAATTTCTTCATCCACCTCCATTTTGAATCTTTCGAACTCTGACTCCAGTTGAAATAGCTTTGAATCATTTACCTGCGAAGTACCTTCATGAGTAATTTCTAAAAGATTCCAAATTTCAAATGCAGTATCACAAGCACAAACTCTATTAAATTCAGTGCGATCTAGTGCACAAAATAAAGCATTCATGGCTTTTGCATTGTTTTTATATTTTAATTTATCATTGTCATCCCACTTGTCTTTGGGTTTGTCCATAGTTACATCTCCTACAACAATTGTTGGGGAAGTATAACTCGCCTCGAACATATTCCAAACTTCTATGTCGAGAGCTATTAGAAAACACTGCATTCGGGTTTTCCAATAGTTATAGTCTGTTCCCGTAAAAAGTGGTGGCCTACTAATTCCTTGCCCCTCAACGAACGCGTGATAGTTGTGCGCCATTACTCCCGGTGGTAAAACCGTTTTGGAGTAACCTGGCTCTGATACCACGTGTTGGATCCTGTGGCGCCCTTAGAGGGGGGGGGGGTGAATAAGGGCCTTTTTAGATTATGATTTTTTTACTTAAGAATTTTTAAAACAAATTTTGCTTTTCTAAAAATCACTTATAAAAATTTTCAAACTATGAAATTTTTAAATTAATTCAAACACAAATTTTTAAGTTAAAAATTAAACAATCAAATTTGCAATTAAAAGAAGGTCATAATTTTATTAATTAAGAAAATGACATACAATAAAAGTGATCTTAACAATGCTTAAGATCAAGACACAAGTTTGATAATAAAATTTCTACAATTTGAGTTTACCAATCCTTCTCCTATGGATTGGAAGGCAATCACTTGTCTCTCCCTAGACCAAGCCCAAGCCTATCCTCTAGATCTTCCAAAGATCTAGACGTAGCACACAAGGCCACGATTTCCTACCAAGCCACGCAAGGACTTGGACGCTCCGCACAAGGAAGCGATTTTCCACTAAGCCACGCAAGGACTTAGACGTCACGCACAAGGAGACGATTTCCCTACCAATACAAAATGAAATGTATATAAATGAAAATACAAAATCAAATGAAGAACTCCCTAGAAATTCAGATCTCTGAAAGGAAGGTTGAAGCCTTGAGATGATCGTTGATGTAGAAGCGCGTCCGATCTCGTCTTCAATTTCAAACCTTCTAAGCACAAATGGGAGTTGATGAGGTTCTGGAGCTCTCTGGTTCGTATGCACTCAGGAAAGGACTTGGAGATCTGAAAGCTTGAATTAAACGAAGTTCTGAGCCCTTTTATATAAAAGATAGATAACGCCATCCGTTAGCTAGCTATCGCCAAAATCTGATAGCTCCAGAGGTGCCACGTGTCCCATGTATTCAACATTTTTGCGGAGAGTGGCTATCGCGATTGAGTCGTGGTTGAGACGTGGGCTGTCAGATATCTGATAACACTATCAGATATCCGTTAGCTTGCGTAACTGCTGCACGTCGTAGAGTTACGGGAAGATCGTGCACTGTCGGAAATCCGTTACTGCTGTCGAAAATCCAATAGCTCTAAAACGTTGAGTAGAGATCGGAGAACGGAAGAAATCGTGTGCTGTCGGAAATCCGGTACTGCTGTCGGAAATCCGATAGCTCCAATTTCTGGAAAATCGGTATTTTGCTTCAATTGCAAACATGTTATTCTTGCACCTGTTATCTGCACACCATTAATCAAAAATAGAATCAAATACATTCGGGATTTATTATTCTCAAATCGGACGAGTGCGGAACGCATGCTCCAACACTTCCCGGGGCTCCGTCCCAAAGGGAAATCGACTTTTGCATTGAGCTGGTGCTGGGTGCCAAACTCGTGTCACGCTCGCCATATCGTATGGCTCCAAAATAGATGGCGGAGTTGAAGGTGCAACTGCAGGAATTGCTTGAGGTAGGATATATATGTCCGAGCTCGTCACCGTTGGGTGCACCGGTCCTTTTCATGAGAAGAAGGACGGTAGTTTGCGCATGTGCATAGATTATATGGAGCTGAACAAGTTGACAAAAAAGAATAAGTATCTGATTCCCCGCATTGACAATCTATTTGATCAATTGGTAGGATCTACGGTGTACTCGAAGCTGGATTTGAAGTCTGGATACTATCAGCTCAGGATATGGTAGTCTGACATCCTGATGATTTTATTCGGATTGTTCTTTTTTTATTGATTTGGTTTGCGCAACCTTTATATGATGAGATTAGAATTAGGCGAGTGTTTTCAAAGAGTTTTGCAAGTACTCCTACTTTGAGAAACTAACCGTTATCCTATCGAAAGATAGAAGTAACAATCTTTTTCTTCTTTCGAAATATTGACGCTTACACCCCGACTACAACGCCGAATTCTATTGATTTTTAAAATAGCAAAGGAGAGTTTTGCACTAAATTGGTTTGAAAAGCTTTTGTTTAATTTTTTAATCCGAACTAACCATATAATAAAGACAAGTATACCTTATCGTGAGTAATACAGGATATTTTGTTTTAGAAAATATCGAGGTCGTATATTTCCGCGGATCGTGTTGATTAAGCTACTTTGAGGAATGAACTATTATTTTATCGAAATAGTTTTTAGTGTGGGTTTTTAAAAGAAAACGATAATAAGCGTATAACTAGAGTTCTAAATGATGATAATAATAGCGCCCGATGTCAACTTACCTTGAGATGAAAATAGTCTTTTTAGAAGTAAAAGAGATGACTTTTTAAAACATTAAAACGGCTTGGCCGTGGAGGTTCCATAATTATGAACGCTCCTCCCTCAAGGGTACGCCCACCTGAGATTATGAATATTCGACCATCGAATCTTCTTAATACTCGCTTTATGTTGTGAACCCCGCTATTGGGTTTTTACTTCCAATTCGGGAGACTTACTTCATCCTCTCTCGAGGGTAGAGCGCACTTCTCTTTACCCGTGAGCGATCAGTCTGTACGCACGAGCCTTTCGGCTAAATAGTGTACGGAGACGGAAATGAAAACCACACATCGATTATGTGGCTCCACACAACGTTATTCTCGGGTAAACTTTAAGCGTTAATTATTTTAGAAAGAGATGTTTTATTTTTTAGAAAAACTATTTTTGGGTCCCAATGCTCTTCGACATCGTGCGCTAAAGGAAATTAGCCACTCATCGGAATGGAGACGACATTAATAGTTGGAAAATATATGTTTAATAATTAAAGCGGATATAAACGGATAAAAAGGAAATAAAAAGACTTATATAAAAGCAGTAATAATATCCGTCCCAACCGTCTTAAACAAGCGCTAATAAGTTCTTAGCCTCTTATTCAGGACGGGGGTGGTATAGAAATGAAAAGACTTATAAAGGTGCAGAAATAATATCCGTACCAACCGACTTAAACAAGTGCTAAAGGAAATTAGCCTCTTATTCAAGATGTGGGCGGTGTATAGCAGTTATATAAAGACTGAAATAAAGCTAAGTTACAAAAAAGAAAAACACTATCTCATATACGCACGGACTCTACTTGTAAAAAAAGTCTGAATCGGAAGAAAGCGTTTAAACGAACGCGATAAATAAAGCGTTAAAGAAAGCGATAAATTATTTTTATGAAAGCAATAAACCTAAATTATGAAAGCAATAAACTAAGTTATGAAAGCAATAAAACTATTCTCATACACACAAACACACTAACATGAATAAAAAAGGAAGATGATCCAAATGAGAAACCAACATTTTATTTCTAAAAGGCAAAAAATACAAACGAACATAAACTTAATTGCATAAAGAAAACTCACAATCACTCAAAAGAACTCATTACAACACTCAAAATTTGGATGAAATTTACTTCAGTCGAGCCCCTCTATTTATAGGCAAAACTTTAGTTTTACATGCCCTAGGTCACGGCGTGTCTTGTGTGTCATGGCAGTGACTTAGGGCGTGACATTTGCGCGTGCTTTAGGGGTCGCATCCACCGTCTTCTGGAAGGTCCTGCTGTCAAATATGGCACATGGGCGTGACCTGCAGTGTCACGGGCATGACAGTGGGCAACACATATCTGCTTTAATGAGGTGTGACAGCTGGCGTGTGCGCTGGATTCTTCGAATGCTTGGATAGAGAGATCGTCGAATGCAGCTCGCCGTTCGTCGAACGCTGAGACAGTTCGTCGAACGCAGAGCACCGTTCGTCGAACACTGGACACTGAGAGGGATTCGTCGAACGCAGGGCTCCGTTCGTCGAACGCTGGATGCTGAGAGGGATTCGTCGAACGATGGACGCTGAGAGGGATTCGTCGAACGCAGGGCGTCATTCGTCGAACGCTGGATGCTGGGAGGGATTCGTCGAATGTAGCTCGATTTCGTCGAACGCAGGGCAAAGAGCTTTCGTTGAGCGCAGCTCAATTTTCGTCGAACATAGGGAGATTGGCGTTTTAAAATTACACGCCCTTGGGTCACGGACGTGACTTGTTGTCACGGGCGTGACTCAGGGCGTGACTTGACAAAAATTGCCAAAATCTGTAAAAACAAAAATAAAACTAAGTTAGTAAGGAAATAATGAAAAGAAGCAATTTATTTATTAATTTACATAGAAAATTCACAATATTAATTAAAACTATACTAATAACTATACTAAAAATATATATTTTTTATTACTTATCAAATACCCCCATACTTAAGATTTTGCTATTTCAGAGCAAAAGTAAAAGAGATCTATACGGGATTAACATAAGTTCTAATTTTTAGCTATCGTTTTATTTTAATCATAAGAGACTGAAAAATAAAAATTCGGAGTAATAAGAGTTAAGTCCTAAATTATGCAAATGATTTAAGTAGAAAGAAATGTCCTAGCCAAAAGACTTCTTAATTAACCAAATAGCAAACAAAATTGCAATCATTAGTAAACGAGATTAGATCGAAATTATAATAACCTTTGTTTAAAGAAACATGAAGGAAAAATATAAGTTACTAATTATGCTCTCAAATGATTTTTTGAATTAGAACTAGAAACAATAATTTGGCTAAGGGAAAAGGGGGTAAAAAGCCTTGGCAAAAAGAAGAGTACTTGAATTAGGGGTGATGAATTTTATCCTCTCACCCCTCTTTATAGTTTCCTTTGACTCCCATCGTTGGTTTACGAGGGAAATTTGACTTTTTTTAATTAACTCAATGCCTGTGTTTACGGAATTTTTAATTCTCATTGACATAGGATCTCTTTTAACAATATTGGGTGCCTATGTTTACAGAATTTTTTTATTCCCATTGACATAAGACCTTTTTCTTCTTTTAATTTTTTATTTTCCATGCTAAATTGGTGTATAAAAGGGGTTTTCAAGAAAAATTCTAGAATAATAAAAAAAAGTTTTGAGAGCAACCTTAGTAATTTGAATATTCCTAAATTCCTAAAGACATAAAGTAGGGATAATTGCAGTCTAAAGTTGTTTTGCCAACATAATACACATGTCTCTATTTTAGCTAGTAGAAGTAGTGCTTGAAAACAAATCCTCTATTTAAATTAAAAACACAAGAAATTCTTTAAAACTTAACCCCGAACGTTTAAATCTATCGATCTTAGATAAACAAACAAATAGTAAAACTAGCGATTATGAAAATACACAAACATATACTCTCGAAACTAAATGCTTTTAAGAATAAAAGTAAAGTAGGTTTTATTATTTATTTTTTTATTTTTTTGTTCTACGAAACAAAAAAGGGAAAACATGTTTTTGAAAATTTTTGTGTAACATTTTTTTTCTAAAGCATTGTTTTAAGAGACTTTTTTTTGTAACATTTTATGTTTTTTTTTCTAAAACATTTTTTTTTTGTTTTTTTTGTTCAAGCTTATATTTACAAAAGTAGGCAAGATAAAATAAAACTTTTTAAAAAAAAAAATTGTTTGTTTATATGAAAACGGTAAAATACCCCCATACTTAAAACCCAACATTGTCTCCAATGTTGTAATGTAAGTATGAAGAAGAGAAAATAACATTGCAATATATAAAAAAGGAAAGAGGGTGCAAAAAAGGCTTCCCTGAATTAAAGCTGGCGGGGCCGGAAGAAACCCTATAAAAACATATAAAAAGAACAAAGCATAATAAAATATTAGATAAATATGGGGTGCCTCCCACGAGCGCTTTGTTTACCATCGCGTAGCTTTACTAAACTAAAGTACCGGGATCATCATTTGATAGGGAGTGATGTAGTGAGGGATTAACGTGCAGAGTAACTTCGTCATCTCCCACCCGAAGGAGGAGTAGACCATTACTGACATCAATTAGCGCACGGGAGGTGGCGAGGAAGGGGCGACCGAGGATGATAGGTACCTCAGCATCCTCCTCAATTTCCAGGATGACAAAATCTACCGGGAAGATAAACTTGTCTACCTGGACCAGAACATCCTCCACTACCCCTATATGGTACTTTATCGGGCTTGGGACGCCCAAGTCGAGTTGTTTAAAAAGAGAAAAAGACATCAAATTGATGATGGCGCCCAAGTCTGTTAGAGCATACCTCAATAACATATTGTCGAAGAGGCACGGGATGGAGAACCGTCCCGGGTCGTTCAATTTTGGCGGCAATTTGTTAAGGAAAACAGACGAGCAGTCCGCATTAAGGGAAACACGCGAAACATCGTCGAGTTTCTTTTTGTCTGAAAGCAACCCTTTAAGATATTTCGCGTATTTTGGCATTTGGGAGAGTGCCTCGCAGAAAGGAACGTTTATTATAAATTGTTTAAAAAATTGTAAGAATTTTTGATATTGCTCGTCTTTCCACTCGTTGTTTATTTTTGAGGGATAAGGAAGAGGCGAGCAAGAAACGTTCGGCACAGTCGGAAGACTCAGAGATTTATCTATCAAAGGAGAGGGTGTAGGGGTCGGTGTCAAAACATGTACCGTAGGCTCGACCCATTTTGGGGAGGTTACCTCCTTTCCACTGCGAAGATTTATGGCGTTGGCAGTTTCTCGGGGGTTCGGCTCCGTGTTCCCTGGTAGGGCTCCATATGGCCACCCGGAGACCATCTTTGCCAGCTGTCCCACCTGATTTTCCAAGTTCTTAATCGATCACGTAATATTCTGGATATTTAACTCGGTGGACGCAACGTATTTAGCAAAAATATCTTCGAGCGGTGAAGGTTTTGGAGGTGGAGGCTGAAATCTGTTCGGAAATCCTTGCGGATTTACAATTGGGGGCCTCTGCGCATTATTAGGATTGCTCGAGGAAAAATTTGGGTGGTTCCTCCAACCCGGATTATAATTATTACTATACGGATTGTTATTAGGTTTGAAGGGGGGCCTAAATGGGTTGCCTAGGTAATCTATGGTTTCTTTGACAAAAATATTATTATTATTATTATTATTATTATTATTATTATTATTAGGAGCCCAAGCGGGAGTGGAGGAGGAAGCAGTCATCTCCGCCACTTGCTTACTTAACCTTTCGACTTGACAGGCTAAGTGAGAAGTGGCATCCACTTCATATATCCCAGTTGGTTTAGTAGGGCGCGATCTAGGCGCATTCCATTGATAGGCGTTCATAGCCATTTCCTCGAACAGAGCTTGGGCGGCCTCCGGGGTTTTGTTATTTAACGTTCCCCCGGCGGCTGCATCGATCATCTGTCGCGTGGAAAAATTTAGGACATTATAAAACGTCTGGACCTGTAGCTAGGATGACAGCGCATGATGAGGGCATCTATGTTGGAACTCTTTAAAACGCTCTAAAGTCTCATAGAGAGACTCAGAATCGTATTGAATGAAAGAGGCGATATCCGTACGTAACTTAGCAGTTTTTGACGGGGGGAAATATTTAGTTAAAAAGTGTTCCGTCAATTGGGCCCACGTGGTTATGGATCCTTTGGGAAGAGAAGTTAACCATGCTTTTGCCTTCGTCCGCAATGAAAATGGAAATAAGCGTAAACGAATGGCGTCGTGAGTAACGCCATTAATTTTAAAGGTATCGCAGATTTCCAAAAAATTCTAAAGATGTAAGTTTGGATCCTCATCTGGCAAACCGTCAAATTGTGCTGACTGTTATACCATTTGAATGATGCTAGATTTTATTTCAAAATTATTATTAGCCACTATTGGGCGTGTAATGCTCGATCTGGTATCTTCCAGATTTGGCCTGGCATAATATGCCATGGTCCGTGGTGGGGCCACATCAGGAATTTGATCGGCCATAGGTTCATTGTAAGTATCTCCGACTGACTCTTCGGGAAATTCGAGTAAGTTTTGATCACGAAGTCAGAGGCGCTCGTGAAGAGTGCGCTGGATTTTGGGGTCAAAAGGAATAATCGAATCATCCGAGGAGTTTCCTCGGGTCATATACTAATAATAAAAATGATATATTTTTTTGCTTTTTCTATTTTTTTGTAGATATATATATATATATTTATATATTTTTAATATATATGATAAAAGTAATAGTAATTCCTTGTTTCAAATAGCAACACAAGGTTCCTCGGCAACGGCGCCAAAAACTTGATGATTTTATTCGGATTGTTCTTTTTTATTGATTTGGTTTGCGCAACCTTTATATGATGACATTAAAATTAGGCGGGTGTTTTCGAAGAGTTTTGCAAGTACTCCTACTTTGAGAAACCAACCGTTATCATATCGAAAGATAGAAGTAACTGTCTTTTTCTTCTTTCGAAATATTGACGCTTACACCCCGACTACAATGCCGAATTCTATCTATTTTTAAAATAACAAAGGAGAGTTTTGCACTAAATTGGTTTGAAAAGCTTTTGTTTAATTTTTTAATCCGAACTAACCATATAATAAAGGCAAGTATACATTATCGTGAGTAATATAGGATATTTTGTTTTAGAAAATATCGAGGTCATATATTTTCGTGGATCGTGTTGATTAAGCTACTTTGAGGAACGAACTATTATTTTATCGGAATAAGTTTTTAGTGTGGGTTTTTAAAAGAAAACGATAATAAGCGTATAACTAGAGTTCTAAACGATGATAATAATAGCGCCCGATGTCGAATTACCTTGAGACGAAAATAGTCTTTTTTAGAAGTAAAAGAGATGACTTTTTAAAACATTAAAATGGCTTGGCCGTGGAGGTTCCATAATTATGAACGCTCCTCTCTCGAGGGTACGCCCACCAGAGATTATGAATATTCGACCATCGAATCTTCTTAATACTCGCTTTATGTTGTGAACCCCGCTATTGGGTTTTTACTTCCAGTTTGGGAGACTTACCTCATCCTCTCTCGAGGGTAGAGCGCACTTCTCTTTACCCGTGAGCGATCAGTCCGTACGCACGAGCCTCTCGGCTAACTAGTGTACGGGACGGAAATGAAAATCACACATCGATTATGTGGCTCCACTCAACGTTATTCTCGAGTAAACCTTAAGCGTTAATTATTTTAGAAAGAGAAATTTTAATTTTTAGAAAAACTATTTTTGGGTCCCAATGCTCTTCGACATCGTGCGCTAAAGGAAATTAGCCACTCATTGGAATGGAGACGGCATTAATAGTTGGAAAATACATGTTTAATAATTAAAACGGATATAAGCGGATAAAAAGGAAATAAAAAAAACTTATATAAAAGCAGTAATAGTATCCGTCCCAACCGTCTTAACAAGTGCTAAAAAGTTCTTAGCCTCTTATTCAGGACGGGGGTGGTATAGAAATGAAAAGACTTATAAAGGTGCTGAAATAATATCCGTCCCAACTTACTTAAACAAGTGCTAAAGGTAATTAGCCTCTTATTCAAGATGGGGGTGGTATATAGCAGTTACATAAAGAAATAAAGCTAAGTTACAAAAATGAAAAACACTATCTCGTATACGCACGCACTCTACTTGTAAAAAAAGACTGAATCGAAAGAAAGCGTTTAAACGAAAGCGATAAATAAAGCGTTAAAGAAAGCGATAATTTATTTTTATGAAAGCAATAAACCTAAATTATGAAAGCAATAAACTAAGTTATGAAAGCAATAAAACTATTCTCATACACACACACACACACTAACATGAATAAAAAAGGAAGATGATCCAAATGAGAAAACAACATTTTATTTCTATAAGCCGAAAATTACAAATGAACATAAACTTAATTGCATAAAGAAAACTCACAATCACTCAAAAGAACTCAAAATAACATTACAACACTCAAAATTTGGATGAAATTTACTTCAGCTGAGCCCCTCTATTTATAGGAAAATTTTTAGTTTTACACGCCATAGGTCACCGGCGTATCTTGTGTGTCACGACCGTGACTTAGGGCGTGACATTTGCGCGTGCTTTAGGGGTCGCATCCGCCGTCTTCTGGAAGGTCCTGTCGTCAAACATGGCTGCACACGAGCGTGACCTGCAGTGTCACAGGCGTGATAGTGGGCGGCACATATCTGCTTTAACTGGGGCGTAACGGATGGTGTGTGCGCTGGATTCTTCGAACGCTTGGATAGAGAGTTCGTCGAACGCAGCTAGCCGTTCATCGAATGCTGAGATAGTTCGTCGAACGAAGAGCACCGTTCGTCGAATGCTGGACGCTGAGAGGGATTTGTCGAACGCAGGGCGCCGTTCGTCGAACGCCGGACGCTGAGAGGGATTCGTTGAACGCTGGACACTGAGAGGGATTCGTCGAACGCAGGGCGCCGTTCATCGAACGCTGGATGCTGAGAAGGATTCGCCGAACGCAGCTCGATTTCATCGAACGCAGGGCAGAGAGCGTTCGTCGAGAGCAGCTTGATTTTCGTCGAACGCAAGGAGATTGGCGTTTTAAAATTACACGCCCTTGGGTCACAGGGGTGACTTGTTGTCACGGGCGTGACTTGACAAAAATTGAAAAAATCTGTAAAAACAAAAATAAAACTAAGTTAGTAAGGAAATAATGAAAAGAAGCAATTTATTTATTAATTTACATAGAAAATTCACAATATTAATTAAAACTACACTAATAACTATACTAAAAATACATATATTTTATTACTTATCACATCCCAAAGACTATTTTCAGCACACGTTACTGGAATTATGAGTTCACGGTGATGCCCTTGTGTCTCACGAATGCACTGTCTGTATTTATGGATATGATGAATAGAGCTTTCCGGGAGTACCTAGATCAATTTGTTATCATCTTCATCGACAATATTCTGGTATACTCGCAGTCCGGGGAAGAGCATGTCAACCACCTTCGTAAAATATTGACAGTCCTCAGGTGGCATCATTTATATGCAAAGTTCTCCAAGTTCGAGTTCTAGCTATCGTCTGTGGCATTTCTGGGGCACATCATCAGTGGAGAGGGTATTGCGATAGATCTGGCAAAAGTTGCAGCGATCCGAGAGTGGCCTAAGCTGAGGAGTGTAGCAGAAGTCTGGAGCTTTTTGGAGTTTGCCGATTATTACAGGTGCTTTTTGGAGAACTTTTTGCGGATTCAACTCCCCCCACCCACTATATTGACTAGGAAGGATCAGAGGTTCGTCCTGATGCCAGAGTGCGCTTGATAAGTAGTATTTTTATAACTTTTTAATAGAAAATCTTGTAAATATTTAATATGAATTCTCTATTTTATGTCAAATTTAGGTTATAAGTAGTTCTTTTTGTAATTTTGATTCTAACTTAGCTTAATTTCGATATTTGCAGATTTTTCGGACAAATCGGGAAAAATGGCATGTCACGCCCTCGGTCACGCCCGTGACCAAGGGCGTGTAACCTGAAGATCAGTCCAGAATCGATGCCGCACTGTTTGAACCAGTCTACACCAAGTCACGCCCCAGGTCACGCCCGTGACCCAAAGTCACACCCGTGACCGGGGGCGTGTAATCTTAGAATCGTCCACGTCGAGCCACCGTCGAGACGAGGAGATGCTGTCGAGAAGTCAACCTAAGTCACGCCCGTGACCCACATGTCACGCCCGTGACTTTCCAGCGTGATCCCTGCTTTGCCGCCGCGCCGAATTCCAGCCCATGCCGCATTTAATGCACACGTCCAAAGTCACGCCCGTGACCATGTTACACGGGCGTGTAATGTCCAACTTTTCTGCCGCCGACACGCCAAGCCCACGCCGCTGCCAGATCCAATGTTACAGTGATTACACGCCCTTGGACACGCCCGTGACCGAGGGCGTGTAACTTGAAATTTTTGCCTATAAATTCAGAGGCTCTCCTGAGTCCAGGGTTCAGAAATTTGGAGATGGGGAGGTGCTGTTAGAGCTGAGAGTGAGTTTTTCAAGTTAATGTTCATGTTTCTTAAGGCTTTCATGTTCTCCTCCTTCCCTTTTCATGCAATGTTGTAGTGTAACTTTCGTGTACTAGTTTTCTTAAGCTTGCAACTTTCATTTTCCTTAGCCTTGCACTCTTAATTTAAGGCTTGTAATAGTTCTTTGATTTTCAATAAAATTAGTTTTCTCTTTCATGTTCTTTTTCTCCTTAAGTAATTTCTTCCTTTTCATGCAAGGTTAAATTTTTCTCTCCTTAGTAATGTTCTTTTTTTTATGCAATGTCAATTTCTCTTTCTTTTCATGCAATGTTCAAGCTTTTCATTTAGTTTGAATTTAGTTTTAATTTTAGTTAAGCGAAAACAAACCACCTCAAATTTTCGTCGATAAAATAATAATGATTTTCCTCGAAGTAGAAGTAATCAACGCGCCCCGTGGAATACGACCTTGATATTCCTAAATATCCTATACTATAGACGATAAGGTACACTTGCCTTTATCGGATATAGTTTTGGAGAAAATCTCAACCTTTCACTAAAAATCTAAAATCCGCGCATGCAAATTTCATATCAAGTTTTTGGCGCCGTTGTGATTTTCCTCGAAGTAGAAGTAATCAACGCGCCCGGTGGAATACGACCTTGATATTCCTAAATATCCTATACTATAGACGATAAGGTACACTTGCCTTTATCGGATATAGTTTTGGAGAAAATCTCAACCTTTCACTAAAAATCTAAAATCCGCGCATGCAAATTTCATATCAAATTTTTGGCGCCGTTGCCGGGGAGTTTGCGTAGATATTTTGAAAAGAGGATAGCTATTAATTTTATCATGCTTCTTTCTATTTTAGTTTGCTTTTTCTAACTTTCAAAAAGAAAAAAAAAATATTTTTAGTTTTTCTTCTTCCTTTCTTCTCTTTTTAGTGTATGACCCGAGGTAGCACTTCGATTCTTCCTTTTGATCCGGAGATCGAGCGAACCCTTTTTAGGCACCGCCGTTCTCGTGATCAGGGAAATCAAATAGAATCCGAAGAGTCGATCGGGGACACTAACGCAGCAAATATGGATCATAATCTTAATCCTCCTAATCTTAACGAGCCAAATCCTAACGAGGACGCGCAACGGACCATGTCCTATTATGCGCGGCCGAATTTGGAAGGCACACAATCGAGTATTGTTCGCCCCACGGTGGCGAACAATAATTTTGAGATCAAGTCCAGCATCAAACAAATGGTGCAACAATCGGTGACCTTTGATGGTCAACCGGACGAGGATCCAAATTCACATATCTCTTACTTTCTTGAAATTTGCGACACTTTTAAGATCAATGGCGTCACCGATGACGCCATTCGATTATGTCTTTTTCCTTTTTCTTTGCGGTCTAAGGCCAAGCAGTGGCTGGGCTCCCTACCTAGGGGATCCATCACTACATGGGCCGAAATGGCGGAAAAATTTCTTAATAAATATTTCCCGCCTTCAAAGACCGCTAAATTGCGCACGGATATTGCATCGTTCATGCAAATCGACTCGGAGACTCTCTATGACACATGGGAGCGCTTCAAGGAGCTTTTGCGTCGATGCCCTCACCATGCACTTGCCACTTGGCAACAAGTGCAAGTTTTTTATAATGGCTTAAATCTCCAAACGAGGCAAATGATTGATGCGGCCGCCGGGGGGACATTAAATAATAAAACCCCGATCGCCGCTCAAGAACTTTTCGAAGAGATGGCCACAAATGCGTATCAATGGAACATGCCCCGAGCGCGGCCTAATAAGCCGGCCGGAATTTTTGAAATAGACGCAAACGCAAATTTGGCTTTACAAGTTGAGCGCTTAACAAAGCAAGTGGCGGAGATGTCTGCTTCCTCCGCCACTCCTCCTTGGGCCAATAACATTTTAATTGAAGAACATGTTGACTACATGGGAAATCCACCTCGGCCTTCCTATAACCCGAACACCGCTCAGTATAATAACACCTACAATGCGGGTTATAGGAATCATCCGAATTTCTCATGGAGCAACCAAGGAAATGCTCAGCGTCCTATGAATTTAAATCAACCTCCCCCTAATCAACTTCTTAACTTAACTCCGCCTCAAAATTTGATTTCTCAAAATTATAATCCACCTGGTTTTCCACCGCAACAGCAAAAACTCTCTCTGATTGAAGAGGTTTTTGCAAAATATGTTGCTACAAATGAAACGAACATCCGGAACCTTACCGGATCAATCAAAAATTTAGAGAATCAAGTGGGCCAACTCACAAAGATGATTTCTGAGCGTCAACAAGGAGCACTACCGGGGAACACCGAGCAAAATCCAAAGGAGAGCGCGCACGCGATTACACTCCGAAGCGGGAAGGAGGTGGTTCAAAAACAGGACGAACCCAAGGTAATTTCCTCTCCTCCTACTTTTAATTCATCTTCGAATTTGCCCGCTACGATAGCTCCGCACTCTTCTATTTTAAATCCGCGCGCTCCTACTTCTAATATTCCGTATCCATCAAAATTTAAAAATGAAAGCGCCGAAAAAAATTATAAAAAGTTTTTAGATGTTTTAAAACAAATCCATATTAATGTTCCTTTCTGCGAGGCTATCTCACAAATGCCTAAATATGCGAAATATCTTAAGGAGTTGCTCTCCAATAAAAAAAAGTTAGAAGATATTTCGCATATTTCTTTAAACGCAGAATGCTCCGTGGTTGTACTCAACAAATTGCCGAAAAAAGCAAATGACCCGGGACGGTTTTCCATCCCATGTCTTTTTGGCAATTCGTTAGTAAAACACGCCTTAGCGGATCTTGGAGCAAGCATCAACCTTATGTCGTTTTCTTTGTTCAAAAAGTTAGGTCTAGGAAATCCAAGGCCCACTCGAATGAGTATCCAATTAGCGGATCGTTCTTTAAAATATTCGATAGGAATAGTGGAGGACGTGCTCGTCAAGGTTGACAAATTCATCTTCCCGGTGGATTTTGTCATTCTTGACATCGAAGAGGATGCCGAAGTACCCCTCATACTCGGCCGCCCCTTCCTTGCCACCTCCCGCGCTATTATCGACGTAAGTAACGGAAAGCTCCTCCTACGGGTTGGAGACGATGAAGTTACTTTCGGCATAAATTCCTCGATGCGGAACACGCTAGAAAATGACGATTCATGTTTTTACTTAGAAGAGTGTTGTGAGTTCGATTCATCCCTCGAGTTAGTTTCATCGGCGAATAGTGATTCCGAGCCCGTAGAGCTCTTTTGCGATGAAGAAGAAGTCTCTCACCCCACACCACCCGAACCATTATTTTTAGAAAAATTAAAAATCAAGACTTCTTATGAAGAACCACCCGAATTAGAGTTGAAACAACTCCCCCCTCACCTTAAATACTTGTTTTTGGAAAAAGAGTCTAAGCTACCCGTCATCATTTCATCCGATCTTAGCAACTCAGAAATTTCTGAGTTAACTATAGTCTTAAGAAAGCACCGCCACGCAATTGCGTGGCAATTATCGGACATTAAGGGTATAAACCCATCTTTCTGCACTCATAAAATATTTCTCGAAGATAATTCCCGAAATTCAGTCCAGCCTCAACGACGGCTAAACCCTAACATGAAAGAAGTCGTTAAGGCCGAAGTTATAAAACTTCTGGACGCGGGAATCATCTACCCGATATCGGACAGTACTTGGGTTAGCCCAGTACAAGTCGTGCCAAAGAAAGGTGGTGTTACGGTAGTTGCGAACGAAAATAACGAATTGATCCCAACCCGTACTGTTACGGGTTGGCGGATGTGCATCGACTATCCGAAATTAAATGATGCCACCCGTAAGGATCATTTCCTCTACCATTTATCGACCAAATTTTAGAACGCCTTTCGGGTCACTCCTACTACTGTTTTCTCGATGGTTTGTCGGGATACTTCCAAATTCCGATTTCACCCGACGACCAGGAGAAAACCACTTTCACTTGTCCCTTTGGCACCTTCGCTTATCGAAGGATGCCATTCGGTCTTTGTAACGCGCCAGCTACATTCCAAAGATGTATGCTGGCAATTTTTGACGAGTTAGTGGAGGAGGTGATGGAAGTATTTATGGATGATTTTTTTGTGTACGGGAGTTCTTTTGAAAATTGTTTAAAAAATCTCGAGCGCGTGTTGCAGCGATGTGAGGAAACAAATTTAGCGCTTAATTGGGAAAAATGCCATTTTATGGTCAAGGAAGGACTAGTCCTTGGCCATAAAATTTCGGGCAAGGGGATCGAGGTCGATAGGGCCAAGATTGATGTAATTGAAAAACTCCCCCCTCCCACAAACGTAAAAGCTATTAGGAGTTTCCTAGGCCACGCGGGGTTCTATCGGCGCTTTATACAAAATTTTTCAAAAATTACAAAGCCGTTAACCCATCTTCTTGAGAAAGATTCTTCTTTTCTTTTTAGCGATGAATGTCATTTAGCTTTTCAACTTATCAAAGAAAAACTTATAAACTCCCCGATTCTAGTCGCGCCGGATTGGTCGCTCCCCTTTGAAATCATGTGCGACGCGAGTGACATTGCGGTTGGTGCCATTTTAGGCCAACGGGTGAGTAAGTATTTCCACCCTATCTATTATGCGAGCAAAACACTCACGTCGGCACAAGCAAATTACACCACGACCGAGAAGGAACTTCTAGCAATCGTTTTCGCCTTCGATAAGTTTAGGTCGTATATCACCCTCTCGAAAGTCATCGTCTTCACGGATCACTCCGCACTTAGATATCTTTTAAGCAAATCGGACGCCAAACCTCGTCTTTTGCGATGGATCCTCCTCTTGCGGGAGTTTGACTTAGAGATCCGGGACAAAAGGGGAGCCGAAAACTTGGCGGCCGATCATCTCTCCCGTTTAGAAAACCCCGCCTCGGACGTATTAATAGAATCTGACATTAATGATAAATTTCCCGAAGAGCGCCTCCTTGCTCTCGAAAATATTAATTCATCGTCTACCCCCTGGTTTGCAGATCTGGCTAACTATTTAGTAGCCCGGGTCCTGCCAAAAGAAGTCTCGAGTCAGCAAAAGAAGAAATTCTTTTCTGATTTAAAGAATTACTTTTGGGAGGACCCCTTTTTATTCCGTGTATGCGCAGACCAGGTAGTAAGACGATGCGTCTCGAGTGAGGAAGGCCTTAAAATTTTACGTCATTGTCATGAGGGACCCACCGGAGGTCATTATCATTCAAACCGAACCGCGAGGAAGGCGCTGGAGGCGGGCTTTTATTGGCCCTCGCTCTTCAAAGATGCTCACAACCTTGTGAGTACTTGCGACAGCTGCCAGCGGTTGGGGAACATCTCTCGCCGGGATGAGATGCCCCAAAACATTTTCTTAGAATGCGAAATTTTTGATCTTTGGGGCATTGATTTCGTTGGTCCTCTCCCTCCTTCGTTTTCAAATAAGTATATTCTAGTAGCGGTCGACTACGTGTCAAGGTGGGCGGAAGCGCAAGCTCTCCCCACCAACGATGCGCGAGTCGTCGTTAACTTTTTAAAAAAATTATTCTCTCGATTTGGCACTCCGCGCGCTATTGTGAGTGATCGGGGCACCCATTTTTGCAATACTCAATTCACAAAAATCTTAGCAAAATATGGTGTTACGCACAAATTATCCACTGCATATCACCCACAAACGAGCGGCCAAGTTGAAGTTGTTAATCGAGAATTAAAATGGATCTTAGAAAAAACGGTTTCTATTAATCGGAAGGATTGGGCAATAAAGCTCGATGACGCGCTATGGGCCTATTGATCGGCGTACAAGACCGTTATCGGGTGTACACCGTATCGAATGGTTTATGGCAAGGCTTGCCACCTTCCGGTCGAATTAGAACATCGCGCATTTTGGCCGCTTAAATTTTTAAACCTCGATTCCACTCTAGCGGGAGAACAAAGAAAATTTCAAATGAACGAATTAGATGAGTGGCGAGCGAACGCATATGAGAGCAATAAATTATATAAGGAGCGAACAAAGTTTTATCACGATAAGCATATAAAATTTCCAAAAACTTTTTCGCCGGGCGATCTCGTCCTCCTTTATAATTCCCGCCTTCGCCTTTTTCCGGGAAAACTAAAATCCCGATGGACCGGACCCTTTATTGTTAAAGAGGTTTGGTCCTATGGGACAATTTTAATTTCCCACCCGGAAAAAGGTACCTTCAAAGTTAACGGGCACCGCCTTAAATTATATCTTCCGGGAGAGTTACCAAATGAAAAGAGTGATTCAATTGTTTTTCAACCTTTAATATGACCGGCAAGTGGGTCAAGCTACGCGACCTTAAACAAAGCGCTTTTGGGAGGCACCCCAAAGTTATCTTTTTATTGTCTTCTCTTGTTTTTTAATATATTTTGTAGGTAATCGTCGCTTCCCCGCGCAAACTTCAAAAATCAGGGAAGCCCCTTCTCTTTCTTCCTTCTCCTTTATCATGCATTTCCTTTTTATTTTGTTTTGCACTTCTTCTTTTTTTTCCTTTACTTCATACTTAGTTTTAAACATTGGGGACAATGTTTAACTTTAAGTATGGGGGTGTAAATAGCTTTTTTGTAAATAGTTGTTAAATCAGAAAATTTTCAAAACAAAAAAATATATATATTTTCTTATGTTTTCTTCTATTTTAGCACTTGTAAAACTCAAAAAAAAAATATAGAAAACAGAAAAATTTAAATCTTGGAAAGGGACGTTTGGGATTTTATCCCATCACACCTCCTAGTACCTTGCGAACCCTTCACCGGGTAGCCCTTGGGAAGTCCAAGACTTGCAAAAAAAAATTTTTAAGTTTTAAAGCTTCCCTTTCTTTGTAAATAGTTTTTAATGAGAAAAATTCAAAAAAAAGATTATATCAAAAATTCCAAAAAATTCTTATTTCCCTCCTTGTTGTTTTTGTGATTTCTTAGAAATCTAGTTGAGAATGTTTATAAGCATGTTTAAGTTTTTAATTGGCTTAAATTTTGCTTATCATAGTTTGTTAATTTTAAATTTGAGGTAATTTTGATTTATGAATCATCTTATGATTTTAAATTGATTAGAGAATTTTGTTAGCATGACTTCTCTTTTTATTTTTAAATGGCTTCATTTTGTAGTAAATTTCCTAAACCTCTTTAGATTTTAATTATATTTTCTTCTAACTTCTTAGATCTTAGGAATTTTTAATTTTACTAGAATTTGCTCTCAATATGATTTAAAGCTAGCTAGATTTTTTTTCCCCCTACCCTACCCCTTTGATGGCATAAAAAAATGTATTAAAAGATCATATGTCATGGGAATAAGAGGATAAAATCCATTATTCCCTAAAACATATGCACCCAAAATATTTGAAAAGATTATATGGCATGGAGTAAGAGGATAAAATTCATTACTCCTAAACCATATACATTTTGGGTTTTTTTTTAGAAGAGAAAAAAAAAGAGTAAGAAAAAAAAAAGAGTAAGAAAAAAAAAGAGAAGGAAATTTCATGATAAATTCCATTTCCTCCATTCAAAAACTTCTCTTCTTATGCCAAATTTTATGAAATCCCCCTTAGCCAATTATCATTGTTCTAGTTTTAGTTGAAAATTATGGAGAGAGCAATATTTAGTAATTTACTTTTCCTTAAGATTCTTTTAAGATAGAGTTCTTATAATTTTAATTTAATTTAGTTTTATAATTTCTACAATTTTGTCAAACTACTTAATTTTCTTGAGAAGTTATTGCCTAAACATTTTTCCCTCTTTTCAAATCATCATCATAATTTAGGACTTAACTCCCCCTTGAATTTACTCTTAACTTAACTTTTGGTTAAATGAAATTTTAGTTTTAAATTAAAAATTTTTAAGGATGTCTTATAAATAATGTCTCACACTTTTGCTCTGGAATAGCAAAACCTCAAGTATGGGGGTATTTAATAAGTAGTATTTTTATAACTTTTTAATAGAAAATCTTGTAAATATTTAATATGAATTCTCTATTTTATGTCAAATTTAGGTTATAAGTAGTTCTTTTTGTAATTTTGATTCTAACTTAGCTTAATTTTGATATTTGCAAATTTTTGGGACAAATCGGGAAAAATGGCATGTCACGCCCTCGGTCACGCCCGTGACCAAGGGCGTGTAACCTGAAGATCAGTCCAGAATCGATGCCGCACTGTTTGAACCAGTCCACACCAAGTCACACCCTAGGTCACGCCCGTGACCCAAAGTCACACCCGTGACCGGGGGCGTGTAATCTTAGAATCGTCCACGTGGAGCCGCCGTCGAAACGAGGAGATGTTGTCGAGAAGTCAACCTAAGTCACGCCCGTGACCCACATGTCACGCCCGTGACTTTCCAGCGTGATCCCTTCTCTGCCGCCGCGCCGAATTCCAGCCCACGCCGCATTTAATGCACACGTCCAAAGTCACGCCCGTGACCATGTTACACGGGCGTGTAATGTCCAACTTTTCTGCCGCTGACACGCCAAGCCCACGCCGCTGCCAGATCCAATGTTACAGTGATTACACGCCCTTGGACACGCCCGTGACCGAGGGCGTGTAACTTGAAATTTTTTCCTATAAATTCAGAGGCTCTCCTTGAGTCCAGGGTTCAGAAATTTGGAGATGGGGAGGTGCTGTTAGAGCTGAGAGTGAGTTTTTCAAGTTAATGTTCATGTTTCTTAAGGCTTTCATGTTCTCCTCCTTCCCTTTTCATGCAATGTTGTAGTGTAACTTTCGTGTACTAGTTTTCTTAAGCTTGCAACTTTCATTTTCCTTAGCCTTGCACTCTTAATTTAAGGCTTGTAATAGTTCTTTGATTTTCAATAAAATTAGTTTTCTCTTTCATGTTCTTTTTCTCCTTAAGTAATTTCTTCCTTTTCATGCAAGGTTAAATTTTTCTCTCCTTAGTAATGTTCTTTCTTTTATGCAATGTCAATTTCTCTTTCTTTTCATGCAATGTTCAAGCTTTTCATTTAGTTTGAATTTAGTTTTAATTTTAGTTAAGCGAAAACAAACCACCTCAAATTTTCATCGATAAAATAATAGTGATTTTCCTCGAAGTAGAAGTAATCAACGCGCCCCGTGGAATACGACCTTGATATTCCTAAATATCCTATACTATAGACGATAAGGTACACTTGCCTTTATCGGATATAGTTTTGGAGAAAATCTCAACCTTTCACTAAAAATCTAAAATCCGCGCATGCAAATTTCATATCAAGTTTTTGGCGCCGTTGTGATTTTCCTCGAAGTAGAAGTAATCAACGCGCCCCGTGGAATATGACCTTGATATTCCTAAATATCCTATACTATAGACGATAAGGTACACTTGCCTTTATCGGATATAGTTTTGGAGAAAATCTCAACCTTTCACTAAAAATCTAAAATCCGCGCATGCAAATTTCATATCAGCGCTCGGCTTTTGAGGAGCTGAAGAGCCGACTGATTTCTGTCCTGTTTCTGTGTTCGCCTTGTCAGACTGAGGGTTACCAGGTGTACAGTGACGCCTTAAGTAGTGGTTTGGGGTGCTCTTTATGTCAATTTGGAAAATTTATCGCTTACGGTTCGTGTTAGCTGAAGGTATGTGAAAGAAACTACCCGGTTCATGACCTAGAATTGACGGTTGTGGTGTTTGCTCTGAAGTTGTGGAGACATTATCTATATAGTGTGAAAAACAAAATCTTCACTGACCATAAGAGCTTGAAGTACCTGCTGAGATCTGAATATGCGCCAGAGAAGGTGGATGGAGTTCTTGGGAGACCATACATTCGATATGCTTAATACCCCTGAAAAGGGGAATATGGTAGTAGACGCTCTGAGTCGCCGAGCACCGGTGCATGAAAGTTGGATTCAGGCTCATGATGAGCGTTTGGCACGTGAGTTGGAGCCCTTGGACATCTCCAGTATGGATCGAGGATCGTCTTCCACTATCGTTCTGAGTTGGATGGATGTGTAGTATGACATTGGTGACCGTGTGAGAACTGCCTTAGAATTAAATCCAAGCTTGCAACATTATTTGGCAGAGTCCACTGAGGGGTCGAACACCGAGTTTCTCTTTGAGGATGGTTTACTACAGAAGAATGACAGACTTTGTGTTCCAAATTATGGGAAACTGCGAGATGAATTGATGTATGAGGCTCATTTCACCAAGTACTTGATTTATCCGGGTGTACCAAAATGCATCAAGACATGAAAGCACTGTTCTGGTGGCCAGACATGAAGAAAGATATTGTTTTTT
The DNA here is from genome assembly GCA_033032865.1 of Dactylorhiza incarnata. Taxonomy (NCBI): domain Eukaryota; kingdom Viridiplantae; phylum Streptophyta; class Magnoliopsida; order Asparagales; family Orchidaceae; genus Dactylorhiza; species Dactylorhiza incarnata. The sequence goes on along the minus strand of JAWHQI010000099.1, from coordinate 7,529,786 downwards.
TCGTGATAAGATGCCAAACGTGCGTGTTAGTAAAAGCTGAGTGTCAACGGACAGGAGGATTCTTGAAGTCATTGTCAATTCCGGAGTGGAAATTCGTTGATATTTTCATGGACTTTGTGCATGGGTTGCCAAAGTCGCTGCAGAAAAATGACTCGATCTGAGTGATCATTGATAGGTTGACTAAGGTTGCGCATTTTATTTCGAATCAGAAAAGCGATTCAATGGAGAAGCTGGCAAAGCTTTATGCGGATAACATTGTTCGATTACATAGCGTCCTTCACAGTATTGTTAGCGATCGTGATGGACAGTTCACGTCCTGTGATTGGAGGCATGTTCCTCATTTGTTGGGCACGTAGCTCACGTTTAGCACAACCTTCCATCCACAAATGGATGGACAAACCGAGAGAACAAATCAGACAATGGAGGATATGCTTCGTATGTGCATTTTGGATTTTGGACAACGTTGGGAAGATCACCTTTACATTGCAGAGTTCACCTATAATAACAGTTATCAGGCGAGTATTCAGATGGCTCTGTTTGAGGTGTGATATTGCAGGAGGTGTCATACTTCGTTAGCGTGGGAGGGGACTGGTGATACCAAGATGTTGAAACACAAAGAGATTTTTGAGGCGAATGAGTCGATACGGACAATTCGAGAATGGTTGTTGACTGCCCAAGACCGACAGATAAAGTATTACAATGCTAAATATCGGAACGTGAAGTTCGCACTTGGTGATTGGGTGTATTTGAAAATAAAGCCTTTAAAGGGACTATCGAGGATTCGACGCTTGAAGAAGCTGAGTCTAAGGTACTTAAGGTTATTCGAGATGATCAGCGTGGCAGCTTATCGACTTGCTTTATTGAATGAGCTTAGTCGGTTGCATGACGTCTTCCATATTTTTGTGTTGAGGAAGGTGGTGCGGGAGCCCGATTCTATGTTGGAGGTCGATAGTGTGTCGGTGAATAGTGGTATATCTACCAAGGTGATGACAATTTGCATCATCGATGCCGACATTCAGCAGTTGCGGAGAAAGTCCATCAAGATGGTGAGAGTCCGTTGGGATAATTATATCCATGAGGAGCTCTCGTAGGAGCAAAATGAGGTCGTGCATGAGGAGTACATCGACCTCTTCACTCAAGTATGACGAATTTCATTTCGTTGTTCATGCTCTAAGTTTCGGGACAAAATTTAGTTAAGGGGGAGATAATTGTAACGCCCTAAAATTGTGCCTTGAAGATTAAATTATCGAATTCCATCGTGGGGTGCAGATAGAAATTATAATACTTAAGATTTAACTACTTGGTGTGCGAATAGTTGAGAGGGGGCGCAGATAGCTATTTCAGTTAGAGTTTTAATAAAAAAACCCTGGCCTCCCCAATCTCCTTTACCCGATCGGCTCCCCCCCCCCCCCCTCTTTTTGCGTGAGCAACCGCACAATAAGCCCTCTTCCCTCCCATTTTTGCATGAAACTACCGTCAATCTCTTGCCTCCTCTCTTCATTTATCTCTGACGTCGATGAGCTCTTGTTCTAGAGCCGAGAGACCTCATTCTCTCTCTCCATCTACCCTGCTTGCGTCAACAGGAGGAAACTTGCGGCGAAGCCGAGCCCTGTTGGAGTCTACAGGGTTTTTGCTCCACTCTTCCTGTTGGTAGACCCTCTTGTGGTGATTCTATTGTCGAGGCTTTGTGGTCCCTCTCGATCTAGAAAGCTTGAAGAAGGGGGAGCCTTCGTCGTAGAGTTACGTTCCCGTGAACTGCGTGTGAAGCTGAGCCAAGGCTAGAATCGTTGAAAGGATGACAGATCTGAAAGAGGACATCCGCTATGATCGTCTCCATGCCTCTGTGATGCTCTGCAAGAGTAATGACTCTTTTCCCTGGTCTTAGGACCGTTATTTCTACATTTTATGTGCTTATGTTTATTTTCATGCAATGAGAGTCCCCTCACGCCATTTCGGTTGAGGATAGGGACTCCGCCATGGCGTGGGATTGTGACCCCGACGTATCTCTTTGTGCGCTGCACTGTACAACCCTCATATTTGTCGAGCTGACGTGGCCCGGTATGGCTACGGGGCGCAATCAATCGACCCGTCGGAGGTCGTCTAGACCAAAAAAAGAAAGCCCGGGGGGTAGACTTCCTTGGCGAGTAGACCTTGGGTCCACTCGCCCAAGGTCCCGGGCGAGTGGACCATTGGTCCATTCGCCCGAGTGGGGGGGGGGAGCGACTGGACCTTGGGTCCACTCGCCCAAGGGTGTGGGCGAGTGGACCATAGGTCGACTCGCCCCAGGCAGCTGGGCGAGTGGACCAAGGGTCCACTCGCCCGGAGGGTTGAGTGGACCATGAGGTCCACTCGCCCATTCAGGTTGGTGGACCTCGGTCCACTCATTCGACCCCCGGCAAGGGGGGAGTGGACGTCTCATCCTCTACTCGTCCCTCCTCCAGTTCTGGTCGTTCAGGTTCGTGGTTAAGCTGCGGATAGTAGAATGTTAGCTATCCGCGGCCCAATTTTGGGAAGTCTATAAATAGACCCCCATGGGCACCTTGGGAATGGTTGGACTCTCCTCTCCCTCGCGTGTGTCTTGTGAGCAATCACTACCCCCCCTGTCATCTAAGGGGTTCGTTTTAGGGTTCAACTGTTCTTCAAGGGAAAGGTCTTTCACTTCTTAGCAACTAGTCAAAGGTTCTAGCTCGGGTCAAGAAGGGCTAGCTGCATCCCCCTTTCAAACGTCGAGACCAGTTCTCTGGTTTCCACATTCTGGTGAGATGAGTGTGGAAGCAGCTAGTTCGGAAAGCTCTGAGCAAGTCTCATGGCTGGAAGCGATGAGCTGGGGAACTCACCCCCTACCAGCAAGTGCGTGAAGAAAAGGGATTTTGAAGAGTTCAAGGAGTCGGTTCTGGATCTCATGCGGGTCGAACTCCCCCCTCATGGCAAGTGCTCGACACCACCTGCACCCGTGCTCGCTTTGCCATCTCTGATGGAGATGGGGCAAGCACGTCGGCAAGGGAAGGAGCTAGCCATAGGGGAAGGCTCGGGTCTCCAAGCAAGAGTGCTCTTCAACAAATCTCCTGGGACCGGCTACCCCAGTGGGGAGGCAGAGAGAACGCCTTTGACTCGCTAGGGAGGATGGGGATGTCCCTTCCGCGAGCTGATCATCTCAGCTCCCATTCCAGATGGGTTCAGCGAGCCTGACATTTCTTACAACGCAGGGAAGGACGACCCTCTCCAACACCTTCAGTGGTTTGAAGACATGGTCTCGATCAGGCAGATGACGGACGCCTCCAAGTGCAGTCTCTTCGCCATCACTTTCAAGGGAGAGGCAAAATACTGGTTCCACCAGCTCCCATCAGGCACCATCTACATCTTCAAGGACCCGCGTCGGAGTTTCTTGTTAAGGTTCTCCACCTCGAAGAAGGGGAGGAAGTAGTCGGAGTCCCTGTTCTTGATTCAACAAAAGCACGGGGAGACGCTGGGAAGCTATGCAGACCGGTTTCAAGAACAAGTCCTTCACCTCCAGGTTGACCAGAGAAGCAGGAGGGACCAGGAGAAAGAGAAGGAATAAGAAGACGAAGAAAGTAGAGGAGGTGGTAAAGTAGATGGCCAAGTTGCATGTGGCCAAGTAGGCGCAAGAAGGCGCGTTGTAATATGTAACCTCCTCGTTATAAATGAGAAATATTTAGAGGTAGTATCTTAGGAAAGATCCTAACTAGGAAGTATCGAGTGGTCATCCGCCTCAGGTTGAGCTAAGCTCCTAAGAAGTGTTGAAGTCCTCGACCTCCAGTTGGCTATTTTCTAGGGAGTATCGAGTGGTCATCCGCCTCCGGTTGAGCTAAGCTCCTGAGAAGTGTTGAAGTCCTCGACCTCCAGTTGGCTAGTTTCTAGGGAGTGTCGAGTGGTCATCCGTCACCGGTTGAGCTAAGCTCCCGAGAAGTGTTGAAGTCCTCGACCTACAGTTGGCTAGTTTCTAGGGAGTGTCGAGTGGTCATCTGCCTCCGGTTGAGCTAAGCTCCCAAGATGTGTTGAAGCCCTCGACCTCTAGTTGGCTAGTTTCTAAGGAGAGTTGAGTGGTCATCCGCCTCCGGTTGAGTTAAGCTCCCGAGAAGTGTTGAAGTCCTCGACCTCCAGTTGGCTAGTTTCTAGGGAGTGTCGAGTGGTCATCCGCCTCCGGTTGAGCTAAGCTCCCGTGAAGTGTTGAAGTCATCGACCTCCAGTTGGCTGGTTTCTGGGAAGGTGTTGAGTTCCTCTGCCTCCAGGTGAGGTAAGAACCTAGGATGTAGACGGGTACTCCGCCCCCAATTGGTAAGATCCCTGACAAGAGACCATTCACCGGGCTCAGTAATGCCTGCAAATGGGAGGCTCATCGGGTCGACTCGCTGCAGGTAAAACCTCAAGAAGGGTAATTGGTTTGGGAAGGTGTTGAGTTCCTCTGCCTCCAGGTGAGGTAAGAACCTAGGACGTGGGCAGGTACTCCGCCCCCAATTGGTAAGATCCCCGAATAGAGACCATTCACTAGGCTCAGTAGTGTTGGCAGATGGGAGGCTCATCGGGTCGACTCGCTACGTGCTAATTGGTTTGGGAAGGTGTTGAGATCCTCTGCCTCTAGGTAGCTAAGTTCCTAGGGAGTGTCGAGCGGTCATCCGCCTCTGGTTGAGCTGAGCTCCTTGGAAGTGTTGAAGTCCTTGACCTCTAGGTAGCTAAGTTTCTAGGGGGTGTCGAGTGGTCATTTGCCTCCAGTTGAGCTGAGCTCCCTGTAAGTGTTGAAGTCCTCGACCTCTAGGTAGCTAAGTTTCTAGGGAGTGCCGAGCGGTCATCCGCCTCCGGTTGAGCTGAGCTCCTTGGAAGTGTTGAAGTCTTGGACCTCTAGGTAGCTAAGTTTCTAGGGAGTGTCGAGCGGTCATCCGCCTCCGGTTGAGCTAAGCTCCCGTGAAGTGTTGAAGTCATCGACCTCCAGTTGGCTGGTTTCTAGGAAGGTGTTGAGTTCCTCTGCCTCCAGGTGAGGTAAGAACCTAGGATGTAGACGGGTACTCCACCCCCAATTGGTAAGATCCCTGACAAGAGACCATTCACCGGGCTCAGTAATGCCTGCAAATGGGAGGCTCATCGGTTCGACTCGCTGCAGGTAAAACCTCAAGAAGGGTAATTGGTTTGGGAAGGTGTTGAGTTCCTCTGCCTCCAGGTGAGGTAAGAACCTAGGACGTGGGCAGGTACTCCGCCCCCAATTGGTAAGATCCCCGAATAGAGACCATTCACTAGGCTCAGTAGTGTCGGCAGATGGGAGGCTCATCGGGTCGACTCGCTACGTGCTAATTGGTTTGGGAAGGTGTTGAGATCCTCTGCCTCTAGGTAGCTAAGTTCCTAGGGAGTGTCGAGCGGTCATCCGCCTCTGGTTGAGCTGAGCTCCTTGGAAGTGTTGAAGTCCTCGACCTCTAGGTAGCTAAGTTTCTAGGGGGTGTCGAGTGGTCATTTGCCTCCAGTTGAGCTGAGCTCCCTGTAAGTGTTGAAGTCCTCGACCTCTAGGTAGCTAAGTTTCTAGGGAGTGTCGAGCGGTCATCCGCCTCCGGTTGAGCTGAGCTCCTTGGAAGTGTTGAAGTCTTGGACCTCTAGGTAGCTAAGTTTCTAGGGAGTGTCGAGCGGTCATCCGCCTCTGATTGAGCTGAGCTCCTTGGAAGTGTTGAAGTCCTCGACCTCTAGGTAGCAAAGTTTCTAGGGAGTGTCGAGCGGTCATCCGCCTCCGGTTGGGCTGACCTCCTTGGAAGTGTTGAAGTCCTTGAACTCTAGGTAGCTAAGTTCCTAGGGAGTGTCGAGCGGTCTTTCGTCTCCGGTTGAGCTGAGCTCCTTGGAAGTGTTGAAGTCCTCGACCTCTAGGTAGCTAAGTTTCAAGGGAGTGTCGAGCGGTCATCCGCCTCCAGTTGAGTTGAGCTCCTTGGAAGTGTTGAATTCCTCGACCTCTAGGTAGTTAAGTTTCTAGGGAGTGTCGAGTGGTCATCCACCTCCGGTCGAGCTGAGCTCCTTGGAAGTGTTGAAGTCATCGACCTCTAGGTAGCTAAGTTTCTAGGGAGTGTCGAGTGGTCATCCGCCTCTGGTTAAGATGAGCTCCTTGGAAGTGTTGAAGTTCTCGATCTCTAGGTAGCAAAGTTTCTAGGGAGTGTCGAGCAGTCATCCACCTCTGGTTGAGCTGAGCTCCTTGGAAGTGTTGAAGTCCTCGGCCCCTAGGTAGCAAAGTTTCTAGGGAGTGTTGAGCGGTCATCCACCTCCGGTTGAGCTGAGCTCCTTGGAAGTGTAGAAGTCATCGACCTCTAGGTAGCTAAGTTTCTAGGGAGTGTCAAGCGGTCATCCACCTCCGGTTGAGCTGAGCTCCTCAGAAGTGTCGAAGCCCTCGACCTCTAATTAGCTAAGTGTTTAGAATTATTGAGTCCATTCTACCTCAAGTCGAGTTCAGCTCGACCAAAGTTGTTGAGCTTTTTCCACCTCCAGCTGAGTTCGGCTCGCAGGAGGGTTGTTAAGTGGAGTAAGGTTTGCCTTCCACCTCAGGTCGAGTTCGGCTCAACTAGAGGTGTTGAATTTTCCTCCATCTCAGGTCAAGTTTAACTCGACCTAAGGTGTTGAGCTTTCTCCACCTCCAATTGAGCTCGGCTCACAGGAGGGTTGTTAAGTGGAGAAAAGTTTGCCTTCCACCTCAGGTCGAGTTCGGCTCGACTAGAGGTGTTGAGTTTTCCTCCACCTCAGGTCAAGTTTAACTAAACCTAAGGTGTTGAGCTTTCTCCACCTCCAGTTGAGCTCGGCTCTCAGGAGGGTTGTTAAGTGGAGAAAGGTTCACCTTCTACCTCAGGTCGAGTTCAGCTCGATTAGAGGTGTTGAGTTTTCCTCCACCTCAGGTCAAGTTTAACTAGACCTAAGGTGTTGAGCTTTCTCCACCTCCTGTTGAGCTCGGCTCTCAGGAGGATTGTTAATTGGAGAAAGGTTCACCTTCTACCTCTGGTCGAGTTCGGCTCGACTAGAGATGTTGAGTTTTCCTCCACCTCAGGTCAAGTTTAACTATACCTAAGGTGTTGAGCTTTCTCCACCTCCAGTTGAGCTCGGCTCACAGGAGGGTTGTTAAGTTGAGAAAGGTTTGCCTTCCACCTCAGGTCGAGTTCGGCTCGACTAGAGGTCTTGAGTTTTCCTCCACCTCAGGTCAAGTTTAACTAGACCTAAGGTGTTGAGATTTCTTCACCTCCAGTTGAGCTCGGCTCACAGGAGGGTTGTTAAGTGGAGAAATGTTTTCCTTCCACCTCAGGTCGAGTTCGGCTCGACTAGAGGTGTTGAGTCTTTCTCCACCCCAGGTCAAATTTAACTCGACCTAAGGTGTTGAGCTTTCTCCACCTCCACTTGAGCTCGACTCACAGGAGGGTTGTTAAGTGGAGAAAGGTTCGCCTTCCGCCATAAGTTAAGTTCAGCTGGAATGCTCGGTAAGAGTAGCCCTCGAGCGGGACACTCCGTGGTTTTCTTTATATCCCCACCTACTCATCAAATAGGTGGGTTGGACTTTCTTTCTGAGCTTGAGACAAGCTCGAAAAGAGCAGGGATTGTGTACAACCCTCATATTTGTCGAGCTGACGTGGCCCGGTACAGCTAGGGGGCGCAGTCGATCGACCTGTCGGAGGTCGTCTAGACCGAAAAGGGAAAGCTCGGGGGGGCATACTTCCTTAGACGAGTGGGCCTTGGGTCCACTAGCCCAAGAATGTTCCACTCGCCCGAGTGGCGGGGGGGGGGGGGGGGGGGGGGGGGGCGAGTGCACCTTGGGTCCACTCGCCCAAGGGTGTGGGCGAGTGGACCTACGGTCTACACGCCCCAGGCACCTGGGCGAGTGGACCAAGGGTCCACTCACCCGGAGGGTTGAGTGGACCGTGAGGTCCACTCGCCCAGTCAGGGTGGTGGAGCTCGGTCCACTCATTCGACCCCCTGCAAGGGGGAGTGGACGTCTCGCCCTCCACTCGCCCCTCCTCCAGCTCTGGTCATTCAGGTTTGTGGTTGAGTTGCGGATAGTAAAATTTTGGCTATCCGCAACCCAATTTTGGGAAGTCTATAAATAGACCCCCATGGGCACCTTGGGAAAGGTTGGACTCTCCTCTCCCTCGCGTGTGTCTTGTGAGCAAACACTACCCCCCCCCCCCCCCTATCAGCTAAGGTGGACGGTGAGGTGGTCCTTAGTGACCTCCAAGGTTCCCAGGCTCAGCATTGGCTTGGGAGGGGAAGTTCCTTGTGAGATTCCGGGTGTATGGTGTGACCTCCATGCTGCAGCTTAAGGGGTTCATTTTAGGGCTCAAGTGTTCTTCAAGGGCAAGGTCTTTCAGTTCTTAGCAACTGGTCAAGGGTTCTAGCTCGGGTCAAGTAAGGGCTAGCTGCATCCCCCTTTCGAACGTCAAGACCAGTTCTCTGGTTTCAACATGCAAGCAGAGTCCCTCTCCCACTACGCGGTGGAGAGCGGAGACTCCGCCAGGGTGTGGGATTGCGACCCTGGTGTACTCTTTCTGTCTTTATTTTTCTTAGGAGGCCATCGGCCTTCGATTGGACGCGATGCGTGTTTCCATAAGTTTATTGCGAACCTCCGGGTCGAGTGTGTCCGTCCTCGACATAAATATGGATTAGTGATCTGACGCATGAGTTTGGATTTAGGTATGCTGTATGAAGCCTACCCGTGATGATAAGCCCGGATCGGTGATGTTTTTGTGATGTGTATTGCAATTAGCCCTATGTGCGCGAACGGGAATGCCACATGCTATTCTTCGTAGTGTTTTTAGGGATTTGTGAGTTGTATTCGTGAATGCCCCATTCCTAGGTGGGCCTGTGTTGGGCCCGGTAGAACGACGCTCCTGTGGGTTTTCGTAGGGCGGGTGGACTCCCCGTCATGTTGTAGTTGCGTTCATAGACTTATTAGTCTTTGTCATGTTACCGACACGTTTTAGAGTCTCTTTAGGCTACGTTGAGAGTTTATCGTGGTTAGACCGGAGATGAGATCGTCCCTCTAGTCGCGACATTTCGGGACAGTGAGTAATGTTATACTCTCTGTCGTGCTCATTCGGACAGTTGCGGACTTTTTCCCTCTCTATCACGCTCATTTGGATAGTTGTGGAATGTTTTCCTCCCTGTCGTGCTTCTTTTGGATAGATATGGACTTTGTGCCTCTCTATCACGCTCTCTTAGATAGATTCGAAATCTATTCATCCTATCGCTTCGGTTGAGTGTGAAAGGCAATCACACGCCTCTCGTCATGGGTCCTCGAATTAGAATGTCTCCAGAGCTTAAGTCGTATGACTTTGGAAGTCAACGACGCGTGTGTGACGGTATGCCTTGGGGACCCCTTTGTGTGCCCCGTTGTTCTTTGTTTATATGCTTTGGTTTTCGTGCATACTTAAAGGAGAGCGATGTACTCGCCCCAAAGTCCGCTAGGATGGCCGGGGGAGGGGTCGTTACGTTGTGTTGGTCAGCCACATGCTGACCTTCGTTTGCCACCCATTTGTTCTTTATTTCAGGTGGCGTAGCTCGTTGTGGTGTGTAGGGAGCCGGCGCCCAAGAGTTGTTGAGGAGCTGGAGATTCTTTTCTCCCTTTTTTTGTTTTCTTTAGCCTTGCTCTTTTTCTATTTTAAAAGTCATATAAGGCCTTAAGGCCGAGTACCTCTTTCATGTATGTTTCATTCCTAGTAGATGTAGACATTTGGTCCACTTTGTTTTGGGCTTTTGTTTAGCTTCCGATTACTCTGAGATATTGATTAGTTTTCTTTTTCTGCTGCCTTTTACTAGCAATTTAAGTTTATGGATATTATATGTCATGGGGTTCCGATCAGACCTATGTTATATTCTATTTGCAGACTAGAGATGTTACACCGCCATCTTTTTATGAATTCAAATATCCTCAAAAAAATTCTATTGAAAGTATTACAATGTCATTTTCCCCCACCATCAACGGCAAATGAAAGTATTTCGAATGTCCTTTTTCAACAGCATTTTTCTACTAATTTGTTCACTACCTCTAATTTAGAACTCATTTTTTTGTGTTAGACTTAGAGAGAAATCAATTAAATGTGTATTTCTTGAAAGAAGGGAGGACCCAAGGAGTCTTATATATAGAAGAGGAGGGGAGTCCGAAAACATCACAGACGGTGTGGGACTAAACAGAATATACACAATAATAAATACAATTTATTATTAATATTTTGCTTACCTCAATATAATGTTGCAGCAAGTTAGTGAGAATCCAAAGAATTGACTCCACCGTTATAATGCCTTAAAAGAGTGATTTCACGGGAGTGCATTCCCCAGAGCAATTTGAGGTGATCAGTTCCGACTTTAGATCTCATCATAGTTTCAATTTTTGGTTTCAGGTAAAACTATGTGACACTATTTTGTAAAATTGACTTTCACATCGTGCATTGTTTGAATATTCTATGCTTTATCGTTTACTTATTTTAGTACTTCTCATCTTTTTATTTAAATTCTCCTCATTAATTTTAATGACTTCGTACTCAGTATCGCATTATTATATATGTGTATCGATTTCGAGTGTCACATTGTTTAAATTCTCCGCTTAATGCAAATCTGAAATATCAACTTTTATCGCATCTTTAATCGTACCTTCTGAGTTTATATACTAACGTGTTTATGCTCTTCTAATATCTTCTTTGCTTTACATCAATAACATAACTTCATTACTACGATGTTTAGAATACTAACTCGTGTCCAATCATATGAATATTTTACATTATTATGAGTTTACATATATATCTTTTACTATATATCTTTTACTATATATAAGGAAATACATTTGAGACTATTTTGAAGCTCCAAATAATCACTCAAGTAATCTCAGCCGTCCGATCTGATTTCATCACAACATCTGAGCCGTTCGATCAACCTGGAACGTTGATTCCATCTCGACCGTCCATTTTTTTTCTCTAGATCTCCTAAACCTACCTTGATAGGATGTCTTAAACCTATAAATTTTATAGGACCCCTACCTTACAAAGTGAAATTACTATTTTGCCCCTACTATTTTGAAAAAAGAGTATTGGCTCAAGTAATCTCAGCCGCCCGATCTGATTTCATCACAATATCTGAGTTGTTCGATCAACCTGGAACGTTGATTCCATCTCGACCGTCCATTTTTTTCTCTAGATCTCCTAAACCTACCTTGATAGGACGTCTTAAACCTATAAATTTTATAGGACCCCTACCTTACAAAGTGAAATTACTATTTTGCCCCTACTATTTTGAAAAAAGAGTATTGGCTCACGCGCGCCAACCAGCCCACAGACCAATCATGATCCTACCCGCAGCCAGCCCTTAAAAAGCACGCCCGACACAGCAAGCCAGTGACGAGCTTGTAGCCCATCGGCCCACTGCAAGCAACAGTTCATCAAGCTGAATGGTGAAAAGGTTAATATACTAAATATTACAAAAATATTAAGCGGTGTGGGACTATTCAAAAAGGCGTGTGAACAATACGCGTGCACAATTTAGGTAATATATGCAGAAAACGCGCCTTTTGAAAATAGACCTCCTATATGGAATTTTTAGGAAAAGTGTTCAACATGAAAGTTGTAGATCTTGACGAGATCTACAACTTTCATGTTGAACACTTTTCCTAAAAATGTCATATAGGAGGTCTATTTTCAAAAGGCGCGACACTGGGCAGAACAATTTGCATAGTTCCGCCCGGGTTCCGCCCCTTTTGAAAATAGACGTCCTATATGATATTTTTAGGAAAAGTGTTCAACATCAAAGTTGTACATCTCAACGAGATCTACAACTTTCATGTTGAACACTTTTCCTAAAAATGCAATATAGAAGGTCTATTTTCTAAAGGCCCGCCGGCACTGGGCAGAACCATTGCGAATCGCATAGTTCCGCCCGGGTTCCGCTCCTTTGGTCTCCTATATGATATTATTAGGAAAAATGTTCGAGAGTTGTTCACTTTCCCTAAAAATATAATATAGAAGGTTTATTTTCAAAAGGCGTGTGTTTCGAGTTTTTCTCTATATGAGGATTTCGCGGACAAACAGTAACCCCATATGATATATATTATCTAATCTAATATAAATATTATTAACTACAAAATTTTAACCGCCAATAAATTAGCAGGCGGTTCACCCGCAACATTTACTTCATTTCACTAGGTGTTAAATTTTAAAAAATTTATATTCGTTTCTTATAAAATACAGTATAAATAATTTAAAAAAAATAAAAAAAAAAACTATAAAAAATGCAAAAACTGAAATAGATTTAAAAAATAAAATTATTTAAAAAATAAAATAAGCCCGTCGATCAGGTGTGGACGAAGCACGCGGCCACGGTGCGGGTATTGTCGCGCGGGGCACGGGGGCCCCCCGTGCACTGTCACTCATATATATATATATATATATATATATATATATATATATATCTTTAAATACTATATACAAAAAGTTGTCTTTGGTGCAACATTCAAAATTGTCAAATATAACCTCATTCTTTTACTCATATATTATGAAAAAAAATGAAAATTCATAAAATATAATGACTATTTGTGTAATTACACTATATCCCTACAATAAAAATAATGATGGAAATTCATAAAATTCAAAAGATTTTTAGTAGACCTCCTATACCTACTATGATAGATAATCATTAGACCTTCTCGACCTACTTAAAAATGATTTTTTGTTAAAATATAAATGTTTTTGAAAAAAATAATTATAAAATATTAATTATAAATTTTTTGGGGTAATTTTGAGTACTCATATATATATAGTGTGGACGCAACCGGCTTAATGCGGGAGCAGCCCTGAGCGTCATGGGCGTTGCCCGCCGAGGGCGGGCGAAGCCCACCGTCGCAGGCCGGGTACTATCGCACTTGGCCGGGGGCGAGCGAAGCCCGCCCGCGCAAAGCTCGATGGGGGCGAGCGAAGCCCACCGTCGTCGGCCGGGTACTGTCGCGCTTGGCAATAGGGGTGGAGCCCTGTGCCTACCACTCGTATATATATATATATATATATATATATATATATATATATATATGTATAGGGGAGTGTTCCTGTGCGAAGAAAATCTCGTGCAAAGGTGCGAAGGAGGCCATCGCGCCGTTGATTTGCAATCCAATGGAAGGTGCCGACTGTTCAGTTACGACCGCCGGCGACGACATCGACGACAACTGAGGGCCGGGGGAGGTGGCCCTCTTGGCGGCGACACACACGTGGTCGTCGCCGGCCCTTCCGTGCGCCGCCGGCGGCCGACAATTGCAAAAAAACAGGGGCTGTGAAGTTTCTCCTCCCAGCTGCGGCGGCCGGCGGTTGCGGGCTCGCCGGCCACCGGCCGCCCTGGGCGCCGACGAGCCCAGGGCGGCCTGTGGCCGGCGAGCCCGCAGCCGCCGGCCGCAGTTTCTGTGAAGCTCCATCGCAGCAGTTTGCAGAAACTGCGGCCGGCGGCTGCGGGATCGCCGGCCACCGGCCGCCCTGGGCTCGTCGGCGTGGACGCCGACGAGCCCAGGGCGGCCGGTGGACGGCGATCCCGCAGCCTCCGGCCGCATTTTCTGTGAAGCTCCATCACAGCAATTTGCATGGCGGCGCCGGCGGCTGCGGGATCGCCGGCCACCGGCCGCCCTGGGCTCGTCGGCGTGGACGCCGACGAGCCCAGGGCGGCCGGTGGCCGGCGATCCCGCAGCCGCCGGCGCCGCCCTGCAAATTGCTGTGATGGAGCTTGATTGGATCGAACGGCGCACAGGAGTTCTTCCCACCTTCGCACAGTGGTCTCTTCGCATATGATTAAAATGTTAGGAGGGAACTTTTCATGAAGGAAAAGATGAACCCATTAGTCCCACCATACCAATTTTCAATCTTGTTAGTAAGTATGTAAATGAATTCACTCTTTCTTGTTTGTTCAAGGGAACATAATGAGGATCTAAGAACCACACGCACACGCGTGCGCACTCACCGCACCGGACCGGACCAGATCCGAATTTGGGGAATAATTGAATTGAATTGGATTTTCTGCACAAATAGTTTCAGTACTTTTATTCTGAGTTTCGTCGAATATAAGCCAGAGTTGCGTCAACTTGCATCGAGTGGAACTCGAAGTGGCGTAGACAAGATCACCTGAAGTTGGAGTCGCGTCGAATTGAACATAATGCACCCGACTTGCGTCGACTGGAGATGCGTCGATAAGAACACGAGGCAACCACCTTGCGTCGATAAGTTCTCGACGCTTACGTTGACAAGCAGCCTGTCGACTTGACCTGCTTCGATAGGAATTCGACATAACGTCGAGTAGCCTCAACATGTTCTTGACGCAACGACAATATGAATTCGACGCGACCTCTATCATTTGCATTTTTTCTTCGCAGTTATTACGCGTAATTTTATAACCGTTTCTTTTACGCGTTTTCTCGTCATTACTCCTTTACGTTGAAAATCTTCAACGTTTCTCTGCAAGATTAACGCTTACCAATTATAACCGTTGTTATCAATTACATGTTAATTTCTTACTGTTGTACGAGACTCCTATATAGGAGATTTTTCTGAATCGTTTTATATAGACGCTTTTTGGAAAAATGTTTGCTCTCTCTCTCGTTCTTACGACTTATACCGTGATTCTGCTTTCTTCACATTTGCTTCATCAAGAGTGAGTTCCGGTGATCTGTGCTTCTTCGGTGTCCGTGCACATTAGAGTTCTCGGGATCTAGCCGAGTATTGTACCTTGGAGGAGTGAGCATCGGTTGAAAGCCCTGCCGGAGGGTGGTGCAACTTCTTTAGAACAGTGATCACACGTCTTACACAGACTCGATTCTAAACATATATATATATATATATATGTATATATATAGATATATATATATATATTGTGTTCTAATTTTTTTATTTCTCACTCATCTGTTTTAAATACTCTTGTCAAAATTTTATTTTTACAAAACTGAAGGTTTTCATTAGAATCCTGTTATTCAAGATCTGTAATTTGTTATAAGAGTTTTCAAAATCCGGAAAATATATATTAATATAGGAATATATGGAAAATATTTCAACACCGCCGGCACCGTGTACCTACGACAATACAGCAACCACGACATTACCTACGCACGCCGTCGTCTTCTTTCTGGTACAGGAGACTTCGCACAAAAAAATGTAGGCTTGTAGCTGTCAGCGTGGCTTTTTCTTGTGCCTTTGTCGTCATACGTTTAGCCCTATGCCTGTAGGTTTCAACATTGAACATGGAGTGTTGCAGCTTCGAGGTATGAGAAGAGCCGGTAACTCCCTGGTTCCTCACTCTGAAAGTCATCCCAGCAACCTAGAGACTTGCTCCGATGACGATCGACTTCGTCGACGCTCCCTCTATCTCTCCGGATTGACTTGTCGGAGCTTCCTCTAGCTCTCCCGAGCGACTTTGTCGGCGCTCCCTCCAACTTCGTCGATCGACTTCACAGGCACTTCCTCCAGCTATTATGAACGACTTCGTCGGTGCTCTATCTAGCTCCCAATCGACTTTGTGTGCGCTCTCTCGAGCTCGAGCTGACGCTTCTTCCACATCTGATTAACGACACCAACGTTTCTTCAGGTGAGTTAATTTTCTGCAATTTTCTCGGTCAGTCAACTTCTGCAAATTTTTATGAGTAGGCCCGCCATCATCTGTAAGATCTTATGCTTTTGTGAATGATTCCAGCACTCAAGTGAGTTCAACGCCAAAAATGATTTTTGTTGATTAAATCTTCAATGATTTATGTTGAATTTTTGTACACTTTTCACCTTTACAAACCAGTCTTATAAGTTTTTTCAAATTTTTTTTTCATGTTTTACATAGTTGGCGATCTCAACAATTATTTTTTAATCCAATTTTATTGTGCCCGGGATATGCGTAAATCATAGTTCCTCCACTGCCCCCTCCTTCAACTCATTAGAAAATCATGTGACAATGAGAGTATTGCGCTTAGGGGACTGCGAGCGTCGAGGGTATCGTCATGCAAAGCCCGTGCGCCCGAGAGCAGACGAGCACGAGCGTAGGTAGTGTCGTGACCAGTATAATGTCGCGACTGCATGGGGGGTCCGTTGCCTTTGGTGAACCATTCAAAATGGACAATTATTGCCTTACTGTTTTAGGCTCTGTTTGTTTTAGCGTAACAGCTCCGATGCGACAAAATGAAAACGATGGTTGGATAAAACATGGCGTTTGGTATTAATGATATTGAAAACCCCATTTTTAAGTTAACCAGGCGCTAGGTCAAATTTCGACCGCAGCCCAGAGCTACTTTTCCTCTGTCCGAAACGATGCGTCGCCTCTTCTTTCGTCGCTCACCTTCGAGGTCGATCTCCCTCCCCTCACGGTGTGCCCTCGTCGACGACAAATCGATCACAACCACCTTCTTTAGTTGCTCTTCGCATTCCTCTTCGTTCATTATTTTGCAAGGTGAGTATTTCTGTGCGTGTAAAAATCGGTGATTTTCTCCAGTTATCTTCTTCGATTGCTCTTCGTTACTTCTTCGATTCTAGGTTTTTTCTATGTATCTTCAATTCTTTGTTCTCTATCACTTTTTCTCCAAAATATTACTATGTTTCGTCCATTTATTCCATTTTTCTTCGATTTTAGGAATTCTGTAAGAGAGTCGAGTATGTTCGTTGTCTCTCATCGTGGCGATATTTTTGTGTCCGAGTTCCGGTTATAACCGGGACGCATCACAGACGTTGATTAGTTATATCTAAGAAATCAGAAATATCTGCCGATATTTCCGAAATATCTGCCGATATTTCCGAAATATCTGAGATATTCCCGTTTTCCACTTGGCTCCATATGATTCATTTCGGACCGTCCCGGGCACAAAAATTCTGCCCCATCGTGGGCCAAAGAAAAAAGTTTTGCAAGCATTTTTCTCATCTTGATTTGATATCAGCTGCTGCAGAGCAGGCTTTTTTCTTCATCTGTCAATGGTATCAAATCTAAGGGGCATGCAAGTGGCATAAAAATTTAATATTTTTTTCCAAAAACAGGACATCAATATGAATGCTGGTGTCGTAGAACTTTAAGGCCCACGATGAAAACTTTTTGAAATCCTGTCTGAAACTTTAAGGCCCGCAATGAAGAATTTTAGAAATCCTGTCTGAAAGTTCAGATCTCCAATTGTTGCCGCTGCCAAAGAAAATTGTTTTTCCCATCTAGATTTGATATCAGCTTGTTTTACATCTCACAACTTATATTTTTCAGTGTTTAGTGAGGAATCTTCTAACTGTTAATAATATGATTGTGGTTATCTTCATTGTTGAAATTGTTGTTATCCCGTTTATTATAGTGTGCAAATGAAATTGATGTTATCTTACTTGTATAAAAAACCTTCTCATGCTCTATAATAATTTTTTCTTAGATGGGAAAAACAAAGGAAGGAGGGGTATCAGCGATATGGGAGTCAAATGATATAACGATATTTTGTGACTTATGCATAATAGAGATCGGGCTGGAAAATAGGCCCTACCCATTTCAGCAATGACAATTGGAATAATTTGATAGCAAAATTTCTAGAGCGGATCAGAAAAAATTGTGATAAAGCGCAAACATTATGATTTTTACTATGTACTCGTTACTCTGGAACAATACGATGTTTACTCTATTTTTAGTACCGTGGAACAATATGATGTTTACTCTTTGATGTGATTTATTGTCTATTTTACAGTGCTTCAATTGTTCATGTTTATGTACTCAAGTGATATTACTTATATGTTATAACAGTAAAATGTCAGGTGATGACACAGATTACTCGGGTGATGAATATGGGTTTGCAAGAAGACGTTATTGTGTTGGTTATCATCAAGTATTAACATCAATGATAGTCGCATTGCAAGCATCAAATTCTAGTTTGACCTTTCCAGTCCCGTGCATGACGTCGAAGCAAACTTGCGACAAATGGTTGCGGGAGCTACTATGTAACACCCCAGGGCAGGCCGGCAACCTCATCCCGCGTGTCCGGGATGCAGCCCATGTGCAACCCCAACCCCTCTCCGCGCCTGTTTCTCAGCGCGTTGGGTTGTTGAGGGGGGGATTCGATCCCGCCACCTCCTGGATAAGAACTCCTTCAACCGAGTCTCATCACCAACTGAGCTGCACTTTTTATTTGTAACTCCCCAGGGCAGGCCGACAACCTCATCCTGCGTGTCCGGGCTGCAACCCATGTGCAACCCCAACCCCTCTACGCGCCTGTTTCTCAGCGCGTTGGGTTGTTGAGGGGGGGGGGGGGGGATTCGATCCTGCCACCTCCTAGATAAGAACTCCTTCAACCGAGTCTCATCACCAACTGAGACTCGGTTGAAGGAGTTCTTATCCAGGAAGTGGCGGGATCGAATCCCCCCCTCAACAACCCAACGCGCTGAGAAACTGGCGCAGAAAGGGGTTGGGGTTGCACATGGGCTGCAGCCCGGACACACAGGATGAGGTTGCCGGCCTGCCCTGGGGTGTTACATACTATGTGGTTCTCCTGTTAGATTTCATATTTCTGTCAGGATGTCGCAGCAGGTCTTTCTTGATTTATTGCAAACACTGCAAACAAATTATGAACTAAAAGGATCTAGGCGTACCACATATGGAGAGGTGCTTGTAATTACGTTGTACATATTGTCACATAATGAAACTATGAGAAAAGCTTGGGAGTATTTTCAACACTCACCAGAGACCATCAACAAATACCTTACTTGTGATATTCATGCTCTTCTACGATTATCTAAAGATGTTAGAAAACCAACAGATCGGTACTTCACTAGTACTCCGCCTAAAATATTGCACGATGATCGCTACATGCCCTAATTCATAGATTTTATTAGCGCAATTAATGGAACTCATGTTCATGCTAGCATACCGGTTGAAGATCAAATTCCGCTTATTGGGCGACTTGGAACTACATCACAAAATATTATGGCTGCTTGTGACATTAACATGTGCTTTACCTTCGTTATGACTAGCTGGGAAGGATCCGCACACTATAGTTCATTTTCAATTACGCAATTAGTAATCTCAGTCACAAATTCCCGCACCCACTATTGCATTTTTTTCCTTTTGTTAGAAAATTTGGAGTAAGAGTCGCTACGGTGAATTTATATTATCTAATAGCGAATTTATATTATCGAAAAATTCAAATGAATGTAGCGACTAGTGAAGCTCTTAGGATCGTCTTAACTAAATACTATCATTCTCTAATTGGAGTTTATGCAGAAATTTATTTTTCTGATCAATCAACAACACACAAATAAACTAAAGGTTTGGGAAACGGTATATTTACTAAAGTTCGGAAATATAATTTATACTGTTCTTGGATTCTTGCTCGTTCTTCATGATTGCAGATATTCACAGCAGCTGAGATGTGTTTTTCTTTATGAACTTCGCGACGCTAGCATATCTAGTTAGCATACAAAAATTTTCTGAAAGTCGAAGCTCTGCAACTAAATATTGTCAGTATGTTGAAACCCATTCTTTAATATCCAAGGCACATAGGTTTGATAAGCAACACCAATATGATCTGTAGATTTCAAAGTGTAAACCTCAATTAATATATATAAATTTCTAAATGTACCTGGAGTTTATTATGGAGACCCACTTTAGTAAATACGGAATACCGAGAATCCCTCAGCAGAGTTGATGGACAATAATCACTGTTCTGGTCTTCTCAAGAGGAGCATGAGTCAGACGTCCTTCTGAAGTTAGGAATCAAGAAGCACTATAAATTTGCTTCAATCCTTCTAGGATAAACCGACTAGTGCCGATCTCTTCCCGATCTGAGAATAAACGAAGGAGCAGGGATCTAGATCGGTTTGCAGATAGGGATCTTAATTTCTGCTGCACTCAAAGAGTGATGCAGATCCGAGTTCGCTAGATCGAGGAAGAATGGTTGCAGATCACGTTCTCCTCCTTGACTTAGGTCGTCAGCGTCAGAATGAAGGAGGAGCGACAACATCTTGGCCGGCGATGGAAACCTAGAGACGTAGCGCCAATCCTTGCGGCAGTCCAGACAAGGAAGATGATGAGCAGTAGTTTCACTCTATTTTCTCCAGGAAATCAAGGTCGGCGCTTGGCTTCTCAATCGTGGAGAGGGCAAAAAATCCAACGCCGTTACCGGCGAACCAAGAGGAAAAGGAGAAAAATTTTTGGCAGTTAACCAAAAAGGAGAGTAGAAGAACACGGTTTTTCAGCCTTAGTTCACCTATGCAAAATGAAAACCCGTATATGACATAATCCCATTTGCAGCCTTAATAGGGAGGGCCACTTATGGGAGTTACAAAATATGAATTCGATGAATTCATTAATACTCCCATAAATACAAAAATGAAATCCATGAATAAATTGGATTTATAAATTATGCCAATACGGTACCTAGGGGGAGACCGAGTTCGCGACCGAATTTATGAGACTGTCTGACCCACCTATCACAGACTTTGACCGTTCGCGCGAATGAACTAACGCGCGCTCATGGGAGTCTGAATAGGCTCAAATATTTGCGTACGACTTCACCGGGACGTCTCTATGAATCGAGTCTACCTTACAAGAAATTTCTAACATTCTCCCACTTGGACTTGTATTCATCGTAATTTATGATATTCCGACAAAATCTTCACTAAACTTAAGAGTACCAATCAGCGAACGCGATATTGAGTCTATTCCCACGTCAATCCGGTCCAACCAAAACCTTCACTCTGAATCATGGCGACAACCACATCATTGAGCGACACGGGACCTTCCATGGTCACAACAACTTACGGATCTAATCGACATGGACAAAGCGCGGTTATATAAAATATAGAACAACATTCTGAAAATGTGCAAATAAAAGTTGTTCTACTTGGTGGCCGGTCAACCAAACTTCTCAAACGAATGCACTAAACCATGCTACGAGAAGTTCTTAAGTGTTCACAAGGTCAAGTTTGTTCAATCTTAAGATTTTAAATGCATGTGTCAAAAGACATACTATATTCCATAATCCAAAATATAGTGCCCTAGGCCTTATGCTCCGACTGACACAAGTCATGAGACTTTTAAATGAAGTGTGACGTGTCACATAAATTCTACGAATATCGAAACTTAATGATATTCATGAATGAATATTCTTTATTATTGATGAATTAATCAAAGTGCAAAATTGACAGATAAATGAAATTAGAGCTTCATGCAGCCTCCCACTAAACTAGTACATCAAATGACTCCTTAAGCCCCATATTGAAGACATGCTTCTGAAATACATTGGGACGAAGTCCTTTAATAAATGGATCGACTAACATGTCATATGTCCCTAAATGCTCCAATGTATTATTACCCTTTTGACCAATTCCTTAACGGTCAAAGATTTAATTTTCATATGCTTAGACCCTGCGATATTTTTATTGTTCATCGAGAACATAACAACATAAATATTATCATAGTACAAGCGAATGGGTCCATCTATTGAGTCGACGACCTTTAACTCAGTAATAAAATTCTTAAGCCACACATAGCGTGAGTAAAAGCTCCAAAAAGAGCAACAAACTCTGCATACATTGTGGATGAAGTGATCAGTGTCTGTTTGACACTCTTCCATGAAATGACCCCACCAGCAAACTTAAAAACGTAACCCGGGGTAGACTTTCTATCATCCTCACACCCCGCAAAATCAAAATCAGTATACCCCACTTACTCAAGGTTCTGCACTCTATGGTAGACCAATTTCACATCCAATGAGCAAATCCTGGGTTCGACTGATATCTACCTAAAAGTCCTACTACAAAAGCAATGTCCAGTCTGGTATAGACTTGGGCATACATTAAGCTTCCTACTGCACTAGCAAAAGATATATCCTTCATGCACTCTCTTTCTGTATCGTTCCTGGGGTATTGTGCTAAGCTAAGTAAGCACAGGTACGTCACCAGGCTTACAATCAAGCATGCTAAATCTCTCAAGTACATGCTCGATGTAGGCTTTCTGAGAGAGTGCAAAAGTATGTTTAGATCGGTCCCTAAAGATCTCGATTCCTAGAACGAAGGATGCTTCTCCAAGATCTTTCATATCGAAGTGTTTTGAAAGAAATTGCTTAGATTCACGCAATAACGATAAATCACTACTCGCAAGCAGAATATCATACACATACAGAATTAAGAAGATGTATATACTCCCACCGATCTTGAGATATATGCAATGGTCTACTTGATTTGATACAAAACCAAAAGAAGTGAAAGTGCACAGTGTGCCTCTGAGAATCCTCTAGAGGGGGGGGGGGGGGGGTGAATAGAGATTTAAAAATTATTCCTATTCTAACTGTGAAAACAATAAAATAATCTAAGGATTTATGCTTAAACAAGATCTCTGGCAGAATAAAATAGTGTTGAAATATAAAGCAGAGAACAGTAATGCAAACTAGCTATAAGGGACAACACAGAAAATTAGCAAACCAGATGACACACAGAATTTTTATAGAGGTTCCCTAAAATGTGGGTACTCCCCTCTTCTACCACTTGGTAGGGATGCACCAATGTGCCTGAGTCTTTTGGTAAGGAGACTCTTAGAACCACTGATCTTTTGACAAGGAGATCATGAACCACCAGATCTTTTGATAAGGAGATCTTGAACCACCAGATCTTTTGATAAGGATATCTTGAACCACTGAATCTTTTGAAGAGGGATTAACAAAACTCTTTTACAGAAGGGAATTAGAGAGAGAAGGGGGAAGAGAAATGGTGTAGGAATTCTGTTCTCAGAATTCTTATGAAAGCTGTATGATACACAGCTTCTTGTATCTATCAATGGATCTGCTCTTGATTAACTCCTGCTTATAATTTTGATGTTTTGGAGGAGCTTTGATTATCAGATCCTTTGTGATTCCGCTGATTGAGATCTGGCTGTTATGTAATGGTGATGAAGAACAGCTTTCAGCTCCTTTGTGCTTCTTTTCTGATTAAGATCAGTCTGCTATATGATTATGATGATGAGCAGTTGTTCTTATCTTCTCTGTATAATCTCAGCTAGGGTTCTTGAGGGAGGAAGAAGAAGAGAAACCCCTAAAGGGAATGGTTCAGCCGATTGTAATGAGTGCTGTGATTTGTCTCCTTCTTCTCTGCACTTTTATTGTCTCTCTTCAATTTTGAATTTAATTTCCCCTTTGGTAAGACCTAAAAAGGTATTTTTGTCTTGGACAATCTCTTTCTTTCATTCTTTAATTACCGACCCGTTCACCAACCTTAAGCATGTTTCTAAGAAAGCTTTTTGTCTTCTTGTATTTCTTTTGTCTATTTGAGGCAATTAATGAGCCATTAGGGAACGACCTTGAGAGAGGTGGGCCATGAGAGAGGGTCAAAAATGATAGCTGAAAAGGTTTCCCTTTTCGGACTGTATTCGACGTAGCGTTGAGTTCACTTCCTCTCTTATTGACGCACCTTCGAGTTCTTGTAGGAGCAGCTTCGAATTCATCCTTGCTCTGACTGAACTCAGCTAATCGACATTGTGTCGATACCCAAATGACATAACCGTCGAGTTGATCGCTTGGCTCTGAACTTCATTATCTGCGTTGAGATGAAGTCGACGTTGCGTCGACTTTAGATTACTCCGACAAACACTTCCTTCTGCTCTGAGTTGATGTAGAAGCTGCGTCAATTTCTTCAACTACTCTGACAAGTCCATGACCTCTGCGTCGATATCTATTCGACGTAACATCGACTTTTATTACTTCAACAGAGGGTTGAACAACTTGGACTTCTAGTCAGAGTAGCGTCGATAATAATTCGACGCAAGTGTTAACTTTGTCCAAATTTTGCTTCTCTTGACTTGGTCTTGACACCCTAGTTTGAGTGTGATATCCTAAGACATCTAATGACCAGATTACCCTCACTATACACTGGGTAATTCAATCCTAAGAGATAAAATCACTTTTAGTGAATTTGTTAAGTTAAATCAAAGGGATTTTTCCCAACAATCTCCCTCTATTTATCTTAATAAATTTTACAGTTTGTTCAAAGTGATTTTGCACATTTTTCTTACATACTCAAGAATAATACAGACAGGATAATAAGGCATAGAATAATTGACTAGATTGATCTAGTAAGCAGAAATGTATCTGATTAATTGCCACAAAAGTTTAACAGAGATTACCTAAGAGTACATCTACTTTCTTCCTTTCAGAAAATTGGATAAATCCTCATAGATCCTTCTGAACTTTCTTTCCACATACTTGAAATTTGCAGGGGTTGCCTTCTCTGGATTCCTTTGTATTTTCTCATGGCCTTTGTACAGCTTTGCTAGGTCACTTTCTGTTTCAGGAGAAACATCTTTTAAGGTGAAGCCCGGATCAAGAACCTTTGTTGTCAACAGGTTTATGGTTTCCAATTCTAGATCATCTGACTTTGAGTCCCCATTAGGATTTGGTACATCAAAGGTTGATTGGGGTTTCCAGTGTCTGAGTCAGACTTGAACAATATCTTTTTCTTTTTCACAGGAGGTTGTTTTCCTTTCTTTTTCTTCTAAGGAGGCTCCTCTGGATCCTCTGGAACACATCCAATGCCCATTTTGTGAAGTTGGCCTATTTCCTCCAACATCTTAGCTTTAGGATTCCTTGTAATATACTCAGTGGGATCAAACATGGAGGATTTGTGGGGATTGCTTTTGCTAGTTCTTCTTGTTCAACCACCTATTTTCCTCTTTGCAGAATATCAATAAATCTCATTTTCTTCTTTTCAATCTCCCTTTGAGATGTCTCATATTCATATCTTTCTCTGTCTACAATCTCTTCTAAAGCTTTATCCTGCTCTGGATTGGTGTAGATTTTCATCGTGTTCTCAGGAATTTTAATCCTTGTATACTTTTTGTGATATGGTTTATTTTTTTCTGTGTTCCTTCATTTGTACTTTTGTATACATCTCCCAGATAGGTATTCTTCCTCTACCTCCACCTCTATATGGAGGTCTCCCTCTGAAGACTGGTGTTGGAAGAAGTGGTTTAGTCATAGGAGCAGGTGGAGAAGGAAACTGAATTGGAGGTACTGGTTGAGCTGGTGCTGGATCAGGTGAGGCAGAGTCTTGATCAGCTATCTTGACTGGAGAGGGTGCTATGGATGAATCTTCAGAGGACACTCTGAATGAAAAAGGATCAGGGATGGAAGGTTCAGTGTCTTCTTAAAATTCTTGTAGAGGATTTAGGTACATCTGATCATCTGAGATTGAGGGTACCTCCCCCTGAGTTGATGGCTCCCCCTGAGCAAAGGGCAGGGTCCTTGGAGGAATTGCCTCCCCCTGATTTACTGCATCTGAAAGGTGAAGTTTGGATGATATAGTCGGCTCTCCTTCAGTGGTGAAGGAGAGAGGGATTGCTATTATGTAGATAGAATCTTGAAGAGGTTGCTGATCTTGAAGAGATTGCTGCTTGCTGGTACAGGTCTCCCCCTGCTTTATATCATTGAGAAAAGATATAAAGCCTTCAGCAGGCACGACTGCCGATTGTACTTCCTTATCAAAAGCTGTGAGTTCGGTTGTAAGGTCCTGCAACCTTTTGTGCTGGCGATGGAGTTTGCGATAACAATCCATTGAGAAGTCAAGATAGAGGGAGCCAAACTTGGATAACACCGTCTCGAGGGAAAGATTGATGGCCTCAATAATATCTTGCTGATTTGACGAGGATGCCATTGTAATGCTGCAAGAACCTGCACTGAAACAAAGAGAAAAAATGAAGAAAGGGAAGAAGAAAGATATCATGAGGGAGATAATTCGAATATCACAATGGAACTAAACGCAGAAGTTGCTTTGAGTAGATGAATCGTCGCAACTTAGGGTTTTATTCAAAGCAACGTCGAGAAGAGCGACATTCAGCGTGCCAAACTTTGTCAATGCGCGCGATCTATCAATTCGACGGAGCGTCGAGTAGATGTCGACATAGCTTCGAAATATAGTCATCAATGATACTGTTGGGTATTGTGTCCACAATCACCTAGATTTGAAGATGTCCCCTAGTGAACTAAAATGAATTGAGTATGTATTTGATGATTTCTGTTTAGATGTGTTATGACAGGTCTTAATGCTAAGTGCACACCAAAGTCAGGTTGCAATGGATCACCAAACACAGTTCTGGACAATGTAATCCCTCATTGTGTAGAACAAAGTGTTGGTCCATGTGTAATCTCTCTTTTAGGGTGTACTTCATATGCTCATGACTGAAGGTTTTTAAGGTTGAGGAGTGGAGCAGGTTTTCAGAAGAAAAGAAAGTTTTGCTAAGTCAATTCGTCGAGATGTCTCGGGACATTCCGATGAATCTCGACGAATCAAGACAGAAGCCATTTGTCTTGTTTAAAGAAGAAAAAGCTGCAGCTAAGTCCATTCGTCGGATGTTCTCGTGAACTCCCGACGAATCCCGACGAATGAAAACAGAAGGTGTTTTTCACGGGTTGTTCAGTGTTTTTCTGTGGCCAAGTCTTTTCGTCGAATGTTCACGTGAAGTCTCGATGAATGACGGACAGACGGATTTCAAATCTTTGTTTCGTTTTCGAAAATTAGGGTTGGCCACCATGTACAATACACGTATCGTTCCTCCCTTCTTTGTCGCACGAGCCGTTGAAGTCCTCCCTATAAATAATCCTTTATTTTTAGGGCAAGGATCATCTCTCTCTTCTTCACCCGATTGTTCAGAAAAGAAAAGCCGTTTTCTTCTTCCTTTGCTGAACAAGTATTCTGAGACCTAACATCTGCTGCTCAAGATTTATTCTTCATTGTTGTTAGAGATTTCTCAGATAAGAAGCCCTTTGATCTTATTGCCGCACTCTACATTCAAGATTCTTTCGAGTAAATCAAAGGGCCTATTCAGATCAGGTTAGCCAAGTCTATTTTCTTCCAAATCTTTCAAGATCCAAGCTTTCTCTCTCAAGGAAGAAGAAGATTCAGTTTTCCCAAGATCTGAAGTTAATCTCTGTTGAGGTTTAGAAGAAGTATTTTATTTCTTTCTCTATTTGATTTCTATAGGAGTGTTTACTCTGAGTTATTTGTAGGAGTGGTTTACTCCGAGTTGTAGGAGTTGTTTTACTCTGAGTTGTAGGAGTGGTATACTACGAGTTGTAGGAGTTTTGACTCCGAGGTGTAAGATTATTCATAATCTGAGATTGGTGAAGTAGCCGAGTCTAGCCTCGAAGTGCTAGATAGGCGAGGCAGGAAAGAGGACTACCCACATTGGGGAACCTCTATAAAATCCTTGTGTCTGTGCTGTGCTTTATTGTGTTCATTTCTGTGTTATATTTTAATTTCGCATAAATACATAGAATCCACCTATTCACCCCCCTCTAGGTGATTTAGGCCGCAACTAGACACTTTCAATTGGTATCAAAGCGAGGTTGTTCGCTATAAGGCTAACACCTTGAACAAGACTCCTCATCTAGTTGCTGAAGCAAGTATGCCTGGAATGGATAAAGCCAAGGATTCCGTCAAGCTGTCAGTCTGCACCAAAGAAAACTTTCCAATGTGGAAAGAAATAGTAAGATTCTACATGGAAGCCGCTGACCCAAGAATCTTTCAGATTGTGGAAGAGGGTCCCCATGTTCCAATGAAACCATCTTCAATAAACTCCGCCATCATGATTCCCAAGAAGATGTTGGAACTAACCAAAGATGAGATCGCTCTAGTGGCCCTAGATAAGAAGGCAAAGAACATCATAGCAGGTGCAGTTGATGATTCCATGTTACAAAATCTGCTTCACTGCAAGTCTGCTAAAGAAATATGGGATTCTCTAGTCGTTCTGATGGAAGGGACCGAAGAAGTGAGGGATGACCGAAGATCATTGCTGAACCAAGAATACGAAGCTTTCAAGCAAGATCCAAGAGACTCCATTTCTGACACCTACGAGAAGTTCTTCAAGATCGTAAATGGTCTTAGGAACTATGATCGAGAATTCACAACTGGCGAACTAAATGACAAATTCTTGAGATCCCTGATGAAAGAATGGGACACCAAGGTTATAGCCATTAGAGAATTCAGAAAGTTAGGAACCACGGAGCCACAAATGTTGTTTGGTAAGCTCTTGTCCCATGAGTTGAAGTTGAACTCCCGCAAAGCTGAAGAAGAGGGGATCAGGGCCTCTGGAAGGGAGAAGTCCTCCGCTCTGAAAGCTCAAGAAAGAGCAAGGCTCTCCCACCTGTCAGGAGATCATCTTCTGATGAGGATGAATCTGATGCCAGCCCCTCAGGTTCAGAGATGTCTGATGGAGAATTTTCTTTGCTCTCCAAGCAATTCAAAAGACTTCTGAATAAAAGAAAGCAGAAGAGAGGCCAATCCTCTGCTTTTGATCATAAAAGATCAAGACGTGACGGTGATCATCACAAGAAGGACTACAATAATGACAGGTATAAATCTAAACCGAACAAATATGATTCCACTGACATTATTTGCTATTGCTGCAATAAGCCAGGACACGTGATAGCCGAGTGTCCATACAAAAAGAAAGAAGGATCAAAGAAGGAAGAAAAGAGATCCTTTAAAGGAAAGAAGAAGGAAAAGAGCCTCCTCGCCAAAAAGGCCAAGACTCTGAGCGACAGTGACTCTGATGCGTCAAGCTCAGATAAAGAAGCCTACTTTGGGCTAATGGCACATCTAGACGAAGAAATAGGTGACTCTTCTTATAAGGGGAAGGTAAACTCTCATACCCCTCTGTCTGCTTCTGAAGATGAGACTGCATCCGTAGCAAATGAAGGCTACTCATCAGAGGAGGACTCTGATTTAATAACTCAGTATAAAGCCCTTGTGAAGGGATTGGACAAGTGCCGCAAGGTCGTCAAATCCAAGTCAAAAGAAATTGAATCTCTCAAGACAGTGGAATTAGCTTTGAGGGAGGAAGTTGAACAATTAACTCCTCTCAAAGATGATATCCAACTCTTGAAAGACGAACTGAAAAGCTCCACTGAGTTGTTGAATCTAAAAGAGAAAACTATAAATGAACTAGAAGATAAGTTGAAGGCGGAAAGAAAGCTTGTAGAAAGCTTCTCGAAGCCGAAGACTATTCTTCCAATCATTGGTAGATTTTCTGCTCCTGCGAAGAGTAGTGGAATTGGTCATGAGGCCGAAAGTAGTAAGGCTGCTGAGAAAAGAACCGTGAAAGGGAAGGGAGCTGCTAATCAAAGTCAATCTTCATTCAAGAAGGTAATTTTTCCATCAAACCCGTTTGACTTTGATTCATCCTACGGTCATTTTGCTAAACCAACATATGTTGAACCTAGTAATAGATATCAAGGATGGAGCATACCCCGAAACTTTGACGTCTCTCCATTCAAAGCTCCTCATGAAGAAATAATTCTCAAAGAACATGGTCCGTTTGTTCACGGATCAGCTCATAAGAAGGCACCAAAAATTAAAACGATTGCACCCAAATCTGTTGAGAAGAAGTTGGAGCCATGTGTGTGCTGTCACCATGAGGCCTCCACTTCTAAGAAAGCTCCTACTAAGAAAGTCACTCCTGTTGCACCTCCCGTTCAAAAAGTAAAACAGGAGACAAAGAGAAGGTACAATCGGTTCGATTGTTGGTGTTGTGGCAAGGTTGGTCACTTTGCCATAGATTGTTGGTTTAATCCAAGAAATGTCTCGACTCCACGGATTAACAATGCAAGAATGACCCCTCGCAATGTTAACTTTCCAAGTGGCGGTCATCTAACAAGAAGCCAAGGACCTAAATCGGTTTGGGTTCCTAAGGGCAATTGATTATTGATTGCAGGTATGTCCAAAGGCCAACTCAAATCCCATATGGTACTTGGACAGTGGATGTTCTCGGCACATGACCGGAACAAGAAGTTTATTACAAGAGTATACCCCAGTGAAAGATGGACCAAAAGTTATTTTTGGCGGATCTGATCGGGGAATCACGAAAGGCTGCGGTATGATTACCAACGGTATAGTCTCTTTCACAGATGTAGCTTATGTTAAAGGATTACAACATAATCTCATTAGCATAAGTCAATTATGTGACAAAGGCTGTATGGTTGAGTTCTACAAGGACAAGTGCTTGATAAAGTCAACTGATATGTCAGAAACTATTTTAACAGGCACTCGGAGTAGAAATATTTTCTGCTTAAATTTTCTATGTTTAGACTCTTCTACACCAGTGTGTTTTTTAGCAAAAGATAGTGCATCTCTCTGTGACCAGTGGCACAAGAGACTAGCACATATAAATTTTAAAACGATTAGTATGTTATTTTCTCACAATTTAGTTTGTGATGCTCCTGATGTTAAGTGCTTTAAAGAAAGACCGTGTCATGCATGCCAAATGGGTAAGCAGACTCGGGCAACCTTTAAAAGCATTATTGGCAAAGATTCTAATAGATGCTTATATCTGCTCCATATGGACTTGTTTGGTCCCATGCCAATCCGAAGTATAGGAGGTAAGTCTTATACGTTGGTTGTTGTTGATGACTACTCACGTTTTGCTTGGGTATTCTTTTTGAAACACAAGTCAGACACCTTTGCTTCTTTCACCACATTCGTCAAGCAAATCCAGAATGAGTTGGAATGTTCTGTGGTCAAAATCTGAAGTGATCATGGTACAAAATTCAAGTCTGGAGCTATGACCGAATTTTGTGAAAGCCTAGGTATCTTTCATGAGTTTTCCTCTCCCCGTACTCCACAACAAAATGGAGTAGCTGAGAGAAAGAATAGAACACTCATAGAGGCTTGTAGAACAATGTTGAGTGACTCTTCATTACCAGAATACTTCTGGGCTGAAGGCATCAACACTGCTTGCCACGTGCAAAACAGAGCACTGATCAACAAGAATCATCATAAGACTCCTTATGAACTTCCGAAGGGCAAGAAACCAACCCTTTCTTATTTTAGAATTTTTGGTAGTAAATGCTTCGTACTTAATAACGGAAAATATTACAAAACTAAATTTAGTGAAAAATGTTTTGAAGGTATTTTTGTAGGTTATAGTAGCCATAGCAAGGCATATAGGATTTTCAACAAGAAAACCCTGGTTGTAGAAGAGACTTATAATGTTATATTTGATGAGACGAGTATGCTTCAAAGCAGCTCTTCTAGTGTCTTTGTTGAAAATGCAGATGCAAGGTTCAAAGAACTACACTTAGAAGAAGTTGTAAAGGAAGACGTTCCAAAATCTATTGAAGTAAATGTTCCTTCTACATGTGAGGAAGATGACCCTCAGGAAGATGAAGATGTACCTGAAGTGCAGGAACCTCATGGTCATCTAAATGCTGGAATGATCAGACATTTAAGAGATCATCCAGCTGATCAGATTATCAGAGATCCTTCAAGCAAAGTTCTAACGAGAAAAGGTACAACTAACGAAGTTTTACATTCAAGTTTTCTTTCACAGATTGAGCCGAAGAAGTTTGAAGAAGCAAACACCGATCCCTCTTAGATCCTTGCTATGCAAGAGGAGCTCAACCAATTCAAGAGATGTAAAGTTTGGAAGTTGGTACCAAGACCCAAAGGACAGAATGTGATTGGAACCAAATGGATCTACCGGAACAAGCTTGATGAAAAGGGCATCATCACAAAGAACAAAGCAAGACTGGTTGCACAAGGATACAGGCAAGAAGAAGGGATTAACTTTGATCAGACCATCACACCAGTAGCAAGACTTGAAGCCATCAGATTATTTCTGGCTTATGCTGCATATAAGGGCTTTAAGGTTTTCCAGATGGATGTAAAGTCAGCCTTTCTGAATGGAGACCTTAAAGAGGAAGTATATGTAGCTCAGCATCCAGGTTTTGTAGATCCTAACTTTCCTGATCATGTATATTATTTACATAAAGCCTTATATGGTCTCAAACAGGCGCCCCGAGCCTGGTATGAGACATTGTCTAAGTTTCTTCTTGAGAAGAAATTTACAAGAGGAACAATAGACAAGACATTGTTTCTTAGGGAAGTTAAAGGCGAGATTTTGCTTGTGCAAATCTATGTCGACGATATTATTTTTGGCTCTACAGATGACAAACTTTGCAAAAAGTTTTCTAACTTGATGCAAGGTAAGTTTGAAATGAGCAGCATGGGAGAGCTGAAATATTTCTTAGGACTCCAGGTGCACCAATCTGAAGATGGAATTTTCATCTCTCAGACGAAGTTCACCAAAGAGCTTCTTAAGAAATTTGGAATGGAGAGTGCAACCTCAATGAGGACTCCAATGGGTTCAAGCATGTCTCTGGACAAGGATGAGAAAGGGAAACCTTTTGATGAAACCAAGTACAGAAGCATAATTGGGTCCTTGCTCTATCTCACTGCTACTAGGCCTGATATAATGTATTCAACATGTGTTTGTGCCAGGTATCAGGTGAACTGTAAGGAATCTCATTATGCCGCTGCAAAGAGGATTTTGAGATACCTTAAGGCTACACCAAATCTCGGCTTATGGTACCCAAGAAGCAATGATTTTGAACTAATTGGTTTCTCAGACGCTGATTTTGCAGGTAGCAAAGATGATAGGAAGAGCACTTCGGGAACTTGCCAGTTCTTGGGAAAAAGGCTCATTTCCTGGAGTAGCAAGAAGCAAAATTGCGTTGCAATATCGACTGCTGAATCAGAGTATATCTCTGTCGGCAGTTGTTGCGCACAACTTTTGTGGATGAAAAATCAGCTTGAGGACTATAACTTAAAGCTCACAGAAATCCTCATGTTCTGTGACTCCTCAAGTGCTATTGCCATAGCAAATAATCCAGTCTCTCACAGCAGAACGAAGCATATTGAGCTTCGCTACCACTTCATTCGGGAACATGTTGAGAGTAAGGATATAAATTTGTTATATGTTAATACTGACAAACAAATTGCAGATATTTTTACGAAGCCTCTGGACGAAACCAAATTCAATTTCTTCAAAATGGAACTTGGAATGCTTAACAAGGAAACTTGAAGACAGGACTGTTGGCATTTCACAAATTTGCATGGAATTTCCCGTAAACTTTGAGACTTTTCTCAAGCAGATTACACGGGTTTTCACGGGTCAAATATTATTATTCTCAGATCGTCTCCCGTGGAATCCTATTCTTATTAAATGTGATTTAATCTTCATTCAGGTACGCACCTCATTTCAATATATATATATATATATAAATCAAAGAAAACGCGTGATTCCATGAAATCTTCCTTGAAACCCTTCCCGACCTTTCGTCTCTCTCGCGATTTCTCTGTTCTTCTTCCCCGACTTCGACGAGCTCAATGGCGCCCAAGGCTGGACTGCATTCAGGTGGAGAGCTTGTGCGAGGTGCATTTCG
Organism: Dactylorhiza incarnata; assembly: GCA_033032865.1. Lineage (NCBI taxonomy): Eukaryota > Viridiplantae > Streptophyta > Magnoliopsida > Asparagales > Orchidaceae > Dactylorhiza > Dactylorhiza incarnata. Next base: position 7,496,617 of record JAWHQI010000099.1, on the reverse strand, counting down.
CACAGCTTTAGATGAGTTCTGAAATGTTATCTTGATGCTTGATGTCGCCGGGCTCAGTTTTGTTTTGGAGGAGTCGGCTAAAATCCTAGAACAGGACGTTCTTGAGTTCTTTAGAAATGCAAAAATCACCAATCAAGGTAAGAAGATCAAAAGCTCAATTAGGTCATGCAAAATTACCCTGAAGGTTAGTGGCATCAACAGACTTTTGAGGATGCCTGAAGTCGAAACAGAAGAACTGTTTGTTGAAGATATTCTCAGAGCCAGGAGATTCTGTGGTATTCTTGATGAAAGCTCTAAAATCAGAAGGAAATTTATGAATGATGGAGGTAAGCTTCTGTGTGACATTTTAGGAAAAGTCTTATTGTGTAAGGTAGGCTCTCATGACTACCTCTCTGAAGAAGCTTTCAAAATTCACACTGCTATAATCTGTCGAAAAATTTTTAATTTTGGTGAAGTAATTTTTGAGAAGATTAAAGAGAGTTTTCTTGCTCCCAATTTTGGAAGAATTCTCAGTCTGCTTCTAAATGGTAGCAATCCAGATTTTTTTAATCTTGGAAGAGGTATCCCCATCCACCACACCAAGAAAATCAACTCTTCCATTTTCTCCAAATGGGAAAGGGTCATTCCCAAGGGTTTAGGGAATGTTGGAGTTAAGGCTGCTGTTAGTGATGGTGAGGACCCTCTGCATAATGAGGATAGGACTCTTGAAGCAGGTCAATCCTCCAGGGGTAGTGGACATAGTCCAGCTCCTGATCAGGAAAGAGATGAACATGTTGAGGAGGAGTTTCCAACCCCAAGAGACATTGGTGCAGGTGGTGGTGCTGCAGAAGAATTTCCTCCCAATGAAGCTGATCAAGCTCCTCTTGATCCTGTTAATGATGCTGCCCCTGATGCTGGTCTTGACCTGGAGGGTCCAGGGAATGTTGCTGATGTAGATGAGGCTGCTCAGCTAGAAGATTCAAGGAGATCACCTGCAATGGTTGATTCTCATTCTGAAGATCATGAAGACTTGCCAGATTCTCCTTCTGTTCCCTCTGGGAAATCTGACTCTTTGGAGAAGGGCGGTTTTGGTGCAAGGTTGGAGTTTGCCAAGAAGATGTCTCTAGCTGAGGGGGAGAAAGACCAGGAAGATATTTTCATGGCTGAATCTGCTTTTCCTGAGGTCTTTCCTTCTGTGTTGTTTTTGCCCCCTCCAGAAGTTCTTGTAGCTGGTAGCACATCTCCAAGGGTAACTGTGCTTGATAAGCAAGCACAGTCTACAAGTTTTGTGGCTGATAAAATCTCTCCCGAAGAGTTTGAGACTGGTGATAGCTCTCACTCTTCTATGTTGAAGTCAATTGCAGGTTTGCTGAAGGTTCAGACTGAGCACTTAGATCGGTCTATCAAGCAAGTTTATAAGAAAATAGATTCAGTTGATAGTGCTTTGAGGCAAGAAATGGCTGAAATGAGATATGAGATGAGCAAATTCAAGAATGATCAAGAAGCTTGGATGACAAAAGCAGGAGAAGCTTTGGACCACACCAATCAAGGAGTTAGGCATGCTCTAAAGAACCTGCATCAGGTTGGTGAAGATGTTGTAAATCTGAATGCTACTCAAACAACTCTCACCACTGCTCATGATCAAGGGCTTGCTTTTCTGGATGATCAAATTGAGAGGCAGCTGAACAAACTCTATTCCCTCCTACATGAAGATGTCATAAAGGGGGAGTAGAGTATGGTGACAAAGTTAGAAGAGAATGCAAGTAAGTTGAATGACTTAAATGAAAATGTATCTTCAAAAATGCAAGAGCTCAAGGAGAACATTTTACAAAATGTTAAGGATGTGAATTGGTACACTCATGGAGCACAAAGCTGGCTGTTCAAGGAAGTTGCTGGAATGCTTGGATTTTCTGTTGTAAATAAAGGGTCAGATGTTCCTTCATCAAGTGCTCCAGGACCCAGGGCTCCAAACTTTTCTCCAAATCCTGTTGAGGATCTTGATTCTGATGAAGAAGACATCCCTGCCTCCACTTATCAAGAGTTCTGGGATGATCCAATTCCTGCTCAAGAGCCTGACAGCTCCACTGTTGCTGAACCCTCTGAAAAGTCTTTGAAAAGAAAGCTATTTGATGACAAGCCATCTTTAAAGAGGTCTAATCCCTATAAAAGGATTAGAGAATTTATGATAGGCCTCCTCTTAGAAACTTCCAAGAAAACTGGAGCCCCACCTCCAAAAGTATTGTTCTCACAGCCTTCAATAGAGTCAGTAAGCAAAATGAAAAAGTCAGTGATCACTACAGTTCAGAAGAATGGAGTAAGTTTGAGAAGAGGATAACTGAAAGAAGAATTCATTTCAAGACAGGTGGATCTAAAGAGACTGCTCCTGATAAATATTGGCCTAAGCCAAAGGCATTCTTTGAGAGAATGGAATCTGAACAGAAGAAGAAAGCTGAGGCAGTGGAAAGATTGTTTGCAAAGCAGAAAGGCAAAGATCATGAATGAGCTGAGCTAGTCTGGAATCATGATGTTTTCTTTGCTTATATATATATGTATATACATTTCTTTTGTGTTAGTTAAACATTCAGTCTTATTCTGTTTTTCTTTAAATATTACTGCCTGGGTTGTGCACTTCTTATTTATTATATTTTTTGTGCAATTCAACTTAGTGCATAGGGTTATGACATCTTCAAATAGGGGGAGATTGTTGGGTATTGTGTCCACAATCACCTAGATTTGAAGATGTCCCCTAGTGAACTAAAATGAATTGAGTATGTATTTGATGATTTCTGTTTAGATGTGTTATGACAGGTCTTAATGCTAAGTGCACACCAAAGTCAGGTTGCAATGGATCACCAAACACAGTTCTGGACAATGTAATCCCTCATTGTGTAGAACAAAGTGTTGGTCCATGTGTAATCTCTTTTTTGGGGTGTACTTCATATGCTCATAACTGAAGGTTAATAAGGTTGAGGAGTGGAGCAGGTTTTCAGAAGAAAAGAAAGTTTTGCTAAGTCAATTCGTCGAGATGTCTCGGGACATTCCGATGAATCTCGACGAATCAAGACAGAAGCCATTTGTCTTGTTTAAAGAAGAAAAATCTGCAGCTAAGTCCATTCGTCAGATGTTCTCGTGAACTCCCGACGAATCCCGACGAATGAAAACAGAAGGTGTTTTTCACGGGTTGTTCAGTGTTTTTCTGTGGCCAAGTCTTTTAGTCGAATGTTCACGTGAAGTCTCGACGAATGACGGACAGACGGATTTCAAATCTTTGTTTCGTTTTCGAAAATTAGGGTTGGCCGCCATGTACAGTACACGTGTCGTTCCTCCCTTTTTTGTCGCACGAGCCATTGAAGTCCTCCCTATAAATAATCCTTTATTTTTAGGGCAAGGATCCTCTCTCTCTTCTTCACCCGATTGTTCAGAAAAGAAAAGCCGTTTTCTTCTTCCTTTGTTGAACAAGTATTCTGAGACCTAACATCTGCTGCTCAAGATTTATTCTTCATTGTTGTTAGAGATTTCTCAGATAAGAAGGCCTTTGATCTTATTGCGGCACTCTACATTGAAGATTCTTTCGAGTAAATCAAAGGGCCTATTCAGATCAGGTTAGCCAAGTCTATTTTCTTCCAAATCTTTCAAGATCCAAGCTTTCTCTCTCAAGGAAGAAGAAGACTCAGTTTTCCCAAGATCTGAAGTTAATCTCTATTGAGGTTTAGAAGAAGTATTTTATTTCTTTCTCTATTTGATTTCTGTAGGAGTTTTTACTCCGAGTTATTTGTAGGAGTGGTTTACTCCGAGTTGTAGGAGTTGTTTTACTCTGAGTAGTAGGAGTGGTATACTCCGAGTTGTAGGAGTTTTGACTCCGAGGTGTAAGATTATTCATAATCTGAGATTGGTGAAGTAGCCGAGTCTAGCCTCGAAGTGCTAGATAGGCGAGGCGGGAAAGAGGACTACCCACATCGGGGAACCTCTATAAAATCCTTGTGTCTGTGCTGTGCTTTATTGTGTTCATTTCTGTGTTATACATTAATTCCGCATAAAGACATAGAATCCACCTATTCACCCCCCCTCTAGGTGATTTGAGCCGCAACTAGACACTTTCAGATACTGTCAACGTAAGCGTCGATAAGTATTCGACGTTACGTCGAATGGTATTCGAATGATCCATTCCAGATAGCTCTCAAAGTTGACGTCGAGTAGAAGTCGACGGTACGTCGATTTTAATTCGACACAACTCTGATTAAAAAGTTATGATTTTCTTTTAGATTTTTGCTATTTTTCCCAAAAATAATTTTCTACAGAAAATAGATCTTTATACATAATAAAAGGGGACCTGCAAAGCTCCATCAAGCATCCCAGTTCATTGATGAAGAACTTGTGCTTACTTTCATCAAGGGGCTTAGTGAAGATGTCATCCATTTGATTATTAGTAGACATGTATTGAAGGTTGATCTTACCCTTCTCTACATTGTGATATAGAAATTTAGGGTTTTGCAAAGTGAAATGGTTAAAGATTTTCTCCAAAACTATATCCGATAAAGGCAAGTGTACCTTATCATCTATACTATAGGATATTTAGAAATACCAAGGTCGTATTCTACGGGGCGCGTTGATTACTTCTACTTCGAGGAAAATCACTATTATCTTTTCTAAACGATTTTTGAGTTTTGCTTTACTAGCTAAATAGAGACAAATTGCAAGCTAAAAGAAGAGATTAAACGAAGGTAAAAGAGATTAGTGCTCAATCAAAAGTCACCTTAGATTAAAGATAATCAAGCGAAAGGAAAATAAATCTAATTCCGTTTAATTAAACTACTTGACCGTGGAGGTTCCCGAAGCTCGAACATGCCTCTCTCGAGGTTAATGCCCAACTAAGTTTAGGAAAAATCAACCGGACTCTCGTCCTATAATTGATTACCTAAAACTTGCTTTACGAAGTGAACCCCGTTATTGGATTTGACTCCAATCCGGGAGATTTACGTCATCCTCTCTCGAGGGGTGCGTGCAACTCTCTTTACCCTTGAGTGATCGATTCATACTTTGAGCCTCTCGGCTAACTAAGAATGAAAACTTAAGTGAAAATCATACATCGATAATATGGCCTCACTAGTTAAAATTCAAGGGTAATTCAAGTGTTTTATAAAAATGGAAAAAGAGAGCTTTTAAGAAATTGTAACTTGATTATCTCATTCTCAGATCATTTCGATCGAGCACTAATGAGAATTAGTTAATCATGGTGGAGGGGAAAGAAAAAGAAAAATAAAATTGCATGAAGGAAAATTACTAAGTAGAAAGAGAGGTGAAGAAAACTATGCCAACTTTTATTGAAATGAAAAACTATTACAACTCTTTAAGCAAGATTGCAAACTAGAAAAATAAGGATTACAAGCTTAATAAACTAGTGCATGGAAGAAATCTAGTACATTGCATGAGAAGAAAAAGAGAACATGAAAGTTTAAAGAGACATGAACATGAATAGGAAAAACTCACTATCAGCTCTAGCAACACCTCCCCCTTTCAAAATTTCTGAACCCTGGGCTCAAGGAGAGCCCTGGAATTTATATGAAAAATTTTCAAGTTACACACCCCTTGGTCACGGGCGTGACCTAGGGGCGTGTAATCACTGATCTGCATGGCTGGGATAGTGGCGTGGGCTTTGCGTGACGGTGGAAGAAATTCAGACTTTACACGCCCGTGTAACTTGGGTCACGGGCGTGTACTTGGACGACTTCATTTAATGCGGCGTGGGTCTTGCTTGCAGCGCGGCGGCGTGCAGGGATCACGCGGGAAAGTCACGGCCGTGACATATCGGTCACATGAGTGACTCATGTTGGCTTCTCGATGACAGCTCCACGTCTCGACGGCAGCTCGCTGGGAAGATTCTAAGATTACATGCCCCTAGGTCACGAGCGTGACTTTGGGTCACGGGCGTGACCTAGGGCATGACTCGCTGTGGGCTATCTCAATCAGTGCGGCATCGACTCTGGTTTGATCTTCAGGTTACACGCCCCTTGGTCACGGGCGTGATCTTGGGTGTGACTTGTCAATTTCACTAATTTCTCCAAAAATTCTGCAAATATTGGAATTAAGCTAAGTTAAAATCAAAATTACAAAAAGAACTACTTATAACCTAAAATTGACCTGAAAAGGAAAAATCCATTTTAAATAATTACAAAAATTTCTATTAAAAACGTATATAAATACTACTTATCAAATACCCCCATACTTGAGGTTTTGCTATTCCAGAGCAAAAGTGTGAGACATAATATATAAGACATCCATAAAATTTTTAATTTTAAACTAAAATTTTATTAAACCAAAGTTGAGTTAAGAATAAATTCTAGGAGGAGTTAAGTCCTAAATTATGATGATGATTTGAAAAGAGAGAAAATTGTTTAGGCAAGGACTTCCCAAGATAATTAATTAGCTTACCAAAATTGTAGAAATTATAAAATTAGATTAAATTAAAATTATAAGAACTCTATCTTAAAAGAAACTTAAGGAAAAGTAACATACTAAATATTGCTCTCTCCATAACTTAAGTTAAACCTAGATCAAAAATATTGGCTAAGGGGGGTTTACAAAGTTTGGCATAAGAAGAGATTTTTGATTTGAGGTGATGAATTTTATCCTCTCACCTCTATTTTTTTTGTATATGTTTAGGGAATAATGAATTTTATCCTCTTATTCCCATGCATATAATCTTTTAAATTCTCTTCTAATAAACCCAAAATGTATATGTTTAGGAGTAATGAATTTTATCCTCTTACTTCATGCCATATAATCTTTTAAATAATTTTGGGTGCATATGTTTAGGGAATAATGAATTTTATCCTCTTATTCCCATGCATATGATCTTTTAAAATACTTTTTTTAGTGCTATCAAAAGGGTAGGAAAAATTTATAGTTTATAAATTAAATTATATTGAGAACAAATTCTAGTAAATTTAAATTTCCTAAGATCTAAAAAGCTAGAAGAAAATATAATTGAAATCTAAAGAGGTTTAGCAAATTCACTACAAAATGAAGCCATTTAAAAATAAAAAGAGAAGTCATGCTAACAAAAATTCTCTAATCAAACTCAAATCATAAGATGGTTCTTAAAATAAGATTACCTAAGATTTAAAATTAACAAACTATGATAAACAAAATTTTAGCCAATTAAAAACCTAAAAAAACTTATAAACGTTCTCAATTAGATTTCTAAGAAATCACAAAACAACAAGTAGGAGGGGTACAAGAATTTTTGTTGGGTTTTTTTCCTAAATTTTTCATATATATATATTTTTGGAATTTTTGATATTATCTTTTTTTGAATTTTTGAATATTATCTTTTTTTGAATTTTTGATAATATAAGAAAGGAAACTAGTTTTAAACCTAACACTTTTTGTTAATTCTTGGAATTCCCGAGGTATAACCCGTGAAGGGTTCTCACTGTACTAGGAGGTGTGATGAGATGATATCCCAAACGCCCCTTTCTAAGATTTAAATTTTTGATTTTCTAATAATTGTTTTGAGTTTTTGGGTTTTACAAGTGCTTAAACAAAAGAAAACATAAGAAAATAATTTTTTTAAAATTTTCTAAAACTATTTACACCCCCATACTTAAAGTTAAACGTTGTCCCCAATGTCTAAAACTAAGTATGAAGTAAAAGAAAAGAAAAAAAAAGTAAATAAAGTGCAAGACAAAACAAAAAGAAATGCAAAAAAAAGAGAAGGAAGAAGGATAAAGGGCTTCCCTGATTTTTGAAGATGCGCGGGGAAACGGCGGTTACCTGCAAAATATGTTAAAGAAGAAAAACAAGAGAAAATAATAAAAAGATAACTTTGGGGTGCCTCCCAAAAGCGCTTTGTTTAAGGTCGCGTAGCTTGACCCACTTGTCGATCATATTATAGGAGGAAGTAAAATTGACTCAGTCTTCTCGTTAGCTAGCTCTCCCGGAAGATATAACTTAAGGCGGTGCCCATTTACTTTGAAGGAACCTTTTTCCGGGTGGGAAATTAGGATTGTCCCATAAGACCAAACCTCTTTAACAATAAAGGGTCCGGACCATCAGGATTTTAATTTTCCCGGAAAAAGGCGAAGGTGAGAATTATAAAGGAGGACGAAATCGCCCGGCGAAAAAGTTTTCGGAAATTTTATGTGTTTATCGTGATAAAACTTTGTTCGCTCCTTATATAATTTGTTACTCTCGTACGCATTCGCTCGCCACTCATCTAATTCGTTCATTTGAAATTTTCTTTGTTCGGCCGCTAATGTAGAATCGAGATTTAAAAACTTAAGCGCCCAAAATGCGCGGTGTTCTAGTTCGACCGGAAGGTGGAAAGCCTTGCCATAAAACATTCGATACGATGTACAACTGATAGCGGTCTTGTACGCCGTTCGATGGGCCCATAGCCCATCATCGAGCTTTATTGCCCAATCATTCCGATTAATAGAAGCAGTTTTTTCTAAAATCCGCTTTAATTCACGATTTACGACTTCGACTTGGTCGCTCGTTTATGGGTGATATGCAGTGGATAGTTTGTGCGTGACACCATATTTTGCTAGAATTTTTGTAAATTGGCTATTGCAAAAATGGGTTCCCCGATCACTCACTATAGCGCGTGGCGTGCCAAATCGAGAAAATAAATTTTTTAAGAAGTTAACGACGACTCGCGCATCATTAGTGGGGATAGCTTGCGCTTCCGCCCACCTCGACACGTAGTAGACCGCAAATAGAATATACTTGTTCGAAAAAGAGGGAGGGAGAGGACCAACGAAATCAATACCCCAAAGGTCAAAAATTTCGCATTCTAAGAAAATATTTTGGGGCATCTCATCCCGGCGAGAGATGTTCCCCGACCGCTGGCAGCTATCGCAAGTACTCACAAGGGTGTGAGCATCTTTGAAGAGCGTGAGAAAATAAAAGCCCGCCTCCAGCGCCTTCCTTGCAGTTCGGTTAACTTGATAATGACCACCGGTTGGTCCCTCGTGACAATGCCGTAAAATTTGTAAGCCCTCCTCACTCGAGACGCATCTTCTCACCACCTGGTCTGCGCAAGCACGGAATAAAAAGGGGTCCTCCCAAAAATAATTCTTTAAATCAGAAAAGAATTTCTTCTTTTGCTGACTCGAGAATTATTTTGGCAGGACCCGGGCTACTAGATAGTTTGCCAAATCTGCCAACCAGGGGTGGAAGATGAATTTATATTTTCGAGAGCGAGAAGGCGCTCTTCAAGAAATTTATCATTAATGTCGGCTTCTATTAATGCTTCCGAGGCGGGGTTTTCGAATCGGGAAAGATGATCGGTCGCCAAGTTTTTGGCTCCCCTTTTGTCCCGGATCTCTAAGTCAAACTCCTGCAAGAGGAGGATCCATCGCAAAAGACAGGGCTTGGTGTCCGATTTACTTAAAAGATATCTAAGAGCGGAATGATCCCTGAAGATGATAACTTTTGAGAGAGTGATATACGACCTAAACTTATCAAAAGTGAAAATGATTGCTAGAAGTTCCTTCTCGGTAGTGGTGTAGTTCGCTTGTGCTGACGCGAGTGTCTTGCTCTCATAATAAATCAGGTGGAAATACTTACACACCCGTTGGCCTAACACGGCACCTACCACAATATCACTCGCGTCGCACATATTTCGAAGGGTAGCGACCAATCCGACGCAACTAGAATCGGAGAATTTATAAGTTTTTCTTTGATAAGTTTAAAGGCCAAATGACATTCGTCATTAAAAAGGAAGGAAGACTCTTTCTCGAGGAGATGGGTTAACGACTTTGTGATTTTGGAAACATTTTGGATAAAGCGCCGATAAAACCCCGCGTGACCTAGGAAACGTCTAATGGCTTTTACATTCGTTGGAGTGGGGAGTTTTTCAATTACTTCGATCTTGGCCCTGTCGACCTTGATCCCTTTGCCCGAAATTTTATGGCCAAGGACTAATCCTTCCTTGACCATAAAATGACACTTCTCCCAATTGAGAGCAAGATTAGTTTCCTCACAACGTTGTAACACGCGCTCGAGATTTTTTAAATAATTTTTGAAAGACTTTCCGAAAACGGAAAAGTCGTCCATGAACACCTCCATCACATCCTCTACTAACTCGTCAAATATTGCCAGCATACATCTTTGGAATGTAGCTGGCGCGTTATAAAGACCAAATGGCATCCTTCGATAAGCGAAGGTGCCAAAGGGGCAAATGAAAGTTATTTTTTCTTGGTCGTCGGGCGACATCGGGATTTGGAAATATCCCGACAAACCATCAAGAAAACAGTAGTAGGAGTGACCTGAAAGGCACTCTAAAATTTGATCGATAAAAGGTAGCGGGAAGTGATCCTTACGGGTGGCATCATTTAGTTTTCGATAATCGATGCACATCCGCCAATCCGTAACAGTACGGGTTGGGATTAATTTATTATTTTCGTTCGCAACTACCGTAACGCCACCTTTCTTTGGTACGACTTGTACCGGGCTAACCCAAGTACAATCCGATATCGGGTAGATGATTCCCGCGTCCAAAAGTTTAATAATTCCGTCCTTAACGACTTCTTTCATATTCGGGTTTAGTCGTCGTTGAGGCTGGACCCTGTTGAGGGAATTATCTTCGAGGAAGATTTTGTGAGTGCAGAAGGAAGGGTTAATGCCCTTAATATCCAAAATTTGCCACGCAATTGCGTGGCGGTGCTTGCTTAAGAAAATAGTCAACTCAGAAATTTCTGAATTGCTAAGTTCGGATGAAACGATGACGGGTAGCTTAGATTCTTTTTCTAAAATAAATATTTAAGGAGAGGGGGAGTTGTTTTAACTCTAACATGGGTGGCTCTTCTTCTAAATAAAAGAGCTCGACGAGCTCGGATTCGTGACTCGATGTGAAGACTAACTCGGGAAGTGAATAAAATTCGTCTCAAAATATTCTTCTAAATAGAAGCATGAATCGTCATTCTCTAAGGTGTTTCGCATTGAGGGATTTATACTAAAAGTAACTTCATCGTCTCCAACCCATAGGAGGAGCTTTCCGTCACTTACGTCGATAATTGCGCGGGAGGTGGCAAGGACGAGTGGCTGAGTACGAGGGGTACTTCAGCATCCTCTTCGATGTCAAGAATGACAAAGTCCACCGGGAAGATGAACTTATCAACCTTAACGAGCACGCCCTCCACTATCCCTACCGGATATTTTAAAGAACGATCCGCTAATTGAATACACATTCGAGTGGGGTTAGGATTTCCTAGACCTAACTTTGTAAATAACGAAAAAGGCATGAGATTGATGCTTGCTCCAAGATCTGCTTAGGCGTGTTTTACTAACGAATTGCCAAATAGACACGGGATGGATAACCGTCCCGGGTCATTTGCCTTTTGAGGTAATTTGTTGAGTACAACCGCGGAGCATTCTGCGTTTAAAGAAATATGCGAAATATCTTCTAATTTTTTCTTATTGGAGAGCAACTCCTTAAGATATTTCGCATATTTAGGCATTTGAGAGATAACCTCGCAGAAGGGTACATTAATATGAATTTGTTTTAAAATTTCTAAAAACTTTTTATAATTTTTTTCGGCGCACTTGCTTTTAAACTTAGACGGATACGGAATATTGGAAGTAGAAGCGTGCAGAGCTAACGTAGCGGGCAAATTCAAAGATAAAATAAGAGGAGGAGAAGGAGAAGAAGTTACCTTGGGTTCGTCCTGTTTTGAAACCACCTCCTTCCCGCTTCGGAGTGTAATCACGTTTGCGCTCTCCCTTGGATTTTGCTCCGTATTACCCAGTAGTGCTCCTTACTGACGCTCGGAACTCATCTTTCTGAGCTGGCCCACTTGATTCTCTAACTTTTTGATCGATCTGGTAAGGTTCTAGATGTTTGTTTCATTTGTAGCAACATATTTTGCAAAAACCTCTTCAAGCGGAGAGAGCTTTTGTTGTTGCGGCGGAAAACCGGGTGGATTACAATTTAGAGGTGGAGTTAAGTTAAGAAGTCGATTTGGGGGGGGGGGGTTGATTTAGATTCATAGGACGCTGAGCATTTCCATGGTTGCTCCACGAGAAATTCGGATGGTTCCTATAACCCGCATTGTAAGTGTTGTTGTACGAAGCGGTGTTGGGGTTATAGGAAGGCCGAGGAGGATTTCCCATGTAGTCAACCTGCTCTTCAATTAAAATATTATTAGCCCAAGGAGGAGTGGCGGAGGAAGCATACATCTCCGCCACTTGCTTTGTTAAGCGCTCAACTTGTAAAACCAAATTTGCGTTTGCGTCTATTTCAAAAATTCCGGCTGGCTTGTTAGGCCGCGCTCGGGGCATATTCCATTGGTACGCATTCATGGCCATTTCCTCAAAAAGCTCTTGAGCGGCCTCCAGGGTCTTTTTATTTAATGTTCCCCCAACGGTCACATCAATCATTTGCTTAGTTTGGAAATTCAAGCCATTATAAAAAATTTGCACTTGTTACCAAGTGGGAAGTGCGTGGTGAGGGCATCTACGCAAAAGCTCCTTGTAGCGCTCCCATGTATCATAGAGAGTCTCCGAGTCGATTTGCATAAATGATGCAGTATATGTTCGCATTTTGGCGGTCTTTGCAGGCGGAAAATATTTAGTGAGAAAATTTTCCGCCATATCGGCCCATGTAGTGATGGACTCCCTAGGAAGTGAGCCCAACCACTACTTGGTCTTAGACCGCAAAGAAAAAGGAAAAAGACGCAATTGAATGGCATCATCGGTGACGCTATTGATTTTAAACGTGTCGCAGATTTCGAGAAAATTAGAAAAATGACAGTTTGGATCTTCGTCCGGCTGACCATCGAAGGTCACTGATTGCTGCACCATATGTATGCTGCTTGACTTGATCTCAAAGTTATTGTTCGCCACCGCGGGGCGAACAATACTTGACTGTGTGCCTTCCAAATTCGGCCGCGCATAATAGGACATGGTCTGTTGCGCGACCTCATTAGGATTTGCTGCATTAGGATTAGGAGGATTAAGATCCATATTCGCTGTGTTAGTGTCCCCAATCGACTCTTCAAATTCTAATTGATTATCCATATCATGAGAACGGCGACGCTGCCAAAGGGTTCGCTCGATCTCTGGATCAAAAGGAATATTCGAAGCGCTACCTCGGGTCATACACTAAAAAAAAGAAAAAAAAGGAATGAAGAAAAAGGGCGGATAATGAAAAGAAAAGAAAGAAAGAGGAAAACTAGACTATTATAATTTTTTTTTCTTTTTGAAATTTAGAAAAAGCAAAATAAAATAAAAAGAAGCATGATAAAATTAATAGCTATTCTCTTTTCAAAATATCTACGCAAGTCCCCGGCAACGGCGCCAAAAACTTGATATAGAAATTTAGGGTTTTGCAAAGTTAAATGGTTAAAGATTTTCTCCAAAACTATATCTGATAAAGGCAAGTGTACCTTATCGTCTATAGTATAGGATATTTAGAAATACTAAGGTCGTTTTCCACGGGGCGCGTTGATTACTTCTACTTCGAGGAAAATTACTATTATCTTATCTAAATGATTTTTGAGTTTTGCTTTACTAGCTAAATAGAGACAAATTGTAAGCTAAAAGAAGAGATTAAATGATGGTAAAAGAGATTAGTGCTCAATCAAAAGTCACCTTGGATTAAGGATAATCAAGCGAAAGGAAAATAAATCTAATTCCGTTTAATTAAACTACTTGACCGTGGAGGTTCCCGAAGCTCGAACATGCCTCTCTCGAGGTTAATGCCTAACTAAGTTTAGGAAAAATCAACCGGACTCTCGTCCTATAATTGATTACCTAAAACTTGCTTTACGAAGTGAACCCCGCTATTGGATTTGACTCCAATCTGGGAGATTTACGTCATCCTCTCTCGAGGGGTGCGTGCAACTCTCTTTACCCTTGAGTGATCGATTCATACTTTGAGCCTCTTGGCTAGCTAAGTATGAAAACTTAAGCGAAAACCATACATCGATAATATGGTCTCACTAGTTAAAAGTCAAGGGTAATTCAAGTGTTTTATAAAAACGGAAAAAGAGAGCTTTAAAAAATCATAACTTGATTATCTCATCCTCGGATCATTTCTATAGAGCACTAATGAGAATTAGTTAATCATGGTGGAGGGGAAAGAAAAAAAAATAAAATTGCATGAAGGAAAATTACTAAGTAGAAAGAGTGGTGAAGAAAACTATGCCAACTTTTATTGAAATGAAAAACTATTACAACTCTTTAAGCAAGATTGCAAACTAGAAAAATAAGGATTACAAGCTTAATAAACTAGTGCATAGAATAAATCTAGTACATTGCATGAGAAGAAAAAGAGAACATGAAAGTTCAAAGAGACATGAACATGAATAGGAAAAACTCACTATCAGCTCTAGCAGCACCTCCCCCTCTCAAAATTTCTGAACCCTGGAATCAAGGAGAGCCCTGGAATTTATACAAAAAATTTCAAGTTACACGCCCCTTGGTCATGGGCGTGACCTAGGGGCGTGTAATCACTGATCTGTACAACTGGGACAGTGGCGTGGGCTTTGCGTGACAACGGAAGAAATTCAGACTTTACACGCCCATGTAACTTGGGTCACGGGCGTGTACTTGGACGGCTTCATTTAATGCGGTGTGGGTCTTGCTTGCGGCGCGACGGCGTGTAGGGATCACGCAGGAAAGTCACGGCCGTGACATATGGGTCACGGGCGTGACTCATGTTGACTTCTCGACGGCAGCTCCACGTCTCGACGGTAGCTCGCTGGGATGATTCTAAGATTACACGCCCCTTGGTCACGGGCATGACTTTGGGTCACGGGCATGACTTTGGGTCACGGGCATGACCTAGGGCGTGACTCGCTGTGGGCTAGCTCAATCAGCGCGACATCGACTCTGGTTTGATCTTCAGGTTACACGCCCCTTGGTCACGGACGTGACCTTGGGCGTGACTTGTAAATTTCACCCATTTCTCCCAAAATTCTGCAAATATTGGAATTATGCTAAGTTAGAATCAAAATTACCAAAAGAACTACTTTTAACCTAAAATTGACATGAAAAGGAAAAATTCATTTTAAATAATTATAAAAATTTCTATTAAAAACTTATATAAATACTACTTATCACATTGTCTCTGAGAAAGTGGTGCCTTATCTCTATGTGCTTAGTTCTGCTGTGGAGAACAGGATTGGAAGCAATTGAAATTACACTAGAGCTGTCACAATAGATTGTGGAATTGGCAAGAGAAAAGTTGTAGTCTAACAACTGATTTTGCATCCACAAAATTTATGAATATCAGCTTCCTGCAGCTATATACTCAGCTTCAGCTGTAGAAGTGGAGACTGTGGTTTGCTTCGTACTAAACCATGATAGCAGTCTAGCACCCAGAAACTGACATGTTCCTGAAGTGCTTTTTCTATCAAGCCTGCATCCAACATAGTCTGCATCTGAATATCCAACCAATTCAAATCCAGATTCAGCTGGATACCATAAGCTAAGCTCAGGAGTAGCCTTTAGATAACTGAGAATTCTTTTGACAGAACTCATGTGGGATTCCTTTGGGTCAACCTGAAATCTTGCACAAATACAGGTAGCAAACATTATATCAGGTCTGCTATCTGTTAGGTAGAGAAGAGAGCCAATGGTTGCTCTGTAAGCCTTCTGATCAAATAACTTACCTTGTTCACCTCTATCTAGAACAGCATTAGTAGCCATGGGGGTTTTCATAACAGATGCATTCTCCATCCCAAACCTTTTAATGAGTTCTCTGGTATATTTGGATTGGGATATAAAAATGTCATCTGGATTTTGTCTAACCTGGAGACCAAGGAAATAGGATAATTCCACCATGCTACTCATCTCAAATCTTGACTGCATCAGGTAATCAAACCTTTTGCATAAAGATTGATCTGATCCAAATATAATATCATCTACATATATTTGAACAAGTAGTAGTTGATTCTTATGTGCTCTTGTGAAAAGGGTTTTATCTACCTTTCCTCTTTCAAAGTTGTGTTCCAGGAGAAAGGTGGATAATGTCTCATACCAAGCTCTTGGAGCTTGCTTTAGACCATATAGTGCTTTATCTAATCTATATACAAAAGAGGGAAAAGTTGGATTGACAAAACCTTGTGGCTGCTCCACATACACCTCTTCTTGTAGTTTCCCATTGAGAAATGCACTCTTGACATCCATCTGGTATACCTTGATCTTCATGTGGGCAGCATGTGCCAGGAACATTCTGATTGCCTCCAGTCTTGCTACTGGGGCAAATGTCTGGTTGAAGTCAATGCCTTCCTCTTGCATGTACCCTTGGGCCACAAGTCTAGCCTTATTTCTGATTATGACCCCAGTTGAGTCCATTTTATTTTTGAACACCCACTTGGTGCCAATCACTAGGTATTTCTTTGGTCTCTCAACCAAAGTCCAGACCTTGTTCCTTTCAAACTGGGTCAGTTCCTCTTGCATAACAGATATCCAGTGAGGGTCACTATTTGCTTCTTCAAATTTCTTTGGTTCATATTGTGACAGGAAACACTGCATCATTGTCTCACTTGTGAGTTGGTTCCTTGTTTTGACTCCTGCTGTCAAGTTTCCTATTACTTGAGTTGGAGGATGATCTTCTTGAGTCATCCCGGATCTTGCTGAGTGATCTAGGATTTGCTCTTCTTCCTGAGCTATCACTTGCTCAGTGACAGTGGGATCTTCATCCTCATGTGCTGGAATAATGTTTGTGGCTGGTAAACCAGGTACTGTTGTTTCCTCTTCATGTGCTCCATAATCCTCACCAGAGTCAGTGTCAATATCCTGTTGTCCTTTTTCCTAACACACAGTTGGATGATCCACTATGCTCATCCTTTCAACTTGCTCTACTAGTTGATCTTCTTCCTGCAGGATAGAACCGGTGGAAGATTCTTTCCCCTTGTAAACCATGTTAGTTTCATCAAAGACCACATGCATAAACTCCTCAATTTTGAGAGAGCTTTTATTGAAGCACTTATAGGCCTTGCTTGATGAGGAATATCGTAAGAATATCCCATCATCAGCCTTCTTGTCAAATTTGGCAAGATGACTTTTCCCATTATTGAGTATAAAGCAAGTACACCCAAAATTTTTAAAATAAGTGACAATAAGTGCCTTTCCCTTCAACAGCTCATAGGGAGTCTTCAATTTAGTCTTGTGAATGAGACTCCTATTCAGAACATAATTTGCAGTATTTACTGCCTCAGACCATAAGGACTTTGGCAAATTAGATTCAGCTAACAATGTCCTTCCTGGTTCAATTAGGGTTCTATTTTTTCCTTATAGCCACCCCATTCTGTTGGGGGATTCTAAGAGCTGAAAAGCTTTGCCTGATACCTTCATCCTCATAGAATATATACATTAATTGATTCTCAAACTCACTTCCATGATCACTTCTGATCACAGCAACCTGTGTGTTGAGTTCAGATTGAATCTGTCTAATGAATCTTGAGAGGATCTTGAAGGTGTCTGACATAGCTTTTAGAAAGAACACCCAGCTGAGCCTAGAGAAATTATCAACAATGACTAATGTGTAAGACTTTCCTGCTAAGCTTTGAGTGGAGATAGGGCCAAACAGGTCCATGTGCAACAGGAAAAGGATTCTAGGAGAATCATTCTTACCAATTGGTTTGAATGAAGCTTTGATCTGCTTACCTTGTTGGCTGGCTCTACAGGGGTGGTCTTTATTGAATTTACCAGTTGGTAAACCCCTGAATAGGTTGAGTTTGGAGAGTTTACTATGGTCTTAAGGTTAAGATGACTAAGTCTCCTATGCCACAACTCACTATTTTCCAACTGGGAGTTAAACAAGCAGATCTCAGACTTTGTGTACTCAAAGTCTACAACATACACCTTACCTTTTTCGAGACCAGTCAAAACTGTTTGATCAGTCTTAGAGCTAACTATATGACAGAAGTACTTGGTGAATACAACTTTGTATTCACCATCACACAACTTACTATTGTTGATCAAATTATGTTGAAGTCCTTCAACATAAGATACTTTAGAAAAGGAAATTTCTCCAATCCTGAGCAAACCATATCCTTTGGTTTGACCAGAGTGGGAGTTCCCAAAAATTACCTTGGGCCCTTCCTTGGCCTTGAAATTTTCCAGCAAATGTTTTGCTCCAGTCATATGCATGGAGCATCCACTGTCCAGATACCACTACTGGTTTGTGGTTGAACTGCCTTCCCTCTGAACATGTAAATTAAACATTAATAAAGACCCTCTCATGTTGGGGTCTCTTCCTTCTATCATCATATGGAGATATGAAAGAATGATATGGTCTTCCATTGTTCACCCTTAGGTGAAGAAGTGTTGCATTGGTATGCCAGCAATTGCAGTATGTCCTTGTCTGGAGCAGCAAAAACATCTTGGGATAGAAAAAGAAGGTTTTGGTGTTTGGTGATTTAGTGCAGGAAATATGCATCGAGAAGAAATCGACGTAGTTTTAGAGTTGCATCGAGTGCAATTCGATGTATCTGCATAATCCCGTCGATAATCATTCAAAGTATGATATTGGTTATGTCGAGTGTAGTTCGACACACCCACATAGTTGCTTTGAGATGATGTCGACGCATATGCTGGAGTCCGTCGAGATGCATTCGACGCATTCTTAAAATTGCGTCGAGTTCTATTCGACGTATGATTCATATCATTCAGTGTTTGTGAATTTGAATTTATAATTTTCTTAAGCAAGTTGATTTCTGACCTTAATTTATCATTCTTGATCATTAAATCATGTCTAGGTTTATTGTAGGCATTTGTGTTGTTTTTAAGAGTGGAAATGACAGAGTCAATATGAGCTTGGTAATCATTTCTATATTCCTCAAAAGTTTCATCCATCTCTTCTATTTCAATTTTATAACTTCTGCATGTAGCACACTCATTCTTCAAATCTAAATTTTCCAAGGGTTGTTTACCTAGGATTCCTAGTTCATCACTAGTGTCTACCCTATTAAATGTGGTGAGTTTATTTAGGGTTATCTTTCTCATGTTCTTCACATGATTCTGATATATTATTAGGCCTAGACCTAGAAGATGTTACTGGTCTATCACAAGCAAGTTTGCTAGTGAGTGATTGTGATTCTTGATTAAGATGATTAAATCTCTTGGAGAGATTTTGTGAAATCTCTTTGATCTTTTAGCTCCTTCCATTGAGGGAGTCTTCAAAGGCTTTTGCCTTTGAGACTTCTTTCCTTAGATCTGAATTTTCATTATCTAAGAGATCTATTTCATTTTCTTTCTCAAGCAGTTCACATTTCAGATCATTGTTAACTGAGAATGAAGGATCCTTACTAAGAACTTTTATTTTAGATTTAGTTCCTTTTGATTGTTGATGTAATCTTGGCAAAATTCTTTAAAACATCCTTTAAAATCTTTTGAAGAAAAATCAAGGTCTTCAAAGATGCTTACCTCAATTTCATTAGTGGGATCTTCAAAAGCCATTAAGCAGGCTTCTTCTGGTCCACCATCTTCATCATCATCAGATGAGGAGGAACTTGATTCTGAATCTGAATCACTCCAGGTCTCAGCTAAGAGACCTCTCTCTCCTTTCTTCTCCTTTCTCATGAAGGATTTTTTCCTGTGCTCCTTCATCTGCTTGTTTTTCTTGATCTTGTCTTCCTCAGGACATTCAGTAGAAATATGTCCTGGCTTTCTGCAAGAAAAACAAATTATCTCATGTTTAGGAGTTTTGTCATACCTTGGCTTGCTTGAGCTCCTCTCTCTCCTTCTGGAATCTTCTGTCCTGGCCCACTTCTTGAATCTCTCAGCCAAGAGATTAAGCATTTCTTCTTCAGTAGTGGAGGACTCTGCTTCTGCACTTTTTAATGCAAGAGTCCTCTCTTTGAAAGTAAGTGTCCTTTCTTGGGCTTCTGACTCAACCCTGCTTTTCAGTAGGAGCTCATAGGATTTGAGCTTTCCTAGGAGAGCATCAGTTGATATCTCCCTGAGGCATGAAGAATCTCTGATAGCCCAGATTTTAGAGTCCCATGTGCCAGGGAAGCACATGAGGAGCTTGTCATTAATCTCTGTCAGAGAGATTTCCTTGTTAAGCCCTCTCAGCTCATTTATGATGAGGCTGAATCTGTCATACATTTCTGTAATGCTTTCATTAGCCTTTTTCTTGAAATTCTCATATTGAGATATGAGAAGAGCCTTTTTGTCTTTCCTCTCATCAGAGCTTCCTTCAACTAGTCTGGAGAGAGATTCCCAGACCTCTTTTGCAGAGTTGCAATCAACAACTTTCTGGAATATATCATCAGACATGGTTGAGACCAGTATGTTCATGGCCTTGGCATCACATGACTTGACCTTCTTCTCATCCTCAGTCCATCCTGCTCTGGGAACTGAGGTTTGTATGACCTTCCCAGTAGAGTCTTTCCTTATCAGGGCTGGAGGACCTCTGAGGATGACATTGAAATTTCCACATCAATAGAGTTCATATATAGTTTTATTCTGGCCTTCCAGAGTATAAACTTATTCAGATTACACACTGGAGGTCTTGTAGAGGCATAATCCTTAGAGCTCATTTTCCTTTTAAAATTTATTTGAAATAAAAAAAAAGTATAGGAGGTCTTTTTGATCAAGGTGTTAACCTTTTATTGATCAACCTGAAAGGAAAGTTTTAGTTCTTATTCTTATTATTAAAACTCTTGTTTAACTTTGTTTTAAAATAAATGATATATATATAGGTGTGCTGTATGAGTAATAACTACAAATAGTAAGAGTGCATAAAATACACATCACAAATAAGAAATAAAACAAAGCAAACCAAAGCACAACCAGATGACACAAGATATATAGTAGTTCCCCTCAACTGGGTGCATCTACTCTTCTACCACACTTGGTAGGATCCACTTGGAGGTTTGTTGATAAGGTGCCCTCACACCAAGGTGATTTTGATAAGGTGTCCACACACCAATGGGAGTTTTGATCAGGTGCCCAATTCACCTATAATCTTTTGATAAGGTGCTTATAAACCAAGCTGCGGGTTTTTGCTAAGGTGGCCTGTCACCGGGAGTAAACTTTTGAAGGGATTTTTAACCCTTTACAAGATGGGAAGGAAATAAAAGAAAACAAAAACAGATGTTGTTCTTCTCTTTTGCTGCGAAGACTCTTGATGAATATGTTGAAGAGAGCTCCTCCTGTCTGATGTAGTTTGATGACAGCTTGTGGAGGCTCCTTCTCTTGATTCCAAATCCTCTGTTCTTCTTCTTGCAGTTTTAGAACCCTGAGCAAATGATATTTTATTTGGTGTCTCAGGTTGTATATGATCTGCAAGAGAAAAGTTAGGCAAAAAGAAGATGTAATATAAATTTGATCTACTTCTTTTTGCTCCTCTGTTTCTCTTCTTCTTCTTCCTGTACAGCAAAATATGATATGTATATGCTCTTATCTATATAAAATCTGTACAGCAATATATATATATGTAATCTGTCGAGAGATAATAGCTATATATCTATTCTGATATATATATTATCTGTTGTAATATATATCTGCTATATAATAAGTTGTTTCCTGCTGACGTGTAAAAGAGCTATTGTCTTCTTTCGTCTAATTTGAATCCTTGCTGACCAAAGAGGAAAGGATATATTATCTCTTTCATTTTTCCAGATCCTCGAGCAGACACATTTCTTTCTTTAGCTTGCTGCAACAGCTATAGCATTAAATGTTTCTGCCAACGGCTATATTAATTAATGTTTGCACACTGTAAGGTCAGATCAACAATATATATATAATAATATATAAATAGGATAAATAAAATATTGCTTTAAATAAATCTGACAGCAAATATATAATATTTAGTCGAGCTAAATGATATAAAATAAATACTGCAGAAATTCGTCGACCTCAGCTCGTCATTCGCCGGGCTAAGCTCGCCAAATGATATTCTGAGCATTGATTAACTACAGAGGACTTTCGTCGAGCGCTGCTGGGATTTCGTCGAACGCAGACTGCTGAGCTGTTCGTCGACCGCTGAGATCTGAAGAATTTGTCGACCGCTGCTTCCTTGATATTTCGTCCAGCGCCGTCCGACGAATGTTGAGCGTCGTTCGACGTTCGTCGAACGCATTGAATATATGAAATATATTTCTTCTCTTATTTTCTGCCTATTAAAATGTGTTTCTTTTTAACTTTCTTTCTTAATGAGATTTGTTCTAAGTTATAAGATATATTATAATATAAACTTAGACACTAAAGGTGGATCCTAACTCAAATCAAACCTAAGGTTCCAACAATCTCCCCCTATTTGAGTTGGGATCCTAATCCAAATTAACTAGGTTCTAACAATCTCCCCCTATTTGGTTTAGGATACCTAAGCATAAAAAGTCTTGAATTAACTTAAGGCTAAAGGGATAGAGATTATTTTCTTAAATTTCTTCTTTAAAACTAAGCAATTTCTAATTTCCTAAATCTTGATTTTAAATAGGAATTTTAATATGTGAATTGCTAGCTGTTATAGATTCTAAGAATTTGAAAATAAAAAGACAAAGGCTGGTAGCTTCTTTCTATAGAATCCCCTTAATCAGAAGAGACTCACACTCAGAGCTCTGATCATTTTTGATCTATGCTACTTGAGTAGAATGCTCAAACTGATTTTGGAGAAAAAAAATCTGTAAGAGAGTGAAGTTATCTGACATTGCTTTTAAAATAGAAAAATTCCAAAGAATCATAAAACTGCTTATTTAGTTATAAAAATTTTAACAGAAAATGTTTTATAATTAGATATTTTGGCCTTTTTATTTCATTGAAATACAAATTTGAATTTTTAAATTGATTTTGCTAAACATAAAGAATTTTCTTCTTAACAGGTTTCAAATTTATTAGCTTTAATGAACTTATTTTTTAAACAGATAATGTGTTCTGCTAATGTTGTAAAGTTTTCTTGAGGTTTGTTATATTCAGAAATCAAATTAGTTATTTTTAACTTTTTCTAATTTTATTTTCAGAATTGTAATTTTCAGCAATTATGAAATCTGTACATAATGAATTGAAAACAGATTTATCATCAGAGGTAGAAATAAAATGTGAAGATACCTCTTTTACCTTTTCTGTTTTATATTCAGATTCTGATGTGTAATCTGAACCATATATAGCCAACATGCAGAAATCTGTGGCTTTTTGTTCTTCCTTTTCTTCTTCTTTAGTTAGAGTAACTAATGGTTCTGCATAAAAAATAATGTTAGTGGAAGAGGAAGAAGATGATTCATTTACCATCCTAGAGAGAGAGTTCCAGATGCTCTTTGCTGAAGTGCAATCAGACACTTTGAGAAGAATGTCTTTGGACATTGATTTAGCCAATATCTTCATGGCCATGGCATCAGCACTGATCAACTTTTCTTGATCATCAGATGAAGAGATTGAAGATTGAGTTCCTGTTAAAACAGATTTGTAGATATCATCATCTATTGCATTCATATATAATTTGATTCTAACTTGCCATAAATCAAATTTATCCAAATTACATAAAGGTGGATCTGAACAAGTAAAATCTGCTAGTGCCATCAAATTTTTGAAAAACCTTTTTACAACAAAACAAAATAAGAACTAAGTGATCTTTGTGATTTCAGGTGTTAGCCTGTGTGAAAAATCAACTTCCTCTGATACCAATTGAAAGGGTTCAATTGAGTATCAGGTGCAAGAAATTGAAAAAATAAAATCAGCCTCCTCTGATACCAATTGAAAGTGACAATTGATATGCTCTGATGAGGGTGATTGATAAAATCAACCTGCTTTGATACCAATTGAAAGGAGAGTTTAAGTTTTTATTCTTATTATTAAAACTCTTGTTTAACTTTGTTTTAAAATAAATGACATATATATATATATATATATGTGTTGTATGAGTAATAACTACAAACAGTAAGAGTGCATAAAATACAAAACACAAATAAGAAATAAAATAAAGCAAACCAAAGCACAACCAGATGACACAAGATATATAGTAGTTCCCCTCAACTGGGTACATCTACTCTTCTACCACACTTGGTAGGATCCACTAGGAGGTTTGTTGATAAGGTGCCCTCACACCAAGGTGATTTTGATAAGGTGTCCACACACCAATAGGAGTTTTGATCAGGTGCCCAATTCACCTATAAGCTTTTGATAAGGTGCTTACAAACCAAGCTGCGGGTTTTTGTTAAGGTGGCCTGTCACCGGGAGTAAACTTTTGAAGGGAGTTTTAACCTTTTACAAGATGGGAAGGAAATAAAAGAAAACAAAAACAGATGTTGTTCTTCTCTTTTGCTGGGAAGACTCTTGATGAATATGTTGAAGAGAGCTCCCCCTGTCTGATGTAGTTTGATGACAGCTTGTGGAGACTCCTTCTCTTGATTCCAAATCCTCTGTTCTTCTTCTTGCAGTTTTAGATCCATGAGCAAATGATATTTGATTTGGTGTCTCAGGTTGTATATGATCTGCAAGAGAAAAGTTAGGCAAAAAGAAGATGTAATATAAATTTGATCTGCTTCTTTTTGCTCCTCTGTTTCTCTTCTTCTTCTTCTTCCTGTACAGCAAAATATGATATGTATATGCTCTTATCTATATAAAATCTGTACATCAATATATATATATGTAATTTGTCGAGAGATAACAACTATATATCTATTCCGATATATATTATCTACTGTAATATATATCTGCTATATAATAAGTTGTTTCCTGTTGACGTGTAAAAGAGCTATTGTCTTCTTTCGTTTAATTTGAATCCTTGCTGACCAAAGAGGAAAGGATATATTATCTCTTTCATTTTTCCAGATCCTCGAGCAGACACATTTCTTTCTTTAGCTTGCTGCAACGGCTATAGCATTTAATGTTTCTGCCAACGGCTATATTAATTAATGTTTGCACGCTGTAAGGTCAGATCAACAATATATATAGCAATATATAAATAGGATAAATAAAATATTGCTTTAAATAAATCTGACAACAAATATATAATATTTAGTCGAGTTAAATGATATAAAATAAATGCTGCAGAAATTCGTCGACCTCAGCTCGTCATTTGTCGGGCTGAGCTCGCCAAATGATATTCTGAGCATTGATTAACTGCAGAGGACTTTCGTCGAGCGCTGCTGGGATTTCGTCGAACGCAGACTGCTGAGCTGTTCATCGATCGCTGAGATCTGAGGAATTTGTCGACCGCTGCTTCCTTGATATTTCGTCGAGCGCCGTCCGACGAATGCTGAGCGCCGTTCGACGTTCGTCGAACGTATTGAATATATGAAATATATTTCTTCTCTTATTTTCAGCCTATTGAAATGTGTTTCTTTTTAGCTTGCTTTCGTAATGAGATTTGTTCTAAGTTATAAGATATATTATAATATAAACTTAGACACTAAAGGTGGATCCTAACTCAAATCAAACCTAAGGTTCCAACACAACCTCCCTCTGATACCAATTGAAAGTGCACAGTGTGCCTCTGAGAATCCTCTAGAGAGGGGGGGGGGGGTGAATAGAGATTTAAAAATTATTCCTATTCTAACTGTGAAAACAATAAAATAATCTAAGGATTTATGCTTAAACAAGATCTCAGGCAGAATAAAATAGTGCTGAAATATAAAGCAGAGAACAGTAAAGCAAACTAGCTATAAGGGACAACACAGAAAATTAGCAAACCAGATGACACCCAGAATTTTTATAGAGGTTCCCCAAAATGTGGGTACTCCCCTTTTCAACCACCTGGTAGGGATGCACCACTGTGCCTGAGTCTTTTGGTAAGGAGACTCTTAGAACCACTGATCTTTTGACCAGGAGATCATGAACCACAAGATCTTTTGATAATGAGATCTAGAATCACCAGATCTTTTGATAAGGAGATCATGAACCACTGAATCCTTTGAAGAGGGATTAACAAAACTCTTTTACAGAAGGGAATTAGAGAGAGAAGGGGGAAGAGAAATGGTGTAGGAATTCTGTTATCAGAATTCTTATGAAAGTTGTATGATACACAGCTTCTTGTATCTATCAATGGATCTGCCCTTGATTAACTCCTGCTTATAATAGTGATGTTTTGCAGGAGCTTTGATTGTCAGATCCTTTGTGATTCTGTTGATTGAGATCTGGCTGTTATGTAATGGTGATGAAGAACATCTTTCAGCTCCTTTGTGCTTCTTTTCTGATTAAGATCAGTTTGATATATGATTGTGATGAGTTGTTGTTCTTATCTTCTCTGTATAATCTCAGTTAAGGTTCCTGAGGGAGGAAGAAGAAGAGAAAACCCTAGAGGGAATGGTTCAGCCGATCGTAATGAATGTTGTGATTTGTCTCCTTCTTCTCTGCCCTTTTATTGTCTCTCTTCAATTTTGAATTTAATTTCCCCTTCTGGTAAGACCTGAAAAAGTATTTTTGTCTTGAACAATCTCTTTCTTTCCTTCTTTAATTCCCCACCCGTTCACCAACCTTAAGCATATTTCCAAGAAAGCTTTTTGTCTTCTTGTATTTCTTCTGTCTATTTGAAGCAATTAATGAGCCGTTAGGGAACGACCTTGAGAGAGGTGGGCCATAAGAGAGGGTCAAAAATGATAGCTGAAAAGGTTTTCCTTTTCGGACTGTATTCGACGTAGCGTCGAGTTCACTTCCCCTCTTATCGACGCACCTTCGAGTTCTTGTAGGAGCAGCTTCAAATTCATGCTTGCTCTGACTGAACTCAACTAATCGATGTTGCGTCGATACCCAAACGATGTAACCATCGAGTTGATCGCTTGGCTCTGAACATCATTATTTGCGTCGAGATGAAGTCGATGTTGCATTGACTTTAGATTACTCCGATAGACACTTCCTTCTACTCTGAGTTGAAGTAGAAGTTGCGTCAACTTCTTCAAGTACTCCGACAAGTCCATGACCTCTGCGTCGATATCTATTTGACGTAACGTCGACTTGGATTACTTCGACAGAGGGGTGAACTACTTGGACTTCTAGTCAGAGTAGGGTCGACAATAACTTGACGTTGCTTCGAATTCTATTCGACGAAAGTGTTAACTTTGCCTAAATTTTGCTTCTCTTGACTTGGTCTTGACACCCTAGTTTGAGTGTGATATCCTAAGATATCTAATGACCAGATTACCCTCACTATACACTGGGTAATTCAATCCTAAGAGATAAAATCACTTTTAGTGAATTTGTTTAGTTAAATCAAAGGGGGTTTTCCCAACAAGAAGTTACCACCTCATCGAATTTCAGATACCACTATCTAGAAGCTTGCTTCAGACCATATATGGATTTATTAAGTTTATACACAAGCTGGTCGGAATAACCAGACTTGAATCCCTCAGGCTGCACCATATAGACTTCTTCGGCAAGACCACCATTCAGAAATGCGGTCTTTACATCCATCTGGTGTAGCTCCAAATCATAATGAGCTACTAGTTCCACTATCACTCTGAAAGAGTCTTTAGAGAAAACGAGAGAAAAGGTTTCGTTATAATCGATTCCTTCTCTCTGCGTAAATCCTTTGGCAACCAGTCTTGCCTTATACCGCTCGACCTTTCCTTTGGAGTCTTTCTTGGTCTTAAACACCCATTTAGAACCAATTGGCTTACAACCTTTGGGTAACTCAACTAATTCCCAACCCCTATTCAGCTTCATGGACTCCATCTCGCCTTTCATCGCATGATCAGTTTCAGTTTGAGGTCCAAACATATCCTCCTCAAATGTCACTGGGTCAACTACATGACTTATGTCAAAATCACTCTCTCCTAGATAGACTTCATAGTCTGAGGAAATTACAGGCCTTCTCTCCCTAGTGGATCTCATAACGGGTGGATGAACCTCCTGAACTTGCGGAAGAACCTCAACTGGGATCAGTAGTAAAACCGGATCCATATCCTCCACATGCTCCATCACGGGTTCAGGCACCACAAGATTTCCTACCAAGGGCACAGATAAATTAATAGGCGCGACTTCCTCGACTTCATTTATAGTACGAGAGAAAATCGGTTCGTCAGCGATGTCAAACTCTAAAAATTTGGTTGTTTGAGAGCCCACAATCTGGGTCCTCCTAAAGGGGAATAGAACTTAAATCCCTTGGAGTGATCTGGGTAGCCTATGAAATAACAACGACAAGACCTAAGGGCGATCTTACTTTCCAATGGGTTGTATAAACGGACTTCTGCAGGACAACCCCAAACACGTAAATGATTAAGGCTGAGTCGTCTACTGTTAGATTCCTCTCCCGTACCTGGAGAGTTCTCGAATCTTATGCGCAGAACCGCCGCCTTACAGTGACACTAACACACAAGTTAGCCGCCTCCGGAAGACGTTGATCCTGCCAGCAAGAACGATCGACCAGGCCAACATGAGATAAGAAGTAAACTAAGTAAAATAAACCAAGTCCACAATCAAACATATCTGCTTATATATTAAAATGAATACATGTCCAACAATGAGTACAATAATTGAAAGAGAGTAAGGACTTATGCCCGGTACATGTTGATGAGTCCTGATCATATACACTTTTATGGACTCATCTGGGCCGTTTATTTAGTCATTTCACCGCACTTTAGCCCTGTTATAGTTCATATTGATCATTCTATGCTAGGTGCACGTTTGGCCCATTTTGGTGTGATTTCGTGCTTAACTTCGTTATTAGTTTTCATGTGCTGTTAAGTTCCACTTTCAGTGGCTAGACCGGTGTTGTATGCTGGAACAGGTGTCGTGCAGGTGTTCCCGGTACAATTCTGTACAGGAACACTGCGCACGATCACTGGTTCTATTGCGCACGACCACTGGTCGTGCGCCACTGATCGTGCGCACTTAACGCCCTTTTTATGAGTTCTGTCTGGCATATCGCACGACCACTTACGATAGTGCGCACGACCACTGGTCGTGCGCCACTGGTCGTGCGCCACCGGTCGTGCGCCACTGGTCGTGCGCCACTGGTCGTGCGCCACTGGTCGTGCGAACATGTATTTTATAATTTTCTTTCCTCGCAGGGCTCCGCCCAGGCAGCGCGCACGATCGCAGAATTCCAGTGCGCACGACCACTGGTCGTGCGCCAATGACCGTGCGCAGTATTCATTTCAGCGCCTATATATAAGCCTGTTCCGCTTTTAGGTCAGATCGAGCCGCCGGGAGCGGATTTCCCAGTCCGTACGTCGCCGACTACCCTTCTTGGACACCTCCACTTCATCTCCTACGCAAGGGGAAGTCTTCTCCAACCATTCCAAGCTTTTCTCCATTGTCCGAGAGCGTTCTCCACCATCCGCAAGCCCTCAAGCAACTGTTTTCCATTCCAGTCCGGCGAGAAGAAGAGTAAATCTGAGGAAGAAGACGACGGAACTACGTAGAGAAATCGTGACAGTTTCTCTACGCCGGAAGCATTGTCCGCCCGAGTCCGGAGGTAGCCCGACAACCTACCATTCCGGCCGTGAACGGCCGCTAGTCTTCACCCATCGGTTATCTCTTCCTTCTTTCCTTCGTTGTAATCGTTGAATCTTGTAAACCTGAATAGTATGATGTTTGGTTTATTTGAAATGAATGTTTCTTTGCACTTCATCATTGCTTGCTTGTGAATCACTTCGTTTCCACTCACTCACTCACGCACACAAGGTGTTCGATCCGCGTTAGCAAGAGCTAACGGCATTTGTGAAGAGGTGTTTGCGACCCTCACCTTCTCGCACTTGAGCACGCTCCATCCGCCTCTCGAAGCACGGCATCGCGGCCGTCGCATCCATCTCACCTTGCGAAGCGGTGTTTTCGACCCGCAATTCTTTTACTGTTGTTAAGAGTAGGAAAAACCAACCAAAGCCCCCTTTTTGTGTTTGTTAACGCTTGTGTAACAATAGTCACACTACGCGATTCGATCACCCAACCTGCATTCCTCAAGAGACCGACATCCGGGGATTCCATTCTCCACATTTATTACTTGACAGCGACCGGTGCACTTGCCGACACGCATCAAGTTTTTGGCGCCGTTGCCGGGGAATGCAGGCGTGTATCGTCTTGTGTTGGGACTCTCGTTATACGAGCAGTTGTTTTTGATTTTCTTTGTTTTTTCTTTTTGTTTGTGATCGTGCATGCAGAGACAAGCCGCAGAGGAACTCGTACCCTTTGATCCGGAAATTGAACGGACCGCTCGCGCGCGAAGGCGCGTTGCTGCCGTACAAGCGGCAATGGGTGATCAGGTAGACCCAAATGATGTTAATGCGAGAGTGCCCAACGAGGGGCAACACCAGCCTGGAGATGAGCAGGAGGCGGTTAGGCCTCGACCCCGCACGATGAGAGACTACACCACTCCAACTGCTGGGAGTGTGTATCCTGGGTTTGGGCCCAATATTATGAACAATCAGTTCGAGATCAAACCTGCGATCTTGAACATCATCCGGAACAACGCTCAGTTCTCTGGGTTGGCCAGCGAAGATCCGCATCTGCATCTGGCGGAGTTTTCTGATATTTGCGGAACCTTCCGCTATGCAGGGATTACTGACGACACGGTCAAGCTTAGACTGTTTCCCTTCTCACTCAGCGACAAAGCCAAGGTGTGGCTCCACTCCATTCCGCCCGGGACTGCTGCGACTTGGGATGCCCTCGCATCCAAGTTCCTTGCTAAATTCCACCCTGTGGATAAGATCGTGAGCTTGCGGCGGGAGATCGCCACCTTTCGCCAACTTGACCAGGAGACCCTTGCTGAGGCGTGGGAGCGCCTTAGCGATCTTCTCCGTCGTTGTCCGAACCACGAGCTTCAACCGTGGAATGTGGTCGAAACATTTTACTTTGCGATCGAGCCCAACTACAGGGCAATGATCGATGCTGCGGCAGGTGGTACTTTAAGGAACCACACTCCAGAGGAGGCCCTTCGGATTCTGCGCGACACCGCCTCCCACAGTACATTCTGGACTGCAGGGAGAAATGCTCCAAGAAGCGGCCGTAGTCTCTTTATGGTTGACTCACTTCCTCCTACTACCGCGCCTGCTGCTGTCATTACTTGCGAAGGATGTGGAGGCGGAGGCCACCACGCGTATGAATGTTCAGGGAACAACGTAGCAGGTGACTTCGCGCACTTAACCTTGAATGAATCTGTTAATTATGTAGGAAATCAGCCTAAGGGGGCGCCTTTTAATAATGCTTATAATCCGGGAGCGAGAAGTCACCCGAACTTCTCGTGGAACCCAAACACGCCTGGCCAACGATGGGCACCGGGGCAGCATCAAAACGATGTTTACGCCTCCGGGAGCCAACCGAGGCCACCACACCCGGATTATAACCAAGCCCCCCTGCCCAAAAAAGGAGTAATCTGGAGGAGATGATGGAGAAATTCATGCAAGCGGCTACCTCGAATATGGTGAACCAAACCGCATCCATGCGAAACTTGGAAACGCAGCTGGGCCAATTGGCCCAAGTGCTAACCGATCGGTCGCAGGGGACCCTTCCTAGCAACACGGAAAAGAACCCAATAGATCAGGGGAAGAGTCTTGGTGATGTGGTAGAGGCTGATCCAAGTGAGTTGGTGATTTCCTGTTCCATCAACAATATTGAAACGAAAGCTCTATGCGATTTTGGTTCCTCCCGCAACGTCATTGCATTGCAAGATGTTGCTAAACTACAACTTGAGATGAACACGGAGGAAAGGAAATCCCTTATGCTTGCTAATGGGACTGTTATACAATCTGAGGGGGAAGTGAAAAATGTAGATGTGATAGTTGAGGGGACGATTGTGGTTGCTGATTTTCAGGTGTTGGGCCCTCAGGAAAATCACTCTATCCCTATCTTGGGTGTGCCGTTCTTGAAAGAGAGCGGTGCCACCCTTGATTTCGCTACGGGGTGTGTCTTCCTACCCAATAAGGTGCCGCAGCCCACTTGCCCCGAAGCTACAACTGAAACATCCACTCCTCCCCCTCTTTTTATTTTTGATGAATCTTTGAGCTGTGCAGGACATGAAGAAGTTAAAGAATCAATTGAAGGAGAAAAGGAGGAGCACCTGTCTAGTGAGGAAGAAGAAGTTGATCTTCGGAGAGAATTTGGTTCCGAGACGGAAGAAGACTGCATTTCGAAAAACGTTGACTTGAATTTAGTTCGGGACAATGTCCCATTATCTTCTTGTTTTGATTCCTGTAATAAACAATTTAAGCGCTCCATCTCCTGGGCCGATCCGGTAGTCACCGCGATGACGGAAGTGACGCCACCCGCCACCAAGGCGGAAAAATCTGAAAACTTTCAACGGTGGCAGTCCCCGACTGTCACGAAACTTAAACAGGAGAAACTTCTGCACGACGCTCGCGCTGCCGCTCTCCGTGGCAAGAGGGCGGAGGTTAGGGGAATACTGGGTGACACCAGTGTTGGCCCTAAAGCCCTCACCTCCCGCCTACGCGCTACGGGAGACGCGCACCATAAGAGCGCTTATAGCTGATTTGTGTGATCTGAGTTTGTGAAACTGCTTGTGAACTTCTTTTATGTAATTCCTGCACTATATAAACAATGTTAATACAGGTATTTGGTCCAGCTTAAGGACATTAAATAAAAGCGCTACTGGGAGACAACCCAGATTTCCTGATTTTATTTCTTTTCTAACATGCTTAGTTCAGTTTTTATATTTGCTTTTTGCTGTTTTTAGTTTTGTGCTTGCAGGTGTCTTGTGTTCTTTGGTGCGGACGCTGCGGACTAAGCTTGATCTTGAACGCCAATCGTCTGGTATGCTCAATTCTGAGCATTGGGTAACACTTCTTCCCCTCCTTAGCTTCCAATTTCTGTGATGTATTGTTTAGACTAAGTCTGGGGGAGAGTATGTTGTCATCCACTTTGCACGAGTTGCACTGCATATTAGAAGTTTGTGTATTATTTATTTTCATCATTATCATTTTCATGCTTCTCGCACCACTTCACCCACATGAGTGCGCGCTTACCTATTTGTCTGTTTCCGAAAGACCTGTTTTGGTTGGAATGTGAAATAGGATGTTAACGTAGGAATTACTATTAGGAGCGCGATGATGACTCGTGTAGTGTTCTAGTCACTTCGCATGCTATGGTAGAATTCGAGTAAAACTAGATTATCTTTATGCATCTAATTTATGTTTAGTATTTTTGCGTAGATTTAGATTTATGATACTCAAGTGGTGAATGTGAATGAAATTGACGATAACCCGGTGTTGTGTGTGTACGAGCACTAGTCGTGTGTTGCTCGAGTCGGGAGGAAGGTTTATCTTTCTCGTGGGCTAAGAACTTGCCCCAAGCGACTCTCGAAGCATGGGCGAGAGCGATTCGTCGAGTTAAACGTGATGTAGGCCACCTTTTGGCTAGTTTGAGCCTTGTCATTCCCTGTCCTTTTCGCTCACCTTTGCATGCCAAATTTGTGCCTACCACTCCTTTGATCAGCTCCTCCTCATCCACCAAAGCCCGAAGCTTATCCCACTGTCGCAACCAAATAGATGTTATCTGCACTCATTTTCTACATTTGGTGTGATGTATGGAATCGTTGTGATGAGAAGGGGAAATTAACGCCATTTCGCTGAAATTGTACCAACTGGGGAATAAGTAAAAGAAAAGTATTTTGTAAAAAAGAAGAAAAAAATCTGAAAAAAGTATATTGAAAAGAAATCCTCTCGAGCTAAATAGAAAATTTGTTGGTGATTGTGAAGTAGGCCGTGTGCACACCTAGTTTTCATGATAAGTCTGGGGGTGTGTCACACAAGCGTTGTTTTTGGTTCTGTGTGGTGCAGCGTTCCGTTAGCTCACTTGGGTTGCGTAGCCATCGTGTTTAAATTTGAATATCATACCGCAGCCTAAACCCCATTATACTCCTAAAAGCCCTATTGATTTGACTTATGAGTTTGCTAACGTCGTGGAGAGAGTGTGACCGGGCGAGCGTATGGTTCACGACGTTGATGGATTTCAGCGGAGTTATTCCTAAACCCCGACCTTGTGCAACACCCGCCTTAGCGTCTTGTTACTTTCACACCGGGCATGATCGTTCGAATTCTTCATCATTCACCAACTGAGTTTTGATAAATCTCTAGTTACGCTTTAATACTTTCGTAAACTAGTTAGCATAGTTAGAATCTCTTGTTACTAGAATTTCTACTCGCATGCGTATGTTACTTCGCACCGTACTCCTCTGTGTAATTTTCTATGTTAACTACCGTTTTCACACTCCAAGGGATTCGTTTGCTCGGGAAGCGCAAACAGGTAAGTCTGGGGGTGTGATGAGTCCTGATCATATACACTTTTATGGACTCATCTGGGCCGTTTATTTAGTCATTTCACCGCACTTTAGCCCTGTTATAGTTCATATTGATCATTCTATGCTAGGTGCACGTTTGGCCCATTTTGGTGTGATTTCGTGCTTAACTTCGTTATTAGTTTTCATGTGCTGTTAAGTTCCACTTTCAGTGGCTAGACCGGTGTTGTATGCTGGAACAGGTGTCGTGCAGGTGTTCCCGGTACAATTCTGTACAGGAACACTGCGCACGATCACTGGTTCTATTGCGCACGACCACTGGTCGTGCGCCACTAATCGTGCGCACTTAACTCCCTTTTTATGAGTTCTGTCTGGCTTATCGCACGACCACTTACGATAGTGCGTACGACCACTGGTCGTGCGCCACTGGTCGTGCGAACATGTATTTTATAATTTTCTTTCCTCGCAGGGCTCCGCCCAGGCAGCGCGCACGATCGCAGAATTCCAGTGCGCACGACCACTGGTCGTGCGCCAATGACCGTGCGCAGTATTCATTTCAGCGCCTATATATAAGCCTGTTCCGCTTTTAGGTCAGATCGAGCCGCCGGGAGCGGATTTCCCAGTCCGTACGTCGCCGACTACCCTTCTTGGACACCTCCACTTCATCTCCTACGCAAGGGGAAGTCTTCTCCAACCATTCCAAGCTTTTCTCCATTGTCCGGGAGCGTTCTCCACCATCCGCAAGCCCTCAAGCAACTGTTTTCCATTCCAGTCCGGCGAGAAGAAGAGTAAATCTGAGGAAGAAGACGACGGAACTACGTAGAGAAATCGTGACAGTTTCTCTACGCCGGAAGCATTGTCCGCCCGAGTCCGGAGGTAGCCCGACAACCTACCATTCCGGCCGTGAACGACCGCTAGTCTTCACCCATCGGTTATCTCTTCCTTCTTTCCTTCGTTGTAATCGTTGAATCTTGTAAACCTGAATAGTATGATGTTTGGTTTATTTGAAATGAATGTTTCTTTGCACTTCATCATTGCTTGCTTGTGAATCACTTCGTTTCCACTCACTCACGCACACAAGGTGTTCGATCAGCGTTAGCAAGAGCTAACGGCGTTTGTGAAGAGGTGTTTGCGACCCTCACCTTCTCGCACTTGAGCACGCTCCATCCGCCTCTCGAAGCACGGCATTGCGGCCGTCGCATCCATCTCACCTTGCGAAGCGGTGTTTTCGACCCGCAATTCTTTTACTGTTGTTAAGAGTAGGAAAAACCAACCAAAGCCCCCTTTTTGTGTTTGTTAACGCTTGTGTAACAATAGTCACACTACGCGATTCGATCACCCAACCTGCATTCCTCAAGAGACCGACATCCGGGGATTCCATTCTCCACATTTATTACTTGACAGCGACCGGTGCACTTGCCGACACGCATCACATGTCCAAAATAAAATAAAATAACTCTCTCACTATACTTCTATGCGGAAGCTATCGAACTCTTGTCAATCTGTCATTAAATAGCGGTGCTGCGCGAAAACTGCTCCTCAAGTCTTGTCATCACGTCCTGCTAGTCGTACTGCTGCTCTAGCTCCTTGGAATCCTACGGTCACAACCAACCGTTAGTCATAAAGACTAAGCCAGTTTTGTCCCCGTCTCCCCCTCCGACTCCTAGGCACCGTGCGGAAGGACGAAGTGGAGGACAACAAAGGGTAAAAACAAGCAGGTGACAAGTGACTAGTCTAGCAAGACATATGTACTAAACACGTATTGTAAATGATTCTAAGCTAGCACAAATATGGTATATCAGCTTTAAATAAACACAGTAAAAAAGGAGCAGATATAGTAATAAGGAAAAGTAGCTACAAAAATAACCTTAACTTATGGGAATGCTCATACAAACCTATAAGTTAAGGGATCTGACACCAAGGTAAACTCATCGTATAAAAGAGCTCATACTAATTTATATGATGATGTCTTATTTATGCAATGATGCTATGTTATGCTTTGCAATGTAATGATGCAACTCACCCACCCGACTCTGTACATACGTTTTTAGTTCCCTCTATTCGAGTATGACAACTCAGGTACCAGGTTGAGGCAAACAGTGCAGTGGATCGGGCTTGCCCACTTCTAGGCTTATGTCACACGTCTCCCAGCCTAGACCTCTTGTACGCCCCTAAGAACACACGTGGTATACTCATACTGCTTGATACAACAATGCCTCTAAGTGAAACACCGAGCCCTCAGCTCGCAGGACACCAGTCCTTTCTTATATAATACCGAGCTTACCGCTCGCTGGACTTAACCCGTCCTCCCTTATAAAATATCGAGCCTACCGCTCGCAGGACTTAACCCGTCCTTCCTTATATAATACCGAGCCTACCGCTCCCAGGACTTAA
Source organism: Dactylorhiza incarnata (assembly GCA_033032865.1). Taxonomy (NCBI): domain Eukaryota; kingdom Viridiplantae; phylum Streptophyta; class Magnoliopsida; order Asparagales; family Orchidaceae; genus Dactylorhiza; species Dactylorhiza incarnata. The sequence continues at coordinate 7,460,169 of JAWHQI010000099.1, read as the reverse complement.
CTCTTCTTTCCTTATATAATACCGAGTCTACCGCTCGCAGGACATAACCCCTCCTTCCTTATATAATACCGAGCCTACCGTTCGCAGAACATAACCCATCCTTCCTTATATAATACCAAGTCTACCGCTCGCAGGACTTAACCCATCCTTCCTTAAATAATACCGAGCCTACCGCTCGCAGGACTTTCTAGCCTTGTACCATTCCGTCCCAAATTTGGGACGGGGTTTGCATTATCAAATTCTCCTACTTAGGCTACTCTTGTCTATCGTTTAGTTATACTTAGAAGTTTAGGGTGAATCCTGGACTTCCCGAGGGCTACCCGGCGAAGGGCTCGCAGCGGTACTAGAGAATACAATGGGCTGAAGCCCAAATCCCCCCTTTCCAGGATATTTACTCTTATTTGTGGCTACCCATTCTTTTAAGCATATATGTTTGATAAGCAACATCAATATGATCTGTAGATTTCAAAGCGTAAACCTCAACTAATATATATTAATTTCTAAATATAACTGGAGTTTATTATGGAGACCCACTTCAGTAAATACAGAATACGGAGAATCCCTCAGCAGAGTTGATGGACATTCACTGTTCTGGTCTTCTCAAGAGAAGCATGAGTCATACGTCCTTCTGAAGTTAAGAATCAAGAAGCACTATAAATTTGCTTCAATCCTTCTAGGATAAACCGACTAGTGTCGATCTCTTCCAGATCTGAGAATAAACGGAGGAGCAGGGATCTAGATCGGCTTGCAGATAGGGATCTTAATTTCTGGCGCAATCAAAAAGTGATGCAGATCCGAGCTAGCTCGATCGAGGAAGAAGGGTTGCAGATCACGTTCTCCTCCTTGACTTAGGTCGTTAGTGTCAGAAGGAGGAGCGACAACGTCTTGGCCGACGATGGAAACCTAGAGACGTAGCGCCAATCCTTGCGGCAGTCCAGACAAGGAAGATGATGAGCAGTAGTTTCACTCTATTTTCTCCAGGAAATCAAGGTCGGCGCTTGGCTTCTCAATCCCAGAGAGGGCGAAAAATCCAACGCCGCTGCCGGCGAACCAAGAGGAAAAGGAGAAAATTTTTCGACAGTTACCCAAAAAGGAGAGTAGAAGAACACAGTTTTTTCAGCCCTAGTTCACCTATGCAAAATGAAAACCCGTATATGGCATAATCCCATTTGCACCCTTAATAGGGAGGGCCAGTTATGGGAGTTACAAAATATGAATTCAATGAATTCATTAATACTCCCATAAATACAAAAATGAAATCCATGAATAAATTGGATTTATAAATTATGCCAACATGGTGTCTAGGGTGAGACCGAGTTCGCGACTGAATTTATGAGACGGTCTGACCCACCTATCACAGGCTTCGACCATTCGTGCGACTGAACTAACGCACGCTCGTGAGAGTCCGAATAGGCTCAAATATTCGCGTATGACTTCACCGAGACGTCTCGATGAATCGAGTCCAACTTACGGGAAACTTCCAACACCTTTTACTTATAAAAAATGCAGTGTACATCAAATACTCTAAGTGCAGGAAAATAATACTTAGTCGACGCTGATTATCCACTCCAACGTGGTTAATTGTAACCATATCCAGAAACTCAGTACCATCTTCTAGATTTGGCTCACGACACTCGTCTAGTCGGAGGACAAAGAGAAATCTTTAATCAAACACACTCATCACTGTGAAGTGTGATAGAAATAATGTCCAGTGTGTGGAAAAAATGGGCAATTTTGAAGGGCATGCATCTATGTTGTTTTGCAAAATATGTTGATATTGTGATGCTGACAATGGATTCGTAGACATCCTTCATGCACAGATCCTAATTTTGGTGAATGTTGATGATGATGATTTTGTCGACCCGGAGCAACATGACGCACAAGGACATCAAAATACATGCACTGATACACAGGTGAAGGTGTAGACGAGATGATTGCGATGTGTGAGTCTATATCACAACAATTGCATGAAGTTAGAAGGTAATATTAATTATTAATTGTTTATTATAACTTCTATTCACAATAATGAATCTAAAATATTTATGTGTTCAATTTTATAGGTGATACACGCACGATTTTCAAGTCGTGGACCTGCAATAGGAAAGTACCGAGAAAGATTGTAGTATCTTATAATAACTTAAAAATATGTTATTTTATTTTATCTAGTCAAACAGTTGTGGTTTTGCATTTGGAAATTATATAATTTGCAGAACTCTGTTTTTATCCAACCATTTTTATGCCTTACTTTTCAAACAGTTCTGCAAACTCTATTTTACACAAATTTTTACTGCAAACTCAATTTTTCAAAAACAACATTTTTTTCAAACTTCATTTCTAACAACATTTTTATTAGCAACAACCGAAAGCCCGAAACTAACGGAGCTTTAATCTAATGACTAAACATATATTATAATCTAATTTAAAAAATGCACTGCTATTCAAGTAATTACACTTTATCCTCAATCTCCAAAATATTTGCTTCCGTATCCCGCACTCCGGGAAGATCTCCATGTAGATCATTTTCGATCTCTGCGGGGGATAGAAACGGATTCACCATTCCTCTGCGATATTTTATTTTTGATCTCCATCATTTACCATTACACATGGCAAAAAAATGGCGATCTCGAAGATCTCGGAATGAAACCCGGGCCCAAAAATCTCCCGCTCTAGAAATATTTCAGTCCCATCCAAAAAGGAGAAGAAAGTAGATGAAAACATATTCCAATTTCATAAATTACTCCAAAGTTTCTGATGTGAAAATTAAATATTTTGACGTGCTAATATAATTTAAATGTCAAATCCTATAGATTGGACCATTAGAGATCCCTATGGGCCCGTTCGTTTGGACGAAATTGGAATTCGATATTGGAATTGAATATTGATAAATATTGTGGAATTAAATATTGGTGACTAATTCCAATTCCAACGTTCGCCTAATAAACAATATTGTTGAATATTGTGAAATTAATCAATATTTTTGTTCGTTTTTTAAATAAAATTCAATTTAAAAATTGAAAAATATTACGAAGAAAATAATATTTATCACATATATATTATAAACAAATGTATGTCATGACGACGATTTTTTCGCACGAGAATGATTTTTTCCGCCAGGGCGCAATTTTTTCGCACAACCGCAATTTTTTCGCACGGGCGCGCATTTTTTGCCCGGGCTCATTTTTTCGCCCGGGAATGATTTTTTTGCCCGAGCGCAAATTTTTTTCCCGGGTGCGATTTTTCCACCCGCTCGGCCGAAAAAAGCTCGCATAGTCGATAAAAGCGCGTCCCAGCAAAAAACTGCTCCCCGGTGAAAAAATCGCGCCCGAAAAATAGCCCTCGAGATAAAAATCTCGTAGGGTGAAAAAAACCCGCCCGGGCAAAAAAATCGCTCAAAAAAATCTTGCCCGGGCGAAAAAATTGCGGGCGGGCAAAAAATCGCGTTTGAACGAAAAAATCGCGCCGGGGCGAAAAACTCTCCCATGGGAGAAAAATTTGCGCCCGGGCGAAAAAATCGCCTCCCGGCGAAAAAAACGCTCGCGGGGGAAAAAATCGCGCCCGGGTGAAAAAATCGCGCCCGGGCGAAAAACGTGCGCCCGGGCGAAAAACGCGGGCCCGGGCGAAAAACGCGCGCCCGGGCGAAAAAACGCTCCCCATGGCGAAAAACGCGCGCCCGGGCGAAAAACGAGCGCCAGGGCGAAAAACGCTCGCCAGGACGAAAAATGCGCGCTAGGGCGGAAAATTTCCGTCCGGGCAAAATTTGGGCGTCCGGGAGAAAAAACGCACGTTCAGGCGAAAAGCTTGCGTCTGTGCGAAAAGCTCGCGCCCGGGCGAAAAATTGTGCGCCCGGGCGCATAAACGCGCGCTAGGGCGAAAAACGCGCGCTAGGGCAGAAAATTTCCGCCCTGGCAAAATTTGGGCGTCCGGGCGAAAAACTCGCGTTCGTGCGAAAAACTCGCGCCCGGGCAAAAAATTGTGCGCTCGGGCGCATAAACGCGCGCACGGGCAAAAAACGCGATAAATCGAGCGTGCCAGACTCGCCCAATTCCGATATGTCTAGCTAGATTTTGTGCTTAGGCTAAAATCAATTCCATGATATTCAACTTAAATTTTAATTATTAAAGCTACATAACAAGCGAACGACGTAATTGGAATTCGACGTCGAATTTCAATTCCAAGCCTTCAATTCCGTCCAAACGAACGGGGCCTATAGGTTTCGGTCAATTCAATGTTTTGTACACATTCTACAGAAATCCTGAGGGGATGAATCTAGGCATCGATAACCCCTAAAATATTAACAACTATATTGTTGAATATTTTTCTAAATAAAAATAATTATTGTGGGAAAAAAATGTGAAGATCAATTTGGGTCCATTTGACACTTGGTTTTTGCTCAGGTGAGTTTGAACAAAAATATCACTGTCATAAAATACATGATTGGCATGACCATGATTATGACTGCCGCGAAAGAACAAAAAACTAATTTTGAATATATAAGTGGAGAACTTAAATGTCGTGTCAAAATATTCTAGTTCTGATCCAAATGAGTCCTTTAATTATAATTATTATTATTATGAATAGGTTGGGCTATTATATATTTTAAAGGCAAAGTATCCAAATGAGTCCTTTAATTTTAGGTGTAGTTTTAAATTGGTTTTTTTAACTTCCATTTGATTCAAATAAATCTTTTATCTTTCATCCCTATCTCAAATAAGTCCTATTACTCCGTCATATACGACCTTCATACTAAATAATTCATTGATTTAAATAATATTAACACCCTCCGTCGATAGATTATATTTTTTACCTCCATTTTTTTTTCTTTTCCTCAAATTTATTAATTGCACCGGCCAGCTCTCGTTGCTCTCGTCGCCAGTCTTGGCTCCTCTGACGTATCCCTACTCAGACGACCTTCATGCACCAACAAAAGGCAAACAACCAACAAATAACACCTCCTCGCCATTGCTAGCATATTAACGGACAGTCATGCTCCGCGGCTGCGACCTGAAGAACATGGCGTGACCCTTGATGTTCGGTTCATGCATGCGTTCTTTAATTAAGATTAATGCACAGAGAGTTGATGTTCGGTTCAAGCAAAGATGAATTCAAATAAAAAAAATAAAAAAAAATAAAGAGTATAACACAATCTCTAAAGAGGACTCTCTGTTCATGTGCGTCTCCAGGATGATCGCTCTCTATTCATGTGCCTCTCCATGCATGATTGTCAATTAATATGCTAGCAATGGAGAGGTGTTATTTGTTGTTTATCGGTTGTTCGCCTTTTGTTGGTGCATGAAGGTCGTCGGAGTAGGGAGACGACATAGGAGGAGCCAAGACTGCCGACGAGAGCAACTACGGCGGGGCCGGGGGAATTAACAAATTTGAGGAGAAGTAAAAAAATGGAGGTAAAAAGTATAACCTATTGATGGAAGACATTAATATTATTTAAATCAATGAATTATTTAATATCAAGGTCATATATGATGGTGTCCGTTATTATTTAACGGAAAGAGAAAATTGGGACTTATTTGGGATAGTGATGAAAGATAAATGACTTATTTGAATCAAATGAAAGTTAAATGATCAATTTGAAACTGGACCTAAAGTTAAAGAACTGATTTGAATATTTTGCCTATTTTAAACCATAATTTCAAATAGGTTTTGCGTGGGAATCATAAAACAATCATGCGAAAAAGGAGGCTGAGATAGTTGGTACATGATTGTGTGGAATGGATGGTGGATGAGGTCGGAGGTGGAGTATGGATCTCCGCTACCATTTCTCATAAATATTATAACACAACTGTGAGAAAATGTTTAAAATATATGATGGATGTCTACATACCCATCGGAATGGGATCAAACCGCACGTACATTGTTCAAATTACTCCAGAATTCTTAATAGGAGAATGAGTTCTCCGATTAATAAATTTGGAGGACCAACCTTGTAGCAAGAAACGCCAAAATACAATACATGTTCAAGAACTTCGAAAGAATCTGCACTTGCATTTTAAATAGTCGTCAATTATTATGCGTCCTACTTTGATTTGGTCGCTCTAATGAGGTTGCCTCAATAATGTCCCTAAAGCTTTGGTTAAGTGCCAAGTGTCCCTTCTTAGCAAGCCAAGTAAATAGCCCTATGCCTTCACATATAGAAAAGATGCGTTAATCTGTTCAAAGAAGTTACAAATTATTTGTGCTATGAAATAAGTATCCCATCCAAAAAATGGATTAGGGTTTGCAAGTTTTTTAAACTGCCAATGTGAGTATTCGAAGATGTAATTGATGTTTGGTACAAAAAATATAAGTCTCCTAGCGAGGTCTAATGTTAAAATATGTGCATGAAGACAGTTGATGCAATCATGCAACTAAATATTCTTGTAGTAAAAAAATTTATGTTGCCATAACGATCTCGGCAAGGGTGTTTCCCCTAAATGTCATATCATTTAATTTTTTAGCATAAAAGTTAATTTTGATTATGTTTGGTGTTGGTTTTGTCCAAAAGATTGTTTGTCTCGCCGAAAGTGTGATCGATAGTGATTGTTGCATGAGTATAGAGTTAGGAGTCAAGTCTACTTATGGTTAATATGGTTTGCTTTAATCAAATCATGTATCACATTGTTGATTTTCGATCGCATTGATTTTGAAAATGGTGGTTTGTGAATTTCAATGTTTAGCGCCGTTTCTAGTTGTCCATGTAAACCATAGGTTTAAAGCGGGGAATAGAAATCTAAAATGTTCAGGTTAATTTTGTGCCTTTCTTTGATTTTCTCCACGCGTGAATCATAGTAAAAATGTTCCGAGTTCTTGGCAGCGAAATATTGTATAATATGTTAAAGTGATGCCAAATATGATTTATCTTTTCGCACTAAATAAAAAGATGGGTACTGGATTCTATGTTATTGAAATCTAGGTATGGTGTTGTTTAATAGTCGCCAAATAAAGAATGAAATCTTGATTTGAATGTTTTAGTTTCAGAACCATCGGCAAATTTGAGATGATCTCTGTTGCCTAATGAGGTTCCATGTTTCTTTAAGATTGAAAGATTCATACTTTTCACTTTTAAAAATTATTTTCTATGGTTGATTAAACCTAATCCTAATATTGCTTATATTAGTAACTTCTTCCATATTTAGTATTGTAGATAGCCTTTGGATATTCCATGCATTATTGGAAATGAATTTTTTACTTTTGTATGTAGCTTGGGGTCGATTTTGCTATGATAAACCTTCACAGGAGGGAGACAAATAATCTTAGGGCAATACATAATCTTGCAGGTCTTCTCTTATTAGCCTCAAAATGGCCGAGCAGCGGAGCAGGGTACGAGGAAGACACCTATTTGATGAGTATCTGAAATGGTGACCAAGGGGAATGGTCAAGATCTCACAGTCCAAGTATTCGAAAACGGGCTTCAAAAGCTCAGTCAAAGGTGCAATTCCTAGTACCACTGAGGTCTTATTTACAGGCAAATCCTTGGGAGGGTTTATTTATAACCCGGCCCAAACCGACGAGATTGCCCCTCTAAACTTGGCGATTTGGCGAGTATGGGGTAATGTCACCTACGCTTGGCAAGATACCCCGACAGCCGCCCACCTGACGAGTATGGGGGGATGCTCGCCCATAGTCGCACATGCCTTCAACTGCTCCTACATGTCTTCTTTTTGACTTTGACGCCTGCTTTAACCTTTGACTCCTGCCTACATGGCTTGAATGGGTCCACTCTCGACGAATATGAGTTGTACACAATCTCCGCTCTTTACGAGCTACGAAGGAGCTCGGAAACAAATATCGATTAACCCTCCATTCGACGAGCTGCTACTGGCGGGTATCTAGCATACTCGACACCGTCTTGTTGATTCCCGACCTCTATCAATAGGGGCTCTCTCATTGGGCACCTTCTTTGAATCGCACGAGATATCGCCCACGGCCGAGGCAGAACTTCAGGCGAGCATGGATGAGCTGGAAGGATTCTTGAAGCCGAACAAACAAAAACGTCATTGCGAGGGCGACGATGTCGCCGAGCTTCTCTCACTGAAGAAGAAGAAAGCGAAGGTCGCGAAGAAGAAGAACCAGAAACCAATTCCTGAGAATGTCGTCGTGCTAGCCGTTAACCAGCCTGAGACTCCCGCGAGTACCCGGGAGATGCTTGAACAAATGGGCCTTGTTGGGTAGGTGAAGTGGGACAAATCTCAAACGAGCCTCCGAGGATATTCTGCCCTTTTTTTGTCCCTCTGGTCATGGTCTTACTTAAATTTGCACTCCAAAAGACACCTCCATGGCAAGACGAAACATCCTACGTGCAACCTCGCAGGGTAGGAATTGTGTGACAAAGCCCATAAGAGCCACCGAGGAATCTGCATTTTTTTGCCCCTCTCGTCATAGTTTTGCTGAAATCTGATTTTCGCAAAGTCCCCCGGGCGATATCGACTAACCAATTCAACCTTGCTCTGATGCCATGTTGGATTTTAAAAAAGAAAATAACAAAAAGGGGAAGAAAGCTGAAATGAAAAAGAGAAGGGAGGGGAGGGTAGAAATGAACTTTCAATAAAGATTGCATTGCTTCAATATTAGTTGCTTCATTGATACAAATGTTGGGCATTATATAGGCTCCAACCAAATGATAAAATAACTAACACTTGTAATAAAACATTACAAGAGGTAATAAAAGAAGCGCCTTTCAAAAAACAGGCCCCATCACTATTCAATTTGCGGTGGTTATGCCCATATATATGGAACTTCATGATGAGGCTTAGCTTTAGGTGACCTTGATTTAACTTATCAAAAATAGCAGGTGAAGGCTTATTTCCAACAAGGGCTTCGTCGCGCTTTAGAATGACGCTGAATTCGCTATACTCGCTCTAATGGTCTTCCTTCTCTTTGCAGTGCCGCCGACTACTAGGACTCCTGGAGAGCATCTGGTGGTGCCTCCCCTGTGATCAGTTTTGCTGGTCTCTCCTGAATCTCAGCAGAGACCGCGAACTGGTCAATCCGTCTGGCTCAACCTCGGTGGCGGTAAGACGCCCTATGTATTGTCTTCCTCAAAGTCATCTAGAAAGCAGGTTCCTTATGCGAGCAACAAAAACAACTTCCTCCGACTAAGACGCCGCAGTCTGAGGCGAGCAAGAAACCTCCGCCGCATGTGAGCGATAAAGACACTCCTCCAACCTACCTCCGCTTCCTGTGAACACCTCACAACCAATGCTTGCGAGTACGTTGCAGCTACTAGCGAGCAATATTCCATTTCCGCCTCCTGTACTAACAATGTCTTATTCTCCAACTGATGTCTTCCCCTCCTCGGCCACCACTCCCGGGGTTCCTCCCGTGGAATTGTCGCAAGGTAGGGGGAACTGGGGATCCTCACACTTCTTTATGCCTAGCGGGGGAGGGAAAGCATCTGATAGTCGCGGTCAGGGACATGTCGTCGACCCTTTTAGGTGACCTGGATCATCGCCACAGTGTCTCGTCCAAAAAATAGGGACCATCACGGGGGCTCCTCATCAGGGCGACGAGATTCAACTCATCGCAACCCTTCTCCTCGTCGGGCACGCACTCCTCGCCGGGATCGATCTCGCAGTCCTCACCGTAATGTGAGGACTCAGACTATGCGGCATGTTAATTCCTCGCTTCTTGTTATTTATGGAACTATCACCTAGAGGTGGGGGGAGGGGAGAATAGGTAATGTGGCAATTTTAAAAGTTTAAAACTGAAATCACACAAAAAGAGTCACATCACAAAATCAATCACCAACCTCAACACACAGAACACACCAGATTTATAGTGGTTCCCCTAGAAAACGTGTCTAGAGTGCTCCACTGTCCATGTGCGCCTATCTAGCAGCGTGCTAGAATCAACAATCTCCACCAAAACTCAGATCCATAGAAAAGACCCTACAACTTAAGCACATAGGCCCTACAGCTCAGACACTCAGGTCCTATAACTCAGATCCTTCAAGGATCCTACCTCAGGTTCCAGGAACCCTACAACTCAGGCACAAAGGCCCTACAACTCAGATCTACAAGAGATTCTATAACTCAGACACAAGGGCCCTACAAATCAGACTAAAAGAGTCCTACAGAAAATATATTGTGTTTACAAAGGAAGGGAATACTCCACACAACACTAGAGAGTTTTTGTGAAGCCAGTGAAGATGGCTTCAACACTTGAAGAGATGGAAATAAAGGTATTGCTTATGCACACAGGCTTCTCTTCTATCTTCTCTCTTCTTTCTGGAACACTGCTTATCAGTCGATGGTGCTTGACTGAAACTTTGAGAATTGAAGGAAAGATTGTATTGTTCACAAGAAAGTTCTTCCTTCTTACTTACAACCGTACTGTGTTCTGATTCTTAGTTCTGTATTTTCTCTGTGTGTATTCCATAATTTTTAGGGCATATATCTTGTCTTTTTATATGACAAGGCCCTATAACGGTCTCTTCTAAGCACTCTTTATTGTCAGAATCTCATTCCTTAACAACATTCACTGATTGGTCTCTTTGACGGCGGCATTAAATGCGGACAACACGTTTTGAAAAATCTCGGCCTGTCTCGACAATATGACCACCATCTCGATGACACAGCTTGCTGTCTCAGCGATCCATTTGAGACTTTAGACGTTTCTTTAAATCTTCTTGAATCTTTAGCTGAGAAGGATATCTCGACAATATGAATTATCTCAGCTACATAAGCAGTTACGACGATATGAAGTCTTTTCATCGATATCGTCGAGATTATCTTGTCGACATGAGGTCTTCTCGCAGATATCATCGAGATAATTATGACTAATACTTCGGCTCCAAACTGTCTTCATGATCTCTGGCTTAGTCTTCAAGACGACACTGCTTCTTTACGACGATATGTCTTCTTGACTTGATACTTTTACTTAAGATCTCTAAAGAGCTTCATCACGCCAGACTTCTCAGTGATATCGTCGTGTGATACTTTGTTGGGAAAAACCCCTTGTGATTTAACTTAACAAATTAACTATAAGTGATTTTACCTTCTAGGTTTATTACCGATTGTATAGTAAGGGTAATTTGGTCATTAGATGTCTTAGGATGTCTCACTCACCTTAGAGTGTCAAGACCAGGTCAGGACAAACACAATCTGAGTTGAATTAATACTTGCGTCGAATATAAGTCGATGGAACTTCGACTTGATGTCAATGCAACTCATACTAGAAGTCCAAGCAACTCAATCTCTCTATCGAAGTATAAGTTAAGTCGATGCAACGTCGAAAGGATCTCGACGCAGAAGGAAGAACCAGTCGAAGCTATCAGATAAGTCAACGCAACATCGACTTCAACTCGACGCAGAAGATGAAGGTCAAGTCCAAGTCTTCAAGTCGACGGTTACGTCAACAACAGAGTTCAACCAGAGCTAGAAGGAATTCAAAGCTACTCATACAAGAACTCGAAGGTGCGTCGATAAGAGAGAAAATGAAGTCGACGCAGAGCCGAATACAGTCTGAAAAGGAAACCTTTTCAACTGTCCTTTTAGAACTCTCTCTTAAGGCCCACAACACTAAAGACCATTCTACAACAACTTGTTTATTGCCTAGAATGGAAAGGAGCATTCAAGAAGACAGGAAAAGCTTTCTTGGAATGTATTCAAACAGTTGGGAGACGAGTCGTGAACAAAAGAAGAAAGAAAGATTAATTGTCCAAGACTATGCCTTTTCAGGATAACCTAAAAGAGGAAACTAATTCAAAATTAATCATGGATAATAAGTAGGCAGAGTAGAGAGAAAAATATAGAGCATTCATTACAATCTTCTATAGCTGGTCGATTAGGGTTCCTACTTCTTCTTATTCCTCCCGGAACCCTAAAAAGAAAAAGAGAAAAACAAGTGCTCTCTCTCAGAACAAAAAACAGAGCTGCTTCTTCATCATCATCATATAGCAGCCAGATAACAAGCATAATATACACAAAAGGATTTGAAGAATATAACCCTTGCAAATCATCACAATCATAAGCAAGGGTTCATCATTAGCAGATCCATTGAAGGGAAAATAGAAGCTGAAAGCTTCTACAAAATTCTGAGAACAGAATTCTTCTTCTACATCTTCTTTCAATTTCCTCAACTATACAGAGTTTTAAGAATCCCTCTTCCAAAGGATTAAGTGGTTCAATATCTCCTTACCAAAAGATCTGAGTGGTTCAAGATCTCCTTATCAAAAGATCTGAGTGGTTCAAGATCTCCTTATCAAAAGATCTTTAGTTCTAAGAGTCTCCTTATCAAAAGACTCAGGCACAAGTAGTGCATTCCTACCAGGTGGTAGAAGAGAGGACTACCTATATTTTGGAGAACCTCTATAAAATATTGTGTCATCTGTGTGTGTTAATTTTCTGTGTTGTCTCTTATAGCTTACAGCTTTTCTGCTTTGTTGGAACAACCCTATTACTGATTTGGGCTAGGATCACTATCTGTTGACTAGGACTAAGTTGACCCTCATTGTATAGTCTAAGGGTCAAGGTTTTAGGCTGTTAAGTTAGCTAGAACTTAAGGAAAAGTTAAGGTTTCTGCGTTCGATGAAATGCATTCTGCGTTCGACGAACATCTTGCTTCAACGGTCGACGATTTTGCTCTATCTCAGCGGTCGACGATTTTGCTCAGTCTCAGCGGTCGATGACTTTGCTCAGTCTCAGCGGTCGACGATATTGCTCAGTCTCAGCAGTCGACGATTATGCTCAGACTCAGCGGTCGACGAACTTGGTCAGTCTTAGCGGTCGACAAATTTGCTCAGTCTCAGCGGTCGACGAATTGGCTCAGTCTCAGCGGTCGACGAATTTGCCCAGTCTCAGCGGCCGACGAATTTGCCAAGTCTCAGCGGTCGACGAAATATCATCTCAGCTCGACTAATTAAAATCTTCCAGCCAGATTTAGCAGTTTATCTTTCAGGTCAACGAACTCCAACTTGAGTTCGACGAATTCCAGTCCGCGTTTGACGAATCAGCAATAGAAGTTTAGTTCGACGAAATCCAACATTCTGTTCGACAAACTCAGTTCTCAGGTCGACGAAAGTTTCTCTTCAGCTTGTTAATTTCAGACAGATCAGTTATATTCTATTCTCCGAACTCAGATCATCAGCAACAGATCTATTCCTATCAAATAAGTCAAGGATATTATATTTCCTTTTATTATTTCGAAAAAGTGGTCGTTGACACATTTTGAAAAAGGACACTTTCATGGAAAAGGAAAAGAATTAATGGATACAGTTCCAAGAAAATCCTTTCAGAATATTTTATTCCTTAATTAAAGGATTTTATTTCAAATCAGTCAGAATATTTCAATGGAAATAAGCAAGAAGAAGATTTACAGGGATCACATTAATACAGTACAGAAAGAGGAAGAAGAGGAGAAGAATACAGTCGAGAGGAAGAAGAAAAAGATATGCAGAAAGAAAAAGTTTACAGATCTTCATCTTCCTCAAGCAGCAGCTCTCTTATTCTCTGAGAACATCAACACATTATTCTCTCAGTATTCTGCTGCAAGTTCAAAATCTTCAAGAGCAACAAACAATCTGAGAAACCTTTGTCTCTCAGATTCATCAGCTATCAAAGAAGATCTACATTCAAGAGAAAGCTCCATCCTCAACTGTCAACTATTTTTCTATCAGACATGGGGAGCTTTACAACATCAAATCCACTAGTCTTCTCTAAGATTATTGACAGAGAAGAACTTCATAAACCCTCTTTATCCCATCTTGTACAGGGTTATAACTCCCTTCAAAAGTTAACCCCTTGGTGGCAGGGCACCTGATCAAAAACCTGTAGTTTGGTTTGAGCACCTGATCAAAAGCTCAAGTGGTGTTTGGGCACTTGATCAAAAATCCATTGGTGATAGGGCACCTGATCAAAAACCTAGTGGAATCCTACCAATGGTGGTAGAAGAGTAGACGTACCCAGGTTTATTGGGGAACTACTATAAATCCTTGTGTCGTCTGTGTTCTTGTTTATTTTTCTGTACTGTGCTGTGCTGTGTTTTCTTTATTTGTTTTCATAATCACTCAGTACACATATAAATATCACTATTTTAATTCCGCTATAAAAATAAGTGAAAATTTTTTTAATACTCTATTCACCCCCCCCCCCCCCCCCCCTCTAGAATAAATTTAAGATCTAACCTCACTTTCATGCTTTACTTTAACAACATTTATTTTATTCTTTGTTTGGTATTGTTGAAGCATAACACTTAGTGTATTATTGTGTGTGCACAAATAGGATATAAAATGTTCGTAAATCTCTATTCACCCCCTCTAGAGTATACTCAGAGGCACACTATGCATTTTTAATTGGTATCAGGGGGAGGTTCATCATTAAAAGGTTAACACTTTGATCAAAAAGACTCCTACTCTTATTTCTTTACAATAAATTTATTTTATAAAGAAAATGAGTTCTAAAGATTATGCCTCAATAAGACCTCCAATGTGTAACCTAAATAAGTTTACACTCTGGAAGGCGAGAATAAAGTTGTATATGAACTCTATTGATGAGGACATCTTTGATGTTATTATTTCAGGTCCTCCAGCCCCATACAAGAAGGATGCCAGTGGAGCTTCTACACGGGAACCTGTACCCAGGGCTGAGTGTAAAAAGACTGAAAAGAAGCAGAAGGCATGTGATTCCAAAGCTATGAACAATCTGGTATCCACCATGTCAGATGACATCTTCCAGAAGGTGGCTGACTGCCAATCAGCCAAAGAGATCTGAGAATCGCTTTCCAGACTGGTAGAAGGAAGTTCTGATGAAAGAAAGAACATGAATTCCCTTCTTATATACCAATATGAGAACTTTCAAAAGAAAGCTGATGAATCTGTTGCTGAAATGTATGACAGATTCAGCATCATTCTCAATGAGCTGAAGAGTCTGGATAAGGAGATATCCTTAACAAAAATAAATGATAAGATCCTCATGTAATTCCCTAGCTCATGGGATTCGGCATGCATTGAACGCTTGTCAGTCGAGTCAAGCCCGTGACTTGAAGGTCACGCCCTCTGTCATGCCTGTGACAAGGGCGTGTAATTTTAATCTGACGTGGCAATGTCTTCCGGGAGCTGAAAGTGGCGCACGACTGTGACACTGGTCACGCCCTAGGTCACGTCCGTGACCTGGGGCGTGTACTTGGGATTTTTGCAAATTTGTCCCAGATTTTCCCCTGAACATGGCTGTGTGCTTGAAATTTCTATTAGCAGCCCCAGATTACCTGAAAATACAAAATAAAGTAAATTAGTAATAAATTAAACTAAAACTAAATAAAAATAAATTTATTATCAATAAAATATTATATAAAAATATTATAAATAATGTACTATCAGTACTCTATCCCCACAAGATGTCGCAACAGTGATCTGCCTAACTCTTGATGATAATTGGGCCAATCCTTCGAAACATGTTTTCAAAGCTTTGAGTTTTAGTCGGGAAGCCAAGGTATGTCTTTTGCTTATTAATGTTGGAATGTCCCCTACAAAGAATCTGAATCATGTTTCTTTCGATCGAGCACTTCTTATATATTGTATAATACAAGGATCCACCATTAACATTGGACGCATAATTTCTGATCACATCCAGAAAAGAGCTATATCTACCAAGGGTCAGTAACTCTAGTTCCCTTCCCTCATTACAATGCTCTGTCGTGATGCGGGCATGAGTACAGGAGACGGCGATATCATCACTCCGATCGGTCATCATATCACCCACAATGTTATCTCCACAAATATCAAAGTCCCGAAAGAAAGTACTGACACCAAACCTGCACCTAAAATCTTTCATGACGCTTCTACAAGCAAGTCCTCTCGCCCTGCTAAAGAATCTATGTTGGATCACTCAGATATTGATATCATCATGACCAATCTACAGTACATGAAGGAGCATCAGCGTAAGCACCATATGGTTGTGAATGCTCAATTGCAAATTATGAATAGGAATCAACAAAAGTTATTGCGTCGCAATCTCCTCCCAGTTGGAGATCAGTCATTATCATTTCTTTGCCCATTTGATGATGACAGATATCTACTCAACGCACAAGGAAAAAGAGGGGATCCATCTTTACCTGAAACTCATGATGAAGAATCAAGTGACGAATGCAGCAATGAAAACTACTGGCATCTTGAAGATGACGAGTAGGAGGACAGTGCGAATGAGGACACCAATTTACTCACGTCGGATTACTTATTGCACTATTTCTCATATGTTGATCTTAGCAAAAACTACTTTATATTCTCTAACCAAACTTTATTACAGCTTGCTACGTTCATTTGATTTCTGTGACAACTTTGGACATTATTGTGACATTTTGTAATACATATGCAGTGATTGTTTTATATAAGTATCTTCTAATTCTAGAAATGGCCGATGAAATATTTATAGCTACCACAAGTTTTTACTACACTCGCTCTACGTCTGAAAGCTGTATTATATCTTTACATTATGGCTACTTGTGCAACATAATATCTTGCAGATAATGTGTGGACAACCAATCGGATTTCCTATCGACTCTTCACTTGCTACTGAGTCCAGGGGAGTCTTTGCTTTCCTTTTTTTACATTACTTAACATCCTTTTGAAACCTCTATTTTAAAACTTTGCTAGGGGCTAGCAAAGATCTAAGTGCAGGGCTGCAAATTCAAACCTCCACTAGATGAGTACAAACTAATCAATTGACTATTTCTTTTGAGGAGCCTTATTCGTGTTGTCTATATTTTACAAATTTAATCAAGAAATTCAATTTGAGTGTATTGCTTAGTTATTCAATCCTAGACTTTCATTCGAGCAGATGAAGTTAGTAAGATAGAATAAAGTTCTTTCACGATCCTCATTTTATGCACAATATTACTTAAAGGATTTACTCTCTACAAAATAAATTATTGACTTCTAAACATAATGGTGATAGGATGAGAAAGAACTGAGTCAATGTTGTAAGCGAAGACATAGAATGTATGTAGTTACTTGATAAAAATGATTAAGGTCACCTTTGGATAATTTAGCACCACAAAACCTACAATTGTTTTGGTTTTCCATATTTCTTTGAGCTTGAACCTTGTCATTTTGATACAAAATGACCATGCTTAATTTCCCTATAATTTTACTACTTATTTCTTAGTAAACTTTCCAACTTTGGGTGTTTATTAGAAAAGGAAAAAAATGTGTGTCATAGTGATATATGGCCTAAGTATGTATACAACTACTTGGAATGATCTCAACTATGATCATAAAAAAATGAAAAAAAAAATGTTTAAGTGGCATATCGATATGTGGTCTAAGTGTGTGCACACCTACTTGGAATGATCCCAACTATGATTATAAGAAAAAGAAAAAAATGTGTAAATGTCATAGTGATATGTGGCCTAAATATGTGTACACATACTTGGAATGATCCCAACTATGGACTAAAAATGACGATGATTGAGTATTCCAATGTGATTTGAAAACCAACGTAGACTTGTGCACTTAGGCAAATATTCAGTAGACTTTTATGAGCCTTTCTAGCACCAACTGTGGGCCAATGCGAGCAGATACAAACAACGACGTGCAGCTTTGTGCTCAGCACGAAATTCCCGCATTTTAGCATCATACGAGGTCGGGGTTCCTCCAGTCAACCTTCGTGATTTGATGGCACGTTGTCAATGTAGAAAGCCTAATCAAACGGAGCTTTGATGTAGATCGTAGGCCCATTATGTCAGATGTCTAGATCCTAACTAATATATTATCAGATTTGTTAAGAATATAATCTCACACTAGAAAACCTATGTAGCCTCTGTGCACATAACATCTCATGTCACCAATAATTAAAACAAAGGGTCATTTACCGGGACCTCCCCTCTAACTTTGCTAAATTACTGAGAGCACCCCTCTTATTTTTGAAATTACAAAAAACTCCCATATAAATTAGCATAATTACAAAAACTTCCCTTGAAGTTTTAATTTCATTACAAAAAACCTCATCCGCGATACAATTTCATTACAAAAAAAACTCAAATTTTTTGTTCATGATGTTATGAAATTAAAAGTTCAGGGGAGGTTTTTGTAATTCCGAAAATAAGAGGGGTGCTCTCAGTAATTATGCTAACTTACAGGGGAAGTACAGGTAATTATTTCTTAAAACAAATAAATTCTTACACTTGAGGGGCCGTGTTTAGAATAATCTCATAGTGAGAAACACTGAAAAATGTTGGTGCACTTAATATGGGGCTCTTACACCTATAATCATTTGGCTTTAGTTCAAATACTTTGGTCATGTTTGGAGGCGTATATATGTGGATATGGATGCAGAACGAACCGGAGGAGGAAGGCACCGAGCCGCAATTGGATTATTTCTATTCACTACCAGAGGCAGAACGGCACCAAAGTCCGGCACCTGTCTGTTGTCTTTGAATCCCACGCACCACCACGAGGCGCAAACCGCGGTCCAAACAAACCCATAGATTCTAATAACAACTACACTGATCAGAGTACCCTGTCTAAATTAAGCATAAATCAAATGATGTTGGAAGATTAACATCCATTCTGACACCAATTGTTTGACATAAAAACTCAATCCACATTAGTGAAGCAGCCAAGATAGAATTAGTATAAAACATGATCCCTCTCATATATTCTAGGATAGAGGTTGCACCTCTCTATCTTTTGAAATTACAAATACCTCCCCACGCATGCACGAAAACACCCCCTGGAGTGATATTTGTAATTCAAATGATAGAGGGGTGCAACCTGTAAATATACTAACTCCCAAGAAAATTTTGGGTAATTATTAATATCATATATATATAATACACATATAATATCTCACATTTACCTCTTCCAGGAGCAAAAATTTGCTGCATGGGTTCACACCTGGAACCACCACCAGCAATCCCCAGTGGCTTCATTTCCTCTTAAGTTACTACTGTGTATTTCATGGCGAAATCGGTGCCGGGCATCTCCGGCGCACGAAATTTACAAAGGACCCATTCCCTTCCTCGACCGCTGGCCATTTCTCGAGTTGTTCGACCCCCAGCGAATGGCCTCCGCAACGGCGCGCTCGCGGTCCATTGCCGACTCCTCGTCGAGTATTCCATGGGTCTCGAAAACCTTGTCCTCGTGTGGCGGCGGGCGCGGCTTGCGGTGGTTGGAGTCCTCTTCGAGGATGCCGCATGGTGATTCTTGGAGGTAGCTGAGAGCGACTACCACATCCGCCATCATTGGCCGGACGGAAGGTTCCTCCTGGAGGCACATGGCGGCAACCGCCACCGCCTGGTTCAGGCCTTTTGGAGGGAAGTTATCTCCCAGAAGTGGATCCACTATCTCTCTATATCTCTTCTGGTCAGTTAATATGGGCTGTGCCTGTGTTTTGAGTAAGGGGGGGAGGGGGAATGATATTAGCAATGCTGATATTCAGTGGTATCATTATTATTAGGGCGATGTTATTAACAGACTTTTGTTAATGGCAGATCAAAATAAAAAACTAAAGATGTCTGTGAACTCGTAAAGGTGATCTGTCGATAGCAATTTTTTCAATAGCACGGGCTGCCAATAATCACATGTGGTCTGCCTTTAAATTTTTCCTATTATTATTACTTTAAAAAAAACTACAAAGTTGTTTTCAAGTGGGAGAAGAATGTGTCGACGGATGGTGTCATGAATCACGAACTATACGACAACCGAGTGTTGCAGCCGTCTGTTGAAAGTATACATTATTCATGACAGATTGATTCTTCATTAAATCACACTTCATTATTCTACAAATTGTGTTTGATAATGCATTTATCATGCTCTTTGGTTTATATCCCTAGGTCTAAAATACCATTTTAGGGCCGTCATTCCCGCTCGTTCGGATAGGGGGATCCACCGTTCGGCGGAGGGGAGCACTAGAATCATAAGTAGTGGGAATCGAGCGAACGGTAGCCTCGGGAATGCTTTTTAATTAAGAACATTAGTTCAAAAAAATAATTACCAAAAGTTGCCAGGAAGTTTGCATAATTACAGGTCGCACCTCTCTTAAATCCCAAGTTGAGCCGTGGTTATCTAGTTTACATTTCTTATCATGACATGGATCCGCCGTTGGTTATCTAGTTAATTATTATTTTATGTATTTGTATTGGTACGAGTGGTGCCATAGTTATGGTATTTTAGGTGTTTTAGTATTTTACACATTTCTTTATATTTTGTTGTAATTTACGTTTATGCCATTGTGTGCTTTATATAAAGGCCCTTAGAGTCATGTAATGGAGAATCAATGAAAGAAAGTCTATTTCCTAAATCTTAAAGAGATTTTGGAAGCTCTCTCCCCTGATCAAGCCCTTCTCAGACAGTCGTGCAGTTCCGACTCCACTATATCTTCCGCCGCCTTCGATTATCCCCCGGCATCCATACCATAACATCCATGAACAAAATTACCGACGTTGGAGTATAATTTTTAGAGGAGTCTTTTGTGCATGGATGTTATGATAAGTAAACTTACCAAGGGGATTTTTGTAATTTCAATAGTAAGAGAGGTGTGTTGGAAGCGTTATACGGGTCACGCGACTGCTCTTCTCTCGCAACTCTTCACTTGGCGAGCACTACCCCGCGAGTACACCGCGAGCAACACCACCGACGAGCTCCTCCTATTCCTCGGCGAGACACAGTTCACGCGAGCTGGACCGGCAAGCAACACCTCCTGCGAGCACTTCACACCGGCGAGATACACCACCACTACTCGCGAGCACCTCCAGCCTCAACCACACGGGATCCCCACTGCGATACTAACACGCGAGTTGAGTGCAGCGAGCTCCACGAAAACTGCAGCGAGCTCGACGATCGCGAGACAGTTTCCCAGCGAGCTCGACGATCGTCGACCGGCTCTTGTGCGAGCTCGACGAACGTCGACCGCGAGTGCGGGCTGCACCTAGCGATCGCAGGCTGGCGACTCCTTCTCCTCCAAGTCCACGGGCTGGCGAGTCGATTCCAGTTGGCGGGCGAGTTCTCCACGCGAGTGCGAACTGGCTGCTTGCGATAGAATAGGCGACTTTCTATTCCTGCGGGAATATTAATAGGAAGCTTTTCTCTCTCTAATAAATTCTCCCTCTCTCGCCACTCCAAGTTTCTGCCGAAACTTTACAACTCCTCCACTCACTTTCTTCTCTCTCTCTAGCACCTGTTCACAGGAAGGAGAAAAAATACTTCTTAAAACATTCTATTCAAGCTTCTTAAAATAAAACTACAAGGGGGCTATTTATAGGCAAAAGAAAAAAACACCAACTTCTCTCTCCGCAATAAATGCGGGTTCTCTCTCTCCTCCACCTATACATTTTAAAATTCATAATCATAAAACCTATTAAACAAAACATGTTGACCAAGTCAACACAGCTCAAACTCCAACAAACTCCCCCTCAAGCTTGGCAGCACATGTCGAGCTTGCCTTTGAGCTTCGCAAACGTCTCTGCCTTCAGCGTCTTGGTGAAAATGTCCGCGACCTGCTCACCTATGGGGCAATGCACAACTTCAACTGTCTTTAACTCCACTTGCTCCCGAAGGAAATGATACCTCGTCTCAATATGCTTGCTCCTCCCATGCAGCACCGAGTTCTTCGCGAGCTGGATGGCCGACATGTTATCCACCAACACTGTCGTTGGCCCTTCCTGTCCATGATGCAACTCCTCCAATAAGTTCCTCAACCAGATGGCTTGGCAAGTACATGCTGCAGCTGCGATGTACTCCGCCTCACATGAAGATAAGGCTATCGTAGCCTGCTTCTTTGAACTCTATGAGAACGCCACGGTTCCCATATTGAACGCATACCCGGAAGTGCTCTTCCGATCGTTCACCTCCCCTCCGTAGTCATTATCCGAGTAGACGACTAACTTCAACTCCTTCCCAGTAGAATATTTCAGGCCATGGTCCCGGGTCCCGTTCACGTATCTCAGGATCCTCTTCGCCGCAGTGAAGTGGTCCTGCTTGGGCTCTTCCATGTGCCTGCTCACGACACCAACTGCATACATGATGTACGGTCTGGTGAAAGTCAGATACCTTAGACTCCCAACCAGACTCTTGAACATGGTTGGGTCAACTCCTTCCTCCTTCGAGTCCTTCCTCAACTTTGTTCCGGGATCAGCGGGAGTGGAGATAGCCTTACTATTCTCCATCCTGAACTTCTTCAAGATCTCCTCCGCGTACTTCTTTTGCGAGATGAAGATCCCATCTCCTCTCTACTGCACCTCCACGCCTAAGAAGTAGTTGAGCTCTCCCAAGTCTGTCATCTCGAATTCACTCTTCATAATCCTTTTGAACTCTTCGAACATAGCTGGGTTGTTCCCGGTGAATATCATGTCATCCACATATATGCATAGGATTATGATATCACCCTTCTTCTCCACCTTCAGATACAGAGCATACTCGTACGGGCACTTGATGTTTCCATGCTTCTGAAGGAATGTATCGATTCTCCCATTTCATGCTCTTGCCCCTTGCTTCAGCCCGTACAGTGCTTTTCCCAGCTTGCACACCTTCTTCTCCTGGCCTTTCACAACATACCTCGAAGGCTGCTCGATGTACACATCCTCCTCCAGGTAGTCGTTCAGGTATGCTGCCACTGCATCCATCTGCATGATCTTCCACCCATAGTGAGCTGCCAGTATGATGATCAATCTGATGGTGTCAATCCTCGCCACTGGTGCATAGACCTCGTCGTGGTCCACTCCTTGGACTTGCCTGTAGCCCTTCACGACGAGCCTAGCCTTGTGCTTCTCCACAGCTCCATCCTTGTTCTTCTTCACCTTGTAGACCCACTTCACCCCGAGGGGTTTGTGGCCCGTGGGTGGATCGACCAGCCTCCAAGTTTCATTCTTCTTTATGGAAGCCATCTCAGCATCCATCGCCATTCTCCAAGATTTCTCCTGGGCTGCTTCGTCATAGGAGTGCGGCTCGCAATCTGCCAACAAACAATACAAAGAAAAATTATTAAGTGTTGGTGTCGTCGCCTCGTAGATCTCCTCCATCCTTCTCATCCTAGGTTGAGGACGATCATCCTTGCTTCCACTAGTGCTTGCTCCACTAGTACTTCCTCCACTTGAGTTGGGAGTGCAAGCTCCCCCTGAATGTCCGCTAGGTGGTGATGGTGGCTCATCCCCACCATCCTCAGCTCCTGCTTCATGACCACCTACCTCCTCATCTTCAAAGAATATCCCCTTCTTGCTCCTTGTCTCCTCATCCCAGATCCAGCAGCTATCTTCTTCAAACACCACATCTCTTGAGATTATGGCCTTCTCCGTCACCGGGTTGTATAACTTATAAGCCTTGTTCTCCGGAGCGTAGCCCACAAAGATGCACTTCTCGCTCCTATCATCGAGCTTCTTCCTCCCATGGTCCGGGACGTGAGCATGAGCTACACACCCAAAGACCCTCAAGTGCTTCACACTTGGCTTCCAGCCACTCCAAGCCTCGAACGGGGTCATGAGCTTCACACTCTTCGTGGGGCATCTGTTCAGTAGATACACCGCACACTGCACTGCCTCCGCCCAGAACATCTTCGGCAACCCCTTGCCCTTCACCATACTTCTCGCCATGTTCATGATGGTCAAGTTCTTTCTTTCCGCCACTCCGTTCTGCTGAGGTGAGTATGCAGCAGTCAACTGATGAGAAATCTCGTTCTCCTTGCAGAACTCATCAAACAATCTAGAGGTGTACTCCCCACCTCTATCGGTCCTCAGCACCTTCAGTGGCTGACCACTCTCCTTCTCCGTCAACGCCTTGAACTTCTTGGACTTGTCAAGGGCCTCAGATTTTTCCTTCAAGAAATACACCCAACACTTCCGACTGAAGTCATCCGTGAAGGTGACGTAGTACTTGCTTCCGCCAACTGAGGTGGTCTCAAACGGACCCGCGATGTCCGAGTGAACCAGTTCAAGCTGTCTCCTTGCTCACTGAGACTTCCCTCCTTCAAACGTTTGCCTCTTCTGCTTCCCCTTCGTGCACGCCTCACAGACCTTCTCCGGAGGTGAGATCATAGGTAGATCCTCCACCATCCTGGAGTGGGATAGCAACTTCAAGCCTGTGAACCCCAAGTGGCCCATCCGATGGTGCCACGGCCATGCTTCCTCTTCTTCCTCCATCCTCGCGAGACATGCCGTCTCCTGAGTATCCATCTTTAGTGTAAAGAGACGGTTCGCCGTCATCTTCACCTTCACCACTTCTTTCCCTTGATGGTTCTTCATTGCTAGAGACTCATCCTTCAACTGGACGCAGTAGCCTTACTCCACCAACTGCTCAAGGCTTTAGATGTTAGTCATCAAGCCTGGCACATAGAACACATCGTTCAGATGCACCTTCTCTCCATTCAGCTTCGCAACCACCAAACCTTTTCCTTCCAGCGAGATCTTTGACGCATCCCCGAAGCTAACCTCACCCCACTGGGTTCCAGGTTAGTGAACATCTCCCTATCTCCACACATGTGGTTGCTCGCTCCTGTGTCCAGGTACCATACTTCATTTCTTCCTTCCTCCGCTCCTCGGTAGGTTAGGAACATCATCGGATCTCCAGCACCAGCGTTGTTCCCGTTGTCCCTAGCCTCGGCATAATGGTTTGCCTCTTCTCTTTTCCACGGAGCCCAACAGTCATAGCTCATATGCCCGAACTTGTTACAGTTGTAACATTGGATTTGAGACATATCTCCTCGGCCTCTTCCTCGGCCTCTTCATCTTCCTCTTCCTTCTTGCCAACCTCCTTGAGGTCGCTCCGCCTCTCTCTGGAAATTTTGGTTTCTCCCTTGGTCTCTACCTCCTCTTTTACTTCTACCTCTACCTTGGAGACCTCGGCCACGCTGCCCGCCTTCTCTTCCTGAGCTTTCCCCAAAGTTCAACTGGGTCTGGAGTGCTTTTCCCAAGCCACTCACTTTTTCATCATCCTGCAACATCCTATACTCATGATCCTGTAAAGAGCCTACAAGCTCGTCAACGGCCATCTCTGTGAGGTCCTTCGACTCTTCGATCGCCACCACAATATGACGGAACTTCTTGGACATAGATCTTAGCAGCTTCTCCATAAAGCTCACATCATCGATCGTCTCCCCATTGCGCTTCATCTCATTTGTGAGCGTCCGCAGACGGGTCACTTAGTCACCGACCTTCTCGGTGCTCTGCATCTTTGTTACTTCATATTCCGCACGGAGGGACTGTAGCTTCACCTTCTTTGCTTTGTCTACCCCCTGCATGGAGCGTTACAACACCTTCCATGCCTCCTTGGAAGTCTTCGCGTCTGAGATCATCTCAAAGGTTGCTTCGTCAACCCCTTGATACAATAAGAAGAGAGCCTTCTTGTCTGCCTTCCTTGTTTCTCTAAGTGTTGTCTTCTGGGCGTTAGTCAACGCCGTCTGTGCTGCAGCAGTTCGCTCCTCATAACCATTCTCAACTATATCTCATAGTTCTTTAGAGGCGAGTATCACTCGCATCTGTATGCTCCAATTCCCATAATTTGTCTTCGTCAACTTGGGGACTTGCCCCGGCATAGCTCCACCCGTCTCCATCACTTCTACTCCTCAAACCTTCCGAGTCACCGCAAAGGTTTGGAACCTCGCTTTGATACCACTTGTTGGAAGCGTTATATGGGTCACGCGACCGCTCTTCTCACGCAACTCTTCACTTGGCGAGCACTACCCCGCGAGTACACCGCGAGCAACACCACCGGCGAGCTCCTCCAATTCCTCGACGAGACACAGTTCACGCGAGCTGGACCGGCAAGCAACACCTCCTGCGAGCACTTCACACCGGCGTGATACACCACCACTACTCACGAGCACCTCCAGCCTCAACCACACGGGATCCCCACTGCGATACTAACACGCGAGTTGAGTGCTGCGAGCTCCACGAAAACTGCAGCGAGCTCGACGATCGCGAGACAGTTTCCCAGCGAGCTCAACGATCGTCGACCGGCTCTTGTGCGAGCTCGACGAACGTCGACCGCGAGTGCGGGCTGCACCTAGCGATCGCGGGCTGGCGACTCCTTCTCCTCCAAGTCCACGGGCTGGCGAGTCGATTCAAGTTGGCGGGCGAGTTCTCCACGCGAGTGCGAACTGGCTGCTTGCGAGAGAATAGGCGACTTCCTATTCCCGCGGGAATATTAATAGGAAGCTTTTCTCTCTCTAATAAATTCTCCCTCTCTCGCCACTCCAAGTTTCAGAAACTTTACAACTCCTCCACTCACTTTATTCTCTCTCTCTAGCTCCTGTTCACAGTTCACAGGAAGGAGAAAAAATACTTCTTAAAACTTTCTATTCAACCTTCTTAAAATAAAACTACAAGTGGGGGCCTATTTATAGTCAAAAGAAAAAAACACCAACTTCTCTCTCCGCAATAAATGCTGGTTCTCTCTCTCCTCCACCTATACATTTTAAAATTCATAATAATAAAACCTATTAAACAAAACGTGTTGACCAAGTCAACACAGCTCAAACTCCAACAAGGTGCAATCTGTAATCTAGCAATCTTAGAGGAAAAGTTCATGTATATGTAATATTTTAACCATACGTACCCATGCAACAAGATTCTGCTCATTAGCTGGCCTCATTGTGTCGATGACTCTTCTCCCTGTGATGAGCTCCAGAAGCACCACTCCAAAACTATACACATCGGACTTCACCGTGAGCTGGCCGGACCGGGCATACTCCGGCGCGCAGTATCCGTACGTGCCCATCACTCTCGACGACACATTCTCGTTCTCGTCGAGGGAGCCGAGTTTAGCGAAGCCAAAATCGGAGAGCTTCGGCTTGTAATTCTCGTCGAGTAGGATGTTGGAGGATTTGAGGTCGCGGTAGATTACGGGAGGGTTGGCTTTCTCGTGCAAATACTCGAGTCCTTTTGCCGTGCCGGATGATATCTTCATTCTCGTGTACCAACTGAGCGGAGTTTGGCCGGGCGATATCTCTGCAGTCAAAAGTTCAGCCATGAATCACACAGTTTAGCTAGCTTGGAAGTTTAGCTGAATGTTTGGGTTATTGAGGGCATATATTCACCAAGCAGGTGGTCCTCCAAGGAACCAAGAGCCATGTACTCATAAACCAGAAGCCTTTGATCTCCATCTGCACAGTAGCCACCAAGGTTGACAAGGTGTTCATGGTGGAGGAGACTGAGCATGAGGACCTCCACAAAGAATTCTCTGTTGCCTTGCATGCCATTCCTATCCAGCTGCTTAACCGCCACAATCTGAAGCAAGACAAAAAAGACGAACATTTCATGACAGATCATGATCTTTGGTTTGTGTTCATGACGAAGAAATTTGGGGTTTTAAAGACAAACAAACACTATCATATTTTTTATTTTTATCAACACTTTAATTTGCAACATTTATAAAATATTGTTTAAACATAGATTAAAGAGCAGTTTGTAAATGTTGCAAACAAGTAACAACAATTTTAGACAATATTTTTCAAGTGTTCCTTGTAAAAGTCAAAAATGTTGTGGTGAAAGATAGGCAGCTATATTTGTGGTACTGACCAAATCTTATATCTAGTAGAGTTGATATGCTATTCTGGAGCTACAATACAAGTAAAATTTTCAAAATTCCACAAGAAACTAGAGATAAAATAATTAAATAGCAAGATTATGATTCAAAACATCTCAACACGGATCATCAATATAATGCCCAAGTTATTAGTAAAGGTTTGGCGCGATGGATTTGAGGTGATGTGAATAAGTGGAATGTCGGTGCGACGCAACAGCCGTTTGGGTGTCCTGCGGTCGGGAGTTACACGGGACGTGCCAACGGGAAATCGACTTATTTCTAGTGGATCCCAACCACATGCGGCGGAACACGGTCACAATGGCCGCGAGAAATCTGCAGGCAGCAAACTACAGCGACATGCAGTACAACGCTTGCAAATAATTACAGGCGGCGTCGTCCACCGACCCAAACAATCATCTAAATTTTTTGGAGACACAACCTACACCAGTGGATGTGTTATAGGCTACTAGCCAGAAAATATCCCCATCTTCAAAATACTGAAACAAACAACTCCTCTAATATTCAAATAGTTGAAACATTAACAATTGTGATAAATCTACATACCTCGCATGTTTTTCCGAGACGGCCCTTATAAACTCGTCCAAATCCTCCTTCACCAATAAGACATTCTGGGCTGAAGTTCTTCGTGGCAGTGGCGAGCTCACGGAATGTGAATGTCTGTGCCGCGATATTTTGATTGCCGCTCTCTCTTCTCGTTGTCTCTGTTTTGACTCCAGCTATAAGTTTGTCAGTTTCTGCACGAAAAAAATTTACAGTATAGCCTTAAGCAGAGATTTAGACAAAGATTATAGTATCTAAGCAATTCAACTTAATATTTGGAATAGTTGGGATAATGTGACATATTGATGATGAAGATGATTGGCGCATCATTTTACGTATGTTTCTAAGCTACTCTTTTACGCTATAATATTAATCAGCCTAGGGAAATCATCATGTTAAGCAAATGTTTCTATCCATGAATAATTATTTTGCTTCATAATTGTTGTGTATTTAATTTCAAGGTGAAATCAATTTTGAAGCTCTTGGACATTGACAAGATTAAGGCTTCGTTTGGCTCGGCTTATTTGCTCCGGTGAGTTTGGACAAAAACGTCATTGTCATAGAATGTATGTTTGGTATGACAAATGTTACTACCGTTACCAAGAAAAGAAATTAGTTTTGAGCATAAAATATTTGGTATGACAATGACATTTTTGTCCAAACTCTACGGAGCAAATAAGACGCGCCAAACGAAGGCTAACATTACTTTCATTCGAGTATTGAAGTTGAAACTTTAATGATTTAATTAAAGTTTATGCTTTCTACATGGTGGGGAGTTCATGTTCTCTCCTGTCAAGGGTAAAGTACTTCAGTAAATGAGCTCTTACGTCGATTTTACTGATTGATTGTACTATAAACTCTCTTCTCTGAACTTTCAACTTCAACTGAAGATGGCTCTCCTGATATTTAGTTCAATTTAGCTTCACACATACTCTTCCACACTTCATCCTCTAGTCTGTTTGCTTCTTCTTCTCCTTTGTTATCTTCACCTCCTTCAAAAGAGCATGCTTCTTAGTCAGGTTTTGCTTCACATTTCTAGGCACGACAAAAACAATCTTCCCTTTGTACTCTGCACCTTTCTGAAGTTTAGCAAACTCCGCTGATAGATGCTCCACCATGTCCATAACCTTCTCCTTTTGCTCAAAAGCCTCCTCCACACTCCCTTGATCATCTTCAATATCAATCAACTCTTCGTAGTAAAAAATGGTTCCTTCTTCAGCCTCATGATGTTAATCATTGTCGTCCAATTGTCTACACATCTGTATCATTGCTCATGATTTGAGCATCCCAGATGAACCATCCAATCCTTCTCATAACCAATATCTTTAGATGCCATTGCTTTAAGTGCTAACTCCTCTTATAGAACAAATAATGCTTCAGCATTCCAATAAGCTTCAATTTTCTCCTTTCTATTAGAAATAGCAAAGTTGCTCTCGATGGACCTTGACTTGGACCAACAAACTGTCATATGAATTTACTTCCCACAATTGTAGCACTTTCCTTCAAACATTTTTCTATTTTTATGACTCTCTGAAGCCCCTCCTGAATGAGAGCTCCCTTCTCCTTGATAATTTTTCGTCAAGTCAACATTTCTTTGGATCCATAAATAGTGTATTGCTTGGAGTTCCCTCTACATTTGTAGGCATAAAGAGCTTCATCACCACAAAACTCAAGGTAATAGTTGCATCTTATGCCTACAATTTCATCACTTTGCTTCCATTGACAACCTCCCAAAGGTACGCGCCTTGCTTGCAAAGCTTGAAATATTGGAGGCTCGATCTTGAAGGCAATCGATTTTCAAGGGCGATGATGTGTTACGCACATGCATTCACCCAAGCAATCCTTCCTCATTTGGACCGCCGAAGCTTGCATATGGAAGCCTTCTTGGTACATTCACGGCGGAATAAAATAGTTAGTATTAATTAATTATTATTAATTAATTGGTTAATATTTATTAATTACTACTAATTGATATTGATTTAATTAATTATATTAATTAATATTAGTTGTACTTTCTCATTATGTGTGCCCTCCTTCATCTATATATGGGGGAGGGGTATTTGAGTTGTTCTTATCATGGATGTATTATTAATAAAATGGTTAGTATTAATTAATTATTAAGGGGGAGGAGTATGTGTGTTGTTCTTAATTATCTTGGATGTATTAGTTCTTTTGGCCTCTCATTTTGGAGAGAAGATTCTTGGAGGACCCAACCTCCTTGAGCTTAGCCAGAGCTTGCTCCAGATTGTATCTTGTGTTCTTTTCAGTTAATACTGTTGGAATAGGTGTTCCGCATCTCTTAGTTTGAGAATAACAAATGTAGTTATGTATTTAATCCAGTCTTTTGTGTGTTTATAATGTGCAAGTCGTACGGGTACAAGCATGCAGTGAATAAGGATAAAAGACGGACAATGAAGCTCATCTTTGTGAGCTAGCGCACGACGATTACACCTACCATTGGCGGTAGCCCTGGAGACTGAGGGACAGGTGGCAAAATGATTTAAAGCAAGGACTAGCTGGAGCAAGGAGGCAAAAATGGAAAGAATCTAGCGCGGCGCAGTAAGTGTTGCCTAAAATGAAGAATGCCAAAAATGAAGATTTCTTATCTACCGCGATCTGTGTGCCTCCGGTTACACATTTTTATTATTAAAAAGCTAAAGAACAGTTATTATAAAGTTATTCTTCCAAACAGAAAAATGCAAACACTTTTTTGAAAAGCTCTTAAAATGGAGATTTTCTAAACGGTCTACAACTTTTCAAGACAGTTTTATGGACAGCTCAAATGCCACAACTGGTTTCCCACGCTGCTTTTTCTGCCACTATTGCCGCCCCAAACACAACCGAAGTCTATGACTACAATTATAGTAAATAACAAAATATCTAAGGCGTATCAAAAGAACTGAGTATATTCACCGGGCTCAACAACAATATATTACAAAATGTTGTAATTTGGTAGATCCCACTATTTGATTATATGTAAATTGAAATCCACATGAATTCTAAGCATCAAAAAGTCCTCAAAATAAGAATTTGTCTTACATACATATAATTAGTAACAAATATCGCAACCCAAACATGCCAAATGAATCTGGAATTCATAACAAAATCATTATCCATCAAACCGAATGAATAGGATTTGGAATCACAATGTTCAAAAAAAAATTGATTGTTTCTAGGGCATTTTCAATTGCATTCATTTGATATTCTCTAATATGAAGCTTGAGTGAAGGTTACGATTATCCAATTTAATTCCTTCCAAGAGATCAATAACCTTCAAAATTAATATTCTTACTTGGATTTATATTCTGATAACTGCAAATTCAACATATATCATTCATTAATGGATGAAAATTTGCATGCATTGGCCAAAGGGTTAGAGATGAGGGGGAAGAAAGAAGCACCTCACCGTGCTTGGAAACATATTCACCCTCTGGATTCAAAAATCGAGGAAGTGGCGCCCGTGCAGGCGCCCGTGCCGGAGGTGGAGCTCTCCTCCGATCATACTTTTTCGAGGGCTTTCTCCCGTCAGAAGAGAAACAATAAAAACAGCTCATTTTCGGACTGCCAGCTCCCCCCTGATGTGAACCGTTACTTAAGTTATTATTATTATTATTATTATTATGAGAGGGTATTGTTGTAATTGGCCATATAGTATAAATGGCCTTGTGGGTTTAGGGTTTTTGTTATGTTTTGGATGATGTTGTATGTTGGCTGCTGCTCTTAACTGGGTAGAACCGGGAGACTTCCCCTTCCCCAACCGATCAATCCTTCAGGGGGCTGCCCCCTTAGGTGAGATCTCTTTGTATCTTGTTTGGGAATTTTCTAGTGAAGCATTCCCCTTCTTGGTGTGGTTGTATTGCCATTGGAGTTTTCCTGGGTATATCCTCAGTTGCAGGAACTTACCTAACAAAGGTATCAGAGCTTTCGACTGGGCGTGGACGATGGCGCCGGCTGACGCAACTCGATCGCAAGAACTTTCCAACGAAGTAGCAGCCCTCCGAGAGGACCAAGCGGTGCTTCACCGCCATCAGGACGCCATGCAAGCGCAGCTCCAGAAGTTGACCGACCACCAAAGCCGGACCATGGACGAGGTCCGGGAGCTGCTCTCCGCCGTCCGCAGCGAGCACGGCCCCGATCTGGGCGGTCGCGGTTCCTCTTCAGCAGTTTCGCCATCACCGGTACCCGCTATCTCCCCTCTGCCGTTAGCCACCCGCATGCCACACATTGAGTTTCCTCGCTTCAACGGTGACGGCCTCCACGAATGGGTGTTCCGCTGTGCCCAATTCTTCGAAATTGACGGCACGGCCGCTGATCTCAAGGTTCGCCTCGCATCGATGCATTTGGAGGGGAAATCCCTCTCTTGGCACCAAGCCTTCATGAGCGCACGCCTCTCTCCCCAAGGGCCGACTTGGGAAGAATACAGCACTGCTCTTTCCAACAGATTCGGCGCCCTTCTCTTTGATGATCCAATGTTTGAGTTGAAAAACCTCCGCCAAACCGGCTCCGTCCAACAGTATTTGGAAGAATTCGAGGAGTTACGCCACCGGGCAAAAATATCTGAAGACCATGCCATCAGTTTTTGCCTCGCGGGATTGAAGGATGAAATCGGCTACTCAATTCGCATGTTCCAACCGAAGTCGCTGTCTGAAGTGGCCTCACTCGCTAGGCTTCAGGAGCACAAGCAACTCCTACGCCAACACCAGGGGAGCCACGCATCAACCGACACAGGCGCCCGGGGCTACCGCTCCATCGGTAGCAGCAGCAACCCGCCTCCCCTACGACAAGGATTTGCCCGGTCTAATACTACTCCCAGCCCAACTGTGCAGCCCAACCGGACACCAGCACCAAGGAACGGCCAACGCTTCACCTCGGCGGAATTGGATGAAAAACGCAACCGCGGGTTGTGCTTTTGGTGTGATGCAAAATACGTTCCAGGCCACCATTGCCCCAACCGAAGACATTCCTACGCATTGGAACTCATCCCAGACGCCATCGAGGAGGATAGCGAGTTAATTGAGGAGAATCTGGACCTGGGCCTACTACCCGACCATGAGGGACAGCAGGACACCCCTCAGGTCTCCTCCCTTGCCTTAACCGGCGCCTCCCATTTCTACACTATGCGTGTCACCGCCTCATATGAGGGACAGCCCATCCATGTATTGGTAGATTCTGGTAGCACGCATAATTTTTTGGACAGCAAAACGGCGGAAAGACTGCAATGCGAACTGACTCCAATCCCGGAATTTCATGTGGCAGTGGCCAACGGTAAATTCATTTACAGCTCATATAAAGTGGCGTCCTTCACATGGCGCTTGCAAGGAGTACTTTTTACTTCAGAGATGCTTGTGTTACCATTGGGCAGATGTGAAATGGTACTGGGCGTACAATGGCTCGTCACCTTAGGCGTGTTACAATGGGATTTTCTGAATTTGAGGATGGAGTTTACTTGCCGGGGAAAAAAAATTATATTGCGGGGCTCTCAAACCAAGGCCGACACATGGATGAAGCAGCAGAAGCATGATACCGTGAGGGCGCCACATGGTCAGTTGCACATGTTGACCATATGTGCGACTCCCGCACCCACGGAGGAGGATGATAATATATCGTTGGGGCTGCCATCCGACAGTTTGGTATCCCTACATGTGGAGCCACCCTTGGAACTCAATCAGCGAAACAAAATTCCGGAGCTTTTGGAAGAATTTCAAGACCTATTTGTGGATCCCACCGGGCTGCCACCTACCCGAGAACATGAACACTGTATCGTTTTGAAGGATGAGAAGGTGGACATCAACTTACGCCCATACCGGTATCCCCCCTTACAAAAGACAATGATTGAACATTTGGTGAAGGAAATGCTTCAAACCGGTGTCATCCGGCATAGCACAAGCCAATATGCATCACCGGTGATGTTGGTGAAAAAGGCCGATGGTACATGGAGACTATGCATTGATTACCGCCAACTCAACAAATACACGGTCAAGGATAAGTTTCCGATTCCCATCATTGAAGAGTTGATAGACGAGCTACATGGGGCGGAGTTCTTCTCAAAGTTGGACTTGCGCGCCGGATACCATCAAGTGCGCATGGCGGAGCATGACATACACAAGACGGCCTTCCGTACTCATCAAGGCCACTACGAGTTCTTGGTGATGCCCTTTGGGCTCACCAACGCACCGTCAACCTTCCAAAGCTTGATGAACAAGATTTTCGGTGACCAACTCCGCAAGTTCATTCTCATATTTTTTGATGACATACTTGTGTTTAGCAGGTCATGGGACGAGCATGTGGAACACCTTCGCTTCACATTTGGCGTATTGCGGCAACACTAACTCCTCCTCAAAAAGTCCAAATGCGATTTTGGGCTCTCGCAAGTGCACTACTTGGGGCATATCCTCTCCAATCGGGGAGTCGAGACGGATCCGGCTAAAATCCAAGCCATGGTGGACTGGCCAAGACCGGGATCCATAAAGAAGCTACGTGGCTTTCTTGGATTGACCGGGTACTACAGGAGGTTCATACAACATTATGGGAGTCTCGCCAAACCACTAACGGACTTGTTGCGGTTGCATGGGTTTAAGTGGACCGAAGAGGCCGAGGCGGCATTCCTACGGCTCAAGGATGCGGTCTCAAGACCACCGGTGCTGTGCCTTCCGAACTTTCACAAGCCATTCGTCTTGGAGTCAGATGCTTCGGCCACCGGAGTGGGGGCTGTCCTCATGCAGGAGGGATGACCCATCGCTTTCTTTAGTCGGGCGCTTGGAAAAAAGAATGCGAGCCTCTCGGTGTATGAGAAGGAATTGTTGGCGATTGTAATGGCCGTCCAACAGTGGCGACACTACTTATTGGGGAATTCGTTCATCATCAAAACCGACCAAAGATCTTTGAAATTCTTGTTAGATCAAAAATTGGCCACCCCCGCTCAACAAAAATATTTGGCCAAGCTCTTGGGCTACGATTACACCATCTAATACAAACAAGGCAAGGAGAACCTATGTGCGGATGCTCTTTCCCGCAAATATGAGGAGGAGGCGGTGGAACTCAATATGTTGATCACCATTCAGTCGGACATCCTTTGGCAACTCAAGGACTCGTGGGAGCGAGATCCGGGCATACAACAATTAATCATACAAAAGGAACAAGACCCCTCTAGCCGGCCCAAGTATGAGTGGGTTAACGGAATTCTGAAATGCAAGGGAAGATTGATGGTCGGGAAGGATCACATCATGAAAGAAGCGTTGCTGAAATTATACCATGACAGCCCCGCCGGAGGGCATTCAGGCATCACCGCGACCTATCAAAGGCTCAAAAAGGTCTTCTAATGGAAACCAATGAAACCGGAGGTTTACACTTACATTCAGAAATGTCCGGTGTGCCAACAATGCAAAGCGGACACGCAAAAACCGGCCGGGCTGCTCCAACCGTTGCCGATACCCACCCGCATTTGGCAAGATATCTCCCTTGATTTTGTAGAAGGGCTGCCCAAGAGTAAGGGAAAGACGACGATTCTTGTGGTGGTGGACCGCTTGAGCAAGCAAGCTCACTTCGTCGCCTTGAGCAATCCGTACACCGCTGAAGGGGTCGCAGAAGCATTCCTCAACTCCATAGTGCGCCTCCACGGGATACCAACTTCTATTGTAAGCGACCGAGACGCCATTTTTCTTAGTCAGTTTTGGCAAGAAATATTTCGTATTCTACAAGTCCAATTGAAGATGTCAACGGCTTATCATCCGCAAATGGACGGCCAAACGGAAGTGGTCAACCGTTGCCTAGAAGGATATCTTCGTTGCATGTGCTTTGAGCGACCCAAGAGTTGGGCTAGTTGGTTACCATTAGCCGAATGGTGGTATAACACCACGTACCATAGTGCCACCAAAATGACACCATATGAGGTCGTGTATGGGCAAGAACCGGCGTTACACGTGCCATACATTGCGGGGACAGCACAAGTGGAGGAAGCAGATCGCTCTTTGGAGGCCCGCGAAAGGGTAATTTCCTTGTTGAAACTCAATCTAGCACAAGCTCAAAATCGAATGCAAGTGATGGCGGATAAAAATAGAAGAGAGAAGACCCTCGAGGTGGGATCGTGGGCCTATGTTCGCATACAACCATACAAGCAAACGAGCATCCGGGCACACGGCTTCCACAAATTATCTCCACGGTTCTTTGGACCCTTCCAAGTGCTCGAACGGGTGGGACAAGTAGCGTACCGACTACATTTACCGGAGGAGGCCAAGATTCATAACACCTTTCATGTGTTACAATTGAGAGAGCACAAAGGGGGTTGGCCGGCAGAACACATTCCGCTTCCGGAGACGGTCAATCAAGTCGGGAATCTGATGATTGAGCCACTGCATATTCTGAACCGCCGCATCATTCCGCAGCAAGGGCGGGTCGCCACACAATTACTGGTACAATGGCTCAACGGTTCCGTGGAGGAGGCCACGTGGGAAGACTTGGAGATTTTCACAAAGCGCTACCCGCATTTTGCTATTCCTTGAGGACAAGGAATGTTTTGGGGAGGATGTATTGATGTTAACCGTTACTTAAGTTATTATTATTATTATTATGAGAGGGTATTGTTGTAATTGGCCATATAGTATAAATGGCCTTGTGGGTTTAGGGTTTTTGTTATGTTTTGGATGATGTTGTATGTTGGCTGCTGCTCTTAACTGGGTAGAACCGGGAGACTTCCCCTTCCCCAACCGATCAATCTTTCAGGGGGCTGCCCCCTTAGGTGAGATCTCTTTGTATCTTGCTTGGGTATTTTCTAGTGAAGCATTCCCCTTCTTGGTGTGGTTGTATTGCCATTGGAGTTTTCCTGGGTATATCCTCAGTTGCAGGAACTTACGTAACACCCCCCCCCCCCCCCCCCCCCAAAACGTCCCTCCACTAATTTTGAAACCT
The DNA here is from genome assembly GCA_033032865.1 of Dactylorhiza incarnata. Classification (NCBI taxonomy): domain Eukaryota; kingdom Viridiplantae; phylum Streptophyta; class Magnoliopsida; order Asparagales; family Orchidaceae; genus Dactylorhiza; species Dactylorhiza incarnata. The sequence goes on along the minus strand of JAWHQI010000099.1, from coordinate 7,423,268 downwards.
ACTAACCAAATGCAATTCAACGGGAAGATCTTTGAAAGTTAACTAAAGAAGAGGTGTTTCAGAATTCCATTGTCGTCGCAAAGGGAAGAGATTCGGTGGCAGCTTCAAACTAAATATAAACAAAAGAAACTCACAAATCTCCAATGGAAGACAGAAATTGATGGAGCACAAACCAGAGGGTCAGAATTTGTTGGGGGTTAAAAAAAGAAAGAAAAAGGCGTGAATTTTATGGCGCGGGAAAGGAAAGGAGAAGGGATTCATTGGACCGTCTTTATTACTGGTAACTTGCCTGAATAAGTGAAGGATTTTACGGCATTTTGAGAGGAGGAGCTAAATTCGTGGGAAGACTGTATAAACACAAGAATTTCAATGGAGAAGATGAGCTGCTAGGTTTTCGGTTAGGGATGACGTCGGGGAGGGAGCAGTAAAAGCCGGTGCATTGTTCCTTCAGAACACGTTTGGTCGTTTGGAAGATGATCAATTATTGTATTGCAAACTTCAAGTGATAAGTGATTAAGTAAATGATCATAAATAAATAAATAATAATAACCTCAAAGTTTTTTGTGATAGATTAATATCAAGTATATTAATATTTTATAAAAATTGATTGAATTCTTAATATTAAGAGGCATTTAAGAATCCATTGAAGTAGAATAAAATATGAAATATACTAATATTCTAAATGATACTAATGATCCGTTTTGCATGGCGGTGACGGTTGTGAATGGGGTGGTTACGAACTGTCATTCATTTGGCGCGACATTTTTGCTTCAGTGAGTTTGGACATAAATGACCTCATATTGAAATGTGTTTGACTTGACTACTGTTATGATCATTACTGAGGGAAACAAACTAATTTTGAACAGGGATGAATTTCCTTATGTGAGGTCCAGTGTTCACAAACGACGGTTCATAACCACTGCGTTCACGCTCGCCACTACCACTGTGCCAAGTTCCTTTTTTCCTCCTTGAGATCACCACCTGGCAACTTTTTTTATTACTTATTGGGAAATATAATCCATGTGTTTCCCTACTTGAGTCCCCCACCAACATATAATTTTTATGCTCATTTCATGTCTTTTTCCTCCTTGAGCCCCAACCTGCCAACCCATTTTTATTACTTATTTTTCTCTCCTCCCCCATATTCTGCACCCTCCAATTCCCCAAAATTCATCACCTTGATTTCTCATGCTTTTTCACGACCACTAAATTATAAATGTAACCCCTTACTTCCGCACTCAATTACCAACATCAGTCCCCTACCGTGACCATTATCAGGGCTTCTCATCCAGAAATATTAGAGCCTCGACCTTGAGGACAAAGTCAATTTTCAAGGGCAGTGGTATGTTATGCACACACATTCGCCCAAGCAAACCCCCCTCATTGGGACCACCAACGCTAGAAATTTGTTTTATACTCTTCAGTATTGCGAAGAGGAGAGGATTTTTATTATCTGTGATCAAATAGTTACTATTAATTATTATTATTAATTAATTGGTTAATATTAATTACTATTAATTGATATTTATTTGATTAATTATATTAATTAATATTAGTCGTATTTTCTTATTATGTGTGTCTTCCCTCATCTATATAAGGGGGAAGGGACGTATGTGAGTTGTTCTTGTCATGGATATATTAGTTCTTTTGGGTTCTCATTTTGGAGGGAAGATTCTTAGAGGACCGAGCCTCCTTGAGCTTGCTCCGGATTATATCCCGTGTTCTTTTCAGTTAATGCAATTGTTCCTCTTTCTCTTATCTCGCCGCGACCGCCGAACTTTCTGCTTCGTAACATCATAACTGTAACTCATTTATTAATTCATGTTGGTCAATTTTTTTTTATTTCTCCAACAACTTGAAGGTAATAGTTGCATCCTAGTTATAACTAACCGGAAAGACATAATAAAAAAATTAATTTAATAACCAACAATATTGAACTTATGGAAAACAAAACTAAGGCTTCGTTTGGCAAGGTGATGGCGGTCATAAACATGAGGGTTAAACTGTCATTCGTTAACGCTCACCTAAGAAACTTCATTCACTTTTATGTTCAAATGGATGAAGTTTTTTAGGTGGTCGTTAACGAATGATGATTTAACCCATGCATAGACGACTGCCGCCGCTGTGCCAAACGAAGCCTAACTTGATGATTGGTATTGTAATTTTAATAGGTTAGTTAATCTAACTTTAATTTACCTAGACAGTAATTCATTTCATTCCTAGAGTAACATCAGCACCATTGTGAAAGACTTTTCTTCTCAACAAATTCAAAATGTAAAAACGCAAGGGTCTACATGTTCTAGCATTTCTTGAGTCTATGGTTGTACTAGGGTTTCTTATTGCTTTTATTTGTGGTAGACGAATAGAAGAAATGATCCATTAAATTTAGATGAAAACTCTGTTTGGGGCGGCGGTGGGAAAATCTCTATTCTCATCGTCACTGTCCATTTTAAGTTATTTGGATGAGGAGCTTTTATAAGAAATATGTTTTGGGGGCTTTTTGAGCAGTCTGTCCAATATGACTTTCTAAAAATTGCTTTCATCTTTTTCTTTTTTTATTTGAATGTTTTCTTCTCTTATTCGCGATTCTTGTCACTAACTTTCCGTGCCTTGCTTGTTTATGATTTATATAATATTTACTTATCTATGCGATAAATAATTAACATAAAACACACTTTTATTATTAAAAAGCCAAACAACTATTATTAAAAAGTTATTCTTCCAAACAGAAAAATGTAAACACCTTTTTGAAAAGCTATTAAATGTAGATTTTCCAAGCTGTCTGCAATTTTTTTGCAAACCAACTTTTTGGACAACTCTAATGCCATAACTGATTTCTCACACTGCTTTTTCCGCCACTACCGCCGCCCCAAACATAACCGAAGTCTATTTCTATAATTATAGTAAATTAAAAAAATATATCTAAAGAGTATCAAAAAACTGAGTATATTCACAAGGTTCAACAACAATATATTACAAAATGTTGCAATTTGGTAGGTCGCACTATTTTATTATATGTAAATTGAAATCGACATGAATTCTAAGCATCAAACAGCCCTCAAAAATAAGAATTTTTCTTACATACATATAATTAGTAACAATAATCACAACCCAAACATGCCAAATTAATTTGCAATTCATAACAAAATCATTATCCATCAAACCGAATGAATAGGATTTGGTATCACAATGTTAAAAAAAAATTGATTTGTTTCTAGGGCATTTTCAATTGCATTCAATTGATATTCTCTAATATGAAGCTAGAGTGAAGGTTACGATTATCAAATTCAGCATATATCATTCATCAATGGATGGAAATTAGCATGCATTGGTCAAAGGGGGGAGAAAGAAGCCGCTCACCGTGCTTAGAAACATATTCACCCTCTGGATTCAAAAATTGAGAAAGTGGTGCCCGTACAGGCGCCGGTGTCGGAGGTGGGGCTCTCCTCCGATCATACTTTTTCGAGGGCTTTTTCTCGTCGGACGAGAAACAATAAAAACAGCTCATTTCCTAGATTTCCAGCTTCCCCCCACAAAACGTCCCTCCACTAATTTTGAAACCTACTAACCAAACACAATTCAACGGGAAGATCTTAAAAAGTTAACGAAAGAAGAGGTATTTCAAAATTCCATTGGCGTCGCGAAGGGAAAAGATTCGGTGGCACCTTCAAACTAAATAGAAACAAAACAAACTCACAAATCTCCAATGGAAGACAGAAATTGATGGAGCACAAACCAAAGGGTCGAAATTTGTTGGGGGTTAAAAAAAGAAAGAAAAGGGACCGAATTTTACGGTGCGGGAAAGGAAAGGAGAAGGTATAACTTGTCTGAATAAGTGAGAAGGATTTTACAGTATTTTGAGAGGAGGAGCTAAATTCGTGGGAAGGCTGTATAAACTCAAAAGAATTTCAATGGAGAAGATGGGCCGCTAGGTTTTCGGTTAGAGACGAAGTTGGGAAGTGAGCGGTCAAATTCGGTGCATTGTTCCTTCAAAACATGTCTGGCCATTTGGAAGATGATCAATGTATGATTGTATTGCAAACTTCAAGGGATAAGTGATCAGGTGAATGATCATAAATAAATAAATAATAATTACCTCAAAGTTTGTTGTCGTTCATTTAGTAATAGATTAATATCAAGTATATTAATATTTTATAAAAAATGATTGAATTCTCAATATTAAGAGGCATTTATGAATCCATTGAAGTAGATAAAAATATGAAATATACTAATATTCTAAATGAAACTAATGATCTGTTGGCACGGCGGGCGGTCGTGCATGCGGTGGTTACGAACTGTCATTCATTTGGCGCGACACTTTTGCTTCGGTGACTTTGGACATAAACGACATCATAATAAAATGTGTTTTACACCACAACGGTTATGATCATTACCACGGAAAAAAATATTTTGAACATAAAAAGGATGAATTTCCTTAGGTGAGGTCCGGCGGTTGATAACCACTACGTTCACGACCGCCACCACCGTGCCAAGTTCCTTTTTCCTCCTTGAGATCACCACCTGCCAACTTTTTTTATTACTTATTGGCAAACATAATCCATGTGTTTCCCTCCATGCGTAGATATAGCCGATAATTAAAATCTTCAGCAACGAGGAACCCTTCGTCAAGGAAAGGGAGATCTTCTTCGTAAGTTTTTACATCGGCATGATATGCACATATTTGTTGTTGCAGAGGGCACTCTTCTGTACTGACTATGACATCTATATGGTAGAAGACGGACTTTTCTTTTAATGTCCTCAAGAGGATTTCATACTGTTGGGTTTTCCTTTGGGGTAGTCACATCAAATTTGCGCAGCGGAATATACAATAACAAAATTACCTTTGTGGAATTGACTTAATACTCAATCGGATGCTCGAAGAAAATTCTTTTTGATATCGGTATCCTATTCCGAGTCCTTCCTTTGTGTTTCCTCCGGCTCTGTCAAGATTGGGTTGGTCGTCGGAGAAGTTAGTGTAGAAATAAGTCTACACCTCTACAGAAGTCCACACGAGCGAAGGAGAACCCTAAGCCCCTTGTCCAACAAGAGCTAGGTCGAAGATGGAGTGCCCTTTATGTCTCCACAGATTACTAGATCCGTCTAAGCAGAGGCGGCGATTGCGAGGAGCGGATGAGAGACGGCAAGATCCTACGGGAACCCTTCCTGTGGATCTATAGAAGTCGCGAGAAACACAAGGAACGATTCCTATTCAACTCCTGAAGCACCGACAAGATCTCAAGGAACGATTCCTCTCAATCTTGAGGAGAAGCGACGAGATTCCTCGCACGGTGATGGGGCGTCGATCAGTATCGGGCTTCCGACCTCGTCGCTTTTATTTCTCTCTATCTGTTCTCAGTTCGCATCTAGGGATAGATAAAACCTAAAAGGTTTACTCTTTTATACTCAGAGAAAAGACAGACTACAACCCCGCTATCCGCAGACAAGGTAAAACAGAACTTATAGTTTTCCGTCGGAATTACTTATTCGTCGAGAAATCTCGACGAATTTGTCGAGACATTTCGACGAAAATGTCAAGACAGTTTCGACGAAACCGTCGAGACAGTCTCAACGGATTTGTCGAGACATCTCGATGAAAACAATCATCCGTCGAGATAGTCTCGATGAACTCATCAAGACATCTCGACGAAATGACCAATGACAGTCTTTCGACAGTCTCGATGAACTCGTCGAGACATCTCGACGAAATTGTCGAGACATCTCGACGAAATCTCTGAGACATCTCGCCGAAATCTCCGAGACATTCTCGACAAAATCTCCGAGACATTCTCGATGAATTTCCTGTTAGTTCATGTAATCGAGACAATCTTGATGACATTGACCACGAGTCGATATTCATAATATCGGCTTGTGATCCCGACAACAGGTTATCTGTCACGACGACGTTCACAATGTCGTTTTAAAGTTTTCTCGATAATATTCACAATATCGTCTTGAAATCTTTCCGACATGCTCCATACAATATTCACAATATCTAGGAGCAGTCTTCCCGAACCAAATATGTTCCAAATAGTCATAGGATTGGTCCTATCACTCATATCCAATATGAGAAAGGCCAACACAATCCTTTGATCTCCAACTTCTCCAAACGCTTTTATGTGCGACCCTATAGGCTCATATCACGTTGGAAGTAAGACTAACTGCTTGATTACTTCCAGATTACAATAGAAACTCCAACAATCTCCTACTTGATCTAGAAGCTATCAACAAAAGTCTCACAAACAATGAACGACATCTAGCAATGCTTCATTGCTACCCAAGCAATAAGAGTTCATAACTCGAACAAGCCTATTTGTGATCAATGTATCAATGTTGCCACATCCCTTTGCCCTTTACATCCGGATTGAACTAGAGGCATGGACCGTGTCACCCTCATAAATATTCAACCCATGTTTTCTTGATCCAGAATATGACCTTTAAAGAGTGGTAAGCTCAATATCATATTTTGGCTCAACCCAGTATGACCATGCATTTCTCAGTCTTATTCCATCAAGGGGCCCATGGATGTAACTCCTGTCATATAGGAGGACAAATTCTATTTTTGTCCACACACAAACACCCAAATGATTCGCAATATACCCAATAACCACCCTTATCATCAACCTTTTTCAAGGAAGGCTTTAGATGGAATCAAAGTACGCTCTTCCTCACTTGATGAATGTTGTGATTTCAGGTCAAAGAACCACAAACACTATTGTCACTTGAGACCTACTTGTAACACGTTCATATAAGAATCCACAAAGTAGTCTCATGGTGGGTCTGTCCAGTACAACTTGTTCCTAACAAGTACCCATGTGATGACTTGATATCACAATATCATGACCTGTGAGAACCGGTCATTAGTCAACGCACACGCTAGTCTTATGGTCTCATCCTCACCCTAATTTCTAGGATGATACCTCGACCGGGGACCATTTAAGAATGAAGCTTCATTTAAACATAGCACTCACATTCAAGCCACACACTTAAATTCCTATGGAAGCAAACACTCTAAGAGCATTCATTATGTTAATTAATCTATCATATAGAAACAATTGACATAATAAAAGAACTTGCAATAAATATAAAATGAAATATAAAGTACTTTATTCATCAAATGAATAAACAACCAACAAACATACAATTCACAAGGCTCCCACTAAAGATGATCATTGTAAGATCCCCCTCCCGGAACACACGACACAGCCGAGGGGAGTCTTATGCCCAGGACAGTCGCCTTGCGGGAGCGCCAACACACAAGCTAGCCTCCCCCACAAGACGCCCATCTTGCCGGCCAAACCAACTGAACAACGCCAACCCATCAATAATGTAAAAGCAAGAAGCCATATAAATATATTCACATAAGTAAGTGTCCAAATAAGTACAAAAGATAAGAGGCTCCGAGAGCTCCTGCAAAAGTTTCAGAGTATCAAGCTAAATGCCCCAAGGGCTACATCTCGAACTGCGCTCACATCGGTCACCGACGGTAGTGAGGGTATCGTGGTCTCTGGCTCTGTCGTCCTGATCTGACTATCCTCCTCCAGCACCGTGCGCTGCTGCCCCAGGGTGCGCTCCTAAAAAGAGGGGTGCAACAACTGCTAGTCATAAAGACTAAGTGGCTTTACTTTCTCTCCCCCAGCGACTCCAAGGCACCGGGCGGAAGGGAAGAAAGGAGAGCTGCAATATAATCAGTACTAGCAAAAACATGTGACAAGAGTAGATGTAATCATGGCAGTTATAACATATGTATAAGAAAGTACACCAAAAGAGAGCATGATCAACGACAGTGTATAAGCAGTCGAGCATATAATAACACATGTATAGGAAAGTACACCAAAAGAGAGCATGATCAACGACAGTGTATAAGCAGTCGAGCATATAATAACATATGTATAAGAAAGTACACCAAAAGAGAGCATGGTCAACGACAGTGTATAAGCAGTCGAGCATATAATAACATATGTATAAGAAAGTACACCAAAATAGAGAGCATGATCAACGATAGTGTATAAGCAGTCGAGCATATAATAACATATGTATAAGAAAGTACACCAAAAGAGAGCATGATCAACGACAGTGTATAAGCAGTCGAGCATATAATAATAGAATTTGAACTTAACTTATAAGGGTGCCCATACAAGCTTATAAGTTAAGGATCCGAGCAGAATGTAACCCATCATATAAAGGTGCCCATATAAGTTTATATGATGAGTTCCGATGCGGTGCAATGACATGGTTTTGTAATGATGAATGCAATGCAATGATTATGTAATGATACTCACCCATGCAAAGTTGCTATGTCGACATAGACCTACAGTTCTCGCTTTTTGAGGGGTAGCTAACCACTCAGGCATCTCCCGTCATGGCCAGACGGAGATAGTTGAATGAGCTCCTCCACTACTAGGAGGGTATGAACACTACCAGTCCTAGGCCTCTGTACGCCTCGATGCTAAGAACACACAGCGGAGACCCTGCGTACTGCTCGCATCATGCTGAGCCTTCAAGGACACAGAAGGGGACTTGGGTAGGTGAGCACCAAGAGTCCAACCCAACCGGTCTAGAGTCTACCGCCGGCTTCTGTCGGTGTCATGACTAGCAAGCCCGTAGACCCGCCACAAGTAATCCTCCAACCAGGATCCATACACCACCGTGTGTAAGCCATGCAACCCATGTGCTTCCCATGCACATCCCGTGTTATCACAATTCATGCTGAGCCTTCAAGGACACAGAAGGGGACTTGGGTAGGTGAGCACCAAGAGTCCAACCCAACCGGTCTATTGTCTAACCGTCGGCTTCTGTCGGTGTCACGACTAGCAAGCCCGTAGACCCTCCACAAGTAATCCTCCAACCAGGATCCATACACCACCGTGTGTAAGCCATGCAACACATGTGCTTCCCATGCACATCACGTGTTATCACAACTCTCGTGAAGTGGTGTGCATATATTATGGCATTCAGTCTATACGACCCCGTAGGACTACTCGTTGCTTCATCATTTAACAATCGTAATAAGTAATCACCTTAAATCTAGTTTAAGATGATCACCAGATCATCAAGCACATAATTACCAATTCTCTTTGTGCTTACAATTCATACTACGTATAACATTCAACAATAATAAGATTATAAACCTTCCCAATGTTGTCCACTAAAACAGAATTTTCGGGAGCTAGCTCCTCCAATCAAGACGTGTAACCCCATTCTGGAAAGGTATTTCCAAGGGCTACAACTTTTGTGTTGAGCCCGAGGTCCAGATTTAAGTCGGCCATACCCAGAAATGGGTTTGAACCCGGTTGTGCACCACAGGATAGAATCTGTCCATCACTACACTTTATAATTTCAGACCCAGCCTATTTCGACCAGTCTTTGAGGGAGATACCAGGCTCCTCATGTAACGACCCAGCTTTGGCGTTCGAGCGGGACCCGGTCCACGATCTGTCCTCAGCTGGCATCGCTACCGGGCTGCAGCCCAAGCACCCCAACCCTTCTCCGCCCACTGGCGGGTTGTTGGTGGCCACAACCTCCCTTTTGATGAGCTAAACTCGATAGTCAAGCATGCACCACGGGGACTTCCCAGGAGGTCACCCATCCCAGTACTACTCCAACCCGAGCACGCTTAACTATGGAGTTCTTTCACTTCTCATCACCTGCAGGTCAATTGGTGATGAGAAGTGAAAGAACTCCATAGTTAAGCGTGCTCGGGTTGGAGTAGTACTGGGATGGGTGACCTCCTGGGAAGTCCCTGTGGTGCATGCTTGACTATCAAGTTTAGCTCATCAAAAGGGAGGCTGTGGCCACCAACAACCCGCCAGTGGGCGGAGAAGGGTTGGGGTGCTTGGGCTGCAGCCCGGTAGCGATGCCTGTGGGGTTTTATTAAAGCCTAGGACTTCGGTCTGGTCGGGCCAGGGTCGTTACACCTCACAAGCCATGCAACCAGTCGTTGGAAAGGCATCACCAATGGCTACAACTTTCTAGTTGAGCCCAAAGTCCACATCCAATCAGATCTCGTCTAAAAATCACGTTCAAATCTGCTCTTCCTTCAGCCAAGAAGAAATCAGCACGAATCGTCAAGCAAACCCAATTTTACTGTTCATCTTCTTCTTCAACCGATGACTTAGGTTTTAGCCGAAACCTCTCTCCTCCAATACTCCCTCCACAGACCACCAGTCTTCACGGAATCAAGCTCTAAATCTTCGTATTGAAGAGAGGAGTTGATTGAAGATAATAGCATGGCGAACGGCGCCCTAGAACGAAAGTTCTAGCGCGGTCTCTTCCTACGAAACTTCTTGAAATTCACTGGATCAAACTCTTTTGAGTTCAATGTCTTGCCTAATATTCAGATCTAAAGATCTAGCACCAAGGGAGAGGGGAGGAAGTCACCTGATTTCCGGCCGTCATTCGCGGTTGTCTCCTCCGCGGCATGGAGGTAGTTGGCCAAGACTGATTAAAGGGTCCTGATCCATATAAATTGTTGGAGTTACCATTGTGATCTAGAAGTGGTCAAACATGTAATCTCACTGCCAACGCGATATGAGCCTGCGGGGTCGCACATAAGAGCATGTGGAGAAGTTGGAAGATTGACTGTGTTGGTAAAGGTTACCAATCACCATATAGAATCGGGGAGGTAAAGCAAATGTTGCTGTCGGAATTCGTCGGATATGATTCGTCGGATTCGTCGGAATTCGTCGGATCGTTCCGTGGAAACTCGACGAATTATCACAGAGACCCTTAACTCGGCAAATGTTGTCGTCTGATATGATTCGTCGGATTCGTCGGATTGTTCCGTGAAAACTCGACGAATGCTGTTCCGTGGAATCCCGACGAATTGTTACAGAAACCCCAATTCTGCTGTGTGGTCTGCGGATAGCGATTCTTCTAGAAGCCTGTTTATGCTTTGGGTGTAAATAGATCTTCTTTTAGGGTTCTTACGACTTACGAAAAGTTCAGCCGACGGAAGGAGTTCCGCCTCTCGCCCGAACCCTAGACGGAAAGAGTTCCGCCGCCCCGTTCGCCTCCGCCGACCTCCTCTCCGGCGATCGTCGCCGTGATTGTTCTTCCTGGAGCGAACCTAGCAGTTCGTGGAAGTGCAAGGTGCAGTCGTTCTTCTCCCGGCTCGTGTGGATCACTGTAGAGACGTAGACATCATTCTACGTGAGGACTCTCGCATAGCCGCTGACAGGATTTATCTTCTTGGAGCACCTAGGTTGGATTCGATCCAACTCCACTAAGGTAATTTATGCCTAGTAGTTTTCATTACTTCTTGATTCAATGTTCATGGCGGATCCGAATCTTTTTGGGTTGTTTCTCTTTATTTCCGCTGCGCCTACATACGATGTATGGTTGTAGAAAAACCCAACAGTGGTATCAGAGCTAGGTTCCGGTCATGAATGTTGTTTCAGAAGTTAGGTTATTCCAGTACGTGCAAATCATGGTATTTGGAAGCGTTCTAAATGTCAAGATTTCTTCTTGGAATATCACATTTGATGTGATTTTGTGTGGTTTCTGGTGGTGGGACCTCCTCGCTGAGCCCGTTAGGGGCTCTGCCCCTAAGACCCCGCCAGGGGCGCGACCCCTTGGAACCCCTCCAGGAACGTCTGGGATTTTGTGGTAATTTCTAATTGTTAGAAATTGTTGTCTCCTTTGCAGTAACCGTCCCTCAAGTGGTTAATGAACCTTTGTATTATTTTGGATTTTGAATCCAATAATAAGAGACGAGCTTGTCTACTGCTTTAAGTCGAGTTGTCTTTGTCTTTGTCCAATGCATGTAAATCTGAAGATTTGGAAGAGTTCTAAATGTCCAGATTTAGCCCTTTCGTCTATCAAAGGTTGATAGTCTTACGTTGTGCACATAAGGGATGCATGTGGATTTTAGAAAATTGTTTTTCTGTTGATGTGCACTTTGATCAAATGTTGATCATGATTAAGTGTTAACCTATTATTAAAAATTAAAATCCCTTCATCAAATATTAAGTGTTCGGATGCCTTCCGATGGATGACACTCTTCCTGCCTCGATCAATGAAGTGTGGGCTTGCCAAAGCAAGGTGCATTAATCTATCTTGGTAAGGGTGCGAGCGGATAATTGTGATATCCCACTGTCGACATCGGGTCTAACTTAACTAGGTGACCTCAAAGGTTGAGTGCCTAGAGGCATAGGGTTGGCATGCACCATATGATGGATGCGAATAAGGAGTTATTCACCAGCCATACAAGAGTTGCATGAGGATGCAATTGGCAAGCGTTGCCTACCTAAATAACCGCATTATGAGAGGAACGCCAAAGCGGACTCGTGGTGTTGGTGAAATACGGATCTTGTCCACTAAGAGAGTAGCTCGCATGGACTCTTCGAATTGATAGTGAGGGCTATCAATTTGAATAAAATAGTGGGAGTATTTAATTGAAGTCCAAATTAAAATAAATTGTATTTTGAAATTTTAGTACTGATTAAATTCTGCATGAATTCTTGTAGAATTCCATGGCAAGTGGTTCACATTCCACCTTGTCCCTGAGAGCTATCCTTGAGAAGGACAGGCTAAGTGGGACAAATTACATGGACTGGTATAGGAACCTGAGAATTGTTCTCAGGCAAGAGCGAAAGCTCTACGTCTTGGAAGAAGAAGCCCCCGAGGTGCCGACCGGGAACTCGTCCCGTGTTGATAATGATGCTTATAAGAAGTATACCGATGACGCCTTAGACGTCGAGTGCCTTATGCTTTCCACAATGAACTCTGAGCTTCAGAAGCAACACGAGAACATGGGGTGCAAGGAGATTGACGAGCACCTAAAGAAAATGTTTCAAGGGCAAGCTCGTCAAGAGAGGTTCGATGTCACGAAGGCCTTATTTCAGTGCAAAATGGGAGCTCGAGACTCAGTTGGTACTCGCGTACTCAAGATGATTGGGTATATTGAGAACCTGGAGAGACTGGGTTTTCCTCTGGGTCAAGAGTTGGCCACAGATCTTATCCTGCAATCGTTGCCGGATAGTTATGAACAGTTCATCTTGAACTACAACATGAATGAAATAGACAAGACACTGCCCGAGCTCCTAGGCATGTTGCGAACTGCCGAGATAAACATGAAGAAGGCCAAGCCTGCTAGTCCCATATTGATGGTACATAAAGGCAAGGGTAAGGCCAAGGGCTTCAAGAAGACGAAGGTGGAACCTAAGTCGCATCTTGAGCCCAAATCTTCTGCGCTGAAAAGGAAGAGCACCGTGAAGGAAGGGAAATGCCACCACTGTGGCAAGGCTGGTCATTGGAGGAGGAATTGTCCTTCGTACATTGACGGTCTGCGGAAAATGAAGGGAGGTATGACTTCCGCTTCGAATATTTACGTTATAGAGATAAACCTTTCTGCTCCTTCATCTTGGGTATTGGATACCGGATGTGGTTCTCACATTTATACAAATGTGCAGGAACTGGGAAGGAGGAGATTGCTGAGCAAAGGAGAGGTGGACCTGCGCGTCGGCAATGGAGCAAGAGTTGCTGCTATAGCCGTAGAGGTTTACCGTCTTTCTTTACCCAGTGGGCTTGTAATAGAACTTAATAATTGTTATTTTGTTCCGGCCATAACTAGAAACATTATATCCATTTCATGCTTAGACATGATTGGATTTTCTTTTATAATTAAGAACATGGGGTGTTCTATATTTAAGAATGATGTTTGTTATGCTGTAGCTCAATTGTTTAATGGTCTTTATGTTTTGAACCTGGACCATCCAATCTATAATGTAAATAATAATAAAAGACTAAGAACAAATGACTCAAATCCTACATATCTCTGGCATTGTCGTTTGGGCCATATAAACGAGAAGCGCATATCCAAGCTCCATAAAGATGGACTATTAGACTCATTTGATTATGAATCATTTGAGCGATGCGAGTCTTGTTTGTTAGGCAAGATGACTAAAGCCCCTTTCACTGGTTATACTGAGAGGGCTGAGGATCTTTTGGGTATAGTACATAGTGATGTATGCGGACCCATGAGTTCTATGGCTAGAGGTGGGTATTTCTACTTCATTACATTTACTGATGATTTCAGTAGATACGGATACGTGTATCTTATGAAGTGCAAATCCGAAACTTTTGAAAAGTTCAAAGAGTTTAAGAATGAAGTGGAGAACCAATTGGGTAAGAAAGGTTAAAGCACTCCGATTTGATCGAGGTGGCGAATACCTGAGTCATGAGTTCCGTGATCATCTGAAAGAGTGTGGTATTGTATCACAGCTCACTCCACCTAGGACACCGCAGCATAATGGTGTGTCTGAGAGGAGAAATCGTACTCTGTTAGACATGGTACGGTAGATGATGAGTCATGCAGACTTACCTATTTCCTTTTGGGGTTTTGCTTTAGAGACTGCTGCAATGACACTGAATCGCGCTCCGACGAAAACGGTTCTAAAGACACCATATGAGATATGGACTGGGAAGCGTCTTAGTATGTCATTCATTAAAATTTGGGGCTGTGAGGCATATGTACGACGTCATATGCCTGACAAGCTGGAACCCAAATCAGATAAGTGTTATCTGGTGGGATATCCTAAGGAAACGAAAAGATATTACTTTTACCTACCGTCTGAGGGCAAAGTGTTTGTCGCAAGGACGGGTGTCTTCTTGGAGAAAGAGTTCTTGTCAAGAAAGACGCAAAAGGTAGAACTTGAAGAAGTTCAAGAACCACAAGTAGTGAATGAACCAGAATTGGATTCTGAGACAGGACTACAAGATGTTGTAGCTAGAGAACCTGCTCAAGAGACACAAGTCCTACGTAGATCTGGTAGACCAAGATTTGAGCCTAAGAGATATGGATTTCTCGTGTCTCAAATAGGTAATGTGTTGCTTATGGATCATGATGATGAACCAGCGACCTACCAAGAGGCTATGAATGGACCGGACTCCGACAAATGGCTTGAGGCTATGAAATCCGAAATGGACTCCATGTATACAAACCAAGTTTGGAACTTGGTGGAACCACCTGAAGGGGTACGACCCATAGGGTGCAAGTGGGTCTTCAAGAAGAAGGCCGACATGGATGGGAATGTATAGACATTCAAAGGGCGACTGGTGGCTAAGGGTTTCAAGCAAATTTATGGTGTTGACTATGATGAGACCTTTTCCCCTATTGCCATGGTAAAGTCCATTAGGATATTGCTTGCTATTGCTGCGTATTATGACTACGAGATCTGGCAGATGGATGTCAAAACGGCTTTCCTAAATGGAAACCTCATTGAGGAAGTGTACATGACATAACCCGAGGGTTTTGTATCCCCAAATGAAGCCACTAAAATATGCAAGCTGAACAGGTCCATCTATGGATTGAAACAGGCCTCTAGAAGTTGGAATCTTCGTTTTGATGAGAAGATCAAAGAGTTTGGTTTTGTCAAGAATGAGGATGAACCGTGTGTTTACAAGCGAATCAGTGGGAGCATTGTTGTCTTCCTGATATTGTATGTAGATGACATACTGTTGATCGGGAATGACATACCTACCCTGAAAGTTGTTAAGAACAACCTAGGGAACTGCTTTTCTATGAAGGACTTGGGTGAAGCGACTTACATACTCAGTATTAAGATCTATAGAGATAGATCGAAGAAGTTGCTGGGTTTGACCTAGAGTACATACATTGAGAAGGTGTTGAAGCGGTTCAACATGCTTGAGTCCAAGAAAGGATTTTTGCCCATGTCTCATGGTGTAAATCTCTCTAAGGACCAGTGTCCAAAATCTTGTGAAGATAAGGACCGCATGAAGTTGATTCCATATGCTTCGGCAATTGGGTCAATCATGTATGCAATGTTATCTACTCGACCCGATGTCTCTTTTGCTTTGAGCATGACTAGCAGGTATCAGTATTATCCTGGTGAATGTCACTGGATAGCCGTAAAGAATATCCTGAAGTACTTGAGAAGGACTAAGGATGTATTCTTGGTGTATGGTGGAAAGGAAGAGCTCGTTGTAAATGGTTACATGGATGCCAGTTTCCAAACTGATAGGGATGATTCGAAGTCTTAGTCAGGGTTTGTGTTTTGCCTGAATGGAGGAGCTGTGAGCTGGAAGAGTTCCAAGCAAGAGACAGTTGCTGATTCTACAACTGAGGCCGAGTATATCGCTGCGGCAAATGCAGCGAAGGAGGCTGTATGGATTAGGAAATTCATCGGCGAGCTAGATGTAGTTCCTATCATTGTTGGTCCCGTAGTTCTCTACTGTGATAACAATGGTGCACTTACACAATCTAAGGAACCTAGATCCCATCAGCGCTCCAAGCACATACTTCGGCGGTTCCATCTTATTCGTGAGATTGTCGAACGAGGAGATGTGAACATTTGCAGAGTGCCGACTGAGGAGAATATTGCAGATCCACTGACAAAGCCTCTCGCGCAGAGAAAGCATGATGGTCATACTAGATCAAAGGGTATACGATACCTGAGTGATCAACTCTAGTGGGAGTCTTGTGGGTTGCATGTAAAATATATATTCTGTTGGCTGTTTAATATTTATTCATATGATGAATTGTGTACCAATTATTTCCTTTTACAATTAATGACAAGTTCTTTTATTACGATATACTATTTCTATATGATAGAATAAAATTCGTGATAAATACCCTTAGAATGTTCGCTTCCATAGGACATCAAGTACGTGACTTGAATGTGAGAGCCTATGATTTCGAAGCTTCATTCTTAAAAGGTCCCCGGTCGAGGTATCATCGTAGAAGCTAAGGGTGATGATGATACATTAAGACTAGCATGTGTGTTGACTGATGACCGGTTCTCACAGGTCATGATATTGTGATATCAAGTCATCACGTGGGTACTTGTTAGTGAACAAGTTGTACTGGACAGACCCAACCAGAGACTACTTTGTGGATTGTTACTTAAAAGTGTCACAAGTAGGTCTCATTTGACAATGATGTTGTGGTCCTTTGAACTGAAGTCACAACATTCATCGAGTGAGGTAGAGCGTGCTTTGATGTCATCTAAAGTCTTCCTTGAAGAAGGTTGATGATAAGGGTGGTCGTTGGGTACGTTACGAATCATTTGGGTGTTTGGGTGTGAGCAGATATGGGATTTGTCCTCCTATATAACATGAGTTGCATCCATGGGCCCCTTGATGGAATTGGACTGAGAAATGCATGGCCATGCTTGGTTGAGTCAATATGTGATATTGAGCTCACCATTCTATGGAAGTCCGTTCTAGATCAAGAAACTTGGATTGAGCTATTATGAGGGTGACACGGTCCATGCCTCTAGTTCTTTCCGGATGTAAGGGACAAAGACAACGCTGGAACATTGGTCATAAAGGCTTATGAGTTATGAACTCTTATTGCTTGGGGAGCAATGATGCATTGCTAGATGCCGCTCATTGTTTGTGAGTTTTTTGTTCGATACTTTCAAGATCAAGTGGGAGACTGTTGGAGTTACCATTGTGATCTAGAAGTGGTCAAACATGTAATCTCACTGCCAACGCGATATGAGCCTGCGGGGTCGCACATAAGAGCATGTGGAGAAGTTGGAAGATTGACTGTGTTGGTAAAGGTTACCAATCACCATATAGAATCGGGGAGGTAAAGCAAATGTTGCTGTCGGAATTCGTCGGATATGATTCGTCGGATTTGTCGGAATTCGTCGGATCGTTCCGTGGAAACTCGACGAATTATCACAGGGACCCTTAACTCGACAAATGTTGCCGTCTGATATGATTCGTCGAATTCGTCGGATTGTTCCGTGAAAAGTCGACGAATGCTGTTCCGTGGAATCCCGACGAATTGTTACAGAAACCCCAATTCTGCTGTGTGGTCTGCGGATAGCGATTCTTCTAGAAGCCTGTTTATGCTTTGGGTATAAATAGATCTTCTTTTAGGGTTCTTACGACTTACGAAAAGTTCAGCCGACGGAAGGAGTTCCGCCTCTCGCCCGAACCCTAGACGGAAAGAGTTCCGCCGCCCCGTTCGCCTCCGCCGACCTCCTCTCCGGCGATCGTCGTCGTGATTGTTCTTCCTAGAGCGAACCTAGCAGTTCGTGGAAGTGCAAGGTGCAGTCATTCTTCTCCCGACTCGTGTGGATCACTGTAGAGACGTAGACATCATTCTACGTGAGGACTCTCGCATAGCCGCTGACAGGATTCATCTTCTTGGAGCACCTAGGTTGGATTCGATCCAACTCCACTAAGGTAATTTATGCCTAGTAGTTTTCATTACTTCTTGATTCAATGTTCATGGCCGATCCGAATCTTTTTGGGTTGTTTCTCTTTATTTCCGCTGCGCCTACATACGATGTAGGTTGTAGAAAAATCCAACAGAAATATCCAACATGTAATCAGTCAACATTACCCAAACTAAAAAAAAAAGGAAACAGCAGACATCCGATCAAGGTAAAAGTCCCATAATTAAATCTCCTAACAGTAATTCCAACTAAAATGGTGAATAAAATTTAGACAACATAACTGATATCCTCCCCAAATCATGGTAATGAGAACCCTTTCTACAGCAGCAGTTGGCCAACGAAGCTAAGTTTATCAAGAACCCCATCCAGAAATCTAATTAGAAAGAAACTCCAATAAACCCAAAACTACTACCAGCTGAACATCATAAGAGACATGAAAGCAACAAATTTGGTTTACATAGCCAACCAAACCGTCCATGATCTTCTAAAGAGAGAGCCAAGCTAAACAAATGACTTAATCTTTCCCAGATTGCCAGCATACCCATCAACACGGTTCAAAAAGAATCAAGTTTCAACAACTTTTATATGAAATTACAGATAGCCGACCAGAGCACCAAGAAAAATCCCCAAATTGTTTATTCTTAATAATTTCATTTCACAACTGGCCAACCAACATACCCACGTCAAAAACAACAAACCAGGAATGTCTACAGAATTAAGAAGATGTATGGGAAGAGAGAGCTTACAGGTAGGGTAGTAAAGTTGGTCGAAATACGCGAGTTCGACAAAGCTCAGATCACACCGAGCCTTACAACAACAGCCCCCAGCATAAACTAAGAGATCCCATGCCAGATCTTGCAAAACGAAAGATAGAGAAGGAAGAGGAATAGGAAAACCCTAGCCGCGATTTAGGCGAAAATAAGAGAGAGTCAGAAATGGCAGCAGCAAAGGTACAGATGAAGGAAAATAAGCCACGTAATATCCATTTCTTCCAACCTCCACCGCCTCTACAAAGCCGGTCAATATGATCATTACCTTAAGAAATTACTATCAGCCCACCTAATAGCTAAGGCTATTAGCACACCTAATAGCAAATGCTATTAGCACACCTAATAGCAAATTCTATTAGCACACCTAATAGCAAATGTTATTAGA
The DNA here is from genome assembly GCA_033032865.1 of Dactylorhiza incarnata. Lineage (NCBI taxonomy): Eukaryota > Viridiplantae > Streptophyta > Magnoliopsida > Asparagales > Orchidaceae > Dactylorhiza > Dactylorhiza incarnata. Next base: position 7,403,964 of record JAWHQI010000099.1, on the reverse strand, counting down.
ACACCAATACCAGCACAACATAAGCCACATGACAAGCCCAAACAAAGCCCCCAATAGTTCCCCATTTTAGCTATATAATACCAATCAAATGAGAAGGCAACCTTTATTAGCATATAGGCTAGGAAATTGTAGCATATATATATCCAAAAACTAGGAGATCTGCCACCTATAAGATCCAGGAAAATAGATGAAGGGGAAGGAGGAAGAAGTGTTTTCTTGCCAAATTCCTACCTGCTGCAAATTGTTAAGAACATGAATTAAATTATGTTCCCTAAATTCTTGCACATCATCAGAAACACCCCATTAAATACCAAAATATTGCATTCTTTAGGTAAGACTTTTTGTAACCTAATACCTTCGTCGAACGGAAGTAACAAAGACAAACGAGCGGCAGACGGGAACAGAGCGACGCAAATCGGGATGTTACAAATCCAATAAACGAAGAAACAATTTCGTCCCCGAAAATTAAGTTGAGGTTATGGGGTTTAAGTTCAAATCACAAAAGTCATCTGGAGTACACTTTAAATCCCACTCACCACTAGTGAGGGTCACAACGCATTCACATCACCTCACTTCCAATTTCTCCCGTGTGTACTTCTATTATAATTCATGACACTTATGATCCAAATTATGCACAGAGAAATCTTAAGTGTCTCTCATCCTGATGCAAACACAAATATTGTGGTGATAAGACATAGTTGGGTTTATTTAATGAAGGAGAACAATCAAACAATACTTATTCGACTGCATAAGGGCAACATAATAGCAGAACTGTTCTGAATAAACCAAACAAACAACTCCCATCCTCTGTTTCCAGCAACACTCCAAAAGAATAAAGGAATTAGTTGCAGCCGGCAACAAGAGGACCACACAAGACTTCTCCCCGAGTAATTAATGATGAATGGCAGTAAATAGGAATAGATATCCCTTATGTTAGCAGCTCGCAGTAAAATGAGTTCCCCCATAAACGCAGATAACAACGGTCAAAAGTAACAAGAATCCCCCACCCATAATCAAAGAGGATAGTAATTAACAGTAATCCTTTTTATGATTGCCTTCAGAGCAATGCCATAAACCCAAAGCCATCCCAAAAGATCACCGGCCAGAAATCACAATAACAGGGAAATAACACACAACACAAAAAAAATCTGGTTAAACAGTGAAATCTAGCCGGCCAAAATTTTCCAAAGAAACAAAACTGAATCAGTTCTTCCCAGACCCCATCAAAAGAATGAAGAACACAAGGTACCAAACAACTTGGGCAACTGGAGCGTCCAAACATAGCACTATATGAGAGCCGGTTAGATAAGTAAAGCAAAACCAACAGCACAGCAATCAGCCAACTAAACACACCAACAAGGGAGAGAGAGCTTAGAGTTAGGGTAGAAATTCTGATCACAGTAATAACTCAGAAATCCCTTGCCAAATCATGCAGAATGAGGAGGAGACGAGAATTAGAATGAGGAACCCTAGCTGCGATACCGCCAAGAGAAGAAATAAAAAGGTCGGTAGAAAATAATAAAACTCAAACACCTCACCAAACATATATTCTCCTCCACCGCCTAACAGTCATTTATTATTATCCTTTCTTATGAGCAGCCCACAATTATCTCTATTAGCCCACGTATAACTTCATAACTCAATTAACATGATATTGGTAGACCAAAGTAACATCACTTTCATATCTGCCGCCGGCGATGTCAAATAATAATGAAGTCGTCCTTCATCATAAACATACTTAGTATTGCAAGGAAAATGTCGACACTGATTTATTTCTATTTTCATCATCGGGGTTGCATCACGTAATAGCTATAACGTTGACCCTTAGGGTTGACGTAAATATTTTTGGGTTTCTGTACAGAGCCTTTAGAGGTCTGCCTTGTAGAGTCAATACAATTACACGTACACCTACCTGTACGTATAAAGACATATTCATATCTCACTAAATAAGTAAATGCAACTTATCATCAATATTTAACTCACGTGTTTGATTCACGGTGTGTTTCAACACCCTTGAAGCTATCACCCGTATTGAGAGGTTATTACGAATCTAATCATCATCGTTCACGTACTATTTAAATAAACAGGATCGAAGGGAAAACGAAGTCGGTACGTAAATAGACCAATAAACGAAGGGACAAGCCCCCGTACATTTTTGGACTAAATTTCTTCCACCGCCCATATGGTACATTCATCTCACGTATGAGCACAAACCTTAGGGGCATATCCTCCTTGACTTAGAGTTCTTACCATATAGATCCCCGTATTGACGCACTTATATATCAACCGTGATGTAGAAATTCAATTTTTTACGGCGACGACCAAGCTGCATCTCATTGTAATGAGAGTATGTACAAATAACATCCAACCACCCGGTACATTTACATATGTTTGAACTTAACATGAACCAAGGTGCAAGGCTCGAGATGATTTCCCTTCGACACGGGTTATGCAGACTACCAAAAGTAGGGCATACTTCACAATATGATAAACTAAATCAAATCCATTCCAAGCGCCCTACCATCCCTGCCAACGATCATCCATGTCATGTTTATTTTATAAAAACTTTTAGGATTTTAGATCATCAATCAAGTCATATTAATCTTGTTGACTACACCGCCTAACACTTATTAATTTCCCAATGTCAAGTAATTACAACACTAAGGGAATGTTCCCCAAGAATTTCCAAACTCAGGGGTAGTGTATCATCATACCAGCAATGCATACACAAAATTTCATTAACTTCCCAGTTATAATGTTATCACAACATCGATGCATATCCCCAACGTGTTAGTTTACTACTCTCCTCGTTACTTATCCACATAATTTTGGGACAATATAGAAAAAATTATCATCCTCAAAATGATTTCTTCTCTTATTCCGCTAATAATATTCCTATCAACCCAAACATGGCCTTAGCAGTCCGCCTTGCTTAAGGTGAATTAACTCTTCAAGGGTCTCCACTTCCAATGTCAAAAATTACAACGATTTTAAATCCTCAAGGAACCCAAGACAGTACATAACTAGCCCAATAAACGAAGAGATAAGCCCCCGTATCTCTTCGACTGAGTTTCTTCTACCACCAATATAGCACATTCGTCCCAAAATGAGCCTTCTCTGGATCCGACTTCTTATCATATATTCTCCATATGAAAACTTCTACATAAATAGAAGTGAGAGGTATCCACATACAGTATAAAAGACACGCTTGGTGGTCTCTTACTAAGCTGATAATAGACTACATGCACCAATCTCATTGAGATTGCCCTAATGTTTTTGGTAAGGTGATAATATTACTCCATATCTGAGATAGAAATCTCAGGGTGTGAGTCTCTAGCATCTACACTCACGTTAAACTCTTCCCTTAGTCACTTGAGGTCACTTTTTGCTTGGTCACATCATCCTTGAGATCGGTATAAGGTTAGGGTATGTCACGACATATCCTGTTAAGTCGACCAAAATGGTATCCTAGTTAGGTTGGCATCAATCCTATGCCAAACCAACTCTTACTATTGGAATGGCACACCACCGCTTTCGCTGCATTAGTTTGTCGTCAAACTGATTTAGCTAGCAGGGGTGGCCTAGTGGTTTAATTGACTTCATTATCCCAGGATCGTTGCAAGCTGATACCATTTGTAAGATCCCCTTCCCGGAACACACGACACGGCCGAGGGGAGTCTTATGCCCAGGACAGCCGCCTTGCGGGAGCGCCAGCACACGAGCTAGCCTCCCCCACAAGATGCCCATCCTGTCGGCCAAACCAACTGCACAGTGCCAACTCATCAATAATGTAAAAGCAAGAAGCCATATAAATATATTCACATAAGTGTCCAAATAAGTACAAAAGACAAGAAGCTCTGAGAGCTCCTGCAAAAGTATCAGAGTATCAAGCTAAATGCCCCAAGGGCTACATCTCAAGCTGCACTCACATCGGTCACCAACGGTAGTGAGGGTATCGTGGTCTCCGGACTTGTCGTCCCGACCTGACTATCCTCCTCCAGCACCGTGCGCTGCTGCCCCAGGGTGCTCTCCTAAAAAGAGGGGTGCAACAACCGTTAGTCATAAAGACTAAGTGGCTTCACTTCCTCTCCCCCAGCGACTCCAAGGCACCGGGTGTAAGACCCCATTTTTTTTCGCTACAAAACCGGGTCTTATGCCCAGAACCGCTGCTTTGCGGTGACACCTTCACTCGGGAATATTGCCACTACAAAACGCCGATCCTGCCGGCCATATCGATCACAGAAGAAGAAAAGTATAAACGAACAAAAAAGAAGTTCAAGTCCACAATCACATGCTATATATAATAAATGTCCACATGGTATAACTGAAATAACAAATTTTCAATAATAAAGGGCTCATGCCATGTACATCATGTCCTCACTACAAGATCACTCGCGGAAGCTAACTACTAATCACTCACTGATCCTGAAACTTGTGCTCTTGTGCTAGACTGCCCCGCCTCCATCTGCACCTGCCTCTGGTGCTGCTCCATCTCCGTGGTCTCCTAAAATGATAAGGACCACCGACCGTTAGTCAAAAGACTAAGCCAATCCCCCACCCCTCCCCGGTGACTCCTAGGCACCGTGCGGGAAGGATGAAGCGGAGGACATCAAGGGGTATAAACAATAGCAGGTGATAGGGCATAATCTACAGGGAATGTTTCTACAACTACATATATGTATATAGATAATTGAAGTAGTAAGTAAAACAGGGTAAAGAGCAAGTAAGATGCAGTAAGTAAAGACATGTATATAATAGAAAAGTAACCATTGATTTATAGGAATGCCCATACAAACCTATAGACCAAGGGGTCGTTTAGCAAAGCCTATCGTATAAGAAGTCCCATAACCGACTTATATGATAGGGGTAGGGGTTGAAATGCAATGTTTATGCCATGACATGCAGAGTTATGCAGTTTATGCTATGTTCACACAAGTGCAACTCACACACTTCGACTCTATGCGCACAGACCTTTAGTTCCCCTTTTTTGGAGCTAGCAAGACTCCCAGGATACTCCCGTAGTGGCAAACGGAAGTGGTGGGTTGGGCCTCGCCCACCTCTAGGTTGGAATTCACACTACCTAACATAGACCTATCGTACGCGTCAATGCAAAACCGCGGAGCATTTGTGTACTCTTACTGGCTGAACCACCAGACTTTTATGGCTAAGTGCAAATTCCACACTTCCCGAGTCAACGTATTGACGTCGGTGTGAACGACCGTCCAATACCGAAGACCCACCACCTTCATGAACATGCAAACATGTTCTACTATATCCCGAGCCATAAATTCTTCGGGCTAACCCGCCCGTCACTATAACCTTCCGAGCCAACGGCTCGCCGGACCAACCCGTCCGCACCAACAACCATTATTGAGTCACAAGCTCACCGGACTAACTAGTCCGCTGCTTCAACCACCGAGCCTACCGCTCGTACAATCAAACCAACTAACCTCTCGTAACTAAGGGGTGTGGGTGTGCGTATTATTAATTTAATCTTGTACATCAACTTATCCCTACAATTTATGGTTAATCTTGGACTTCCCAAGGATTACCCTGTGAGGGGCTCGCTACGGTACTAGGAACCACAATGGGATGAAACCCCAAAGCTCCCTTTCTCAAGACACTTAGTGTTGTTGGTATCTGCCCATAAGAACACCCTCCTTGTTATTACACTTGGATTAACCCTAGGTGGTTTATGACACGCTAGGGGAAAGACGATCTTTCGTTAACCCCAAGCACAACCCTAACTCTTAGCTCGCCAGCACACCCTCATCACCTAAACTCCTTTTGGTGATCTTCAATCTCTTCAACCTGACCATGTACACCAACTACATGCCATTTCCACTCGGTAGACCCCTAAATATCCAAATTTTACATTTTTACTATACGCAGACCAACTAACTATATGCAGCTTATAAGTAGAGGTACTCCAAATATTTATCCATCTGACTCTAGCTATTTACTGGAGGTCTATCATGATATTTTAAAACTAAATCCAGAATCATATTTTTCCTCCACATTTTAACATTTATTTAAAATTTCTCCAATATTTGCCAAGTATGAATATGAACATAAAGTGTAAGGTATTCTCAATACATGATCCTCATAAAATTCAGACAAATTTATCATGCCAAAATAACAGTAAATAATGAATATCACAATTTTACAATAAGAAAATGTCCTCTACTTTTAATATTTAACTTATATCCAAATTTGTAGATTTATGAAGGAACCACCAAAAATACTTACACCAAAATTATGGGAAAATTACCAGACCTTTGTATTCATCAGAAAAGTCTACTGACTAAATTGTAGAATTTATGGAAATCATTTTATCACTTAAAAGAATTCTTTAAACAAAAACCAATTAGGATAAGTTGTGAAGTTGCCTACTGATAAAGTCTCCAAAAATTATATAAACATTCACAGAGCTTCCTAGTGCCCTGAAATGCCCTATCACCAATTTGCACAATTTATCAAAGAGTATTGGTCACTCAATTATTTTTCTTAAGCCTGAGACAAAATAGTTTCCCTTTGATTGAAGTACTGGTTAAATCATTTAATAAATTACATAAAATTTACCAGAGGTCTATAATATGATTATAAAGGCACTACCAAGGTTTCATCATCATCCAAGATCATTTGAGCATATAATTATCTCCTATAAGAAATTTCCCTAAAGGGGTTATGCCCTAATTTAGGGGGAATAAATTCTCCTAAAATTCTCTCAAAATTCCCTAGGGCATAATTACACCCCCTTAAAACATATCTCCTAAGTTCAATGACCATACAAGGACTTTTGACCACATGGCCTTCACAAAGTTCTAAATGCACACCTAGGGATAAATCTAGGGTCCTAGGGTTTAACCACCTTTACACCACTCCATCTTACTCATGAAGGTGTTTTAGTTGATCCTAAACCCGTGGCCAAGGTTTCAACTCATGGTGAAGAGTTTTGCCAACCATACCCCAAGATAAACACCATGCCCTAACTTTGACCCAATTTGACCTAACTTGGGTTGACAAACTACCCAACCAAATCAGTCCCAATTGGGCTGAGATTTTTACCAGGCTCATGTGATAACCCTAAGAAGTACCCACCAAAATTTGGAGGGTATTGGAGGTCATTTGACCCAATGATAAATTAATATTTGATTTATGAAATTATTCAAAAACCTTAAAAAAATTTTCTCCTAAAATTCCCATCTTTTGATACGATGAGGGGGTTGATATAAGTAGCCTAGGTTTCAATTTTCAAGTCAATCCCATGACTCAATCAAAAGTTATACAAGGAATGGTGGCTGCCCTACCCTAGGGACCAGTCCCACCAAAATGGCCCTATAGGGAGCTACATGGCTCCTTTTGGGCTGAAACAAATTTTGAATTAAAATAGACTCCAAGGGATAACTTTTTCATGTTGGACACTTTCTCAGATTATGAGTGCAAGATATTTTAAAAAAATAAAGGAAAGCATAGCAGTTTATTTGGTACTTAAATATTTAAATGGAATAATCATTTCATTAATCAGATCGGACGGCTGAGGGGTTTCGTCCCCATCACGCCTCTGGACAGAAAAAGTCCATCCTGGGCACCCTTACAACCCATTTTTCTGGCCACGAATCCCCCTCTCCGGCCGACCAATGCCTCCACCACCTTAGCCGAGGTGGTGGCCGGCGATTGGGGTGGTTGGCCGGCCCGGGGGTGGCCGGAATGAACTTTTTAGGGAGGGAATAAATAGCTTACAACCAGCCATTCTTGGAGCTTGATCCGAGCCCGATTTGGCTTGAATCAAAGCCCATTTTGATGTGGATCTATGCACTAGGGGAGGAGAAGGGGATCAGACCTGAATTGAAGCCGAAAGCCTTGTGGATCTTGGGTTCACCATGGGAGCTCGGGGAGCTTTTGGAGCCATGCCAATCCGAGCCTAGAGTGCACAATACATTCAGGAAAGTTGGGGGGTTTCACTCATCTCACTCTTTTGAAGATGTTAAAGGCCTTGATTGGGAGAGGGGGAGGTTACAACCTTGAATGCCATTAATGGCCATCATGGTGTTCGGTTTTGTCTTGGGGGAGATGAATAGGGGCTCAATCCAGTCGGGAGAAGGCTGGAAACTTCTCCTCTCCCCAAGAGGAGATGAATGGTGCCATTATTGGAGGAGATGAGAGGTTTCCTCTTCCTCTCCATTAACTCCCCCTTCCTTCTCTCTCTTTCAAATTAGGGCCTCCTCTCTCCTGGATGAATTTCCTGAAATTGAATGTCCAATTCAGTAGCACCCAACCCCATTAGGTGGTGGACCACCTCAATTGGGTCTAGACCAAGTGAATTGGGCTTGATTAGGTTAAAATAGGTCATTTTGACCTAAATATAGCATAATGTTGACTTTGGTCAAATTGACCATTTGGGTTGACCCAATGGGTGGCTAGTCACCCATTGGCCTCCCTTAAGGGTTAGGAAGGACTAGGTAGGGTCAATTTGACAAGGTGAGGGTCACTTTGACCAAAATAGGGCTATGGTTGACTTTGGTCAAAATGGCCAAACTGGTGGACCCATGATGGGGATTTTTGGTCCAATGGGTCCCTAGTGACCCTATGAGGGTAGGGGCAGGGTCAATTTGGCATGTTGGAGGCCAATTGGCCCTAATTGATCTAGTTTGACCAATTTGGGGTTAGAGTTGACTTTGGTCAATTTGGCCTCTTTGGTTGACCCCAATGGGTCCTTAGTGCTTTAAGGGGACCCCTAAAGGGTTAGGTATGATATGGCGGGGTCAAAGGGTCAAGGTGAGGACCTTAAGTCTAACCCTATGCTTGTTAACTAGAAATTGTTATTTGCAGACCACTGTGGTTTCCTTCTTCCTGGCTAAGGCCAAGTGGTCTCTTCAAGTGACTCAAAAGGAAGGGCCAAACATGCCCTTAAATGTGGAGAAATCATCTCCCATAAATGATGTAGTCTTAGCAGAACCGCTGAGACGAGGAGCCGTCTCAGCGTATCCGTTGAGAAGAAGGTGCCTCTGCTGATAAGTTCATTATACGCTGAGAATCAGCGTGATCGTCGAATGCTGAACGTCGTTCGTCGACCGCTGAGACGGGATCAAAGAAGGAGCCGCTGAGAAGACACACAAAGCAAGATCGTCGAACGCCGAACGTCGTTCGACAAACGCTGAGACGAGGAGCCGTCTCAGCGGAGCCGCTGAGAAGACACACAAGGCAAGTTTGTCGAGCGCTGAGCTGGCAAGATCATCAAACGCTGAACGTCGTTCGACAAACGCTGAGACGAGGAGCTGTCTCAGCGGAGCAGCTGAGAAGACACACAAAGCAAGTTTGTCGAGCGCTGAGCTGGCAAGATCGTCGAACGCAGGGGACAGCTGGTTCGTCGAACGCAGAGTGTTCCGCGTTCGTCGAGCGCAGTCCTTCTCTACGGAAAAGTAGGGAGGCGGAACCTGCGGCTAGGACTAGTTGCAGAAAAGCTGTGTGGGGTCCACCAGCTTCTCCCATACTTCGCAGCAGATCAGCTAAGAGCCGTTGAAGATCAGAGATGTATAAATGGAAGAGTTAGGGCACATTTGAACACTCACTCTCGGTAAGTGCAAAAGAGATCAACTGTTACATTGACGGTTGATGCTCTCATCTTCTTCCTCCTGCTCACTGAACAAAAAGAAGAAAACAGAGAAAGAAAGTTATCTCCTCTGCAAGAAGGAGCAAGGTGATCTTCCATCACTCTGTCGAAGAGGAAGATCAAGTTAGTAGCTGGCATCGACATCTTCAGCTACAGGAAGCACAGACGGTGCAGGATCTACAGGAGAGTACCTCTACTGTAGAATATTTCTAAATCATTTTTTTGTAGGGCATTTTTCCTGAGCTGTAAGACCTTTTGGTCTGAGATTGTAGGAACCTGAGGGTTCTGAGCTGTAGGGCTGAAGGTCTGAGTGTAGGATCTGGAGCAGATCTGAGGTAGGCTTAACAGCCTGAGGTAGGACCAGGAGGTGGTCTGAGCTGTAGGAGGAGGAGTCCTCTGAGTGGTAGGACCTGGGAAAGGTCTGAGCTGTAGGATCTGGAGCAAATCTGAGGTAGGGCTTAACAGCCTGAGTTGTAGGACATTATTGTCTGAGCTGTAGGAGGTGTTATCCTCTGAGTTTGTAGGGCAGCTGTGCCTGAGGTAGGAGCTGGTGATAGCTCTGAGTTGTAGGGACTTGTGTCCTGAGGTAGGATCATTCTTGATCTGAGAAGTTTTGAGGAACTTGTGTTGTAAGCTCTTTGAGCCGAGATTGGAGAAGTTGGCCCTGTCTAACACACTGTTAGAAGGGTGGAGGGGGAAGGTGGACTACCCATAGACACACTGTCTTTGGGGAACCACTATAAATTATTGTGTGCTTTCTGTGTTTGCTGATTTGCTTGAACTAACTCTGAAAACAGCTAAAGCTAATCTAGTAAAATTTAAAAGACCTTTTCACCCCCCCTCTAGGTGATTTAGATTAAAAACCTTATATTCTTTCAGACCTATCGTACGCCTCAACGCAAAACTGTGGAGCATCTGCATACTCTTTCTGGCTGGACCACCAGACTTTTATGGCTAAGTGCAAATTCCCTAGGGCATAATTACACCCCTTAAACATATCTCCTAAGTTCTATGACCATCCAAGGACTTTTGCCCACATGGCCTTCACAATGTTCTAAATGCACACCTAGGGATAAATCTAGGGTCCTAGGGTTTAACCACCTCTAGACCACTCCATCTTACTCATGAAGGTGTTTTAGTTGATCCTAAACCTGTGGCTAATGTTTCAACTCATGGTGATGAGTTTGGCAACCATACCCCAAGAAAAACACCATGCCCTAATTTTGACCCAATTTGACCTAACTTGGGTTGACAAATTACCCAACCAAATCAGTCCCAATTGGGCTGAGATTTTTAAAAGGGTCATGTGATAACTCTAAGAAGTACCCACCAAAATTTGGAGGGCATTGGAGGTCATTTGACCCAATGATAAATTAATATTTGATTTATGAAATTATTACAAAAACCTTAGAAAAATGTTCTCCTAAAATTTCCATCTTTTTATATGATGAGGGGGTTGATATAAGTAGCCTAGGTTTCAATTTTCAAGTTAATCCCATGACCCAATCAAAAGTTATACAAGGAATGGTGGCTGCCCTACCCTAGGGACCAGTCCCACCAAAATGGCCCTACAGGGAGCTACATGGCTCCTTTTGGGATGAAACAAATTTTCAATTAAAGTAGACTCCAAGGGCTAACTTTTTCATATTACACACTTTCTATGATTAAGAGTGCAAGATATTTTTAAAAAATAAAGGAAAGCACAGCAGTTTATTTGGTACTTAAATATTTAAATGGAATAATCATTTCATTAATCACATCGGACGACTGAGGGGTTTCGTCCCCATCACGCCTCTGAACAGAAAAAGCCCATCGTGGGCACCCTTCCAGCCCATTTTCCCGGCCACGAAGCCCCTCTCCGGCCGACCAATGCCTCCACCACCTTAGCCGAGGTGGTGGCCGGCGATTGTGGTGGTTGGCCGGCCCGGGGGTGGCCGGAATGAACTTTTTAGGGAGGGAATAAATAGCTTACAACCAGCCATTCTTGGAGCTTGATCTGAGCCCGATTTGGCTCGAATCAAAGCCCATTTTGATGTGGATCTATGCACTAGGGGAGGAGAAGGGGATCAGACCTAGTGAATTGAGGCCGAAAGCCTCGTGGATCTTGGGTTCACCATGGGAGCTCGGGGAGCTTTTGGAGCCATGCCAATCCGAGCCCATAGTGCACAATCCTTTCGAGAAAGTTGGGGGTTTCACTCCTCTCACTCTTTTGAAGATGTTAAAGGCCTTGATTGGGAGAAGGGGAGGTTACAACCTTGAATGCCATTAATGGCCATCAAGGTGATTTCGGTTTTGGCTTGGGGGAGATGAATAGGGGCTCAATCCAGTCGGGATAAGGCTGGAAACTTCTCCTCTCCCCAAGAGGAGATGAATGGTGCCATTATTGGAGGAGATGGGAGGTTTCCTCTTCCTCTCCATTAACTCCCCCTTCCTTCTCTCTCTTTCAAATTAGGGCCTCCTCTCTCCTGGACAAATTTCCTGAAATTAAATGTCCAATTCAGTAGCACCCAACCCCATTAGGTGGTGGACCACCTCAATTGGATCTATCCCAAGTGAATTGGGCTTGATTAGGTCAAAATAGGTCATTTTGACCTAAATATAGCATAATGTTGACTTTGGTCAAATTGACCATTTGGGTTAACCTCAATGGGTGGCTAGTCACCCATTGGTCTCCCTTAAGGGCTAGTAAGGTCTAGGTAGGGTCAATTTGACAAGGTGAGGGTCAATTGACCCTTAATAGGCCACTTTGACCAAAATAGGGCTAGGGTTGACTTTGGTCAAAATGGCCAAATTGGTGGACCCATGATGGGGATTTTTGGTCCAATGGGTCCCTAGTGACCCTATGAGGGTAGGGGCAGGGTCAATTTGGCATGGTGGAGGCCAATTGGCCCTAATTGAGCTAGTTTGACCAATTTAGGGTTAGAGTTGACTTTGGTCAATTTGGCCTCTTTGGTTGACCCCAATGGGTCCTTAGTGCTCTAAGGGGACCCCTAAAGGGTTAGGTATGCTATGGTGGGGTCAAAGGGTTAAGGTAAGGCCCTTAAGTCTAACCCTATGCTTGTTAACTGGAAATTGCTATTTGCAGACCACTGCAGTTTCCTTCTTCCTGTCTAAGGCCAAGTGGTCTCTTCAAGATTCCTAGGGTTTTGTCATGACCTAGTCATGACAAAATCACTCTAGGGGTCTAGTTGTTTGGGGGATGTTACACCGGGCGGAAGGGAAGAAAGGGGAGCTGCAATATAATCAGTACTAGCAAAAACAGGTGACAAGAGTAGATGTAATCATGACAGTTATAACATATGTATAAGAAAGTACACCAAAAGAGGGCATGATCAATGACAGTGTATAAGCAGTCGAGCATATAATAACATATGTATAAGAAAGTACACCAAAAGAGAGGATGATCAATGACAGTGTATAAGCAGTCGAGCATATAATAACATATGTATAAGAAAGTACACCAAAAGAGAGCATGATCAACGACAGTGTACAAGCAGTCGAGCATATAATAACATATGTATAAGAAAGTACACCAAAATAGAGAGCATGATCAATGACAGTGTATAAGTAGTCGAGCATATAATAACATATGTATAAGAAAGTACACCAAAAGAGAGCATGATCAACGACAATGTATAAGCAGTCGATCATATAATAACAGAATTTGAACTTAACTTATAAGGGTGCCCATACAAGCTTATAAGTTAAGGATCCGAGCAGAATGTAACCCATCATATAAAGGTGCCCATATAAGTTTATATGATGAGTTCCGATGCGGTGCAATGACATGGTTTTGTAATGATGAATGCAATGCAATGATTATGTAATGATACTCACCCATGCAAAGTTGCTATGTCGACATAGACCTACAGTTCTCGCTTTTTGAGGGGTAGCTAACCACTCAGGCATCTCCCGTCATGGCCAGACAGAGATAGTGGAATGAGCTCCTCCACTACTAGGAGGGTATGAACACTACCAGTCCTAGGCCTCTGTAAGACCCCAAATTTCATGTGCACGCCAAAAATACCAAAAATGAAAATGAATTGAAGTCAGGGAGCTAGCGTCAGGCGCTAGCGCTAGCGCCGGTGGTAGTGTCTCTCAGCGGTACCGACTCAGGGCTAGCGCCAGGCGCTAGCCACTAGCGCCGGCGGTAGCAGGAAAATCTTAAATCCCCCAAAATCCGATGTTTCTTCTCATTTCTTTGAGAACCCTCTGCCTTTTCATGGTTTGGGAGCGAGCCGAAGGTTAGAAGAGAAATTGAGGGTGGGCCTTTCATTGTGCGAAGGGCAAATTCACGAAGGCGGCCTTGTGTGCTTGTGCCATCAGCGATTCCGTGGAGAGGGTGCTGGTTCAGCTGGTTTCCTCCGGATCAAGCTCAGTTCTATGACACCGAAATGGCCTACGAGGGTAACGAATCTCTTCCCTAATCCTTGGACATGTGCGTCCTTTGATTTGCATGTATTTCGGGAGACTTCTACTAATTAGTGGATTGGATCTTCCGGTGGGATGAAGGTATTCCCCCACAAATTGCATATAGAGTCCGGAATGGCAGTACGAGCATAGACATGCTGTGTGAAACACATCTGGACAGATCAAGCCGGATTTGTGATGTTTAAAGTGCCGGAAACGATTCCGTGTACGTGCGGTGATTCGGGTCATGTGTACGGTTTTGTACAGAAAAGGGGTCCTGGATGTGTTTCCCAGGCAATACCTAAATTTGGTAGCAGATCTGTGTTCTGTTACTATCGCCGGGCGCTAGCGATAGCGCCAGCGGTAGCTCCAGGTGAGCTACCCGTGTTGTTATATGGAGGTGTTTTCCCAGAGGTAGCAGAACTGGGTTCTGTTACCAGTGCCGGGCAGAACTGAGTTCTGTTGCTAGCGCCGGGCGCTAGCGTTAGCGCCGGCGGTAACGCCCAGCACAAAGACAGTATGTTTCAGTGCTACCTACATTCCTGGAGGCTGGATGCGTAGCAGAAAAAGTTGTGGAACTTGCAAAACCCAGCTTTTAGAGATGGGTATTAGGTGACGCTTGCCCGTATCGTGCATAGTGGAATCGCGGTATTTGAGCAACGGGCCTAGCTGATCCGAACCCTCTCATAGTGGTGGTGAAGAGGTCGCCCCTCGGTGCACCGGGATATGGATGAGTGTCGGAACTTCGTGTGTACGGACTAGCTCAAATTGCTTGTCTAAGTTGAAATAAGACTTAGCGTGAGGGCGTAACTCAGGGAGTATACCAAAGTGTGCCTTGAGAGCACGAAGCGGGTGGCTTGGTATGCCTCCGTTGGTGTTATTTGCGGATATATATATATATATGCTGCTGACTCTTACTTGCAGGGAAGGAGCACCGCCGCCCCGAGTTTGGGGTGGGGTCATTATAAATCTTGGTCAGCTAAAGCTGACCGGTTACTTGTTTTTCCACCACTTGGTGGATTTGCTTATACAGGTCCCGGTGAGACTAGCGGGAGATAGCGGGCTGAAGCACCTGTTGCTGTGCTGTGCTGGCCCTTGAAGGCCATAGCTTTTGTTTACCTTTTGTTCATGTGTGGTCGGCCTGCGTGCCGATGTCTGGAAGCCACCTTTTTGATGTAAACAAATAATGTAACTAACTGTTTATGTATTTCATTCCTACTAGAGATGTGGACATGTTATAACTGGTTTTAAGTAAATGAAACTTATGCTTCCGTTGCGACTCTGATGCTGAGATAGTTATAGTTTTAACTGTTTAATGCTAATTTTAGTAACGCGCTCTTCTGTTCATTTCATATGGCGTGGGGTCCCGGCCGGACCTACTGTTATATGCTATGTAACAGGGAGGGTGTTACAGCCTCTGTACGCCTCGACGCTAAGAACACACAGCGGAGACCCTGTGTACTGCTCGTATCATGCTGAGCCTTCAAGGACACAGAAGGGGACTTGGGTAGGTGAGCACCAAGAGTCCAACCCAACCGGTCTAGAGTCTACCGCCGGCTTCTGTCGGTGTCATGACTAGCAAGCCCGTAGACCCGCCACAAGTAATCCTCCAACCAGGATCCATACACCGCCGTGTGTAAGCGATGCAACCCATGTGCTTCCCATGCACATCCCGTGTTATCACAACTCATGCTGAGCCTTCAAGGACACAGAAGGGGACTTGGGTAGGTGAGCACCAAGAGTCCAACCCAACCAGTATAGAGTCTAACCGCCGGCTTCTATCGGTGTCACGACTAGAAAGCCTGTAGACCCGCCACTAGTAATCCTCCAACCAGGATCCATACACCACCGTGTGTAAGTCATGCAACCCATGTGCTTCCCATGCACATCCTGTGTTATCACAACTCTCGTGCAGTGGTGTGCATATATTATGGCAATCATTCTATATGACCCCGTAGGACTACTCGTTGCTTCATCATTTAACAATCGTAATAAGTAATCACCTTAAATCTAGTTTAAGATGATCACCAGATCATCAAGCACATAATTACCAATTCACTTTGTGATTACAATTCATACTATGTATAACATTCAAAAATAATAAGATTATAAACCTTCCCGATGCTGTCCACATAGCTAGTTAGCAGGCTGAGGTCTCGTTCGTTAACAGAATTAACCAGACAAATCGCTCCACCAACTAAGAACGGCCATGCACCACCACCCATAGAATCAAGAAAGTGCTCTCAGTCTGTCAATCCTTACTATGTCTGGACCTGGTAAGTTTCCCCGTGTTGAGTCAAATTAAGCCGCAGTGCCACGCTGGGGTTAAGTCCCCGGAGGATTCTAGAGAAATCTAGGTCCTTGGAGAACATGTACATAGAGAACTCTGGAAGAATGTGGAAGCTCTCTAGAATGATCTCTTGGGAACATTCTAGAGAACTCGGGAAGATTGTATATTCATGAGGGTTGTAGAATAAGCTAGAAACTTAGGCATTCTAGATCCTTCCATATTTTGGAGGGAAATTCTTTTGGGGCCTATAAAAGGGGAAGGCCCCCTCATTTGTAAGCATCGAAGTTTGGAGAAGCAATAATAGTTCTTTGAGTTTCCTTTGCAATTGTGTGTTCTCTTGAGTTCTACCTTGCATCCTTTCTTCATCACCACCTTAGTTCTTGCAGGAGAGGCTGACTTAGCTTGGCTATGCGGAGTGGCAAGGAGGAGCTAAGGCCGCATGGGAGCTTGTAAGAAGATAAGTCCTTGACAGTTGGTATCAGAGCGAGGTTGCTCAAGTTCGTGGTTGGTGTCGGAGAAGACTAGATGGCTGCTGAAGGGAACAACAACTCAAGCGTGGTGGATGAGCGAGGAAGGGAGACGCTTCCCCAGTCCGTGAAGAAGAGGCAGATCCATAGCAAATCTCGGGATGAAGCGCACGTGGACCGCATACTAGCCGAATGGGAGGGGCGCATGACGACGGTGGAGGAAGACCACTCATATGTTCACAGAGAACTAGAAGCTGTCAAACAAGCGCTACCGGCTCACGGAGAGGTGGAACTTTTGAAGGCCCAAGTCCAAGCATGTCTTGGTGCAAATGCGGAGCTTACTCAAAGGTGTGATCAGCTTGAGGATGACTATGAGGAGCGGATCGCCAAATTAGAAGAAGAATTGGCCTTGTGCAAGAGGGCCATTGCCAATGGGGGTAGTAGTGGGGTTGTGGCAAACCAAAGGATCGATGTGCCTAAGCCAAAACCCTTCTCGGGGAATAGGGATGCCAAGGAAGTTGAACACTTCCTTTATCAAATGGAGGTCTACTTCGAAGGATGTAATCTCACTAAGGAAGTACTCAAGGTAAAGACGACTAGCTACTATCTTTCGGATATTGCATCTCTGTGGTGGAAACGGAAGCTTGCAGACATCAAGAAGGGAACATGTAACTTGGACACATGGGATGAGCTCAAGATTGAGCTTAAGCGGCACTTCTACCCGGAGAACGTCGCAAATGAGGCAAGGAAGAAACTAAAGGAACTAAAGCAGAAGGGGTCAATCACGGAGTACGTGAAGGAGTTCCAATCCTTAATGTTGATGGTGCCAGGTATGTCCGAAGATGATCAATTGTTCAACTTTAAGGATGGTCTTCAGAATTGGGTGAAGCAAGAAGTGCATCGACGGGATGCCAAGACCCTAGATGAAGCTATTGCGGCGGCCGAAGCAATGACGGAATTCCAAAGACCGTTGGAGGTTGCAACAAGGAAGACCTACAAGGATGACCACATCAAAGGTGTGAGAGAAAGGCAAGGGTCACGAAGACCAAATAGAGGAGAGCGAATTCCTACTCATGGGAAGGAGATTGAGGGCGGCAACAAGAGCTTCACACCAAAGGGAGGATGCTACTTATGCAAGGGACCGCACATGATGAGCAAGTGCCCAAAGCTTGGTTCGCTCGCGGCACTGCAGGAGGATGTTGCAAGTGGACCCGAAGGTGAAGAAGGTACAAACCAAATATGTTCTTTGCAACTTCTAAGTGCTTTGAATGTGAAACCAGCTAAGAAGGTGGTCAGCAAGGGGCTGATGTATGTAGAAGCCATGATCAACAACAAGTCCACCAAAGCCTTGCTGGATATGGGTGCCACACATAACTTTATGACGGAGGAAGAAGCAAGAAGACTTGGCCTCCAAGTAACAAAGTGTGAGGGATGGCTAAAGACCGTGAATGGGAAAGCGAGGCCGCTAGCAGGAGTAGCTCGTGGCGTGGAGCATCGCATGGGTACGTGGAAAGAAAAGGTGAACTTCTCGGTTGCAGCCATGGATGATCACAAGCTAGTGTTGGGCATGGACTTCTTCGATGCGGTGAGTGCCATTGTCATGCCAACTTACCGCTCAGTGTGCATTATGGAGAAAGATGCAACATGCATGATGTAATGACCCATGCCTCTTTGTCCTGGACCGTTAGACACCTGGCCCCATTGTCCAGGACGCCCGGGCTGCAGCCCGCTTAGTCGCACCCCACCCATGGCTGCGCCTGTTTCTCAGCAACAGTGGGATGTTGGAGGCAGGACTCGAACACCCGACCTCCCTTGATGAGCAACCTTCAGCAGTTCTCATCACCAACTGAGCTGTAGCCCGGGCGTCAGGCGTCTAACGGTCCAGGACAAAGAGGCCTGGGCCGTTACAAAAAAGTGCACTTTTTATGTAACGGCCCTGGCCCGACCTCATGGGCTTTACTAGGACCCATCAGGCACCGCTACAGGGCTGCAGCCCAGACACCCCAACGCCTCTCTGGCCCGTTTCTCAGCACAACGCGTTGTTGGAGGCGCCTTATCAAGGGAGGTCGGGTGTTCGAGTCCCGCCTCCAACAACGCGCTGTGCTGAGAAACAGGCCAGAGAGGCGTTGGGGTGTCTGGGCTGCAGCCCTGTAGCGGTGCCTGATGGGTCCCAGTAAAGCCCATGAGGTCGGGCCAGGGCCGTTACATAAAAAGTGCACTTTTTATGTAACGGCCCTGGCCCGACCTCATGGGCTTTACTGGGACCCATCAGGCACCGCTACAGGGCTGCAGCCCAGACACCCCAACGCCTCTCTGGCCTGTTTCTCAGCACATCGTGTTGTTGGAGGCGGGACTCGAACACCCGACCTCCCTTGATAAGGCGCCTTCAACAGCCCTCATCACCAACGACCTCCCTTGATAAGCTGCAGCTCAGTTGGTTATGAGGGTTGTTGAAGGCGCCTTATCAAGGGAGGTCGGGTGTTCGAGTCCCGCCTCCAACAACGCGTTGTGCTGAGAAATAGGCCAGAGAGGCGTTGGGGTGTCTGTGTTGAAACCAAATTCCCGGTCTCAGCGTTCGAAAGGGGGTTGCGACTAACCCTTACTTGACCTAAGCCTAGACCCTTGACCGGTCACTAGGAACTGGGAGACTTGGACTTGATGAACACTTGAATCCACAAACGGACCCCTTAAGCTGCAGCGCGGAGGTCCCACCACACACCCGGAAGCCCACTCGGAACTTCCCCTCCCAAGCCAATGCTGAGCCTGGGCACCTTGGAGGGCACTAAGAACCGCCTCACTGTCAGCTGAAGGATGACAAGGGAGGGGGGGTGCTTGCTCACAAGACACACGCAAGGGGGGGGGGGGGGGGGTAGTGACCAACCCTTCCGAAGGTGCCCATGGGGGTCTATTTATAGACTTCCCAAAAATGGACTGCGGATAGCAAAAATCCTGCTATTCGCAGTCCAACCATGACCACCATCGATCACGCGTGAGGGGGGGGGGGGGGGGGGGGGGGGGGGGGGGCGAGTGGGACTCGAGGTGTCCGTCCCCCCCTCCCGGGAGGTCACACTGACCTCCCTACCTACACCGGGCGAGTGGGAGGATCCCTCCCACTCGCCCAAAGGGGGCGGCGAGTGGGAGGCCTCTCCCACTCGCTCGGCGAGTGGGAGGCTCCTCCCACTCGCTCGGCGAGTGGGAGGGCTGCTCCCACTCACCCGGCGAGTGGGAGGCCCATCCCACTCGCTCGGCGAGTGGGAGGGCCCCTCCCACTCGCCCGGATGAGTGGGAGAAATTCTCCCACTCCCTCCGTAGCCTCTTTCGCGGTTTAGGGTTTTGCGTGGTCGTTTTGCTCGCCTCGGCCATTTTCGCTACCTAGGCTTCGTCCGGGTCGGGTCACACCGATTCGAGAAATATGAGGGTTGTACAGTCTGGGCTGCAGCCCTGTAGCGGTGCCTGAAGCCCATCAGGTCGGGCCAGGGCTGTTACATAAAACGAACTAACATCTCAATACACCTAGCATAAGACGCAACAGCTAGGAACTAGAATTTCCTAACTCGATACAGGTCAGAAAAGAGTAGATTCTTGCTCTTGCTGTTACCTTGCTCTGGGAATTTATGAAATGATGTTATGCTAAACTTAGGATGATACACCATCATCCTATCAACTTGTGTGCATATAATATAATGCATGCATGCCAAATTTTATTCCAAATCATGTGTGTACGAGCGTCATCATGTATGTCTTTAGCTTGGCACGTGTGCTAATGCTATGCTATGGTGTATATGTAGTGCTATGCAATCTAAAAAAAAGCCTTAATGCATGCTATGAGCGGCGTATACATGCGATCTTATGCATCCCATGCTACATATTATCGCATGCAACAAAAAAGAAAACCTAATGGACACACATGCGACCTACGTTATGCATCTCATACTACATAACAGTCGTATGTTGTCAACTATGAGGATCCATATACAAACACATATTATGCAACCCATACTACATAATATGCCCCGTATACTTCTTATCATGCTATGAGTGTAGTGTTTATGCTTCAGCCAAGACATATTGATGACCCTTTGGTGTGTGTATGCAATGAATAACGATTCTCACTAGACGGTTAACCGGGCCAACCAGACCATTTCCAGCAACCCGGCTAACCTCCCTCTGATACCAACTGTCACAACCCGCATTTTCCCACGAATTTAATAAATATTATCAGAGCAAGGGGAAAATACGCTCTATGATGTCACGTCAAGCAGGGGACAACTACCGACGCTCAGGCAAACACTCCTTACGATTATTTTATAAAAGACATATAAGTACTTGGATTAAAAAGAGAATTTTACATTTTTGCTTAAGACCGTGTCCCTCGGCCCGGTGGATCATCTAGTCCACCAGTGGAAAACTATACCTACGCAGTGGAAAATAGGTTCATTTTAGCCTACATGAACATGAAGGTCAACATCCCGGAAATGATATGTATATATCTATGTTTAGTATAGTAGGAAAAGATTTTTCTACGATCTCCAAGTTCTGTGGACAAAATTTTTACGCAAAAGGGTAGTGGACAATATTCATATGTGCATAAATTTATGCATATTTATAATCTACCTGTTGGGTATTGTAGCTACAATTACCTTGATTTGAAGAAGTGTTCCTGTGAACTAAGTTGAATTGAGATGTATTTGATGTTGTTCTCTAGTTATGTGTTTGCAGGTCTTAATGCTAAGTGCACACCAAAGTCAGGTTGCAATGGATCACCAAACACAGTTCTAAACAGTGTAATCCCTCATTGTGCAGAACAAAGTGTTGGTCCATGTGTAATCTCTCTTTTGGGGTGTACTTCATATACTCATAACTGAAGGCTTTCAAGGTTGAGGAGTGGAGCAGGTTTTCAGAAGAAAAGAAAAATTCTGCTGAGTCAATTCGTCGAGATGACTCGGGTCATTCCGACGAATCCCGACGAATCCAGACAGAAGACCTTTGTCTTGGTTTAGAAGAAAAATCTGCAGCTAAGTCCATTCGTCGAGATGACTCAGGTCATTCCGACGAATCCCGACGAATCCAGACAGAAGTCAAAAAGACAGTCTTGTGAAGAAAAAATCTGCAGCTAAGTCCATTCGTCGAATGTTCTCGTGAACTCCCGACGAATTCCGACGAATGAAAACAGAAGTCAGTTTTCATGATTTGCTCAACATTTTCTTTGGCTAAGTCAATTCGTCGGAAGTTCACGTGAAGTCCCGACGAATGACGGACAGACGGATTTCAAATTTCAGTTTCGTTTTCCAAAATTAGGGTTGGCCGACATGTACAGTACACGTGGCGACCTCTTCTTGTCTGTCGCCCGAGCCGTTGGAGTTTTCCCTATAAATAGTCTTCTATTTTAGGGCAAATAGAAGACATCTCTCGATTGTTAAAAGAAAAAGAAGAAGCCAGCCGTCTTCTTCCTCGCGTGCTGGAGAAGTTTTCGGAGATCTAACTTCTGCGCCTCTCAAGTTTCGTTCTTCAGTGGTGCTAAAGATTTCTCAGATAAGAAGGCCTTTGATCAAGTTGCTGCTCTCAATATTAAAGATCTTTTCGATTTAATCAAAGGGCCTACTCAGATCAGATCTGAAGAAAAGGACTCCTCCAAGAGTTCCTAAGTAGATTGTTTCTCAATCAAAGATTTTGTAAGATTTCTTTACAATATTCTTGTTGTACAACCCTGTATTCGCCGAGTAGGTTCTCGAAGCACAGGAAGTATTTTCGAACATCATTCTTCAAGATAAACCTAAGCAGGGAGAGAGGAGGGCGAGCTCCTCTCGCCCCCGACGCCCCCAGCAGCAGGGGGGCGAGACCCCAGGGGGGCGAGACGCTAGCGCCGGCGGTAGCGATACCGCCGGGCGCTAGCCCAGCTCTCGCCCAGCCCCAAGGCAAGGGGGGCGAGCTCCTCTCGCCCCCGTCCCCAGCAGAAGGGGGGCGAGACGCTAGCGCCGGCGGTAGCGATACCACCGGGCGCTAGCCCAGCTCTCGCCCAGCCCCAAGGCAAGGGGGGCGAGCTCCTCTCGCCCCCGACCCCAGCAGTAAGGGGCGAGACGCTAGCGCCGGCGGTAGCGATACCGCCGGGCGCTAGCCCAGCTCTCGCCCAGCCCCAAGGCAAGGGGGGCGAGCTCCTCTCGCCCCCGACCCCAGCAGTAGGGGGCGAGACGCTAGCGCCGGCGGTAGCGATACCGCCGGGCGCTAGCCCAGCTCTCGCCCAGCCCCAAGGCAAGGGGGGCGAGCTCCTCTCGCCCCCGACCCCAGCAGTAGGGGGCGAGACGCTAGCGCCGGCGGTAGCGATACCGCCGGGCGCTAGCCCAGCTCTCGCCCAGCCCCAAGGCAAGGGGGGCGAGCTCCTCTCGCCCCCGTCCCCAGCAGTAGGGGGCGAGACGCTAGCGCCGGCGGTAGCGATACCGCCGGGCGCTAGCCCAGCTCTCGCCCAGCCCCAAGGCAAGGGGGGCGAGCTCCTATCGCCCCCGTCCCCAGCAGTAGGGGGCGAGACGTTAGCGCCGGCGGTAGTGATACCGCCGGGCGCTAGCCAGCTCTCGCCCAGCCCCAGCAGAGGTAACCCCTCTCACCCACCAGAAAAGGAGGGGGGGGGGGGGGGTTGGTCTGCGTTTAGCATCCCAGAACAGCAGGATTTGGCTATTTGCAGTCCGGTTTTGGCTATTCGCAGTCCAGATCCGAGGGTATTTTGGGTATTCTGCAGTCCAGTTTAGGCTATTTGCAGCCCAGATCCGAAAATCCTATAAATAGGACCAAGGGGGCACCATTTGGAGGGATCTCTCATCCTAGGCTAGCTCTCTCCTTCTCCCTCCCCAAGTCTCTCTAGGGGGTGAGGAGAGGCTCCAGTGGTGCCCAAGCTTAGTAGTGGCTTGGGAGGGGAAGTTTCAAGGGGACTTCCGGGTACGTGGCGGGACCTCCCCGCTAAGCCCTTGGTCCAGTTCTTAGTTCCGACACCTTCAACCTAGAGCTCTCCCTTGGGGGAAGTAAGGGTTGGTCGCCCCTCAGCCTCATTGAGGGCCCCGAACTCCACAGAGACCGAGTAGTCGGTTTCAACATTTATGGTGCGGTGAGCGTGGAGTGTGACCGATTCAAGAAACCCTCAAGATGAGCTCCATGGATGGAGGTGGAGGAAGTTCCGACCCAGGTCACTCGCAGCCCCCGGTGGCTGGGATGATGTTGGAAATGTTTGAAAATTTCAGGTAGGAGGTCCTGCAGACCTTGCAGGTAGCTTTTGCCTCGGGAGGCGAAGGCAGGAGAGGAAGTGGTTCGGAGGTCTCTCCCCGACAGGAGGGTGAGATCCCTCTCGACCAACCAGCCAGAGAGGAGGTGCCAGGAGTTGGCGGGTGGGGAGGTCCTCGACCCCCACTCGCCGAGACCCAAGTTGGCGGGTGGGGAGGTCATCGACCCCCACTCGCCGAGACCCAAGTTGGCGGGTGGGGAGGTCCTCGACCCCCACTCGCCGAGACCCAAGTGGGCGGGTGGGGAGGTCCTCGACCCCCACTCGCCGAGACCCAAGTGGGCGGGTGGGGAGGTCCTCGACCCCCACTCGCCGAGACCCAAGTTGGCGGGTGGGGAGGTCCTCGACCCCCACTCGCCGAGACCCAAGTGGGCGGGTGGGGAGGTCCTCGACCCCCACTCGCCGAGACCCAAGTTGGCGGGTGGGGAGATCGTCGACCCCCACTCGCCGAGACCCAAGTTGGCGGGTGGGGAGATCGTCGACCCCCACTCGCCGAGACCCAAGTTGGCGGGTAGGGAGATCGTCGACCCCCACTCGCCGAGACCCAAGTTGGCGGGTGGGGAGATCGTCGACCCCCACTCGCCGAGACCCAAGTTGGCGGGTGGGGAGGTCATCGACCCCCACTCGCCCAGCCCCAAAAGGGGGCGAGTAGAGGAGGTCCTTTTTCTGAGATGATCCTCTCAGCCCCGATTCCGGAGGGGTTCAAGGGAGCAGAGATGTCTCACTACTTCGGCAAGGATGACCCCGTCTTGCACCTGCAGGGATTTGAGGACATGGTCTCCATCATGCCCATGTCGGACGCTTTTAGGTGTCGACTCTTTGCGACAACCCTGAAGGAAAAGGCTAGAGAGTGGTTCCACCAGCTCCCTGCGGGATCCATCTATGCCTTTGAAGACTTGCGTCGAGGCTTCCTGCTACGCTTCTCGATGTCAAGGAAGAGGAAGAAAGATGCCGAAGCACTTTTCAAGGTCAAGCAAGAGCCAGAGGAGTCGCTGGCTCGATATCTAGAACGGTTCAGGGAAGAGGTTCACCTCGTCGAAGAGGTTCCCGGGTACACCCTCAAGCTTGCATTCACGTTGGGGCTGCGGGAGGGCTTCTTCAAGGTGGACCTCAAGAGGAGGGCTCCTTTGTCTTTTGAGGAGTTGATGGAAAGGGTGGCCGAAGAAGTTGAAAGTGAAGAGGCCAACCCGGAGTTCACAAGAAGGCTGGCCAAGCTGAGTGAGCCAGAGGCAAGGCAGCATGGGAGGAAGGTAGAGTCTCCCGAGAGGAAGTTCGACCAAGAGGACAACTTCCAAGAAGAAGAGACTGACCTCCCAGGGTGGAGGCAGGGCCCGAAAGCACCCTCTCCACCACCCCAGCAAGCCATGGCGATCGGCCACAGAAGAAGAAGAAATCGTAGGGGAGGAAGAGGGGGCGTCCGGGCGGAGTTACTTTACTGTGACTTCCATCAGGAGGAAGGCCACGCGACGTCCGTCTGCCCTGAGTTCTTGGAAATGAGGGAGGCGAGGGGCCCGAGGCTGCAGCATCAACAACCAGAGGAGGTCGAGGAGGACCATGCCGGGGAATAGAAGTCCGAGTCCCGGTCTCCATGCTTTGTTTTTTCTTTGAATCCATGTAGTAGGAGAGAGTGTTTCCCTACTTAGTTTTTCTTACATATAACCGGATGACTAATGAAATGAAAATTTTTTGAAGTATTGTTCCCCTTGGATGGTTCCGCTGACCGGGCTCTCACTAGACGGCAGGCCAGATTGACCTCCTAGGGAGGAAAAGAGATGTTCCCCTTGGACGGTTCCGCTGACCGGGCTCTCACTAGACGGCAGGCCAGGTTGACCTCCTAGGGAGGAAAAGAGATGTTCCCCTTGGATGGTTCCGCTGACCGGGCTCTCACTAGACGGCAGGCCAGGTTGACCTCCTAGGGAGGAAAAGAGATGTTCCCCTTGGATGGTTCCGCTGACCGGGCTCTCACTAGACGGCAGGCCAGGTTGACCTCCTAGGGAGGAAAAGAGATGTTCCCCTTGGATGGTTCCGCTGACCGGGCTCTCACTAGACGGCAGGCCAGGTTGACCTCCTAGGGAGGAAAAGAGATGTTCCCCTTGGATGGTTCCGCTGAACGGGCTCTCACTAGACGGCAGGCCAGGTTGACCTCCTAGGGAGGAAAAGAGATGTTCCCCTTGGATGGTTCCGCTGACCGGGCTCTCACTAGATGGCAAGCCAGGTTGACCTCCTAGGGAGGAAAAGAGATGTTCCCCTTGGATGGTTCCGCTGACCGGGCTCTCACTAGATGGCAGGCCAGGTTGACCTCCTAGGGAGGAAAAGAGATGTTCCCCTTGGACGGTTCCGCTGACCGGGCTCTCACTAGACGGCAGGCCAGGTTGACCTCCTAGGGAGGAAAAGAGATGTTCCCCTTGGATGGTTCCGCTGACCGGGCTCTCACTAGACGGCAGGCCAGGTTGACCTCCTAGGGAGGAAAAGAGATGTTCCCCTTGGATGGTTCCGCTGACTGGGCTCTCACTAGACGGCAGGCCAGGTTGACCTCCTAGGGAGGAAAAGAGATGTTCCCCTTGGATGGTTCCGCTGACTGGGCTCTCACTAGACGGCAGGCCAGGTTGACCTCCTAAGGAGGAAAAGAGATGTTCCCCTTGGATGGTTCCGCTGACCGGGCTCTCACTAGACGGCAGGCCAGGTTGACCTCCTAGGGAGGAAAAGAGATGTTCCCCTTGGATGGTTCCGCTGACCGGGCTCTCACTAGACGGCAGGCCAGGTTGACCTCCTAGGGAGGAAAAGAGATGTTCCCCTTGGATGGTTCCGCTGACCGGGCTCTCACTAGACGGCAGGCTAGGTTGACCTCCTAGGGAGGAAAAGAGATGTTCCCCTTGGATGGTTCCGCTGACCGGGCTCTCACTAGACGGCAGGCCAGGTTGACCTCCTAGGGAGGAAAAGAGATGTTCCCCTTGGACGGTTCCGCTGACCGGGCTCTCACTAGACGGCAGGCCAGGTTGACCTCCTAGGGAGGAAAAGAGATGTTCCACTTGGATGGTTCCGCTGACCGGGCTCTCACTAGACGGCAGGCTAGGTTGACCTCCTAGGGAGGAAAAGAGATGTTCCCCTTGGACGGTTCCGCTGACCGGGCTCTCACTAGACGGCAAGCCAGGTTGACCTCCTAGGGAGGAAAAGAGATGTTCCCCTTGGATGGTTCCGCTGACCAGGCTCTCACTAGCTGGGTGGCTCTCACTAGTTGGGTGGCTCTCACTAGTAGAGCTCGCTCCTAGGAGTGTGTCGACCCATTGTCGACCACTAGCGGAGCTCACTCCCGGAGGCGCTCAGTCCCGAGCAGACTCCCGAGCAGACTCCCTAGCCGGGCTCTCATTAGCCGACAAGGTTGGAGGACCTCTTCGGAGAGGCTACGTGTTTTTCCGAGATAGCACCGTTAGCCGGATTCCCAGCGACACTCGTCGAATATACATGGTTGGACATTTCTTTCCGAGCGTGTGCCTCGCTCGAAAAGAGCGGGGATTGTGTACAACCCTGTATTCGCCGAGTAGGTTCTCGAAGCACAGGAAGTATTTTCAAACATCATTCTTCAAGATAAACCTAAGCAGGGAGAGAGGAGGGCGAGCTCCTCTCGCCCCCGATGCCCCCAGCAGCAGGGGGGGGGGGGGGGGCGAGACCCCAGGGGGGCGAGACGCTAGCGCCGGCAGTAGCGATACCGCCGGGCGCTAGCCCAGCTCTCGCCCAGCCCCAAGGCAAGGGGGGCGAGCTCCTCTCGCCCCCGTCCCCAGCAGAAGGGGGGCGAGACGCTAGCGCCGGCGGTAGCGATACCGCCGGGCGCTAGCCCAGCTCTCGCCCAGCCCCAAGGCAACGGGGGCGAGCTCCTCTCGCCCCCGACCCCAGCAGTAGGGGGCGAGACGCTAGCGCCGGCGGTAGCGATACCGCCGGGCGCTAGCCCAGCTCTCGCCCAGCCCCAAGGCAAGGGGGGCGAGCTCCTCTTGCCCCCGACCCCAGCAGTAGGGGGCGAGACGCTAGCGCCGGCGGTAACGATACCGCCGGGCGCTAGCCCAGCTCTCGCCCAGCCCCAAGGCAAGGGGAGCGAGCTCCTCTCGCCCCCGACCCCAGCAGTAGGGGGCGAGACGCTAGCGCCGGCGGTAGCGATACCGCCGGGCGCTAGCCCAGCTCTCGCCCAGCCCCAAGGCAAGGGGGGCGAGCTCCTCTCGCCCCCGTCCCCAGCAGTAGGGGGCGAGACGCTAGCGCCGGCGGTAGCGATACCGCCGGGCGCTAGCCCAGCTCTCGCCCAACCCCAAGGCAAGGGGGCGAGCTCCTCTCGCCCCCGTCCCCAGCAGTAGGGGGCGAGACGTTAGCACCGGCGGTAGCGATACCGCCGGGCGCTAGCCAGCTCTCGCCCAGCCCCAGCAGAGGTAACCCCTCTCACCCACCAGAAAAGGAGGGGGGGGGGGGGGGTTGGTCTGCGTTTAGCATCACAGAACAGCGGGATTTGGCTATTTGCAGTCCGGTTTTGGCTATTCGCAGTCCAGATCCGAGGGTATTTTGGGTATTCTGCAGTCCAGTTTAGGCTATTTGCAGCCCAGATCCGAAAATCCTATAAATAGGACCAAGGGGGCACCATTTGGAGGGATCTCTCATCCTAGGCTAGCTCTCTCCTTCTCCCTCCCCAAGTCTCTCTAGGGGGTGAGGAGAGGCTCCAGTGGTGCCCAAGCTTAGTAGTGGCTTGGGAGGGGAAGTTTCAAGGGGACTTCCGGGTACGTGGCGGGACCTCCCCGCTAAGCCCTTGGTCCAGTTCTTAGTTCCGACACCTTCAACCTAGAGCTCTCCCTTGGGGGAAGTAAGGGTTGGTCGCCCCTCAGCCTCATTGAGGGCCCCGAACTCCACAGAGACCGAGTAGTCGGTTTCAACACTTGTAGGAAGCTTGCTTCCGAGTTGTAGGAGTTATACTCCGAGTTGTAGGAGCGTTGTCTCCGAGTTTGTAGGAAGTTTTCCTTCCGAGTTTGTAGGAGAGTTTGTTCTCCGAGCTTGTAGGAGTTGTGTACTCCGAGTAGTAGGATTTGATTGATCCGAGTTTGGTGAAGTAGCCGAATCTAGCCTTGGAGTGTTAGGTAGGCGAGGCGGGAAAGTGGACTACCCAAGATCGGGGAAGCACTATAATTCTCTGTGTTGTGCTGTGCTCTTTTGGATTCCATGTGCTTTTATTTCTAAGTTTTTAATTCCGCGAAAAGACATAGAATCCACCTATTCACCCCCCCTCTAGGTGATTTAGGCCGCAACTAGATACTTTCAATTGGTATCAAAGCTAGGTTGTTCGTTAAAAGGTTAACACCTTGAACAAGATCTTTAAATCTAGTTGCAAGAGCAAGTTTGTCTGAAATGGAAAAATCCAAGGATTCTCTCAAGATGCTCGTCTGTTCTAAGGAGAACTTCCCTATGTGGAAGGAAAGAATGAAGTTCTACATGGAAGCCACCGACCCAAGAATTTTTCAGATAGTAGAGGAAGGTCCCCATGTTCCTATGAAGCCATCGTCAATAAATTCAGCTATTATGATTCCCAAGAAAATGTTGGAGCTAGACAAAGATGAGATTGCCCTCGTCATCTTGGACAAGAAGGCAAAGAACATTATTGCTGGTGCAGTGGACGATTCAATGCTACAAAATCTTATACACTGCAAGTCTGCCAAGGAAATGTGGGACTCAATAGTTGTTCTTATGGAAGGTACTGAAGAAGTGAGGGATGACCGAAGATCGTTGCTGAACCAAGAATACGAAGCATTCAAGCAAGATCCAAGAAACTCCATTTCTGATACTTATGAGAAGTTCTTTAAGATCGTCAACGGTCTTAAGAACTATGATCGGGAATTCACCGTTGGAGAACTAAATGACAAGTTCTTGAGATCCCTAACGAAAGAATGGGATACCAAGGCTATTGCTATCCAGGAATTCAGAAAGTTGGCTACGATGGAGCCACAAATATTGTTTGGCAAGCTTCTCTCACATGAACTAAAGCTGAAGAAGAAGGATGCTCCACTTCTGGAAGGGAGAACTCTGTGGCACTGAAGGCCAAAGAGTCAAGAAGAGGTAAAGCTAGATCATTTGAAAAGACACAATCGTCAGATGAAGACGATGAGTCTGTGGATTGTTCTTCAAGCTCAGACATGTCCGATGGAGAGTTCTCTTCACTCGCCAAGAAATTCAAGAAATTGCTCAGAAAAAGGAGCCAAAGAAGGTCAAGGCGTGATGATGAACATCACAAGAAAGAACACAGCAACGGCAGGTATACAACCAAACCAAATAAACATGTTTCGACTGATATTGTCTGTTATTGTTGTAATAAGCCAGGGCATATAAGTACGGAATGTCCATACAAAAAGAAGAAATCCTTCAAGGGGAAAAGGAAAGAAGAAAAGAGCTTCTTAGCAAAGAAGACCAAGACTCTTAGTGACAGTGACTCAGGGAAGTCAAGCTCAGATGAAGAAGCCTATTTTGGGCTTATGGCACATTCAGATGAGGAAGGAAGCATCTCCTCATACAAAGGGAAGGTAAACTCGCACACTCCTCTTTCTGCATCTGAAACTGACTCCAATGCAAATGAAGGCTATTCTTTAGAGGTAGATTCAGATTTAATGACTCAGTACAAAGCCGTTTTGGAAGGATTTGACAAATGCCGCAAGGTAGTCAAATCTCAAGCAAATGAGATTAAATCTCTCAAGACGATGGAATCAGATTTGAGGGAGGAAATTGAAAAATTAACTTCTCTCAAAGATGAAGTCCAAATCTTGAAAGATGAACTTCAAAGCTCTACTGAATTATTAAATCTTAAGGAGAAGTTTATAAATGAATTAGAAGAAAAGTTAGTGGTGGAAAGGAAGATAGTTGAAAGCTTCTCCAAACCAAAAACTATTCTTCCAATCATTGAAAGATTTTCTGCTCCTGCGAAGGTTAGTGGCCTTGGTCATAAGGCTGAAAGTAGTAAGGCTGCTAAGAAAAGAGCTGTTAAAGGTAAGGGCAAGGTTGACCAAAATCAAACCCGTCCCCGATGCTTCGAAACAACTGCTTTCAAGGCACCTTATGAAAAAGTAATCCCCAAGGATTATGGTTCATTTGTACATGGATCAGTTGTTAAGAAAGCACCAAAGATTAAATCAATTGTTGCTAAATCTCATGAAGAGAAGAAGGAGTCATGTGTGTGTTGCAATCATGAGGCTTCTACTTCTAAGAATATTGCTCCTGCTAAACTCCCCGTTCACAAGTTAAAACAGGAGAACAAGAGAAGATACAATCGATTTGATTGTTGGTGCTGTGGCAAGATTGGTCACTTCGCCATAGATTGCTGGTTTAACCCCAGGAACGTCAAGACTCCACGGGTTAACAATGTAAGTATGACCCCTTGCAATGTTAACACTCCGAGTGGTGTTGATCTAACCAGAAACCTAGGACCCAAATCCTTTTGGGTTCCTAAGGGAAATTAATCTGTGTTTGCAGGTATGTCCAAAGGCCAACCAAAACTCTAATCAGGCATTTGGACAAGTGGATGTTCATGGTACATGACCAGAACATAGAAGAAATATAGTATGGTTGCTGAAAAGCTTAGCAAATCAGTCCAGACACTGAAACTCTAAGGGGGAGATAAGACTAAGGGGGAGAAAAGATTGAGGGGGAGCTGATTATACATATACTCCCAAATGTGTACTCCTATGCAGTTGCTGAGGGGGAGCTTTGAGCTCTCATGCTTTTTCTTCCCTATCTGAAGTAGTCAGAAAGGGGGAGAGAAGTTGAATTTGCAAGAGAATTTGAAGTTGGGAGGAATTGGCAAAGTTAGAATTGGCAAAGTTGGAAGAGAAAGTTGAAAGGAAGAGAAAGTTGAAAAAGTTAAGTTTATAACTCTCCTTATCTATTTGATATATATTTTTTAAGTGCAATTCAACTCAGTACATAGGTTCTGACTTCTTCAAATAGGGGGAGATTGTTGGGTATTGTAGCTACAATTACCTTGATTTGAAGAAGTGTTCCTGTGAACTAAGTTGAATTGAGATGTATTTGATGTTGTTCTCTAATTATGTGTTTGCAGGTCTTAATGCTAAGTGCACACCAAAGTCAGGTTGCAATGGATCACCAAACACAGTTCTAAACAGTGTAATCCCTCATTGTGCAGAACAAAGTGTTGGTCCATGTGTAATCTCTCTTTTGGGGTGTACTTCATATACTCATAACTGAAGGCTTTCAAGGTTGAGGAGTGGAGCAGGTTTTCAGAAGAAAAGAAAAATTCTGCTGAGTCAATTCGTCGAGATGACTCGGGTCATTCCGACGAATCCCGACGAATCCAGACAGAAGACCTTTGTCTTGGTTTAGAAGAAAAATCTGCAGCTAAGTCCATTCGTCGAGATGACTCAGGTCATTCCGACGAATCCCGACGAATCCAGACAGAAGTCAAAAAGACAGTCTTGTGAAGAAAAAATCTGCAGCTAAGTCCATTCGTCGAATGTTCTCGTGAACTCCCGACGAATTCCGACGAATGAAAACAGAAGTCAGTTTTCATGATTTGCTCAACATTTTCTTTGGCTAAGTCAATTCGTCGGAAGTTCACGTGAAGTCCCGACGAATGACGGACAGACGGATTTCAAATTTCAGTTTCGTTTTCCAAAATTAGGGTTGGCCGACATGTACAGTACACGTGGCGACCTCTTCTTGTCTGTCGCCCGAGCCGTTGGAGTTTTCCCTATAAATAGTCTTCTATTTTAGGGCAAATAGAAGACATCTCTCGATTGTTAAAAGAAAAAGAAGAAGCCAGCCGTCTTCTTCCTCGCGTGCTGGAGAAGTTTTCTGAGATCTAACTTCTGCGCCTCTCAAGTTTCGTTCTTCAGTGGTGCTAAAGATTTCTCAGATAAGAAGGCCTTTGATCAAGTTGCTGCTCTCAATATTGAAGATCTTTTCGATTTAATCAAAGGGCCTACTCAAATCAGATCTGAAGAAAAGGACTCCTCCAAGAGTTCCTAAGTAGATTGTTTCTCAATCAAAGATTTTGTAAGATTTCTTTACAATATTCTTGTAGGACGCTTGCTTCCGAGTTGTATGAGTTATACTCCGAGTTGTAGGAGCGTTGTCTCCGAGTTTGTAGGAAGTTTTCCTTCCGAGTTTGTAGGAGAGTTTGTTCTCCGAGCTTGTAGGAGTTGTGTACTCCGAGTAGTAGGATTTGATTGATCCGAGTTTGGTGAAGTAGCCGAATCTAGCCTTGGAGTGCTAGGTAGGCGAGGCGGGAAAGTGGACTACCCAAGATCGGGGAACCACTATAATTCTCTGTGTTGTGCTGTGCTCTTTTGGATTCCATGTGCTTTTATTTCTAAGTTTTTAATTCCGCAAAAAGACATAGAATCCACCTATTCACCCCCTCTAGGTGATTTAGGCCGCAACTAGATACTTTCACTACCCTTATGAACAAAAATCGGTGCATATAAGTCTCGGTAAAGGTTTACTTTTTTTTTGGGATTTATATGAGTCTCTTTCTTCCTGCTGGAGGAGCATCGGGAAAACCCCTCCCCCCCTTTTTCCTTTCTTCCTCTTCTTCCCGCGGAGCCGGCGCGTCGGTGTCGAGAGGGGTTATCGTCGGTCGGTGTCAAGCATCGCCGGAGCCGTCGGAGGAGGAAGGATCTTCATTGCCAGGGCTTGTCTTCGTCGTTGGGGCTAGATCTTCAGCGAGCTTGTCGCGATACGGTGGTTCTCCGATTCATTTGGAGGCAAGAAAACTCTTCACTCTCCCCTCTTCCTCCTTCAACCCCTTCCATTTGGGTTATGCTCCAGGAAATTTATATTTGTGCCTTGGTTTTTCCTTCTTGGTGGCGGTTTGGGGTATGCATAAATTGCAGGAAAATTCTTGAGCTTCTTTTCTTGTTAATTAGGAGCTGCCTCGTGTTTTTCTTTTTTTTTGTTTGGTGGCTGCTCCTTATATCTGTTAATTTGGGGGCTGCTCCCTATGGATTTTGGTTTGGTGGCTGCTTCCTATACTTTTTGTTTGGGGGCTCCTTCTTTCCTTGTTGAATTGGGGTGCTGGTACTCTGTTTGGGGCTGCCTCTTTTGCTCTTGGTTTGGGGGCTGCTCCTTGTTGAATTGAGGTTGTTGGTACTCTGTTTGGGGTTGCCTCTTTTGCTCTTGGTTTGGGGGCTGCTCCTTGTTGAATTGGGGCTACTGTGTGCAAACCAGTTGGGATTCTTTTTTAGAGGGCTGCTTCTATTTTTGTTTTTCTTCCTTGTCTAACTAAGGGCTGCTATTTGCATTATGTTAAGGGATGCTTCTATTTTTGTTTTTCTTCCATGTCTAACTAAGGGCTGCTGTTTGCATTATGTTAAGGGTTGCTTCTATTTTTGTTTTTCTTCCTTGTCTAACTAAGGGCTGCTGTTTGCATTATGTTAAGGGATGCTTCTATTTTTGTTTTTCTTCCTTGTCTAACTAAGGGCTGCTATTTGCATTATGTTAAGGGCTGCTTCTATTTTTGTTTTTCTTCCTTGTCTAACTAAGGGCTGCTGTATGCTTTTCCTAAGGGCTGCTTCTATTTCTATTTTTCTTCCTTGTCTAACTAAGGGCTGCTGCTATGCTTTTCCTAAGGGCTGCTTTGCATCACTCTTGTTGGGTTTTATTTCTTGCAAAAAAAAATTCTGTGCGCTTCGATTACAAGTAGCTAGAAATGGATAATATTATGGTGGTTCTATTTGTTAACTCCACGACACTCTTAATTGGTTGGATTTGGATGGTTGCGGCCAAATTGCATGAAATCTTCCTTGCTAATTCGTGTCGGTATGAGGAACCAGATCCTAAATTCCCGGGGAATTTTGTTTTCTAATGCCTGGCTGGTTGGGGGGATTAGAAACTAAATTCTCCGGAAATTTCTGTGCCTAGTTCTCGATGATTCAACGAAGCCTTTAATCGTTAAACTTGAAAGAGATGTAGATATATTTCGGCTTCGAACTTTACATCCGTACCAGTTGTTGGCATTTTCACACTTGTAGTAAGATATCAAATGCTATTGTATAATTTGGTTTGCATATGTGCCAATAGCAGGTTCATTCCCCTATATTAAACATAAGACCCTCCTCGAGCGTCAAACCACGCATGCTGCTAACAAGTTTTGTTGGATATGATTTTGACTGGAGTGTGGGTGGACGTATGGGCCCTCACCACAGTGGTTTTGGGTCAACCGTTGAGTATTGTTCTGGTGTTTGGCCTTCGTGATAAGTTTACCTTCGTCTCGTTCCGACACCAAGCCTTGCATGGTCTCGTCTTGCTAAATTCTTTGACCTTGTTGTAAGTTAAGTGTTGATCTATTGATTAACTGCTAAATCCAGTGCTTACTGATCCTCTCGTCTTGAGTTGTGGATAAAAACCATTTGTCATCCTGTTTTCCCTGTCTGGCACACCTCTGTTTGCTATGTTGGATATATGAGCTAAGTATGCTTTGTTGTCTAATCTTCCGGGATAGTTGTGGAGAGTGGTTCTTGATCTCTATGATCTTCGTTGTCTAATGTCTTGAGTGTTCTCGGGTTACGCCCCGTGTCTTGATTGAAATTAAATTTAATTATTTAGAACCTTTGTCTTAAGCCTTGTGTGGTGGGTAGTTTTTGGGTGGCAGTGGATAAAGGACCACCACCCAGTATTGGCTATTTGGGTGGAAGTGGATAGAGTACCACCACCCGGTTTTGGTTTTTGGGTGGCAGTGGATAAAGGACCACCGCCCGGTTTTGGGCGGCGGGCGTTAGTGGTAGATACCACCGTCGCAGTGCCTTCTTTGGGGGGACGCTTTCCCTCGAGCTGATCAGTCTCAAGTTCTTATAAACATATATGCTTATATATGTGTATTATGATAATATATATATAACCATCACCTCTGAGCCGCAGTGGCGGACACGTGGTGGGCTTTGTTTGTTTTGGCTAATACCGTCTGCTGCAGGCTTTTTCTCTTACCGAGTGCACTCGTTTGAGCCGGCTCGGGTTGTTGTAAGATTATTGATGTTTATCTGCTTAGTTTCCTTTCTGCACTCTTTTACCTCTGATGCTGCTAATCTTAGTTTTCTTGCACCCTTTTGGGCTGAGGCATTATTTTCTTATGAATGTCTCATGTTCAGGTCTTTAGCTACCGCAGGAGTTAGAGCGGCGTCGTTCAGCTTTCCTGTCGAGGCCCTGCCTCTCTTTTAGGTAAGGGGCAGACCTTTAGTTGTTTCTTTCCCTTCTTTTCTATGGGTTCATGTCAGTTGTTGACGCCCATAGCTCTAGATTTCTTGTGCTAGTTTACTTGCTAGTTGATTTGCTGTTACTTTCAGGTGGTTTACCTACTTGCTCTCTGGGAAGCTTTATGCTAGGATGCATTAGTTACTTTATTAGTATAAAAATGTCATTCTTGCATATCATGATTTTAAATAAATGCCACATACTTTGAAGATCGTAGAAAAATCTTTTCCTACTATACTAAACATAGATATATGCATATCATTTCCGGGATGTTGACCTTCATGCTCATGTAGGCTAAAATGAACCTATTTTTCGCTGCGTAGGTATAGTTTTACACTGGTGGACTAGATGATCCACCGGGCCGAGGGACACGGTCTTAAGTAAAAATGTAAAATTCTCTTTTTAATCCAAGTA
Organism: Dactylorhiza incarnata; assembly: GCA_033032865.1. NCBI lineage: Eukaryota > Viridiplantae > Streptophyta > Magnoliopsida > Asparagales > Orchidaceae > Dactylorhiza > Dactylorhiza incarnata. The sequence goes on along the minus strand of JAWHQI010000099.1, from coordinate 7,367,290 downwards.
CTTATATGTCTTTTATAAAATAATCGTAAGGAGTGTTTGCCTGAGCGTCGGTAGTTGTCCCTTGCTTGACGTGACACCATAGCGCGTATTTTCCCCTTGCTCCGATAATATTTATTAAATTCGTGGGAAAATGCGGGTTGTGACACATGATACCTGCGGTAGAAGGGCCACCAAGCTGTGGAGCAAAACAGCTATCGACTATGCAATTAGCCAAGGGCGTGAAGAAAGGGGAACCTACTTTCTTGGCGACTTTGAAGGAGGAAGCAGGAGAGATCAGGGAGGAGGTGCCTCTACTAGTTGCGGAAGTCCTCGAGGAGAACAAGGATGTTATGCCTAGCGAACTACCAAAGAAGTTACCTCCCCGCAGAGAGGTAGACCACAAGATTGAGTTGGAGGTTGGAGCAAAAGCCCCGGCAAAGGCACCATATCGGATGGCTCCCCCAGAACTCGAGGAGCTGAGGAAGTAGCTACATGAACTGCTCGATGCTGGAATGATCAGACCGTCGAAGGCACCTTTTGGCGCACCGGTGCTCTTTCAAAAGAAGAAAGATGGAACCTTGCGGTTATGCACAGGCTATCGGGCATTGAACAAGGTAACTATAAAAAACAAGTATCCCATACCGTTGATTGCTGACTTGTTCGATCGACTTGGAGGAGCAAGGATATATTCGAAGATGGATCTGCAAAAGGGATACCACCAAGTACGGATTGCCGAAGGAGATGAGCCAAAGACAATGTCACAACCCGCTTTTTTCCCAAAAATATAATACGTAATATCAGAGCAAGGGAAAAATACGCGTCATGATGCCACGCCTGCAGGAGACGACTACAGACGCTCAGGCAAACACTCCTTACGATAATTTTATAAAAGACATATATGTGATTGGATTAAAAGAGAAATTTTTCATTTTAGCTTAAGATCGCGTCCCTCGGTCTGGTGGATCATCTAGTCCACAAGTAGAAAACTATATATACACAGCGGAAAAATAGGTTTGTTTCTTTTAGCCTACATGAGCAAGAAAATAAGCATTCCAGAAATGATATGCACATATCTAGGTTTAGTATAGTAAGAAAGGATTTTTCTACGAATTTCAAAGTATGCGATCTTTATTTAAAAGCATGATATGCAAGAACGATATTTTTATATCAATAAAGTAACTACTACATCTTAGTGAAAAGGCTTCCCAGAGAGCAAGTAGGTAATGTACTCAAAGTAAAAGCAAAGCAAACAGTAAGTAATCTAAACAAAAAGCCATACGGGCGCCAACAGCTGACACGAACCCGCAGGGAAGAAGGAAAAACAGCTAAAGGAGAGACAACAACTAAGCAACTGCCCCTTACCTAAGAGGGGAAGGGCCTCGACAGGAACACTGAACGACGCCGCTCTAACTCTTGCGGCGGCTAAAAACCTGAACCTGAGACATTCATAAGAAAAGAATGGCTCAGCCCAAGAGGGTGCAAGAAAACCAAGATTAGCAGTAAGAGAAATAAGAGAGTGCAGAAAGGAAAACTAAGCAGGTAAACATCTATAATCTTACAACAACCCGAACCAGCTCAAATGAGTGCACTCGGTAAGAAGAAAAGCCTGCACCAGAAGGTAATAGTCAACACAATCAAAGCCCACCATGTGTCCGCCATTGCGGCTCAGATGATAGTCATACATATACTATCATGATACACATATATAAGCATATGTGCTTAAGAACTTGAGACTGATCAGCTCGAGGGAAAAGCGTCCCCCAAAAGAAGGTACTGCGACGGTGGTATCTTCCACTAACGCCCGCAGCCCAAAACCGGGTCGTGGTCCTTTATCCACTGCCACCCAAAAACCAAATCCGGGTGGTGGTACTCTATCCACTGCCACCCAAAACTACCCACCGTGCAAGGCTTAAAACAAAGGTTCTAAATAATCAAATTAAGTTTCAATTAAGACACGGGACGTAACCCGAGATACCAGCACCATAACACCCTAAGGATAGGGTCACAAAGAAATAAACACTACTCAACGATTCATTTGAAAACACTTGGCGAGTCCAAACTTGACTCCCAACGAACTTCTCGAAACTGTGCAATGAATTGGGCACGACAAGACACCATAAATGATCACTTTTCTGTAAAAATGAAATTTCAATAATTGGAACGGGTGAAGAGCTTGAAACCCAAAATGCAACCACACAACCATCCACATTAGCAATAAATGATTTCGTTGTGTCATCGAGAACTAGCAAAAGAAATTCCCAAGGAGTTTAGCATCTAATTCCCCGTACCCGTCGGGAATTAGGAAACAAAATCCCAGGGAATTTAACCGGCTAGACCATCAGAACATAGCCAACCAAAACCATCCAGATCTCGCTCGAGGCGGCAATGTGGATCAATACAAGAGCCAAAAGATGACCACAACAGCTAGCCGACGCACAACTAATATAGCAGCAACTAAACAAATCACGGGACTAGCTTCCTAAGACGACTTAAATAGTATCGTCCTAACTCCTATAAGAAAGAGCAACCCCCATATACAGGTTTAAACTCCCAACTGGTAGATACATAGCAGCCCCCAACATAATAAATTTTATATTTGATACAAGGAAATAAACTTTAGCATTTGCACTTTAAGTATAAAGTCGTATAATAGCATTTGTTTACTTAACTATAGAGCGAAGTGGCCAATAATTTGAAGCGGTTATAAAGCTCGAAACCGAAATACATCTACACGACCTCCAAGATACAGAAAATTAATCACTTTGCCAAAAACTTCGGGGACTAACACGAGACATTCCCAAAACCGCCAAGAATTAAAGGGAGCACGATTCAGGGAAATTCAGCCAACAAAAGAAAAGAAAAGAAATATCCAATGAATCCAACAGCAGCCCCCAATCCGACTAGAACATAAGTAGGGCAGCCACAATTAGACAAATATAAAGAAGGTAACAACAGCCCCCCAATTAACAATACTTTTAGACAGATCCAAACTGGAATTATATAGCAGCCCCCAAAACAAATCTGAACATATGAAGGAGAAAGCTTGGATCTACTCAAGAAGGAGAAAGCTTGGAGCTGGACGGGGGAATGCCAGCAAGCTTTTTGAGGACTTGAAGAAGGCGATAAGTACGGAGCCAGTACTTGCCCTACCAGACTTTGGGAAAAAGTTTGAGCTGCATACAGATGCATCAGACTTTGATATTGGAGGGGTATTGATGCAAGAAGGACACCTGATTGCATTCGAAAGCCGCAAGTTGAATGAAGCGGAGCGGCGTTATACCGTGCAAGAGAAGGAAATGACAACCATCATACATTGCTTACAATTATGGAGGCATTACTTGCTGGGAGCACAGTTCATGATCAAGACCGACAATGTGGCGAGTGGCTACTTTTAAACTCAAAATAAATTGTCGGCGAAGCAAGCAAGGTGGCAAGACTTCTTGGCCGAGTTTGACTTTGTCCTGGAACACAAGCCGGGCAAAGCCAACGTCGTAGCAGATGCACTTAGCCGCAAAGCGGAGCTAGCGGCTATCTCGATGGTGAAGAGCGACATTCTTGAGCAGGTAAAAAGTGGGTTGGAAGAAGATCCGTTGGCCAAACAACTCATGCAGCTAGCCAAAGAAGGTCAATCCAAGAGATTTTGGGTAGAAGACGGGCTACTCTACACCAAAGGAAGGAGATTGTATATCCCAAAGTGGGGAAACCTATAGAGGGACTTAATCAAGGAGTGTCATGACACCAAGTGGGCTAGACATCCAGGCCAAAAGCGCACCTTGGCGTTGATGGAGGATTCCTACTATTGGCCGCGGATGAGGGACATCATTAAGCTATACGTGAAGACATGTCTTGTTTGCCAATAGGACAAGGTGGATAACAAGCAGCCAGCGGGACTCTTGGAGCCCCTACCAGTGCCAGAATATCCTTGGGAAATGGTGACGCTAGATTACATCAACGCTCTGCCCAAATCTGAAGGTTGTGGATCTATCTTGGTGATAGTAGATCGCTTTTCCAAGTATGGCACTTTCATACCAAGCATGAAGGATGCCACAGCGGAAGAGACGGCGCGACTCTTCTTCAAACGTGTGGTGAAGTATTGGGAGTTGCCGAAGAACATTGTGAGCGATCGAGACCCTCTCTTCACCGGGAAGCTATGGACAGAGTTGTTCAAGCTACTTGGATCGAAGCTGAACTTTTCCACTAGTTTCCACCCTCAATCCGATGGGCAAACCGAGAGGGTGAATGCATTGTTGGAGTGCTACTTGCGGCACTTTGTGAGTGCCAACCAGAAAGACTGGGCCAAACTTATGGATGTTGCCCAATTTTCCTACAACCTACAACAGAGTGAGGCCACGGGGAGGAGTCCATTCAAGCTTTCCATGGGAAGACAACCCCTCACTCCGCAAACATTGGCGACCACGACGGATGATGGAAGGATGCCAGGTTCCTGGAAGATGGCTAAGTCATGGGAGGACATGCAGACTTAGCTAGGTCGTGGTTGGAGAAGGCCCGCAAGAGGATGAAGAAGTGGGCTGATGCAAAGAGGCGACTTATGGAATATTCGGTAGGAGATAAAGTGATGGTGAAGCTCTTACCCCAGCAGTTCAAGGCCTTGCGTAGTGTAAACAAAGGCTTGGTACGGAGATACGAAGGCCCATTCCCGGTCATGGCTAAGGTGGGTAAGGTTTCTTATCGCCTTGACTTACCAAACTCTTTGAAGATACATTCGGTGTTTCATGCGAGTATGCTCAAACCATATTACGGGGATAATGAGGATCTTCAAAGAGGAGAATCTCAAAGGGCGCCTCCAGTGATGACAAAATCTTTTGACAAAGAGATCGTTGATAAGGAGGTATGAAGGGCCGTTCGAGGTGATCGACAAGGTAGGAAAGGTGTCATATCGCCTTGATCTACCCAACTCATTGAAGATTCATCCGGTCTTCCATGTAAGCATGTTGAAGCCTTATCATGAAGATCAGGAAGACCCGAGGCGAGGAGAATCACATAGAGCGCCTCCGATCATGACCAAATCATTCGAGAAGGAGATTGATCGGGTGCTATCTCAGAGGGTGGTACGACGACGCGGAGTCCCGCCAAGTACACAGTACTTAGTCATATGGAAGGGATTGCCAGAGTCCGATGCGACTTGGGAGACATTAGAAGACTTGTGGCAGTTCAAGGACTTTATTCAGCAGTACGAGGCGACGAGAACGACGCCAGGATAGGTGGGGGAGAATGTTACGATCTCCTAACCTTTGGGGTTAATACATGAGAAGATTCTAGAAAAATCTGGAGTCTTGTACATAGGAAGGCAGTAGAACAATCTAGAGAGTCCATGACTCTTGTATATACCGGAATTGTATAGAATACTCTAGAATAGTAGGGATCTAGAATATTCTTCGGTTTGGAGGGAAACCTCTTCGGGGCCTATAAAAGGGGAAGGCCCCCTCATTTGTAACCATCCAAGTTTGGAATAAGCTTTTGAGTTCCATTGCTTACTTCTTCTCTTGTGCACTTGTGCTATTGTGTTCTTGTTCTCATTCTCATTCCAACCACTGTCCTCTTGGAGTAAGGCTGACTTAGCTAGCCGCAAGGGGTGGCAAGAAGAGCTAAGGCCACGCGCGACGTAGTCAAGGGGACTAGTCCGTGACAGTGGGCTTGCTTTGAGCACTCTAATTTCATCAAAGTAACAGCGTCGGAGGAACGACCCATCCAATTAAGGCCAGGAGCGCATCGCCGACATAAGGGATAGACACAACAGTGCACACCGTGAGGCGGACCGACCGACCCAGCCCAAAGTCCAACTACGAGCTTTTTAACTTCACCAACTTAAATATACGCTATTGGAGCTGGAATTACCGCGACTGTTGGCACCAGACTTGCCCTCCAATGGATCCTCGTTAAGGGATTTAGATTGTACTTATTCCAATTACCAGACTCAAAGAGCCCAATATTGTTATTTATTGTCACTACCTTTCAGTGTCAGGATTGGGTAATTTGCACGCCTGCTGCCTTCCTTAGATGTGGTAGCCGTCTCTCAGGCTCCCTCTTCGGAATCGAACCCTAATTCTCCGTCACCCGTCACCACCATGGTAGGACACTATCCTACCATCGAAAGTTGATAGGGCAGATATTCGAATGATGCATCGCCGGCACAAAAGGCCATGCGATCCGACAAGTTATCATGAATCATCAAGGCAACAGGCAAAACCTGCGTCGATCTTTTACCTAATAAATGCGTCCCTTCCAAAAGTTGGGGATTTGGTGCACGTATTAGCTCTAGAATTACTACGGTTATCTGAGTAGCACGTACCATCAAACAAACTATAAATGATTTAATGAGCCATTCGCAGTTTCACAGTCTGAAATAGTTCATACTTACACATGCATGGCTTAATCTTTGAGACAAGCATATGACTACTGGCAGGATCAACCAGGTAGCACAACCTCAACACAACATGAAACCAGCCCAGCCATACACCATCAAGCAGGTGGAAGGAAGGGAGGAATCATGGTTGCGCGAGGTTAGTACGCAAGATTGGGTCCAAAAGTAACTCACATTCGCAAGGTGCCCATGGCTCACCGAGATATGCTTTTAGTTCGCCGCCCCATATAACAACATCATGCAGAGTTATTGATCAGCAAGCAGCAGACTTGATGTTATTTTAGGCACACACGTCTCTCCCAGTAGCTGATCAAATAATAACTGCAATGCCAAACCATTGCCTCGTTTCGCATCGAAAGCAGAGGCAGAGATCATTCTTCCTTCAAATCCAATGCCAATAACGTGATTGGGATCAAAATGCAAGCAACATCACATATAGATCAACCACATCCAAAGGGATTTGTGGCCACCAAAATGAAACGAATGCTTTTAACAATGATCAACAACACTGGAGGGTACACCGATCAAAGTGAGCATTGTTGAATGCAACTCATATACCGCAAATGGTCTCGAATCAACCCAAATAGGCAAGCCCCAATGACATTATGTCATCAACCAGAAGCCAAGCATCGATGAGCAGTAACCAAAAGGATCGAGCATTAAATGAGAATATCGAGCTCCGCGCGGCACGAATGTTTGGGACGTTCCAAGCTCCGATGCACAAGAACCATCACAAATGCATCGCATAATATATGGAGTGACATTTTGGGGGAACACCATGAGATCTAAGCGAGGCACTGTGGAGGGCCCAAGACGGCACGCCAACCACTTTTGTAGATGGCAAGCACCAGCGGGCGAGCCGAAACACAAAACGGGCAAATTAGGAGCGCATTGTCGGTGGCCAAAAGACCAAATGCTTCATTATTATCACCGCCAAGAGGCTACGAGATATTATTATTGCACGTCAGGCTACCGGGAACCCACACCGAGGCCACGAAAGCATATCATGCACCACAAGCACTAGCGAGCAAGGCAAATTTTTCTTCCCCCTACTAGTATATAACGAGGATCCAGAAAAAATTGGCCACCAGGAGTACAAAACCCCCCCAAAAGCTTACAAAATGTAAAACAAGAATAGTGCATCCATCGGGCAGTACACCATTCCCCATTATCGATGGCGAGCCAGCCAAATTTTTCAACTGTTTATAGGAGCACTGTAGAGTGAAAATTCTCCGACACCTATGAGATTTTGGAAATTTTCCCCTTCCAAAAGGGGAACGCATAATACCCCCTAAGAGTATATACGATGATCCAAGAAAAATTGGCCACCAAGAGTCCAAAACCCCCTGAAAAGCACATAACGAGAATCCACGAAAAATTGGCCCCCTAGATTCCAAAACCCCCATAAAGGTTGGCCCACAAAGGATGCGTGGTGGGAGTGCATTTGCACATCGAGCGGCGATGGTGCGTTTTCCTCCCCTCCGCAGTAGTCGAGCGGAACTGTTTTTTCCCCCAGGGCTCGGATGCGGGCTTCGGACGACACAAGGATCTTACGACGAGGGGTGCGCCGAGAGCGGTGGCTGCCTACCTCAGCACACTGATGGCGCAAATCTCACACACCGCTATAGGCGGTAGCTCAACTGCGACACGAAACGGCAGTGTACCGATCGTTAAGTAATATAAAATGGGAATGAATCCCCAAGTATCGATCTCAAAGGAACACAGTAAGGTGGAGTTTATTATCGAGGAAGGACTTGAGATTGAAGTCCTTTCGAGCAGATGGATGCGGAAACGGGGGTTTTGGATTGTGGACAATAAAGAGAAAATACTATAACTACTCCTATGCAATGCCGCTATGCAAAGCTTCGCTCGGCGGGATGGAAGACTACGTAGGCCTTGAACGCGCTACTTCGTAAGGGCGGATGGACGGGTAGGCAAACGAATCGAACTATGCAGGCCTTGAGCGCGCTGCTTCGTTAGGCGGGATGGAATACACGGGCCGCTATGCCACGCTTCGGTGGGCGGATGGGCGAGTAGGCTAACAGAATGAGGGTTGCAAGCACCTCTTCGACAAGCACGCCACTAGCAATTACTAGTGCGGCACCGAACGTGACGGCGGGATGGAGGATGGAATGGTGGCGCTCCTAAAGCAACTCAAACAACAAATATTTCACATAGACATGAAATATATAGAAATACAAACTAGTTTAAGTGCAACTTCATCTTAATACATAGATCTAACTGCATACACACATCAATAAGAGAAGAATAAGGCAAGAAATCGACCGAATCCGAAGTCTCGTTGTAGATTCACGGTTGGAATCGCCGGGTTGTCAATCCGCGTCCAAGCTCAGTCCGCAACTACGTCCGGGGTAGAGAGAGCTGTCACTACTCTCCAATGAGCCCGTCTTCTTCGTGTCACGATCCGGTAGAGGTTGCAAACTTCCTCTTGCTTGATGGTGATGGCGGCTAGGTCTTCCCTTGGAGCGCTAGGATGAAGGAGGAGGCCGAGAGGAAGCTCCGGCTCAAGATTAGCGTGAAGAACAATCCCGGAGCACCTCCATATGGTGGGCGGCGATGGATGGGGCGAAAAAGCTGTGGAAGGGGCGAAAACGGCGAAGCTGGGCGGAAAAACGGCGAAGTCCCGACCTAATTCGCGAGCAGGAGTATTTATAGGCGCATGAATAAACAGTGCGCACGGTCATTGGCGCATGACCAGTGGTCATGCGCACTAGCATCCTGTGATCGTGCGCCTGCCTGGACGGAGCCTGCAAGGCAAGAAAATTATAAAATACAATGTTCGCACGACCAGTGGCGCACGACCAGTGGTCGTGCGCGCTATCGTAAGTGGTCGTGCGATAAGGAAGACAGAACTCAGATTTCAGGGGTAAGTGCGCACGATCAGTGGCGCACGACCAGTGGTCGTGCGCAATAGAACCAGTGATCGTGCGCAGTGTTCCTGTACAGATTTGTACCGGGAACACCTGCACGACTCCTGCTCCAGCATACAACACTAATCAAACCACTGAAAGTGACACTTAACCATGCATGGAAACTAATAATGAAGATAAACAAGAAATAACACCAAAACGGGCCTAGAGGTGCACGTAGCATGGAACAACAAATATGAGCGAAAACATGCCTAAAGTGAAGTGTATATACTAGAAAATCGGCCCAGATGAGTCCATAAATATGTATATATTTGGGACTCATCACACCCCCAAACTTAACTGTTTGCGCGTCCCGAGCAAACCATCTCTCGCGGACAGGAAAAACATAGCTGATAAAGAAATTAACAAGCGGAGTATCATGCGAAGTCGCATGCTCACACGCGTAGAAATACAATAGATAAAATTCCTAATTGTACATATTAGTTTATACTTTTATAGGGGCGTATTTATATATTACATTTACTCAAAAAGTGAATCACGGTGAATCATAAGGTCGTGCATAGGAAGAAAGTAAACTGAACGCTGAGGCGCGCATTGCCAAAGATCGGGGCTCGGGACAACTCCATTGAAATCCATCAATGTCGGTGACCATAAGCTTGCCTGTTCGCACTCTCTCCACGGCACTGGCTTGACTCAAATGCGTGAATCAATAGGACTTAAGGTTTTAGATGAGGCTTGGGTTTATGTGAGGTAAACAAATATAAACATGAAGGCTTAGAACACAAAAACCCAAATGTGCAAATGCATAACACTATCCAAGTAGCCGCAAAACACGCGGATGCACCACACCCCCAGACTTAGACTTAACAACATGGGTGTGTGCACCGCCTACTCCCAAACATATATTTTTACACAGATTTTTCGTTAAAGCTCATATCTTTTTCTTTTCTTTTCACTTCTTTTCTTTCTCTCATTTTCTCTTTTTTCTTTTCTTATCATTTTCAGCAGCTAAACAATAAAACACATCCACATCTTCACAAACATATCACCAAATCAACAACCCAACTCATGAAAATAATAAACAGCTAAGGCTCAGATTTGGGTGTGCGACTAGGATTGGAATTTAGGCTTTGGTGAGACAACAGTGGGGCTGAATCAAATAAAGGGTAGGCATAACTGGACTGACGAGGATAAAGCGATAGGAGTGGGCACAAAGGCTCAATCGGGCCAAAATGATGGCCTATATCACATTCACGCAACTGACTAACCGTATACCCATGCTTCAAGAATCGCTTGGGGCAAGTTCTTAGCCACCGAGAAAGATAATCCTTTCTCCCGACTCAGGCAATACGAGGCTAACGAACGTCTACACACATCCCTATGCTACAGTTTGATTCACACCGGATTCACCAATTTTGAGTAGAGTAAACAATATTTACGCTAATAGAAAAAATATAAACTAAAAGCATAAAAAGAAATTGAATCTACACGAATTTCTAAACGAGACATGAGCACTCGACTAGGAGCACTACCGGAGTCAACATTTTACTCCGCCTCATAATCCTAAGCCATCACAGTGATTTTCCAAATCACACGAAAAGAAATGAGTTCGGCTCAAGACGTGCCAACAGCTAAGTGCACGCTCGAGTGGGTGTAGTGGTGTGCAGTGCAATTGAACATAACTAAATAATTGAAATTAAAATACTCCTAGTATGCAAATGCAATAGTGCACGTGAGCGAGTAAACAAAACTACTCTCCCCCAGACTTAAACTAAACAATCCGCATAATATATGACATGAAAATCAGCAAAGGCTAGAGAAAGAGAGTACCTAGTGCTCAGAAATGAGCACACCAGAAGATGCATGAAAATCTGAAGCAAACCCGCCATTCAGAATTTGCAATGAGTACCTGCAGGGGTGAGCTCCACAAAAACAAAAGAAAGCAGAAATGCTAAAACTGAACAGAAATTAACTAACTACTCTAACTAGGAAAATGAAAATGCAATAAAAGTAAGATAACTACTGGGGTTATTGTCATCCCAGCACGACTTATTCAGGTTTTGTACAGTTCTAGCTTATAGGCCTATGAAAAGAAAAGTGCACAGGTAACTGTTCTAATATGCGCATCGGTAGCGGGTACCGATACGGAGACAGAGCAGTCACCCCTCTACCTAAATATAAATACCTGCTCCTCACAGGTAGAGGGTAAAGAAAGTAAGAAGAGGAGGAGGCCTGGTCCTCACTCATCTCACCAAAACTATCCTTGCCCAGCAAGGTATCGTCCACAGCAGGTCCGCAGGAGGAGAAGGCAACGAATGAGGCTTCCTTAATGGAGGAGGAATCAACCTCCTCGCATAAAAGGATACACTCATCATTGACTTGAGCACAAAGCTCCAAGTCCTCCTGAAGTACCTGTGAAGATTCAACCTGCACAGGCTCGGGTGAAGAAGGGGGGTCAAGAAATAAAAGAGAAGGACAAAAATAATCAGAAATCGGGGGAGTGATCCCGGTCTCACTCCCATCAGGTTGGGAAAGTAAAATAATGTTTGCATTGTCATCAATGCTACAAGAATCGGTGGGATCAACAGTGGCCAAGCTAGAGATTTGGACTTCCTCCACCGGTGCTGAGGAAAAGTCCTCTTCACCTAGAAGGTTGTCCTCCTCCATAGGAGTAGGCACAATACTAAGATCAACCGCCTCCTCTTGTGACACATCATCAACAATGTCGTCAGAGACGAATGTAGTATGCACAACAGGGGGAAGAATAGTGCTCGGATAAAAGTCGAGCACGGATTCCTCACAAAGAATCGAATCCACTAGGGGTGGTGGATGCACCGGGAGAATAGGCTCAGCAATGTCGGTGCCCAGATCAGCCTCACATCCGGTGACCGTGTCCATGCCATACCCTTCAAGATGTGAAGGTGACAAAGACACATAACCGGATGTTGAAGGTGTGCCGCCAGAGTTAGGAGTTGGGATGATCCGGATATCCAGCTCATCATCCTCGTCCAATTGGCGAAGATAAGCAGCACAATCCTTCAGGGAATGATCTGTGCTCCGACAAAACTGGCACTGCCTAGCAGGCTTCTTTGGCACAGCGGGTGCTGAAGCCGAAAAGAAGTAAGACGGTAAAGGATCAGCAGAGTAGCCATAAGACTTACGCGCACCATATGGAGTATCAGACGAAGTCGGTGCTCCATATGCTGGGCTATAAGAATTATGCCTACTATTCTCCGTAGGGCATTCATCACTAGAGTGGGAGGTAGCTCCACACCAACGGCAACGGAAATTAAAATGTGCCCACATAGTGCGAAGATAAAATGATTCAAAAATAAAAATGCTATTGTGCAAAATACTACACCTAACAAAAATTACTAAAGCAACCTAATTAAAGCACGAAAATGGAATAAAAAGAAATAAAACAAAGAAATGCAATTTACAAATGGAAGGGCTTCTCTCTCAGGTTCTCCCTCTCCAGAAAACTCACACGACTGTGTTCCCCGGCAACGGCGCCAAAAACTTGATGGCGCAAATCTCACACACCGCTATAGGCGGTAGCTCAACTGCGACACGAAACGGCAGTGTACCGATCGTTCAAGTAATATAAAATGGGAATGAATCCCCAAGTATCGATCTCAAAGGAACACAGTAACGTGGAGTTTATTATCGAGGAAGGACTTGAGATTGAAGTCCTTTCGAGCGGATGGATGCGGAAACGGGGGTTTTGGATTGTGGACAATAAAGAGAAAATACTATAACTACTCCTATGCAATGCCGCTATGCAAAGCTTCGCTCGGCGGGATGGAAGACTACGTAGGCCTTGAACGCGCTACTTCGTAAGGGCAGATGGACGGGTAGGCAAATGAATCGAACTATGCAGGCCTTGAGCGCGCTGCTTCGTTAGGCGGGATGGAATACACGAGCCGCTATGCCACGCTTCGGTAGGCGGATGGGCGAGTAGGCTAACGGAATGAGGGTTGCAAGCACCTCTTCGACAAGCACGCCACTAGCAATTGCTAGTGCGGCACCGAATGTGACGGCGGGATGGAGGATGGAATGGTGGCGCACCTAAAGCAACTCAAACAACAAACATTTCACATAGACATGAAATATATAGAAATACAAACTAGTTTAAGTGCAACTTCATCTTAATACATAGATCTAACTGCATACACACATCAATAAGAGAAGAATAAGGCAAGAAATCGACCGAATCCGAAGTCTCGTTGTAGATTCACGGTTGGAATCGCCGGGTTGTCAATCCGCGTCCAAGCTCGGTCTGCAACTACGTCCGGGGTAGAGAGAGCTGTCACTACTCTCCAATGAGCCCGTCTTCTTCGTGTCACGATCCGGTAGAGGTTGCAAACTTCCTCTTGCTTGATGGTGATGGCGGCTAGGTCTTCCCTTGGAGCGCTAGGATGAAGGAGGAGGCCGAGAGGAAGCTCCGGCTCAAGATTGGCGTGAAGAACAAGCCCGGAGCACCTCCATATGGTGGGCGGCGATGGATGGGGAGAAAAACCTGTGGAAGGGGCGAAAACGGCGAAGCTGGGCGGAAAAACGGCGAAGTCCCGACCTAATTCGCGAGCAGGAGTATTTATAGGCGCAGGAATAAATAGTGCGCACGGTCATTGGCGCACGACCAGTGGTCGTGCGCACTAGCATCCTGTGATCGTGCGCCTGCCTGGACGGAGCCTGCAAGGCAAGAAAATTATAAAATACAATGTTCGCACCACCAGTGGCGCACGACCAGTGGTCGTGCGCGCTATCGTAAGTGGTCGTGCGATAAGGAAGACAGAACTCAGATTTCAGGGGTAAGTGCGCACGATCAGTGGCGCACGACCAGTGGTCGTGCGCAATAGAACCAGTGATCGTGCGCAGTGTTCCTGTACAGATTTGTACCGCGAACACCTGCACGACTCCTGCTCCAGCATACAACACTAATCAAACCACTGAAAGTGACACTTAACCATGCATGAAAACTAATAATGAAGATAAATAATAAATAACACCAAAACGGGCCTAGAGGTGCACGTAGCATGGAACAACAAATATGAGCGAAAACATGCCTAAAGTGAAGTGCATAGACTAGAAAATCGGCCCAGATGAGTCCATGAATGTGTATATATTTGGGTCTCATCACACACCGACCGCAATCTCCGGTGGCAAGTGCGTCAAATTTTTCTTCCAGCCATACGCATCCCGCAATGACGCCTTCGTTTTTCTTCCCCCTAATAGTATATAACGAGGATCCACAAAATAATTGGCCACCAGGAGTCCAAAACCCCCAGAAAGGTTACCCCACAAAGGATGCACGGTGGGAGGGCATTTGCACATCGAGCGCCGATGGTGCATTTTCCTCCCCTCCGCGGTAGTCGAGCGGGTCAATTTTTTCCCTCGGTGCGTGCCCCGGGCAGCTTGCGGGGCTCGGATGCGGGCTTCGGGCGGCACAAGGATCTTACGACGAGGGGGGCTTCGAGCGCGGTGGCTGCCTACCTCAGCATACCGGCCGCAATCTCCGGCGGCAAGCGCGTCAAATAT